>OX457005.1:14444168-15116785 GCA_949752705.1 Callimorpha dominula
CTTCTTTATCATCAATTACAACCTAAAACCGTCAACTTGAATGACGGTATTGCATGGCAGTGTCCCTTGCTATTGTTTTGATCGCTTTTGTGCTGATTTACCAAAATAAACTACTTTCAACAAATATAATTAACACAAACAACTGAGAAACAAAAAATAAAACCTATATTTCACTCCAATGAATTATCATCGCAAGTCGATAGTTTTAAGTAAAGTCTCGGGTTGTTATTAGACCTTTTAAATTGTCCCTTTTACCCTTCTATTCACGTTCGCACCAATAAATACGCTTCGTAAATCTTCGCAGTCGTTTAAATGTTTCTTCGTGCGTTAGAATTGCAATATTTTGTGACATTAACCTTATCGTCTGTTCGTAGAAAAGTTGGAAAAGAAAAAGTTTAGCCTATATTTCAGAGTGGCTTGATCTTGTAAGAGTTATAGTAACAGGTTGGCAAACATATGAGTGACCGACTGGCCTGTTGGTCTAGTGGTTAGTGACCCTGACTGCTAAGCCAGAGGTCGTGGGTTCGATTCCCACCCAGGACATATAATAGTTTAATGAGCATGCTCATTTGATCTGTGTCTGGGTGTAATTTATCTATAATATGTATGTATTTAGAAATATATAAGTATGTTTATCAGCAGTCTGGTTACTATAGTAGAGGCTCTGCCTAGTTTGGGATCAGTAGGCCCTTGTGTGAGATGTGTCAAGTTATTATTATTTATGAGTTTTGTCGTCAGTAAAAAGTTTAAACATTTAGTTAAACTGATATGCAGAAGCTGTGCGTGTAATTACACACACACATGTAATAAAAACGATAAACAAACAAATTACACTAACAGGAAACTAGGTCAAAACAACGTTACGTTGACCTAATAACCTGAGCAACACGGTCGTGCCAAAGATTACTTTTACAAACCCCAATATATTTGATGAAATCGATACTTAGTTAAGTAAATTTGTAAAGGCATGCTAATTTAAGGGCTATTCTCGTAATTAAATGGAAATAGAGACCCCAATGTTGTCGATATTATTTTCTGACATGACTATATCTAGGTTTAAAACTATACTTTTACATGTAATTTCGTTGTTGTAAAAGATAATTCTCACTTACAACAAAGGATGTAAGACGTAGTATGGCTGCTCCGTTTCAAAACCTTTTCACAAAAACAGTTTTTTTTGCATACTTTTTCTAACATAGTAAGTCCCTATTCAATACAAAAACACCAACGTTGAAAGCTCACTAGAAAGCGGATATATTTAAGCATCAACACCTAGTAAGTGCCTCATTTACCCCCTCAGTCACCTCTAAAATCTTTAAATATGTAACACATACAAACATAATATGTTAAAATAATAATGATAGAACTAAGTGTTAAATGTTTACTATTTTATACAACCAACCACGTTTTTAATGTTGAATAATAACGCAGTCTCGATTGAGCTTTTGTTCTAGTTTTTAATATAACTACTAGTTTTTGTATGTCGGTTGCTTTCTATGAAAAAATACCTTTAATAAATCACGAATTCTGTAATTACTAATATGGCACGTTTATGCGCATGAACTTTGAAAATAATTCCGTTATATACAGAATGTTAATTTACCTTTATTATAATTACGTAGGCATTTTAGCAAATATGAAAAGAAACCGACTTTGAACTTTATATCAAACCACATTTAGATATGCTTTTGTGTGGCAGAACAAATCCTATTAAAGCGTGCAAGTTAACATCGAAACAAGTATCTTTACACCGTGTCAGAGCAGTACGCTATTGCTACAGTTTAACCAAACAATGATCCCATAAAACCCCGCGGGCTTCACGCAAGATTTCTGAAGATTAGTGTACAGCTCTTGCAATCTAAATGTCCGTTCGAAGTAAACAGCTTCACAATACGTAAAATGTAAGTTTACAAGTAGTAAAGTCAATGATGTTTTAAGAAGTAGTTCAATTATGTGCATTGTCGTGTGAAAGTGAGTCAACTATTGTACCTACAGATATGTAGGTACCTTGCTTCTTCTACATTCACTGTAAACACAAAAGAATATTTTTTCTATTAAATAATAAATATAATAATTATATTAACTTTATACCTCTAAAAGTGTAGAAATAGATTTTTTAAACATTCACTGCGTATGAAGAATAAGTCTGCAAATGATATTGAACCTTATCAGCTATGAAATAAAATTACCATAATCTCGTATGGGTTATTATAATAAGGTTTTTATTTCCTTTTAAACATAGTTTCACCTACAATTTCGTAACTTAATACATATTTGAGTTCGATGATTTATGGCTCGAACCTCCAGCGCTTATGTGTAAACTACTGTAAATATATAGTGCAAAATAGGGCATAGGTAAGACACATCAAATATCTGCTAAGATTAAACCCTCATCATGTCTATCTCATGACATTTTTTTTTTAATTTTCTTTCCAGGTTTTTTTCGTCATATGTCTTAAGTATTTTAAGCTACATATATTTTAATATCGTTCAACGAAGGATACGTTGTATGTTAAAGATAAATGTAAGTAAACATTTTGGGATGGGGAATTTTGGGATAATTACAATAATAACTTGAGACATCAAACACACGGCCGTCTGATCCCAAACTAGGCAGAGCCTGTACTATGGTAACCAGACTGCTGATAAACATACTTATATATTTCTTAATACATACATATTATAAATAAATTTCACCCAGACACAGGACAATATTGATCGTGCTCATCACGCAATTATTTGTCCTGGGTAGGAATCGAACCCACTACTTCTGGCTCAGTAGGCAGGATCACTAACCACAAAGTTCAAATTTATATAAAGAAAGCTTGCAAAAATTAAAATAAATGAAACAAAAGATAGTCTTTACTTACCTTAACTTACTAACAATTATCTTTAAAAAAAAAGTATCAATCACCGACTTCAATGTGCTTTTTAGTGAAAAGTAGATGTATTTTGTTTAAATATAATATGGGTAGGACAACTAACGCAATGCTCCAATGAGACAGCGATGTTTCGGAGCAAACGAAAACATCATCGATGTGTAAAATTTTTTTAGATAAAATTTTAAACAAAAAAAAAGAACTCTGAAACCTAAAACTTTGAACCCCTTTGAAACAAAAAAAGAGTTTTTTAAACTGGTTCAGGCGTCTTCGAGTGATTGGAGAACATACATAAAAAAATATTCCGACGAATTGAGAACCTCCTCCTTTTTTGAAGTCGGTTAATAAAATAGTCTGTTGTATGTTTACGTTCATACAAAAAATAATAGTTACTCAAATAGTTGCGCAGAGATCGACATTTACTGTTTACTGTTTATTTTGTGTTCCCTGGTCTGACGTATGCATACATGTTTCTTGTACATACAAAGCGACTGATAGTTCCAGGTTTATAGGTAGTTGTCTGGTCCATATCATATTCAAATGTATGTTACCAGTTTTAATTATAAGATCGTCTAGTTACCTTGCAGATGGAATGCAGGAACCGTTATTTGCATGTTCTCTGAAAGTAAAATAATTGTTACAATGTAAAACATTAAGCCTACAATTCTACTATATATTTATATGGGATAACCAATTTTATTAATATAACAGATCCTTTTGTTTGTCAATTTCTAAAACAATTTTCAACTACCTTCGTCACAATAGACAAAGGTCTTAAAGTAATTTCGATAGAACGAGGATAAGATTTTTTTATTATGACTAAATCTATACTTTTTACTCGCAAAAAATATTGAAGAGAAAATAGTTTATAGTCTCTAGGGCGAAGTGTAAATGAAACACGATAAAGGAGTACATAGATGATATATGGCATGATTTTGGTTCAAAAATTCGACACAAAAGTGTACAAATGTAAGGTGTTTGAAATTGTTCAAGTATCAATGGTTTCATTCCCTCTTTTATTTGCCAGCATCAGGGTAAGCGATTAAACGTACATAGGCGTACCCATTTTTTAGCCCAGAAGGGGAGGCAAAATTAGTTTTTGTCATCCCAGGGGGGGGGGGGGGGGAATTTCTTCTCACAAGGCTCAACCATTTGGAAACGGGCGGTTATAGATCGAAACAGGCAGATGTGATATTATGTTATCCATTTTGTTTTCTTTAATCATTTTACATTTGACGAAGCAAACTATTGTTGCGGTGACTCTGTGTGTGTTGATCTATAATTTTTAATTATAATAATTATTTATTAAATCGACGATTTCGAATAATTGATGGTCAATTTTATGAAATAAAGATTTATTTTTGTTAAATATGGCAACATTTATATTTTAATATTAAGATATGGTAACTGTGTGTTCCGGTAGAAGCTTAAGTACTTATAAGTGACATGTGTTGCGTTGCGTCGACAATAAAGAGATACTCCATAAAATATTCTCTGCCTTTATTTTTGCTCCCTTCCGGTGCTGAAATTAACCTGCTAAAAGGTTACGGGCCCAGTCACCCGAAGCAAAATAGGCAAAGAGAAGCTGTGGTAAAACAGTAAAACTGCGGTCAAGCAACAAGCGAACAAAGACATCGTGTCGGTGTTCAAGATGGAGGGCGATATCGACGTGTTTGGAATATCTACATCAGGGGCAACAGGTAATCGTGTTATACTGGAAAGCGCCACGAATTGGCATTCCTGGAAGTTCCAAATTAAAGTAATATTGAAGGCGGTGAATGCTTTCGACATCGTGGATGGAACATACACGTGCCCGGAAACTGATACAGAAAAAATTAAAACATGGCAAAGGCTAGATGCTAAAGCCCAAGGCGTGATTGTAACAAGATTAAGTAGCTCAGCTATGCTACAAGTTCAAAACTGCGAAACAGCCAAAGAAATTTGGGATAGACTATGCACAGTGTATGAACAAAAATCTGATGTGTCATTGCACATTCTGCAACAACGGTTTTTTGATGCGAAATATACATACTCTGAAGATATAGCTACATTCATAGCAAAAATAGAAGCAATTGTAACGCAGATTCGTCAAGCGAGAGGTGAAATTCATGAAAACATGATAATCACAAAAATCATTAGCTCTTTGGGAGAAAAATTCCGACATTTTGTTTCGGCATGGGACTCTGTACCTATTGAGAAAAGAACCCTATCTGAACTAACAGCGAGGCTGATCATAGAAGAGCAAAGAAATAAAATGTATGAGGAAAACGAACAGTCAAATCAAACAGCATTTACAACTGAAACAAGAAAAGATTCGAGAAAATGTTTTATCTGCGGTAAAGTGGGTCATTATAAACAAGAATGTAAGGTTAAATTACATAAATCGGTGAAAACTGACAACATTCCATACTGTATACAGTGTAAAAAACGTGGACATAATATAAAACAGTGTTGGTTTAACAAAGAAAATAAAAAACAACAAATTAATAATAATAAACAAAATGCGTTTGTCATGTCAGTTTGTGAATTAACATCAAAAGGTGTAAACAATGATATTGATGACTGGTTTTTAGACAGTGGTGCTTCTCAACATATGTGCTCGACAAAGCACAGTTTGACAAATTATAAAACATTACAAGTGGCAAAAGATGTTATCGTTGGTGACGGGACAGTTATAAAAGCATTAGGGTATGGTGATATTCAACTCGAAGCTTATGACAATGAACAATGGATTAACACATCAATAAGTAATGTGTTGTATGTGCCAAGCCTCAAAGCAAACCTATTTTCAATGAGTGCTGCTCTGGATAAAGGCTATAAACTGGTATCAACTGCTGCAGAGTGTCAATTTGTCAAGAATAACAGTGTGCATGCTGTGGCTAAACGACAAGGTAAAATGTTCATAATGTTATTTAGAAAATCAAAAGAAACTGCCATGGTCGGTAAAGTAATGTCAGATCTAAAGGAATGGCATTCTAAACTTGCTCACCAAGACATAAATCAAGTAAAAATCATTTTAAAAAGGCATGAGATCACATATAAAGAGAGTAAAGAAGAAACATGTGTGCCATGCTTAAAAGGTAAACAACACAAGTTCCCTTTCCCGTCAAGCAGTAATAGAGCAACAAAACCAGGTGAGGTTATCCATATTGATATAGGAGGTCCAATAGAAGAAACCTCATTAGGTGGGGCAAGATTCCTTTTTTATAATAAAAGATGATTATACCAAATACAGAAAGGTATACTTCTTAAAGTATAAAAGTCAGTCGGTAGAATATTTAAAACAATTTTTAAAGGAGACTCGGGTTAATCCTGGTCATACAGTAAAGATTATAAGAAGTGACAATGCAAAGGAGTTCTGTTGTAAAGAAATGAAAATTCTATTACAGTCTTATGGTATACACCACCAGAAAAGTGTAGTTTACACTCCACAACAAAATGGATGTGTAGAAAGAGAGATGAGAACTGTAGTGGAATCAGCAAGAACGATGCTTTTGGAGAGTGGCTTAAATAAAAATCTGTGGGCAGAAGCTATTAATACTGCCGTCTATGTTATCAATAGAAGTGGTCAAAGTCACATTAAAGATAAGACACCTTATGAACTTTGGTGGGATAAAAAGTATGATATTACCCATCTTCAAACCTTTGGAAGTAGAGTATCTGTACACATTCCAGAAGAAAAACGGTTAAAGTTTGATAGTAAAGCTGAGTTAGGTTATTTTATTGGATATGGGGAAAACACAAAAGGATACAGAATTTACTTACCTGAGAAAAATGAAGTGGTAATTAAACGAGACGTTGTATTTATAAAAGAATCTGAAAAAATCAAAGAGAAAGAAAGAAAGCAAGAAACAGAATATTACACAGGATTTGATATTCAAGAAGAAACAGAACAAACCCCTGAAGAAGAAGAAAGCCAATATGAAGATACTGTGAACCCTGAAATTATAGAAACTGAAAATGAACAAGACTCTATACATTCTTTTCATGAACAGTCACAGATAGAAGATGAAATAGAGAATGAAAATGAAAATTTACAGGAAATCTTAGGAAAGACAGAAGAAGAAGGGATAAAGAGACCTAGAAGAATAAGAAGAAAACCTAGTTGGTTCAAAGACTATGTACAAGATGAAAATACATTCCTAAGTTATTGTTTTGATGAACCTATTTCCTATCAAGAAGCTATGAAAAGTTCTGATAAATGTAAATGGGAAGAAGCCATAAAGAAAGAGATGAAAACATTGGAAGAGAATAACACATGGGTGGAAGTGACAGAAGTTCCAGATGGAGGAAATATCATAAGTAGCAAGTGGGTATTTAAAATCAAAGAAACAGAAGAAAAACCTATCTATAAAGCTCGCTTAGTAGCTCGAGGATTCCAACAGAAGGACTGTGATGATCAGACATACTCACCCGTTGCCAAGCTAACAACCTTTAAAACTATGATGGCTGTAGCTACTCAGAAGAAACACCCAGTGTACCAAATGGATGTAACTGGTGCATTTCTCTATGGAGAAATAAATGAAAATGTTTTTATGAGGTTACCAAATAATAAGATTTGTAAATTAAAGAAGTCAATCTATGGTCTAAAGAAATCTCCTAAAAATTGGAATGCCAAGTTCAATAATTTTATTTTAAATGAAAATTTTGTAAGATCCAAAAATGACCCATGTTTGTATTCAAAACATATTGATAATGCATATATTTATGTTCTAATATTTGTCGATGACTTGTTGTATTTTAGTAGTAACAGAAAACAAGTAGATAATTTTAAAACTGTTATATGTGAAAACTTTAAAATGAAAGATCTGGGTCTAGCCAGTAATTATTTAGGTATAAATATTAAACAAGATCTTAAGAATTGTGTAACTGTAATAAATCAGAAGAAATACTTTAAAAAATTGTTAGATGCATATCAAATGTCAAATTGTAAAACAGTAGCCACCCCAATAGAACAAAACTTTAACTTTGAATTGTTACATAGAGATAAAAGTGAAAGTGCGGAAATTGAGAAAGATTGTAGAAGTTTGATAGGCAGTCTTCTTTATGCAATATGTACTAGACCAGATTTGTCAGTTGCAGTAGGTTTTCTTAGTAGATATGTGCATTGTGCAAGTTTGGCTTTGTTTAAATGTCTCAAAAGAATATTAAGATACATAAAGGGTACAATTGATTTGTCTCTTACATATAGATATAATAATGATGGTAAAAATAGTTGTAAATTACAAGGATTCAGTGATGCAGACTGGGCTGGAGATGTTGCAGATCGAAAGTCAACATCTGGTCATATATTTTATGTTTTTAATTGTCCAATTTCTTGGAGCAGTAAAAAACAGTCATGTGTATCATTATCTTCTTGTGAAGCAGAATATGTAGCACTTAGTTTAGCTATAATGGAAGGTAATTTCTTAAAAAAACTTATGTTAGATTTTGGTTATAGTAATACTGAATTTGAAATATTGGAAGATAATCAAAGTGTAATTAAAATTGCTCAAAATAATGATAGTAACAAACGGTTAAAACATGTAGACATTAAGTACCAATATATTGTGGAGAATGTGTCAGCAGGATTAGTTAAAATTAAATATGTAAGTAGTGATAATAATGTTGCAGATTTGTTTACCAAACCATTAGGGAAACAATCTTTCATGAAACTAAGAGACATGATTTTGTTGTAGACTTAGTATGTAAAAAATAATAATTAAAACATAACTGTTGAGGGGGTGTGTTAAATATGGCAACATTTATATTTTAATATTAAGATATGGTAACTGTGTGTTCCGGTAGAAGCTTAAGTACTTATAAGTGACATGTGTTGCGTTGCGTCGACAATAAAGAGATACTCCATAAAATATTCTCTGCCTTTATTTTTGCTCCCTTCCGGTGCTGAAATTAACCTGCTAAAAATTTTTAATTGAATAGTGGCGGTACAGAGGGGGGCTAATCAAAAATCTTTTCCCTTCCCAGTGCCTGCCTCTCCCCATCAATAAACTCTCAATTCTCCTATTTTTTATTTCTAAAGTGCCTCTGTCCTAACCGACTCGACATCGACATCCGGATAGCTGTAGGAACCATCACGGACCACCTGTCCCCAAACTGGCACCTATTCACCATCAACAGACAGACAGTCCTCTAGGCAGGGGATATCACAACGCGGAGGAAATGGCCGCCCACGTTATCCTAGAGTGCAAGAGAGTGGCCACACAACGGGCAAGTATCCTCGTGGGTGCGAGTTCGCTCCTAGAAGCCTGTGAAAGCTCCAGGAGGCTTCTGTACTTTTGGAAGCAGCTAGGTTGTCGCAACTAGTTAGTCTATCTGAACCCATAGTGGACCGCCTATGAGTCTTAATGCGGGAACACAGCCCTACACCAATACCAATACCACTTCGGGATATTAGCATGACTGTCTGTAAGTATGTATGTATACTGAAAGTAACCTAACAAATAAATACCGATAACATTAGTGGCAGCAATTACAAAACATTTTACATTTTCTTTGTCTTCTCTTATCTGGAAACCGTCCTCACGTTGCATCCTGGGGTAAAGTAAGCACCAACACATGTTTAGTTTGGGGAAGACGTTACAGCTTCTATCAAATGTTCCGCAGACACGGGGAGAATTACCTTCGTATTTTTGGCCAGATTATTCCTCCGCAATTCTCTATAATAAGTCTGCTAATTAAGTCCTGCTAAAACATTTTATTTATTCTCACTATTACTATTTGCAAACATAACTGTATCGTAACCTACTTTTCTGATATGACAAAGTAAAACCACTTACGCTAATCATACAACAAATAGGAAACATCTCATTTTTAACTTAACATCCCGTTCGTATAATGTTTCAGGTAATTACGGTAACATATCTTTTTCTATTAGGCAAATCCTAAAGCAAAAGGAAAGCATGTCTGTAACCGAAACGACCAAACGACCAAACCCTTATAATGATGTTCGTCATTTAAGAACGCTTTTATAATAGCACCGTTTTTTATATTTTTATGAATTTTCGAAGGGTTGTATAATCCTTCCTTTTTGTTGTTAATGTATGTATTACGTTTTCTTGCATCATGTTTACTTTATACTACTTAGCTATTATGATTTCAATCCTTACTAATGTCATCAATAAAAACGAGTATTGTGTGTGCGCCATAAGGTTTCTTTTACTAGTCCACGTTGAAACCACCAGATAGACTTGAATGAAATTAGGAAGGAATAATTTAAAAAAATCTGTATAGCCGTTCGAAGGCCATCAACTCTTTTCTAATCGTAGAAGGCATTTTAAGTTAGGTATTTTAAATATTAAATTTATGCTGGTGCATTTTTGGATAAGTAGTTATTCAGTAGGGCCGGGAGTGATTTTAAGCAGATTTTGGGTGGAGACGCCTTCTGACTGCCAAAGTCTATTAGGCCAGCAAAACGTAGTAGTAATTGTTTTTAAATTTTCGCGACATTGATTCATATTAGATGTGTAACTCGGCACTTAATCGTGTTAAACAGTCCACCCGTGACCACGATCGGTACAATTCGATCGATACGTCGGGTAACTAAAAATGGTATTGTACCTTATGTATATTATCGCGATTAAGTCCCGAGTTACACATCTAAAATGTAGTTGCGGTAAATTTCAACCAAATCATGTCAGCGTGTAGTATAGAGCATGAATAAGTTATTTGGTTAACAAACATCACAGACACACGACTTTACCCATGTGGATCTTGGTACACTAACTTGCAAGCTTTCGCTTTCCATGATAATATAATTATGTTGACGAGAATTGACGCGATCACGTATTTGAAAAGTATAACTATAACCTGGTTGAAACGTCAGGCAAATTAAAGGTATTAATTTGCCTGTCGTTTCGACCAGGTTGCATTGGCCGCGGTTAAAGGCTAACGTGCTCAGTGGTGCAAGCCGACGTAGAAGTCCCATAGAGTCTTCATCCACCCGCACATTTACGATATTTTTTTAAAATGCGTTTTGTCATGTACAAGTATCAATTGTCATACTATTCTAACAGTGTCTCTTGTCTATAAGCGAACCGATGTGTCCTTATTCTGGTGTTTGTCCAACTGCGTATAAAAGGGATGGTATGTTTTACGTCTATATTTCTTGGTTCGGATCTTAGTTGGATGGATCTTGGTTCTTTTACGCTTATGTTTATTCAGGATAACATTTGTGTTTGAAACATCTGAATCCGTGCACCGTGCCCATGATTATGTAACAAACACCTCAACCAACTTTCATATTTATAATCTTCATTTCGTCGTTTCATCCACGTGAATCTCAATAAACGTATAGACCTATAAAACCAGGATGCAGTCTATCTGTGTAATAAAACTCATTAATTTTTTTAGCAATTACGTCATGATTATGTAAAAACATCCCTACAAAACTTTTACGTTAATTTTTTTTGTTTATTTGGATTACGATTGATTATGACTAGGATGTAAAGGACATACCAAAAAAATCCTCTATTTAAGGCCATTATGTGCAGAAAAATAAAACAATCTGGCCTCGTAAAATGTTAAAGAACGTTCGCCGTTTACGTTGAACGTTCAAATTAGTTCTCCTTCATACAGTCAACACATGCCAAGCGTGATAATTATGGACATTATGGCATGCAATAAGCTATTATCCTCTGGGAGGAGGGATTTTGATGAACTTTAATGTGAATAACTGCTACACTTTAGTAGTGTGGTGTAAGCGAACTTAGGAGGGAAACATTGTTCTATAGAAAATAACGTGGACTATTTCTAGGAAGTGTTTTTACAATAATAATAATTGAAACAATATTAAAAACGTACATATTTATTTATTTATGTTTAAGGCAATATGTGACCCTGATAATCTCAAAAATATATCCTTGCTTTCACCGCAGGCGAACCGATCTGCTTGGTCTCTTCGAGTGCTATTGCTAGTGCTATTGTGAGTGCAAATGCGTACCACTTGCTGTTGTGCAAAATACTGTAATCTTATAATACTTTAAACGTTACAGCTAAGTATCATTTTTATGACAGCACTTAATTGTAGTTTACTTACTTGAAGTCATTAAACACGTTTCATTTTGAACTGCTTACAGCTTAAATAAGTCGGAGAGATTTTTTTTAAATAATCCATTAGTGACAATCGACCTGAAACCAACTATGGCAGTGGCCTTTGTTTTGTGTGACTTGTGCCTAATAGTTATTTATGAACAAAAAAAATATATTATGGAACGTAGAAAAGAACTCTGGCGCTTTGCTGTTTTTTTAGGGCACTGTACTTTGAAAGGAAAAACGGAACCCTTATAGGATCACTTCGGTCGGACGGTAGAATGCGTAAAGGTATCAAGTTGAAATAAACATTAAATACTTATGTCTGCTGTTTCTTGAAACTGTAAAAAAATCAGGCTCCCAAGTCAATTGATTTTAACATTTGGTAGACAAATTAATATGTAAGAGTATCCTAAAATTTGACGAGAAGCAAAAGTCTTACAGCACAGGTAAAGGAAAAAATCCGGAAGTCGTGAATTTCTTGCTTGTCACATAAAAAGTGTATTTGCGATTACAAATTTATATTTTGCACTTAAAAAATTGAGTGTGTCGATGGGGGATTAGTTTTAAAACTGCAAAGTTTAGATTGTTTTTAAATCTGAATTGAAAGATACCAATACGTTTAAGGGACTAATTTTGTTTGGAGATATATTTGAAAATCTTGCGAATCGATCCCGAGATGGACGAACTATCCACATACAAGTTTTTACGGAATCCTCGTATTGACCGCTCGACGCCAATTTGTACTATATACACTGTCACTCTATGATAATGCGTTATTCTAGGGTAATAAATAAATAAATTCATACAGTTTACAAGACCATATGGTTCAATTTATAAAAAGAATACTATGTGTAAAGTGGGTCAGATATTAATATTCTCGTTCACCTCTTCCACTCCACTACATGCTTATGATAATGTCTGTTAAAGTCTGTATAATAAATAGTCTCATGCGGTTGCGTACTAATTGTGATACTACGCCACAAATACTATAATGCAAGTCTGATGTTTCAGCTATAACAGTACAGAAATATTAGTAGATTTTCAGCTTTTTCTTTTATCTTTTATCATGAATATATAACTACATACTACCATTATAAATAGTTGGCTCGATCGACTCAGAATAATAAATTCATAACGAGTCGATCGAGCAAGCTATTTATTACTTACACACAAAACTTTGCTTCGATTAATTACGCCGGGCATTTTGATTTGACACTCCCGGAAATATCTTTCAAATAAACAATGCTCAGTCTGTGTTTAGTAACAAAGAAATGTTTTCTGTCGATAGCTGCTATTGTATAACTTGATTCAAAGAAAACCAATTCGATTGCGCTATTTTTGGTTAATATTTTATGGAAAACTAGTAGTAACAGCAATAGGTTATGCAACATCGCGTTTCAACATCATTCTGTAAAAATACAGGGTTGAATTTTAGCCTTCGTATCAGCTTAGTGTATGAATTTTGTTGCGGGATATTGATAATTTGTATAGAAACAAATTTATTATCAACGTTTTGTATGTAACGCGTCAATTGTGACATAATTTTAATGTTTTTTTTTGTTTCGTTTGAAATCCTAAAGCTAAGAATTTAAAGTTTTATCTACATCTACATGAAAATGCTAATGAACGTTTGTAGTGGCATTGTTTAATGGCGTTCTTGCTTTACGCGATTCATTATTTTAACATTATTAATGCATAGTTATACAGATATATTCTTAGACTAGCTGTGCCCGCGACTTCGTTCGCGTTTTTTTCGGAAAACAGCAATTTGTCGCTTATTGCATAGTACCTCTTTCTCCAGGCAGGATTTTTTGTACTGTATTGGCGGTGAAACAACCTGGAGCGTACAAAAAAGGTTGTTTTGGTTGCTTACACGTGAAAAAACGACATAATTTGGCCGTGGTAACATTACTCATTTGTTTTTCGTGTGGAAGCTCACCTCACCGGGCTATTGGTGAGGCCGTATATCAGGCTTAAACCAACTAAAAATACACGGTGTGCCTCACAGCACCGTTTATGAGTTGACCGTCGGTACGGCGACGTTTTATTTTATTTTATTTTATTTGGAAAACTTACAGCTGAGTATCGAAATAGGTGTCAAGAACTAAATATACAAAGGCCAATTACAAGTTTTCACAATTAGTAACTAGTTTAAGTGCAAACAATATTTGGTCGGAGTAAAGAAAAGAAAAAACCAAAAGAGCATGCGCATGCACACATTTACATCATCGTATACCGAAAAAAAACCGTTTCGTAATGATACTTTTTAGATGAGAAACACTGGTAGCAAACAAATCGATGTCTATTTCCTCTGAGAGCTTATTGAATGTTTTACATGCACGAATCATATAACTATTTTGTCTATAAGTGGTCCTTACACGCGGTAGATGAAGTAAGACAGGCTTCCGGAACAAGATGCGCCCTGTTTTCAGTCCCAAGGTACCTAGCAACTCCGGACAGTCTATAATACCATTAGCTATTTTAGAAAGATATACCAGGTCTGCAATACGTCTACGTTCACACAACGGGAGTATATGAAATTTTTTACATCTCAACAGGTATCCGGAAGTATATTGACGTGTTTTGTACTGGAGGAATCGTAAAAAGCGTTTCTGAATACGTTCTATTCTGTCTGTGTATATACTATAGTGGGGATTCCATACCTGCGAAGCGTACTCCAAGTGACTGCGAACAAAGGTACAATAAAGTATCTTAAAAGTTTTTATATTTTTAAAATCACTAGAGAATCTCAATATAAATCCAAGGGCCCTACTAGCCTTTTTTACTATATTGTCAATATGAGTGTCAAATAATATTTTTGAATCAAATGTTATACCAAGATCTTGGACTACTTTTATTCTATGTAAGATAACTTCATTAACCTTGTAGTCAAATATGATAGGGTTGGGCTTACGAGTGAATGAAAGAATGAAACACTTGGACACATTGAGTTGCAGTCTATTCTGAGAGCAGTAATTTTGGAGGGCGTTAAGATCTTCCTGGAGATCAAGACAATCGGAGACCTTTGAGATGGGGCATAAAATTTTCATGTCGTCAGCATACAAAATTATTTTAGAATGGGAAAAGCAAGAGTCAATATCGTTTACAAATATGATGAACAACAAAGGGCCCAATAAGGATCCTTGAGGAATTCCAGAAGGGATCTGCACAGGTGTCGATGTATAACCATTAAGGACAACTGTTTGACATCGGTTATCAATGTATGACTTAAACCACCTGAATAAGTCACCCCTGATGCCTACGTTATACAACTAACGCAGAAGAATCGAATGGTCGATTCGATCGAACGCTTTACTGTAGTCCGTGTAGACTACATCTACCTGAGAAGGCTCGGACATTATGCTTATCAAATATTCCGAACATACGAGGAGGTTGGATCCTGTGGACCTACATTTCAAAAAGCCGTGTTGATAGTCATTAAGGGACTGTTTGATAGCGTGATACACAGAAGAGTAAACCATTGTTTCTAGTACCTTTGCGAATATACATAGCTTGGATATAGGTCGGTAGTTCTCAACTTGGTCTTTGGGGCCTTTTTTGTGTATTGGAGAAATAAAAGCTGTTTTCCATATAGACGGCACAACTGCCTCTTTAAGAGAGCGTTTAAATAGCAGAGCAATAGGTATAGTTAAACTTCTAGCGCATCTAGAGATCATAATAGGGGGAATACCGTCAGGCCCTGCCGATTTATTAATATTCACGGCCTTCAGGAGCTGATAAACTTCTGTTTCACGAACTTCTACGTAACTTATATCCGCAGCACTCTCATATAGACTATGCGTAAGCTCCACAGTGTCAGGTGTAGTACTTTCAAGGAAATTACAATAAAAAAAATCGTTAAACATATTACAAATAACTTCCCCTTGTCCTGATGATCTATGTCCATATTTCATTGTGGAGGGATAGGTATTAGTAGCCTGTTTTTGTTTGATGAAAGACCACAAAGCTTTGGGTGACTTGTTTATACCAGCTTCAATGAGATTTATATATCTGTTATACATTTCTGATTCTAAAGCTTTCGCTCGATCACGCAGGACTACAAAAGATTCGTAATCCGATTGATTGCCATACTTTTTGTATTTGGTGTGATATTTAAATTTCTCTTTTAGGATTTTTATGAGTGGTGCTTCATACCATGGCGGATATATTGTTTTGCCTCCAATGATCCACCCAGCGCTGGCTAGCGGACAACTGGGCGATGTCCAGACACCTTATCACGGGAGACTCTGCTTCGGGTGAAGAACATAAAACTCGTCTCATACACCCACGGCCACTCTTAGCGTACGCACGAGAGCGCGAGTGAAAAGGTTCCACCTGGAAGTTTCTCTACCGAATCCACACCGTCACTTTCTCCTTGCGCGAGATGTTCTCCTCGCAGAAAATTGTCATGAAACAACTGTGACGACCTAACATATCGATTCATCTGACCAATTGGGAGACTCTTGCTGTAGTCAGTGTTTGCGTGATCGCGTGAATTCCCGTCAACATAATTATATTATTATGGAACGCAAAAGTTTAAAAGTATGGATCTTCTTTTTCTATAACTCTATTTATAAACATATGTATATTTACTGGACTGGCCTGATGGTCTAGTGGTTAGTGACCCTGACTGCTGAGCCAGAGGTCGTGTGTTTGATTTCCACCCAGGACAAATTATTCTCTGTCTAGGTGTAATTTATTTATAATATGTATGTATTTAGAAATATATAAGTATATTTATCAGCAGTCTGGTTACCATAGTACAGGCTCTGCCTAGTTTAGGATCAGACGGCAGTGTATGAGGTGTGTGAAGTTGTTACTATTATTAATACTCTGAAACATATTTATGAATTTAATGGCTGCGAGAGGCAAAATAGCTCGTTGGAATAGTCAAGAACCAGCTATCGATTAAAGAAAAAAAAAATTCCTGCTGCTTCAGCAATCACCACAGAAAAGCACGATGATATCCTACGATTGAAAATATACATTCACTATAACCTGCGCAGGCACTCAAACTATTATACTAAGTTTCAAGCATATCTCTTCAGTAACTTCTGAGATTATCGTGAACATACAAACAGACAGACAGAAAGAGAGACAGACAGACAAAAATTGTTTCAATCGCATATTCGGCATCAGTATCGATACCTTAATACCCCTCAGTCGTTTTTTTTTAAATATATTCAATGTACAGAATTCATCCTGCTACAGATTTATTATAAGTATAGATAGAAGATAAGTATAGATGAACATACATAAAAAAAAAGAAATATGAATATAAACGGTCGAATCGAGAACCTCCTTTTTTTCGTCAGTTAAAAACGATACCTAATAAAATTTAAAAAAGTAAATTAGTTTTTATATAAAGAAAATGCAAAAAAGAAATTAATATCAAAGAGGGATTCGATCCGGCACCCAATCTAGTCTAGTAGAAATCGCACTCTAGACCAGATAAGCTAAACGTTCGCTGGAATGTAGTTCGAAATAAGTATATACGTTCTACTGACGTTACAATGTTATTACAGCTTCCATTGAATTTCCTGTGGGAACCAAAGTTTAACCCGGGATAAAAAGTACCCTATAACCTGCGCAGGCATTCAAACTATTATCATACTAAGTTTCAAGCATATCCCTTGAGTAACTTCTGAGTTTATTGTGAACATACAAACAGACAGATAGAAAGACAGACAGACAGACAGACAGACAAAAATTGTTTGAATCGCATATTCGGCATTAGTATCGATATCTTAATACCCCTGAGTCGTTTTTTTTAAATATATTCAATGTACAGAACTCATCCCGCTACAGATTTATTATAAGTATAGATAACACTTTATTTGTTAACCGTTGTTACAATTGAAGTAACTACCTTACATAGTCTTATAGTTATCCCTAAAGTAACCTATATATTATGTATGGGCTGCCATATTGATATAAAAGCAAGCGCTTATAAATAACTTTAGAATGAGAAACATCCTGAATTCCAAATGATTCGTTGGTGGTATTTAAAACTTTATTAACCTCTTACTGCTTATACTCATATACATATTATAATATATTTGTATAAAAATTCTTATATACATACCCATAATAGGTATATGTGCATATTTTACCTTCTAATATTAGTATATTATCCGGAAAGATTTAACTAAAGTTCGCAGTTATTGGTAACTGGAAAGGCATTCCACAGGTTTAGCTTCAACGCTCAACGATTGATCATAAAATTTAATGGATTTAGTGGTATCTCCAGTCTCAAATCTTCAGATGAACTTAGATATTTTGTAGGTGTCATGAAGGAACTTGAACTGGTCTTTGAGATTATTAGAGGTTATAGGGTTGAATAGGAGGTTAGGTAACCGGACGATATGAGTACTTCGGCAAAAGTGAATGAGAAGCCACTTGAGATTTTGACAGTATTTAGAAACGTTATGTACACTCTTATGTAAATCCTTCGCGATTGATTACATTTTCTTCTGTAATATTCATTCTTTGAAAAAAAATACTAATTTAATTTAACGACGCGTTTAGAAGAGCTAATCTAGACCAGACTAGTGAATAGCAAAATTAATTAAAGAAGAATGCAATACCATCAATTTGATAGTGTATGATTGGTTTTGAAGCCAAACTTGAAGTCTAATTTCATAATTATATTTGTTTAAAGAGTGCAGGGACAGAATTTGGTGTAATTAATTGTAAAGATAAGGTCCGAGAAAGATAAAAAACCTATGTCTAAATTAGGTTTTAAGGTGAGGTGGCTTCTAGAGTGGTTTCTAGAGAGTAATTGGAAATTGAGTGTTGTTTGATTGCAGTGGCCAGTACGAACAACTGCCGCACAGTTAGCACTTGGCAAAACTCATAGATTATTATGTTTAGAATATAGGATATAGAATATCTTATTCTAAATTTTGTTGAAATCATACGAGTACAGCTAAAATCCAATTTCACCTGGCAAAACTTAGAATACACTTCTAAGTTTTGCCTTCTCTTCTTCTAAGCTTAAGTTAAATTTAGTTAAATTTCCTTGAATTTAAATCGAAAAACTTTTAAAAGTTCGATTATTAGTGGATCACAAGTCTTCAGCAGTAAACAGATAAATACCAGAACGTATTGCTTTAATGTTAATAACTTCAGTTTTTTATCTTCTATCCAGTGAACTTTTCCTTACTCACAGTCTTTAACGTTAACAAGTTTTTAAGGAAAATTCCGAGGTAAGATTTTTTCCAGAAATTACGTACATCAGATCACCTGCCTACTATTGGTGATCATTGCCACCTACTTAAGTAATAAGGTTATGAAATTAATCATGTTTCGGATCACAATATTAAAAGACAAAAATTTAACGAGAAAAGTTTAATTTTGAAGGTAGATGTTTGTGATAAAAAAATCTTCCTTTTTCATCTACCAATAACAATGACTTGTGTTTGGGACACTCTGTCCGTAAGTTCTACTTAAGCGTTTTAATAATTAAAGCGGGTTAGGGTCTCCTGTAAAGAAAGCAGAGAAGTGCGAGTCTGACTCGTGCACCGAGTGTTACGCGAAAACTTACATGTAGATAGTTCGTACATCTCAGGATACGATTCTTGAAGACCATTGCCGGTTTTTCTTTTAACTTAACAACAACTTTCGGATTTATTCCTTTACCTGTGCTGTGACCTTTCTCACGTAACTTAGAAACTTGACTTTTTTACAGCTTCAAGGGTTCGCAGACGTATGTTATGTACGTTATGTAAATATCAACTTAATACCTTCACGCGCAACTGAGAAAAAAGGTCTTACAGGACGGATAACGAAGCGATCCTTACTTTTTTCCTTTTGAAGAACGGAACCCCAATAAATAACGCTATTTGTGTCATAGGATAGGAGAACTGACATTTACGCGGAAGAAGCGGAGAGTAAAATCTAGTATATAATAAAAAACAGGTTAGATATCATAGGTGCATGAAATAAAAAGCAAGAAATTCACAATCAGAACATTGCTTTGTTCGGGCTACAGGATGTCGCCGGTGGTTTGTGCCACAATTCCCAGAGCTCACTAAACAGATAGAATAATTTATTGTTGTACAATAAACTTATCCTGTTAGGACTGCCTTGGATCACATTTTGGGCGAGAGATAAAATAATACATTATTTTATCTCTCGCCCAAAATGTGATCCAAGGCAGTACATAACATTATTGTTTAGAAACAGAGGAAACAAGGTTAAATACGTCGATGAAGTTAAAGACAGTGGCTCCAGACACTGTCTTTAACAACTAGACAAGTCCCAAATGGAAGACTGCTTGCAAAAAGTCACCCTTATAACTACTTCAGCCAACATTCCAGTCAACGATGTCAGATGGTAAATCAATCAAATTGATGAGTTTATTACAATGAAATAATTTATTAACCTCTAGTGTGTAAGAACTTATCTGTAGTATTAACAATATTATGGATCAAGTCGTTAGAAATAAATAATTTGAATTGAAATTAATTAATTTTTCAAAAATCTGTTATTGCAATTCTTCGTGATGCCATACACAAAGTACATAACTATCGTAAACATTAATGTTGTCTGGTTCCATTTCTAATTTTATTTTGTTAGGTTTCATTATCTTCAACTGTTAAGAAATTAATTAATGTTGTTTCTTTCGTCTTGTTCTTATAATTAGGTATCAAATTTATTATTCAGTATAATAAAGAATTTAATTAAACTTTTTTTCTTCAGACACATTATTAAGTTTTATTATTTTCATTGTTCTTTAATAACAAAAAGTATTTGTTGGAAAGTAACGCTAAGAACCCTGTGACCAAAGAGCAAGTTTAAAATATTGAATTATTAATAGGTTGAGGACAGTAGCTTTCTGTTCAAATTGTAAGTCGAAAAGACGAGGTGATCATGCCTGGCGAGCCCATTGATAAGTTGTATGTATACAAAACGAAGCGAGAACTTTCATTGTGTGATCCAGGATTAGTAGTTAGTATGTAGTTTAAATGGTCTTTCCTAGATGGCGCTTAAGTATGTTTTGTTCCAAGTGTATGTCGCCACAATGTTTGTTTGGAAGCACGTTTGCCAGAGCTCCATTGAATAAAGCTGGTAATGCGCGAGTGTATAAAGCCGTAACTAATCGCTTGCCTACAATCAGGCCGAGTACTTCACGTAACCATTCGTATAACCATCGTATTTAAAACCCCCAAGTCATGAATTGAAAGCAAGAATATTATTATGTCGCTAAGGTAGTTTAAAGTTGAATCTGGGTAATCTTGTCAGCATTTGGAAAATTCTTTGTACTGTGTACTACTTATCCGTGAAATATGAACTTCAGATTTCATTGATTGGTTTTTATTTTTTACTATCAATTTTTCATTTGCTGCGTGTTCGGCTGTGAAATTTTCATTTCGCTTTTACTTCTCACCGCTGAAATTAATTATGTTACATTTGGGATAATGAGAGTCATATGATTAATGATTTTGTTATGAACCACGGTAGCTTGGTATAGATTTAAGCTAATACATTCTATTTTTAGTAGTTTTTTTTCAGAGTCACTATTCATGTACATTTTAACATTTACTTGAATACTAATTGAAGAAAGTTTTTGTGTAATTGCTGAACGATGACGAAGATTAGTTTATTTTAAATTACCCACAGTTTAAATAAATCATGGATATAAATTGTTTTCTGTTTTTCATCGTTTTCATAAAATATTAAACGTTAAAAAGATATTAAACGTATAGATGATTTCACTACAATGCAATTTTATTAAATTAATTTACTAATTCTTTAAAATTTATGTTGGAATATTACTACTAGCCGTATCGAGATTATGCCACAAAAACTATTTTACTGAATATAATAGATTTATCAGAAAATTTATCAGAAATGAAAAGGTTTCAGAATATTTTTTGCGCTAATCTATAGATTTGTGTTAAATGTTTTTATTGACTCTTGAGACATTGTTCTCTCAAGCATTTGTAATACATGAGATGAGTTTCACACGGCAACACAGTTGTAACTAATCTTACTAATGTTATAAAGGCTAAAGTTTAAAGGATGTTTGTTACTCTTTCACGCAAAATCTTCTGAACGGATTTGGATGAAATTTGGCACAGAGATATATTGATAGCACATCAACTATGTTTTATCCCACAAAAATGTATGGTTCCTTTGGGATAGATTTCACTCAAATTTCCACGCGAACGA
This sequence comes from Callimorpha dominula, assembly GCA_949752705.1. Classification (NCBI taxonomy): domain Eukaryota; kingdom Metazoa; phylum Arthropoda; class Insecta; order Lepidoptera; family Erebidae; genus Callimorpha; species Callimorpha dominula. The sequence continues at coordinate 14,466,257 of OX457005.1, forward strand.
ACTAGTATTATAAATACGAAAGAGAGATTGTTTGTTTATTTGTTTCTAACTACTTTACCGCTCATCATTAAACTTTTTAAACACGTTGCTAGGAGCAGGTACAGAAAAATGATACAAGGATCTTTTATCCAAGAAAAAAACAGTATTCTCAAGGGATACCCTAATTGACTGTCAAAGTCATTAGCGTGGGCACAGTCGCAGGCAAAAGCTAGTATTACATATTTTTATTATTCAAGTCAACAAAGTGTGATAATAGTATTAAAGGTGTTCAATTACTAAGGTAATTGCTTATTGGTGACTTCACTGTTACAGCGGTATATTTAGTTTATTCGCGCCAAGAACGCCATTAATGAAGCCGATCTTATTTCAATTTGAGGCTGGCTGCTTTTTGTTATTGTACTTAACGAAGGTCCCATCTTTGCTTTTTGTTACTTAAAATCGACTTATTTACATTTTGTTTGATTACTAGAACGCAATAGGTTTGCTGACATACGAGATATTATGTGTCAAAGTTATAGCGATATTTGCTTGAGTATGTATTCATTGTCGCTGATTTTTGGGCCATTGTTAGTAATTTATGAGGGTTTGAAAAGATTATAACAAAAGTATTCTGTATATCTGCTTTGAAATTAAAAGTACGAATTATGTAATAAGTATCCAAATTTAAAAACAAAAAAGACAATGTAGTATATTAAAAATATTGTTTTTTTAAACTTGAAATGAAGTTAAAATCCAAATAAAAGGTGAGTAAATCGGGATTATTCTTATACGTATGCTCTTGACAGAGCAGTTGCGTAGCAGTACAGCTCGCCACTTGTATCTAGCTGATGCTAGGCGGGCATTTTCATTGATGTTCGGTCAGGGTTTTTATTTGTTCAGTCTAGCGCCTCGAAGACGTCTTACGAGATCCTGACACCATCCACTCTTCCCTACACCACAAGGCGTTCCATGGCATCCTCACAGCGCTTCACCTCACCAAAATAGCAAAGGATTCTGATACAGTAATATAATAACAGTAGATTGTATTATGATGTTATGTTATCCATTTTTAATAATAAAAGATGGTGGTTTTAAAGGAGGTTTTTGATGCCGAGCTCATCAAGTAGAGAGACGTTTGTATGTTTCTGGATCAAAACTTATCGCTGCCGTTAACACCACAACTTAAGGGCATCAATTCGCTGTCACTCTCTTTCCTTAATTGTCCATGTTTCCATGCGGTATAGAAATACGAGTCACACTATGGTGGCTTTATTAATATTCCAATCCCTAAATATTTAGGATAGCCTGGTCATGGCTGATCTTCAGATGATGATGCATCGCTTTTTAAAGCAAAAGGTATCAACCAAAGAGCCAAGATAGACGTAAGATGATACGAAATCGCAATTGCCAATTTTGGTCTTACAATGCCTATTGTTGTATCTATCCATGATCATCATCTTCATCTTTTGCCTGTTGCTTTTTAGTCCTCGAGACTAATGTTTTCTAGGCGAATAAGTTGGGATAACCGCTAAAAGTTATTCCGCTGCTGCTGGAAAATGTACCTTATATTACAAACATGTGTATACATTCTCTCCGAGTAATCCTATTCTAATGTCGGATCAGTTGAAAATCCTTAGTAGATAAGTAAGAACAATAACTGGATTGGTAAAAGGTTCTTATGCCTAATATAACGCCCACGAAACGTGTGGGTCCATATCTATTGTGATTAAATCTTACTAGTTGTTGCATGTATGTGTAATTATTGACTATTTATATAATCCCACTAATATGATAAATGTGAAAGTTTGGATGGATGGTTGTTTGTTACTCTTTCCCGCCAAAACTACTGAACCGATTGCGATGAAAGATGGTATGTAGATAGCTGAAGATCTGAATTAACATATAGGCTACTTTTTATCCCGATATTCCCACGGGATTGGGACTTACGCGGATGAAACCGCGGGGCGCTGCTAGTCTGTACATACATACATACATACAGTCACGCTTAGGGGGTAGGTATAGTCCTATTAAATAGCTACATCTTGCTAACGATAATTTGGTCTATCGACTTAGTAAACACGGTTCGGTTAAATAGGTTCACGATGAACTGCCCGGACTTTTTTACGTATGCGCTTGCATTTACGTTAATAACGACATGTATGGAATTAAAAATGCACCATCCAGGTGTGTGTCTAGTGGGGCGAGTGCGTACGAATAAACAAACAAGGTACCAGCCAACCTGATGTCACTTGCAAAGTATTTTTAGGAGGAGTTACAGCAGGAACATTCCATCCGTATCGGTAGAAAGTGAGACTAGCCTTAGACTCTAATTTCTTTTTGTAGCATCAGGTATTTATATTAGAGGTGGTACAACACATAAACATATGGAAGTCACTCTACTTTATAGATGATTTTGTCAATTTCTTTGTTAGATTACAATACGAGGTGGTCATTGGCGAGACATCGTTCGTTAATGATAGTGGCTTCAACTTTTTGAGAAGGTTACCGATTTTAATTTCGAATACGGCTAATAATAATTGATACAAATTTTAAATGACAACAATCACATAATCATTATGAATTTTCAGTAGGTATGAACATTAACGTAAGGTTTTTAAATCACTACTACAATTACTATTGAAATTTTGGTGTAGGTTTTAGTAGGCGGTGGCAACTGGCGACCCATTCGGAGGCATTGCGTAAATAATTAAGTTTTACGAGTACGTGTATCTCTGTAACTGGACGGAATTAGAATACATGATACAGAAGACTAAAAAATACCTATTGAAGGGGAAGAATGTTGAGATTTTTTTCCTATCTATACTAATATAATAAAGCTGAAGAGTTTTTTGTTTGATTGTTTGTTTGTTTGTTTCAACGCGCTGAACTCTGGAACTATCAGGTGGATTCAAAAATATATTTTTCTATTGGATAAAATATTCCTTAAGGAAGATTATAGACTATGTATCGTCACGCTAAGACTCTTAGGACTAGATCACTGGACCATAAACGTGGGTGAAACTATTTTATGTGAATTTACAATGGACTACTTTATTACACGTATATTAGAGGAAACAATATCAAAGTAGATCGCAAGAAGATAATATAAAATTAAACGACAACACTTAAATTCTCTCCGAGTTGATCTTCAGTATAATTATATACGTTTTCTGTACTGGCGTGGATGTGAGCAAAGAAAATTGACTTATTCGGTTACATTGTTGCGTGGTTAGAGTACTTGTTAACTCGGTAATAGGTAAAGAGAACTCGCTTTATTTTACTAAATAGTGCCGCTAAGACAACATCTATTCCATAGAAATAGAAAATGGGCTGAACAATAGCCTCATAAAATTTACTCTCTAGGAATAGAGAAAGTAACTGTGGGGTCAATAATTGTCTGTTTTCTGTATGTCTATAATGCCAAAGGCGTGCGAAAACCACTGCGAAAACTTTGTCACCTGGCTTCGCTTCATACAACGCTATGAATTCAACTTTAACTTGCAATTGTAAGCCTGTAGAATTCATCCACTCCTGTGATGTGTACCGATCAAAATATTAGAAAAACTACTGGCCCAACCACCACAGAACCCATATAATCTGTACCGAGAGGGCTCCACGATCGCATTGTGTCTCTCAAACTGTTCTGGCTGTATTTACTTTACAACTGGATATTAAAATAGATTAGTAACATAGAACTTATGATTTATAATTGATTACTTATTATTAAAATAAAGATATTCATGCGCTTCTAGTGCTTATCTTCGTTTTGCTCCTAGATCTGTATTTTTACAATAATTTATAAATAATTTCGGGTGTATATTTCATATACAAGGAGAGTGATACATTCTGTGATTCTTTCACAAAAATCTCCAAAACAAAAATCTACTTATGATTTTTATGATGAACTAGCAGCGCCCCGCGGTTTCACCGTAAGTCCTGATCCCGTGGGAATATCGGGATAAAAAGTAGCCTATATGTTAATCCAGATCTCCAGCTATCTACATACCATGTTTCATCGCAATCGGTTTAGTAGTTTTGGCGTGAAAGAGTAACAAACATCCATACATCCTCACAAACTTTCAGGTTTATAATATTAGTAGGATAGTAGGATGGTGGGCCTTCTTCAAATAAAATATGCTTCGCACGCCAGACTTGAAACTTCGTCGTCATATCGATGCATCAATATGCGTAAGTAGGTTACATTTATTTCCAAAATTTTCAAAATAATATAACTTTCACTATTTATATATATCATTAAAAAAATATGGTAATATGTAACATACGATCCTTCAATGTATAAAAATGAAAGAGAATTGATTGTGTAACTAAAACAAAAGTTTAATTAATATTAAATGTCTATAAAACTCTCGCACCGATTTGGGAAATATCTAATGACTTTTAGAACATTCAATTACAAACCTGTATTAAAATCGGCCAAGATAGCCGAAGTACAAGCGTTGCACTCACCGATACAAATTTATTAGGATTCTTATCTTTTTAAAGTAACGTTCACACCTAAAGAATTAAGTGCCTAGTAGCCAGAATTGTTGTATTCATACCACTAATTACGGTCCTTTAAAAGCTCTTTGACTCCATCATCGTTGAGAAGCCATGAGAAGCGTGAAGAACTCACTTTTGAGTCACAATTACAAATCATCGCATTTGCAATTTTGACGAATTCCAGTATTTTGAACACACCTTTTTCTAACGCTTTTTCAGATTATTCAGAAAACGGAGAAGGACTTTCGGGTAGTCCGTCTTACGTTTGTGGACTATGAGAAAGTGTCTGATTCTAGCGAGGTAACACACCAGTGTCCCAGTCTCTTAAGCGATGCGAAATCCACTGAAAGGGGCTTGCCAAAGAGCCAAGACAATCGATAACCGATGGGGAAAACAAAGGTTCTCGAGTGGTAACCACGGACGGAAAACGGAACGTGGGATGATCCTTCATCAGATACAACGATGATCTTATCAAAATTGTACCAACCCGCTCTTTGTGGGAATCTTTAGAAGAGGCTTTTGTTAGTAATAATGATGTTTTTACCGTAGTAGGGTTTGCCCTATGTCAATGTTACTAGCGTGTACTGTCACCTTAAATATACATTTTTTACTAAATTATATTATGTCTCCGTTTATTTTATTAAAAAAATTACGAACTTAGTCCTAACAATCAGTTCTAAAACGTTTACGCACAGATCAACCGAGGTACAAAATTACTTATCCCAAGATAATATCATTTAACATGTGTTATTGGCAAAATTCTAAATTTTACATTTGCAACAACATTTGTTCTAAACTTTTCGAGTTAAATTTTATTCTCATACATTTAATTACAACAGTTTCCGAAATTTGATTAAATAAACCAGCGCAGGGAAGTTTAGGTAAGCGGTATTGAAACAAATGAAGAACTCATTCAAATTCGAATTCGCCAGTTGGCTTCATACAAATTGCAAGCATTTTGGCGGTAACGCTGCCACCCTCTACCCGCCACTTGCCACTCAGATCTAGAGCCTAGACAGTTAAAAATAAACTTGTTCAGAATTATTCGTTTCGTAGCTCTTTATCTCCAAAAATAGATGTATGTCAGCTTGACTTAGCGTCTGTTTTCGTTGTAATCATAAAGTGGATTTGCGCTGAAGGAAATATTAAAAAAATACAGTAGCCAGCTTTTCTGGCATTCGCGTCACTACTTTTAGCTTCTTAGTATTTTGGGCATTGCATTTTTGATTTATTTAATATTACTATCGACTGTAAAGTAAAGAGAAGTGTATGATCAAACATACGAGTACGTTACAAAATAAAAGTAAAAACTCTAACTTAATTTAAATAGAAGTAAAAGTAGAGTATAACAAGTTTTCTTTTAAACAATGAGCTTTAAAAGGAGAACTATACCCCACACGTCAAAATATACTCACAGACTAAAAAGAAAAGTGTGTGTGTGTACAGATGTGTTAAATAATTAACCAACGAGTTTTAAACCGCGAATGCACAAAATCGACACCACGTTGACATTGACGCATTCTCTGAATGCTTCGTAGTACGCAGGTGCAAAGACAAAGATTATAGGAAACACTGTCTACTTGTATTCTATCTCAATTTCTTGCAGGCTAAATCCTATTTATTTATATGCTTGTCTCTTTTTAGTGTGAGTTTTTCTTTTTATCGAATTTCAAATCACAACCATTCTAAAGAAGTTTCACTTAAAAAAATGGAGCTTACGTACATACTCATTTATTAAAATATTTAACGTCCCAGCTCTTATTTATACACGTGGCCTACAAAAGGCAAATTTACATCCCTTTTCTCTATCGGACGTTCCACTTTTGTGTGACCTTTTTTGTGGTAATTTTTATTTGCATCCCAAATTGTAAATAGTAACATGCCGCCGCACACAGTTATAAGCCTTTTAAATAATTTTATTGACAAAAGTGTACGGCAAGGTGTAAGGCTAAATTTGACAACTCTCTTTTAATTTTCGTGATGCGTCTTAAAACTAATCTTTTACGATTTAAGCTTTTTACGGGGAACCTCAAAACGTTTTTTTTTTGCTGATTGAGGCATTATAGCTAGTATTGTGACTTATCTTGTTAATATTTATGATTAAATAGCCGTCCCCGCAGTTTCGCCTGCGTTTATGGTAACTACTTCGCTCTTATTGGTCGTAGCGTGATGTTACATAGCCTTCCTCAATAAATTGGCTATTCAACACTAAAAAAATTCAATTCGAACCATTAGTTACTGAGATTAGCGCGTTGAAGCAAACAAACAAACAAACTCTTGATATTTATAATATTAAGAATATATTTATTTATAAGATACCTACATTACTTACATTTATATTTTGAAACACACAGCCTAAAATAAATTTTGAAAATCAAGTAACTACTTACCGAACCGAGAATAATAAAAAAAAAAAATATTTCTCACGCATACCTTTTCTAAGGAATTCCCTAAAAATCCTTTTCCTATTCCTTCTTTGACCCCGAGTCCTTAAATCCTAAAGGTCAATGAAAAACAAAACCCAATACTTATGTTACATTAAACGTCCAAATCAAAAACGACACTATATACCATTTTTTTTGTTAAATATATAAAGATTTCTTTTTATTTGATGTATGAACGCGTTAAATTTTAATCAGGTTTCCATGAATAATGGGGTTAATGCGTTTTGCTGCGAAGGCAATATTTTGAATTAACTAACTTTTAACTAAGTCTCTAGGTAAGTTCGAGAACTCCCGTTTAGAGGGATTAGATAAATTGATTCAGATTGTGGTTAGTTAAAGTTCTACGCACCGGTTGTGAAAACCTTTTAATTCAATACTTCAGTTTTGTTTAGTGATTTATCGATGAGCAAAAGGGAAGGCACCACGGACTCATTACAGTTCACACACAGACTAACATTATTGAATAACTTAATTACGTATATAAAACATCTTATGCACTAAAAATGGTCATGTAATTAAACAACCACAGTTAACGACCCTAATTTATGTTACTAAATGTGTTTGAGCTACCATATATGCGGCAGATACCATCAAATATGCAAAAGCACGTGTCGGCGCAGTAATTTTGATTGGTAAAATTTTAGAAAAAGGAATCCCTTCTTCTATGTAGCACGGCCTGCTTAGCCAGTTTCTAAATTTCATGGTTGTAAGTTGATAATAAGAAGAATTGTTTCTCGCTCCAAAAAAGTAACAATTTGACAACATTCCAGAGTACACCGATGGCTGTTGGTTTTTGCCGAAACTCAAAGGGCAGCGCAGTATGTTGACGTGTACACACTGTCTAGCTTGTAACCACATTGTGCAATGGAGTAGATGGATGAAAAATGCTTATTGTTTATTGAATTGTTAAAGTAACAATGCAATGTTGAAACCTAGAGACCTTCGTCCAAATATGTATGAAAATATAGATCTCTTTGCTACTAACTCGGACGATTTGTTGTTTCTTCAACGATCATGTCAAGACTGCAGAACACTTGCAGAGCTGCTTGTGAATTATGTGAAGATATCAAATATATCAATATATCAAATGCTCATTCATTCACTTTAGTTTTGCCTCATGGAACCCTAAAGTTATTTAAATAAAATCGTTTTAAGTGATTCTATTGTGGCATAGTAAATATAAAGAAAGCTGTGCATCAAAATAAACAACGTTTTTAAAGTAATTAATCTGGGATACAAATTTATGTAGACAATTTACACAATGTATTAGAAGGTGATACAAATAACGCGCATTAAATTTCCGCTAATATTGTGTTTACATACTTATTATTATTGTAACCTATTAAAGAAAAACACCCTAACAATCCTTTTTGTAGATAGTATCACTGTAAAGATCTGTTTAAGCTTTATAAAATCTATAGTGCGTTGAAGCATATCACGTATCTCATCTTGTCCACAAGGAACGTTGACATTGACTAGCAAGAGCGATAACAATGATAGCGATACAAAATTAAGAAGGTTATACGATAGGTGAATGATGACGCGATGTCCAATTCTTCTGTCCTTCTGTGATAATCCATACATCACTACATATTATAAAACAGAGTCCCCCGCCGCGTCTGTCTGTCTGTTCGCGATGAACTGCAAAAGTACCGAATGTATTTTCATATAGTTTTCATGTACGGATAGCGTGATTCATGAGGAAGGTGTAGGTGTATAATTTATTAGGGGTTTGTATAAATTTGCTGAAATGTAACTAAGATTGCTGAAAATGTCGGAAAAAAAATCATGCCTACTGGAAGCTTTATTGGCGTTCGCCAATTAAACCAATAGTGTTATGTGAAAACAATGTATTACGGAGTTATTCTTCATAATAATAGCTATTACAATGTAGAAAAGCTTAATGTCTATCTTCTAAGATACACATAATAACACATAATAACGAAAGAATTTAGACATAATATGCTCTGATACCCGTGCGAAGCCGAGGCGGGTTGCTAGTTTGTAATATAATATTACAAATGCGAAAGTAACTCTGTTTGTTCGTTTGCTCCCTTTTCATGACTAAACGACTGAACTGAGTTAGATTAGATAGGCTACTTTTTGTCCCGGAAACATGTAAGATTCCCGGGGGATAAATTTGAATTTCCAAGCGAACGAATTCGCGAGTAGCTAGTAACTAATATTGAGGTCTTTATTAAACCATATTTTCGTAAACTTTACAATGTCTATTCGTACTTGCTGCCATTCCTAAGGTATGCTAAAGTTGGTTGTCAAGTCATTACGACACCTACATAATACATTAATTCGTCGCCAAAAATAATAAAACCAGTAGTGTCACTTTCTAATTGTCAATCAAATCCCTCCACCGCCTTAGAGCTTCTGTACCACTTGTTTTCTTTGTATACATTGTTGATGAAGTGCTACCTGGTCGTCAGTATGTAGGCACTGGGAACCTTCTACCATCAGGCGGGCACTGTGCGTATTGGCCTCCTCAAAAATGTATTTAAAGTTAGAAAGAAGGGAACAAATCGTCCTATAAGAAATAAAGAAAGTACATAGATTAAAGGATTGCAACACGTAAACGCTAACGAAATTAGTAAAATAACTATAAATAAAAAAATTAAAACACCCGACACAAAATAATAACAAGAATACCTTACATCATTTTGGAAAAGAGCTGATACTCTTACACTGCTGCACCTATATTAACCAAACATAGCTAAGAACCACCGCAAGGAAACGCTTTGAAATGAAAAAAACCGCATCGAAATCAGTCCATACGTTTGAGAGCTACGATGCCATAGACACACACACACACACACAGACATCGACGACAAACTTATAAACAACCCTCTTTTTGCGTCGGGGGTTAATAAGTAGGATCAAAACTGTCACATTGATTCGTTGGCTTCTTAAATATTAAACAGCAATTGACAGACTTATTTCCCCAACGATTGGTCATACTCATACATATGATTTCTCAATCCTTAATAAGTTATGCTGGTCACCTCCATCGATTGCCAGTTACTATTCTCGTAGCTTTAGGCTGTGGCCACACTGAGTATATTTTTAATTTTATGCGTGTAAAAATGTGACGTTATTCAGAGTGGCACAAAATACTGAGGTCATTTCTTCTTAACGTAAATGGATTATAACTTAATATTAAGTATATTTTATATGTATGTATTTATGTCTGTGCGTTTTAAAAAAGTGACCTTTAAGTATTTGTAAAATTACATGTTTTTGTTAGGACGTTTACAGCTATATATTGAATTATGTATTTGTATGACGCGACGGGTGTTTTTAACTGAGATTTCAGAGCTAGCTGTACACAATTTAAATTATTTCTATAAACAATATATTCGAATATTTTGTGTTTTTCTGATTAGTTGTAATTCAAACATAAGCTAATTTGACGTCAATGGTCTGTCGCAGACCTTTCGCTTATTGAGACCACGGCCTAAGTAGTACCGTGACACACGCAAACTATGTACTTAGAAAGGAGAGCCGTTTACTCATTAAATGGAAATAAGTCCACTGGTTATTTAGTTGCACAGTTATTGTGAAGTCGAAAGCTCGCAATTCAGAGCTGGGAAAACACCTGTGTTCACACACGTGACTAAAAAAAAAAGCTATTCGAAATTTCAATTTATGTGTAATAGAACTTTAAAATAGTGACATTGATTATTAAGATATTTTTCGAGTTACAAGTGTAAAACAATCTGTGTTCATGGGTTCATGCCTTCATGAAATGTGTTAAGACTAATACGCTCAATGCCCTATTTACTGAAAACAAGTTCTCATATCACGGTTTATCAAAGGCTAATATAATTGACTGTTATGAGAAACGCACGTAAACTTGTAGTGAAGGAATAATATTAAAATATTATGTACGACTTACAAATCTGATCCTGTTTATATAACATCATAAGTGTTTATAGAAAAAAGATATATTTGATGTTGATGTGTGTGTGTGTGTGTTGTCTTCTATATTCTAAATATGTATAAGCAAAAATAGAGAAGTGAATGTTCAAGTTAATTACAATACGTGTTACATTTAGTTAATCCTAACTAATCGTTTACATTCCTATTAAATTCGGTGGCAAAGCATTAATAAATTGCACGTCGAATAGTGTATGTATACATAATCAATGTGAATTCATTCGTAATCCAAAAGTTTCAAAGTTTAGCTTAAGGGGACAGTATAGAAAAAAAAATGTGCGACAACCGAAATACTAGCAATATTTATTAATTGAATATAAACAATAAAACAACATATTTTTTTCGTAAACAAGAAACAGAGATACCTACGAAGTAATCGCTAAAAATAGCATTCGGTAAGTATATAGAAGATTGAAAAAAAAAAAAAATATTTTGTATCTAATTCCGAGACCTAATTCATTTGCGATCCGGAATATTTAGCTTGTAATGAACGAATCTCATTAGAGCTGAAATGAGTTTTAATATCTAAGAATATTAAAGTTACTAAAGGTTTCTCGTCTTATATATACATTCAATAGAATCGCGCTTATAAGTCATTATAATCTTCTAGTAATAAGCTTTGAAGTAAGAATGAACTTCTTTGTGATATAAATTCTTCTTTTGTGATATAAATTTGTCTCGAATTTCGAAAATTATACTATCATAATTACACCACTTTTCAAGAGAAGACTTTTAAATTTAATAGTGAAGGCTTGCGTACAACGAGTAAGTGCACATCATCAATGTAATTAGTAAGGTATTTGTTTCTAGTAAAAGTTAGTGCCAAAAGCAGAACAAAGTACCTAGTTTCACAACATAAGTTAACTACCTACTGGAAAAAGTTTAAAATTATTGTTAAGTTGTGTACTCTATGTTTTTAAAACATAATTTCTCTTGTATTCTCCTATAAAGGAATTATCTTCAAAAGTATGTGAGACTACTGGTTTTATACGTCAATAAAAACCTTAACTGGGACTATAGGCTTCTAGAAACTTTATCAAAACATCTAAAACGGTTTAAGAAAGTTATAAAACTTACAGATCTTAATGTATTTGTCACCAGATTGGTGTATGTTGGCCCAAGTACCTGAAATACGACTACCTGGGTGATTATTCGATGTTTTTCCTTCCGGGTCATTGAAAACAACACAAAAATCTTCAGAATGTAAATTAAGTTCTTAAAATTAAATAAATATTTATCATTATAATATCATTTATGCTATACTTGACTGGTAGAGAATGCCTTAGGCATTAAGTCCGTCAATGTAACAAATGTGCGTAAAGTTGAAAATAAAATAAATAAATATTGCTTGATGTTTTAACAAATTGTCGCCTGCGGTATTTCCGGACCGACACGACCTTCAAACCTTCAAGAAAAGAGTGCACTCCTATCTCAAAGGCCGGCAATGCACTTGTGACTCTTGAGTTGCAGGTGTCCATGGGCGACGGTAGTCACTTACCATCAGGTGACCCGTCTGCTCGTTTGCCCCCTATAATATAAAAGAGAAAAAAAAATGTACTTAATATAATATTCTAGAACAATTACTAACGAGGAATTTTATTTCTTCAGGAAAAAACAATGACGCAGAAAAATTAAGAATTAAACGAACGAATATTCACTAACCTAACTCCATCATCTACAATCATATTGTGGCAAATATTGGCACCTGTTGGCCAAACGTGTGTACGAAGCTTTTAGAAAAAACTCGCTGAAATGATTCAAACGTTTTATGTATGTCGCTGACCTTCCCCGGTCGTTGCCGGCGATAAACCATTGTTATATTTGTGATTTAATGATTATTTTTGTTTGTTACAGTAAAAAAGGCGCGATATGTTGGTATACAAGGTAAGAATTTCTGTATATTATGTTATTATGTTTTTTCATAATATTGACGGTAAGAGCAATTTAGATTATCTCTGTAAATAAATGTGATATTTTATGACATATTTTTGTTGCGCGTTCAATACTGCGAATGTAATAATTTTGCGAATATATCTTTATTGTTTTTATCTTACACCTCCTATATTTAATACAATTCTCAAATAAAAGGTGAAGAGTAAAGTGGATTTACGTTCGAATTAAAGCCGCCGGGTCTAGTTTAGCTGTATAGAATTGGAAAGACGCAAGTGACACGGCGCGCTTCTGCTGCGCTTGTTTCTAAACAATACTACAAGCCGTGTGCTTGTTTGCTACCTTAATTTTATGAAAGAAAACCGAGTTCTAAGTAAGTTATACGATTTTGTATTTTAAAAATATTTATATCTTATTTAACAAAAACCACTCAAGCAATCAAACAATCAATTAGCCTATCATAGTCCATTGCTCGACATAGGCCTCTCCCAATGTGCGCCACAGCACTCAGTCCTCCGCCTTCCGCATCCACTAAATATTCTTCTGTGGCGAAGTATACGTTATAATTTATTTCTAATCTACTCATGTTAAGTGGGGTAATTGCTTGATGTAAAACATTGGATTTCATTTCACTAAATATAACGAGCTTTAAACATTTATTTGCGGACTGTACTTTTAAATAAACTCATATGACTAGACGTATAACTATTCCGTAAAGGTTTAAAGAAAGTTCAACACAAGTTCTCAGGTTACTCAAATGGGATACTAGTCCTACCTAGCCACACCAATTTACCTTCAGCCATCATTAGACCTTTGATCGACATTCTCTACAACAAAGCTATGTAGCAGGTTTTTCTTTCAGGGCTCACTACCTACTTACTTAGTGTTAAGCAATTTTGAACTTCCAAACAGCTAAAATAAGGCTTCTTTTTGTCAGCAGCAACACAGTTCAACACTTACGTGACACTCAAACTACAGAATGTCAAGTCGACGACGGTGACAGTTAAGGGTCCGACTCCATGCTGGGAGCAAGACTTCCTATTGTGAGTATTTTTAACCATTTTTTCATAATGCATGCGATGTAAAGGTCTCTATTTTAGCTATACAAGGTCGAGAATCGTTTTCTGAAACGCTAAGTGACTATATGTATTTTTGTATGTAGAAATCTTGTTTCATTAGTGAATGTCTCGGACTGTTCATATGGAACATAGGATTTTTGCGTCTGGCAAGTTTAGAAACGTTTGAATTTTTAAAAAATTAAAGTTGCTGTGAAACAGTCATCATGTTTTAGTTTTTAAACTGAATATTTTATTATAAAATGTACTTAGGCATTTCTTAATATTCGTTGTTAATTGTCAACAGATAAAATCTAAAGTAAATTTTTTACATGTCTCGGATAGTGTTGAAATATTACAGGCTCTATGACTTTAAAATATTTTAGTTTATATTACTTGTAAGCAGGTAATTTATTCCACGGTATTATAGTAACAAAGAAACGTAACTAATCTTACATATAATCCTTTTCACTGACTTTAATGAACTTCATTTGAAACGTAGAATAAGTACGTAATTTTTTAAGGATGTAAGGTTTGGTTTTTAATAAATTGTTTGTAGGCTTATTAAAAATACTCATTTAATACAACTAAATTATAATATCCCTGGACAAATTCCATCTATACCATTGATGTAGATTTGCAAATTAAAAAGTGTTTTAACCTTCAATTCCTCAGTGTAACAAAAAGCTACGGTTTCAATGAAACTTACAAGAAATGTTTTTGAACTTGAACACGTTAAAGGAACTACTGGTAGAATTCTATTTTGGAATTGCTCGGAAAGAACCTCGAGTATGCCGATTTTACCCAGCACAACGTTACGCTAGCGTAATGCTCTTTTCTTTTGGAGTGTTGCATAGGGTCGCCTTAGCTTCATCTGTAGGTTATGGATATGCCTCAGAGACATCAATTAGGCTACGAATGATTACGGGCACGGGTGACCGCTTAACATCGGACGGATCGCCTTGTTATTGTTAAAGCTATGAAAGTGGAGCAGAACGAAAAAGCATTCGGTGTCTAATATATACAATTAGAAGTCAATCATTTAAAAACTATTTCATTGTTATTTTAAAATCAAACAATGGCTTAAAAATGTGGAAGCTCGCTGACTTTCACATTGTTCGTGTAGGCACACTTCAGTTTAAAACTCATTTGTTACCGCTACAGTCGTACGCATTCTCTTACAAATAGAACCCAGCAGGGTTACCCCGTTTGTGCAGGTATTACTAATTTACCTAACCACCAGCCACCACAATCTGTAAGAGGACAATAACTTGTCTACAAGCTGCTGTCACCACGACACAAGTCCAAAATAATACTTATCATTCCTAACCGTAGGGCTGCCAAATGCTAAAGTTCTTAAATTGTATCGCCTGCTGTGCCTAGGAAATGAAGGAAATTCGTATACATATAAAAGTGCGTACCCATTTACGTATATATTATGTATAAAGCTTTTGGATTGTGGATGTATAAAACATTGGGTTGGACTGTAGTTTTTTTTTGAGGCCCGCTAAAATCGTAGTTTGTTACGTCATACGCGAATATGACTTTAAGATCCAATATATTGATATTATCGCTTTATATATAAATATTCTAGCCCCATTTATTGTTAGAGCACTGTCGAACTTTGTCAAATTAACCCATAATTGCTAGGGAATGCCATTTATGAGTCATCCTAAAGTCAGTTCGTTGTAATTACTTAGGGGTGTGGATAAATGGATAAAGGATAAATAAATATATATTATTATTATTAACTATGATTTCAGAAACTAAATTTACAATTTATGCAACAATGAGCAGGATTAACTCTTGTTAAATATTATATTTACCTTTATTATAATCATATTTTTAATATAATGTTCTTTTACAAACGACTGTTATTTAAAATTATCTTTAAAACTTGTTCAGTAGAAGTAAACTTAGTTTAGTACACTAACATGCGCCAAACATAGTTTAAAATGATAATAGCCGAATTATGGTAATATTTCTGATAAGTAAACCCATTAGCCTTAACTATGTTTTTGATTTAGAAGCAGGAAAATATGTCCCAGGTACAACCCTACCATTCGACTACAATTTGTATTATATTAACATTTCGTCCCCTAGCGTTTGTTCATTGCACAGCGCTTTGAGCTTCTATGTAACGTTGACAATATGCGATATACACCAATGTGATTTGACGGCTCGTATAGAAATGCAAAGGATTCATTTGCAGAATGATGGTGTTATGTAAAATTGTCAGCCAAATAAAGCAGATTTTTTGGGGAAACGGAACGGAACAAAAATGGATTGTCAAAATCCACTTTTGTTCCGTTCCGATAGTATTTTATTACGTCTTGGATGTTTTTAGAAATACATAAATAATTGTTATTCTAGCAAACTGTGATACTTAGTTTAATAGGTAGTAATTTCATCGACACAAAACAAATCACTATCTTGCAGGCACAATAAAGCATCATAAAAGTAGTAGTAACTTACCTAACATTGAACATGGCGGTGATGATTGTTAGGTAGACGGCAACACACGATATCTTAATTTTTTTTTTGGACAAAACAAAAAGAAACTTTTATCAAAGGACATAATAAAAAATCGAACAAAGACGCAAAAAATCTGCCATTAGCAGAAGCAAACATAATATAATTAGTATGTGTGAGTTAGTATGATCGTTACTCCCGGGCAAGTATCGAATTTAATCGATAGATTGTACCCTGGATTGACATTGACCCAGAACCGAGATCAGGCAGGCGAAGTTCGATTAACAGCTATTAACTCTGTATCAGTAAAATTGTTATGTATATCAATCATACGGTAGCAATTAATATTTATAAAGTGGTATTTTACTGTCCCTTGAAACTCCCAACTACATCTGTTGCCTTTTTATTGGAAAGTATATAAGATTTTAATTTAGTAATAAAATGCCACACAATGATACAACATCTGAACAACAAAAACATTTTCTATATTAAAGTTGGATGGTTAAAAGGCATACGAAATTAGTTTTCGCTTTCTTCGAACCATTTAAGATAAGGAGCTTTTCATGGAAAACATCGAAAAATAAGGCTCGTGGTTCACTGAAGATGAATGAAGAGCGTGGGTTAAAAGGTGACATACGTCAAGGACAGGCTAGAGCTCTATTGTACTTCTAATATCAAACGGGGGTACTATATTTAATAAGTACAGTGAGAGAACCTTTAATGGCTTCTATTGTATTGTGTTTATGGGTAAAATTATGGACCTATCTTGACTTTGTGTGCTCTAAAATACTAATATTCTCCGTATAAAGGGACCTATAAAAAGTAAAGTGATAGTGTTGTAAGAATGTTTTTATATGAGTGCGTTTTGGTCTGATGGTAAGCTGTTATGGGTGCCAAACAACCAGTCGATCAATCTTTCGGCCTAAGCAATCTAATGCTGAATAAAGACGCTAAAAATATCATTGTCATAGTCATTTCCGCATTGTTAACCAATTTTACTTTATACGGACCAAAGCATTAGGTATGTTTTTTTTTAATAAGATAAAAAAGTATACTTCCAAGGAAGTTGTATATCAGGTTTCTATTTCATATGTCACAGGAATAAAAAAATAAAAAAAAAATGGAATCTAAATCTCTCATCCGACGTTCATTACTTTTAAAAAGATATAGGGAAGGTTGTTATAAGTATGTAGTAGCATCAAAGTAGGCGGGCTACCGCCTTCGTCCAAAGAACGTACATTTTAACAAGAACCCACTCCTAACACAAGTATTTAGCTTAGCTGGAGGGGTTAACAAGAGGGGATAGCAATCTGTAATATTAACATTTTTTGTTAAATGTGGCCTTCACACCTTTACTACTCAACCTATCATACCCATGGATGTTTGCATACACGTTGGCAGGACTACAGAAAAGAATATAGGGACATTCATCCAGAAAAAAAGTATTGTTACCGAGGAATAGATACTTTAACAAGAGCGAAACCGCGCTGAAAAGTTACGTCACGTGTGAAGGTGCAGTATGGCAAAAAGTTACGTCACGTGTGAAGGTGCAGTATGGCAAAAAAACTACAAACTTTAGCACTCTCAAGTAAAAATAAACTGAATTTATTATTTAAGACAATGAATAAATAAACTATGTTATTAAAAAAGATCGTTGAAAAGTGCAACATGTGAAAGCTGTGCAACTGATTCGACTTTTCTTTATTTCCCTTTAGGGAAGAAAAGTCGGAAAAGTACCTCAAAATTCAAATAAGTAGTAATCTACATTTTGTAAGATAAAAGCAGACGGAGCAAAAGCTAGTATTTAAAACATCGCATTATACTGTTTAAGGCCGAGATTTATGAAAGATCTCAGTAGCTAAATTACAAAAATTCACTGGTATATTCATAACTTAACAAAGTATAATTGATGAATACGAAGAACACTACCAGCTATTAGTGAATCTTACAGAACAAATTTTGTCTCCTTAAAAAATCAATTTTCCTATTATTATTATTTTTATTAAAGGTAAACCCTAACGAAGATTAGCTGGTTGCTCAGGTAGATAAGGTATGAATCGCACAATATAAAACACAGCGTTTGTCACTGTAGCTTTCAGCCGATGGTACTTTTAGATAAATATGTTCGTCTGTGACTGACAGATCTCAGCTTTAAATAATGTCTTCGTCGCTCACTTTGTGGAAACATACGAATGTAGAACTGATGATTCCCTAAAACGTGTGCAAAGTGTGGTTATATTTTAGGTTCTCAGGAAAAATGTGATTTTTAATGCAGAAATCAATATCAAATTTCTTATTTGATATTGATAACAGCTATGCTAGCAGCGTATTGTGGCCATGTTGCATTTGTTTTAAGATTTGGTCTTATTCTTTGGGGCAACTCAACAGACATTCAAAGAATTTTTATTGCACAATAAAAATGTATTCGCGCTATTGCTCGATTACGTCCGTGGGAATCCTGTAAACCTATCTTTGAAAAACTTAACATTTTAACTTTGCCGTGTATGTACATTTTTGAATGTGGTAAATTTGTTGAAGATAATTCTGAGTTATTCAAAAAAGCTCATTACATATTTCCTAGGAATACCAGCAGGCCTGGATGAATTGTTTTACCTGTTATTCCTCAGACAAGTTTATATAACAAGAGTTCTAATGTAATGTGTGGATATATATATTGTTATACCAGATAAAATTTAAGATTTACCAACTAATAAGTTTGTAAGAGAGCTTAAATCTTGGCTACTGCAAAATAACTTTTACTCTCTATCAGATTTTTTTAATATAAGTGGCCGGTTTTGATCTAAGCCAAGTACAAAAAGTCTTACATGAACATTTAGGCGTCAGAAAGCTTTGTACTAGATGGATACCTCATAATTTGACGGAAGATCAAAACGCCGTTGTTTAGATTGTTGCCGCTCAACGCTTGGAAAATGTTAGACAGTACTCGTAGCGCCCAAGAAGCAGGATCCTCCTCTACAACGACAATGCTCCATCTCACTCAGCCAGACGGACTATCGAATATTTGACTATCGAAGGTGTGGAGCTAGTGAGCCATCCTCCTTTCAATCCCGACCTGGCACCTTGTGACTTTATTTATTTCCAATAATAAAAGATAAACTTAGAGGAATTCGTTTTATGAACCCTGAAGAAGCTGTGGCTGCGTTTGAAAAAGGCTTGGAAGAGATCACTAAAGACTACTCACTGCTTCAGTCAATGGTTCCATCGCATGCGACGGTGCTTAGAAAGGAACAGAGACTACTTCGAAAAGCAATAAAAATATTAACAGGCTTCTATATCATTCCGTTATTTACTTTTTTTTTTCTCTGACTGTGTACTATTATTATTGTATGCTGTACTAAGTATTATGTCGAATTTAAATTTAATATTGTATTATATTCAATATTTGCATGCCACTACATTGACAAGTGTTTTGGATCTGTCACTAATTTAAAGACCTTTACTATACCAACAGCTTTTGGCAAATAAATCGTTTCATTTCAAATCACTTCATAAATTATAATATATCAATAAGGCCTATATTTTATAAGAGAGGGCTGACATTAATGTAAGTGTAGTTATTTATTAATACAAAAAGGATAACACCTTTCTGTAACTAGTTGTATACCTCGTTACAGATTGAAAAAGACGAGGCGAGAAAAAAGTAAAATCTGTTCCGTTAATTGTTAATTAACTAAAAATATTTTCTTATTCTCG
The DNA here is from genome assembly GCA_949752705.1 of Callimorpha dominula. Lineage (NCBI taxonomy): Eukaryota > Metazoa > Arthropoda > Insecta > Lepidoptera > Erebidae > Callimorpha > Callimorpha dominula. Next base: position 14,486,256 of record OX457005.1, read on the forward strand.
TTGATGAAATAATCAAACTAATAACGATACAGTTTTATAGCCTAAAATAACTTAACTAAATTTGTAACTAAGTATTTTTTTAATCTTTGTTTAACTACGTATTTGGGTAATAAACTCATGTATTGCGCGGGAACGTATTCGATAAATTATAGTAAATCGCGTTGGTATCACGCGAGGCCGCGATCGATAAAAGCACGCCGCTAGATTTTTATCATTTCTGCAAGTTATTAATATGAATTTTGCGATAAGTGCAGTGTGAGGTATCAATTTCGATAAACGAGTATTGACGATTGAGATTAACGATAAAATGTATAATTATTAAAATTATCGATTATCGCCATTCCGTGATCGTTTACTTTTGACGGTTTTGTGAAATTAATAGTCATTTGCGTAACAAAGTGTGAGATAGCGTGTTACAAATTTCTTGTTTATAGTCTTGGTACGTTGTACAGTATTTTTATCAATGTGTGACGTTTTCAAAGAAAGAGAGGCAATTCTTTGATACGATTTAAAAGATTTTTCTTTGAATGTCTTTTCCTCCCATTGTATCCCAAAGTGTCGACTTGACCTTCCATTCTTACATTTAAGATATTCATACAGTTCTTTTGGGAAATTGTCTGATATAAGGAATTTTGCGTAAACATGACCTCTTTAGAGTTTAAAAAGAAACACCTGGGGAAACGAAGGGCCATCGACCTATAGAAAGAGACAGAAACAAACCAACAGAAAGACGCGTTTATCGTTTTTATGATTTTTATTTCCTCAGTATGTTATTATTCACTTCTAAAGCAAGTGGTCATCTTTCTATACTAATTTAATAAAGCTGAAGAGATTTTGTTTGTTTAAACGTGCTAATCTCTGAAACTATCAGTCAGATTTGAATAACTTTTTTTTTGTTGTATTGGGTAGAGTATTAATTGAGGAAGGTTATAACGTTAGGCTATGTTGTAACATCATTGTCCGGTCAATGGCACTGTACGGTGTACCGGTGTGGGCGGGGGCTCTGACCGCTCAGAATAGGGCGCGCCTCTGGCGCCCTCGAGTGGGCAGGGCGGCAGCAAGGGACCCTTTCCTTCCGACTGACGCAGGTTCTTTCCGGGCACGGCTGCTTCGGGAAGTACCTGCACTCGGTCGCTAGGAGGGAATTGAGTCCCGCCTGTCACCACTGCGACTGCAGTGAGGACTCGGCTCAGCACACGCTGGCGCTTTGCTCCGCCTGGACGACGCAGCGTCGGGCCCTCACTGCAGTCAACGGAGGGGATCTCTCAGAAGGAGGCGGCGGAACGGGTCCGGGAGGACGATCTCCACTCGTACTTAATTCGCCGCCGGCGAACCGGGCGGCGGAGCCCTTTCCAGCGCCTCATGCCGCCCTGAGTGTGGCCGCGGGTGGTCGGGACAGGTTTTCCCTTCCACCCACTATAGTGGCCCCCCGCGAGAAGGCGGCGTCCGCGTGTGTCTGGACGTCGCCTAATTGAGGGGTTGTTACCCGGAGGTGGTGCCCGCGCTTTTGCTGGCAGGCGCTAGGGGGGGTCCGGATGTGTTAATAAAAGCTGTTCCCGGATCCCTCCTAATTTAGGCGCAGTACGGCACACCGTGTGGTTTTAGTCGGTTCGATTCTGACACACCGCCGAAAACCCCGATGGGGTGACGGCCCGAGGGGGTTTCCACACGCACAAAAAAAAAAGTTGTAACATCACGCTACGACCTTTAGGAGCGGAGTAATGTAAAAACGCCGGAGAATGGCTAGTCCTATAGTAAATTGTAAAGGTCCAAGCCCGAGACGAGCTGCAAACTGCGGTTGTAGCCGACCGCATTGTTCGGCCGTTTCTATTGCGATACGGACTGCAGATCGCACGGGCCACGGCAAACACGGCTGTAGGCCTTAGTTTCCGTTTCCGTTTCCATACCTTTGCCCGAGACAGACTGTCGTACAACGCTATCGATAGTTTATCAATGAGTCTCTCCGTGTCACCAACTGCTGCGGTCTGCCGTCGCTCGGTGCCGTGGCCGCACGCTACAATGTCACCCTGCTTGGAATCATACAGCAATTTGCGTTTTAAGTAGTTGTGTGTAAAGTAGGACAGAAATCCTAGATCAACTAATTAAGGGTTTCTGAATCCGAAACTATTCTTGGTTTTGTTCATGCCTGTTTGTTTGTTTCTTTGATCTTCACGCAAAACTCAATTAATAGATTTCGATTCCTTTCTTATGATTTAAAGGTAATATTCTAACTTAAAAAGTTTCTGCAAGTTTCATCAAAATTAGTCAAGTATAACTGAAGATATAGCTTGATCTCTGTTCTACCAGCCGCGCCATACATTATAAAGCTCAAGTGAAGTGGTTATATAAAGTTATGCCCGCGCCCACGCGCCCTGTTACGTCTGAGGAGGTCTGAGCTATGGAGTCGGGTATAGCAACATTTAACAACACCCTATACCTATTGCTTAATTAAAACCATTTTTATAATATACTAGCTAACCTGACAGACGTTGTCCTGTCTTAACTGTGAATATAGATTTCGAATTGGTACATTTAATAAAAAAAATATATTCCAAAACCATAGTTCCGACCGATGCATCAGTTTTAAAAGATATTTGCAGCGCGCATTCTGTCAATCGCGTCAACTGTCAAACGACTGATAGTTATGTAAAAAGCGCTAGTGTTACATTAGAAAAGTTAATATGCGACCATGTTAACTTTTCTAATGTAACCTTAAGTTTTCTTAAATTTTCTAATTTTCCGCGCAACTTCCTTAATTTTTTTTCAAGAACCTTCTCCTGACAATAACAAACACAAAAAAAAATTAGCGAAATTGGTCCAGCCGTGCACGCGTAATGCAAGGGAAATAGGGATTCATTTTTATATATATGTGTCGACTTTGTAACTTTACCACGCAAGCGAAGCCTCAGGCAATAGTTAATTAATTAATAAAACGCATGTATATGAATTTCAAATGGATAAATGACTGTATCAGTAAGTACCTATTGTAATATATACAATAGGTACTTACTGATATAACTAAGTTTATTTTAGCCCTAACTTCGACATAAATACATGTAGGCATTTCTCAAGGGCAGTTACACATTTCAGTAAAATAATGCAAGAATCGATTTACCCTCGCGTATTCCGTACAAAACTTTCAGATACACAATTTGTAACGATTTACGATTCGAACCAAAATAAGGCAAACTGGTACGGCAAAAAGGAAGAGGTGATATTACAAGTCGTGACGTCATCAATACGGATTTGGTCGGGACATTTGCGGACATCTCGTTTGTGGCCTTGTCACGGCAGACGGTCGAGGTCAGTATAAGAATGTGAACTGGCCCTTAGTGATTATACTACCAAACGATTTAGTATACATGACTTTAGGATCAATAAAATGAAATTCAGGTGGCATCAGCTTTCATCCTGGTTACCTTTCGTGTAACACTAACACTATTGTACCTGAAGATCTGACTTTTAAAAAGAGTGGCCATGAGTTTCTTTGCCAGTATTCTTCTCATAAGGCTCTACGCATTTTGGAAACTGGAAGTTATAGATCGACACAAGCAGGTAGTAGATTTTGGTGTTTTCACCTAATTTATCTCGACAATCCAGTACAAGCTGTGGCGTCTGTTTGCGCCGATGTATAATTTTAAATCCAGCTTCAGTTTAACGTTCATAAATGTCACTTAGTGTCTTAATTGAATAAATGATTTTGATTTTGAATTTGGATAGACTTTTCTGCTGGAAATTACTATAATTCAATAAGGAGGGGGCCCAGGTAGGGCGATCTAGCTTCGCTAATTGTTTTTTACGAAGAAAGACACCTATGTAGATAAAGTTAAAAAGCAAAATCTTATCTAAATACAGTAGATCTAAATCGATACAGCTGTTTCCGAGAGAAAACGATGAAACAACACAATTAGGCTGCCATTCCACCAGAGATGTGCGAGGTAGCTGAGCGGTGCGAGGATGCGTAGCGACGCTATGAAACGGTGCGCAAATGAGCAGTGCGAGGATGTGTACAATACACATCGACCTCTAGCAAACACCGTCTAGCACACATCCCTCGCACACATCTCTCACACACATCCCTCACACACATCTCTCGCACACATCCCTCGCACCCATCCCTCGTTTGTTTTCTACGTACAAAAACCTCGCTGCGCTAAGCCGTTTCCACGGGCGCTGCGCTGAGCAAGGCTAGGTAAATGAAGTGATTCTATTGGTTCTTAAAAAACACATCCCTCGCTACGCATCCTCGCATAACTCTGGTGGAAACGCAGCCTAAGTGCACACATTATTTTGATTTGGCAACAGCGGTTAAGAGCAGTCACGTTGTCAATTTCGACGTTTTTGTTTATAAGTAAGATGTTGGCAATGGCAATAAGATAGTTTTCCGTAACAACTGAGGGTAATTGGCAAGACTATGATCTTTTGAACCCCGACATCATCCGAATAATAAAACAAAAATGTTTTATTGTATGTTGTCATCTGACATGTGCATCTAATATATAAAACTCTCGTGTCGCGGTGTTTGTTACCAAACTCCTCCGAAGCGGCTGGACCGATTTTTATGAAATTTTGTGTGCATATCGGGTAGGTCTGAGAATCAGCCAACATCTGTTTTTCATACCCCTAAATGATAAGGGTGACCCTAAATATATTTTTTTATTTTTTTGACAAATTTTAATTTATTTTAATTTTATTATGATTTAGCATTGAAAAATACATACAACTTAAAAATTTCACTCTTCTACGATCAACCCGTTTTTCATGTATTTAACCCAGTGAAAACAGAAAGTGCGATTGTTATAATCGATTGTAATAATTGATTGCCGTCAAGTCGATATCAAACTTTTTTAATAGGAGGCAAACGAGCAGACGGGTCACCTGATGGTAAGTGACTGCCACCGCCCATGGGCACCTGCAACTCGAGAGTCACAAACGCGTTGCCGGACCTTCAAGGTGGGAGTAGGAGAGGAGGGGAGATGGAGGGATGGGGGAAGAGTGAGAGAGGGAAGGGTTAGGGCCACCGGTAACCTCACTCGCTCGGTGAAATACAACGTAACCATTGCTTCACTGCCGGTTTTCTGTGAGGCCGTGGTATCACTCCGATCTAGCCGGCCCAAACGTGCCGAAGCATGGCTCTCCCACTGTTAAACTTTAAAAATGTCAGTTAAGTTAATGAAGTACTTTGAATTAAGAAAATGAATGGTAGGTGTTTGTTATTTTTATAGGTCGTCAATAGTCCACAGCGCTCCATTCTTCTTTCAGTCATAGACTCCATCATCACAATAAGTTAGTTATTTTTTATTTGACTACCGAAATATTCATTAGAAATAATTAATATGGCAAAATAAAGTGTGCCGGTTCAGCTAGTACATACTATATATGTTTAATAATAAATACGAAGTACTTTTATCACATATAAAGGAAAGTTTGAGCAGGTTACACGTCGCTGCGATCTTAGGCATTCAGAACTCGTTTCACATTAAGCCTCACGAAACGTCTCTTTGTGAGGCGTGATGCGAGACATTTATCTCAGGGCTCTAGGCACTGATTCAGTGTACGATCCGTGCATTGTTATATCAGAGTCATGCTTAAGAATGAATAAGTTATTTATGTCAGGAAAATAGATATCGAACTTAGATATATCGCACTGCTATTACGAGACTGTATCAACTCAAAATAGGTTAAATTTGAGATAATTCATTTTTCATACGTAAATATCAATTCCCTACGCGTCAATAAATATAAAATAATAATAATGAATTGTAATAAGCGAAATTTTTCAACAAAACAACTAAAAATAATTTATATAATTTTTTAATTTGTTCAGACAATAGAGTATTAACTCAAAAATTGGAAATAACTTGATAACCTGTAATCTTTTAAATAATTCATTAATACAGAAATCCCTTAATTTTATCAATAATCTATATACAGTGTTCTCTTTTCATAATCTTGCTAACAGGAAGCGAGTAATCAGTTTTCTGTCGTTTTTGAAAAAAGCTTCATTTTGAGTTGATACACTCTTGTAATAGCAGTGCGATATGATGAAAAATCATAGAAATTTTTCAAGAGTGGATAATAATGTCATAATTTATCATAATAATGTCATAATTTATCATAATAATGTCATACTGTCAACGACCTATGTAGCGTATCGCGGATTTGACTTCCACTCAGTGTTAATATCTGCATTAACAAACATGTCAATTTGCATTTTTTTTCGTAAATATGTGTTTACCAAAAAAATATCCCTGTATGTTCATTCATATTTTAAACCACCCATTTTAAAAGCTATGTCAAGATAGCGCTGTTTATTACATCCCAGAATATTATTGATATCATGCACATTAAAATATTATATTTATTTTACTGTTTTGCTTTAACGCTCAGACATCAAAACCATATTAAAATATAACATTTTGAAAAATAGAAATAAGAGTAGTAAATAAATTTAAATGAAAAATCAGATTAAAAGTATTGTATTCACCTAATTTATATAGAACACTCTCATAAAACCAATTTTCATAACTCCCATTTCTATACTCATGCTTTTACATTCCTAAAGAGGTTGAAAGAGGTATATTACACCCGCGTTTCGCTAGTTATATTTTGGTTTCCACGCTGACTCCAAGTTGCTGAGATTTTCGTTACAAAAATCCCGGCAACGACATTTGCCCCAGGCGGCAAATATATGCTCTAACTTATGTGGGACCAACAAAGTAATCAAAGTAAAATGAAATAAAAGCAAGTAGCGACCGCAGTGTGTCACAAATATACCGATCACGATATCTGAAGCGTCTTAAACATCCAATCACGTCAAATTCTTTGTAACTGTATGAGGCTGGTGACACCAGTCCTCATATAAACTTATTGTAGGGATAATTAACTAACACTTTGTTTACATTACATTGTATTGTATAAACAGTAGCTGTAGGTATCAGTATTTTAGGGTATTTTGCGGAAGCTATTACCGCTCTAGTAACGAAAAATATTTCTTCAAAAACCTTTAATACCAAACTTATAAATTCTTTATTATGATAATTATAAGTAACTTAACGAGAATATGGAAGTAAATAAACAAAAATATTGTTATTACAAACTTACCTGGTAAAACTGACCAAATTTAAAGAAGTTCATTATTAAATCCGTGGCTTGCGTGAATAGTGGGTGGCCATTTTTAAGCTTTGACGGTTGTGTTGAGATTTCAAATAACGAATATTATTTTGGTGACCGAGTGTAAGTTGATATAAGAATGAAAATATCAATGTTCATTCACAAAATCATGTGAAACGTTAATTTGACATGAGGTTTTGTCAAGTTAGACATGTTAAAATGCGAGGTGTCAACATATTTCCAAAATCTATTGCTCCAAAATTGATGTATACTTGAAACTGTATTTTTTTTCATGTAAATTCCTAATGCGTAGGAAGTATTACGCCAAAAAAAAACATACAAGTCGACATGTCAATGTGTTCGCGCCAGCCACGGAAATATTCATAACACATCTATTTTTACAAAATCCACAGGAAAAGAAGTGAAGTTACATAGCAAGCAATTCATTAAAAAGCAAAAAAAAAAAAATAAACAGGCGATCTTCTTAACATTCCATGGTTTCAACGTGCAGATGCCATTTATACTTGAAGTACAGCTCTTTATCTTTTTGCGTTCTGAGTCCTCTCTTAGAAAAACGCTAAGGGTTTTAAAAATGATGACGTCCAATAAAACAAATGTAGTGAGAGTTATTAAATTAATAAAAAAAAAAATTAAGTAAACGAGAAAAAATTATGAAAGATATTATTGTAGAAAAAATAATAGAAACTAAACATTTTCCCTAATGAAATACGATAAGTAGTTCAATCATAATGGAACGGAAAATAAGAAAACCATGAAGAAATCGCATTGAATAATTGAAGGAACAGGCAGAATATACAGAGAAAATTGAGGGACCGATTAGTACTCTGCGATTCGGAACAACTATCCGTGAATAATACAAATTGCTATTCTATTTGAAGATTGAACTCGGAACACTTGACGCAGTGATTGTTGACGAAATCACCAATCAAATAGCTGCGCTACCTGTGTGGTGTGTGGTGCATAGTATGTGTTTGTTTTACTTTGAACGTGCCGTAAAAATATAATATATTGTTAAGTTAATGTATGAGAGCGTCATATACTTTAGAATGACTACTTATTTTGTTTGCTGTAAAGGTGTGTCCATGTCCGCGAAGTGATGATATAATTTATAGCTATATCGAAAATTTTCAATTCGGTCCCAGTTTCTTTTGTTCTTAAAAATTCGTATTGTTAGACATGGTATGGATTTTCACATGTGAGAGACGGCAATTGAAAAATGTACAATACCGACACATTAAAGAACTTTCACCATAAAGTTCACTTCTAGTGTATTTGTTATAATAATATTAATAATACATTTGTTTCCTTATGAATCTACCTTAATATAAATATACGCACCAACATATATAATGCCAACCAATATAACACCAACTGCCATGTTGTTCGTATCTCGGTCAGCACTCAAGTGATTGTTATCAAGTTGTAATACATTCCTGTCCTTCTATAATCCCACTATACAACAATATTTATCAACCGACCAATAGCATTGCTTTACCGGTATAACTAGTCATATTAATGTCTATAAACAGAGTTTTTGATGTAGCGACAACACGTACATACTATAACACCGCACCGACCGCATCGACTTCAAACAGACTAGGTACCTAGTGCCTTGATAAAGTAACCCATTATTTTAAAAGTGTCACGTCACATTTATGTAGTCCTTTCAATTAAGTTTTAAATCGATTATTTTTTACTTTTTAGTGCCTTTTCTTAGAGCTTTTTGAAGACGGTTTAACTTCTTTAAAAATGTTTATTTTTCCATTTCTAGTTTAAGGTACGTAGGTATGTACTAATTAGATACGGTATTCAGAACACTACTTTCTGTAATGTAAATAACCGAACTGCCGTTAGTTAGATTATATTAACTGTAGTTTAATAAGCCCGATATTTTATTTAAATAAGGTGGTAAGACATTTAGTTTGTCTAGCAATTAGCTGCACTTGATTGAAAAAGTAAAACAGCTGAACGTAAAACATCCTCCTTTTGTTAAGTCGGTAAATAATAATAACATTCGTCACTTTAAACGTCAATGTTGCTTAATTTCAAGAAAAATCAACAAACTCACTCTCCATAATTTCTGAAGGTTTCCCTCGTTTTTCCTCAGACACGAACATCAGCTTCGGACTTGGTGACAATGGGACCACCTAGGGAGCATACCCTTTTAAACGAAAGATACCTTACACATAGAGGACGGAAATATCTGTAAAAATACATTAAAAAAAATACAGCCGAACATAGAACCTCCTCCTTTTCTTTGAAGTCGATTAAAAACTAAGTTTCGTTTTCTGTGTGTGTCTACAAATTTTCAATCTCACCATTTTTTCATACTAATAAAGTGGCAAGTAAACCAATGGCGCTTGATAATTAGGAGTTAACGTTGTCTTAAACCGGTATCTTCTAGCCTTAGTCTTATTATTTGTGGTCGATTCTCCAAGTTAATTTTTGCCAAGATGCTTCGTCTGGAGTAGTCTGCGGTGTATTTTGACTATCTATCATGTACTCGTGTGCAGTAGCCAACCATGTCTGTCGGGATGGCACTTTCCGTGTCATGTGTTTAGGTAGCCGATGCAAGACGTGTCTGTACAATATCATCTAAGCCGACTTTCATTTAATGTTGTGGGGATAGGTTTAACTCTAAATTTTCCCTTGATGTAAGTATTACGAATATAGTATTCTCCTCTCACCCACCGCAATATTCTCATTTCTGCAACATGTAGCTTATTTTCATGCAAATTTTTGAGTTGCCAACACCCCGCACCTTACCTGACAGCTGGACAGACTTCTGCGTTGTAAACTTTTCCTTTGAGATGTACTGGCATTGTTTTGTCACATAGCAGCCCTGTTAGAATTGAACTCTACACAATACTATTAATAAAAATGGTTTTACAATAGTGTTATTAAAAAAAATAATGATAAGACACAGCTTTGCTTAATAGACTATAAAATGAAATCTTACTTGATTGTTCATATAAGAATATACTGGGATCATTAATGTTAAAATGGAGCACAAAGCCGTTTTGTTTAGTCTGAATGGGTGCAATTAACAGTAAGGAGAGGTGACTTCGGGCCAAAATGTGCCGTTTCTGCCTACTCGGATTAGCTGGGACTCCAGTTTTGTGTATCTGAACACTTACTTTGAATCTGTGTTATGGATTCGGTTTATTTTATTTGCTTTTTAGTTTAAAGTTTATGTTTAAAGAAACATTTTGATACGATCATGTATATAGGACTGTGACTAGGGCCTCACAGAAAACCGGCAGTGAAGCAATGCTTGCATTGCTTTTCGCCGTGTGAGTGAGGTTATCGGAGGCCCTAAACCTTTCCTCTCCCTCTCTTCCTCTACTTCCACCTTAAAGGCCGGCAACGCACTTGTGACTCTTGAGTTGCAGGTGCCTATGGGCGGCGGCGATGGTAATTTACCATCAGGTGACCCGTCTGCTCGTTTGCTCCTATACTAAAATAAAATCTTTTTAACAAAAAATTAAACCGACGAAAAGAACTAAAAAGCAAAAAATAAATAAACCTTAAGTCTTAAGTATTGAGCTTATTTACATAAACTATCTAATTTTATATAAACTTATTTTGAGTCGGCGCCAAACAAGAAACTGATTAATTATCAAAATTTTATTTAATAATATGTTAATATTATACGGTCGAATTGAGAACCTCCTTTTTTTTTCGTCGGTTAAAAAAAAACTCAGTCGTAGGACTGCACACATCAGAAGTGAAAACACATTTTTTAGAGATTAATTAATAAGGAGCTGACAAAACTCAATGTTTAGATGCGCCCTCTAGTGGATCTATATATGTAATATTAGCGTGACGGTAACGAATTCAGTGATTTTTCCCCATAGCAAAAGTGCACAAACGTGCCTAAAGAAGTTTTCACTTCAAACTTATGTTTACATTGTTAGTTCGTTACAAGTAAAACTAATGAAAGCATGTAAAATTAAAGAAATATAATAGACTAAATAGTCCAAAGTTACTAACTATTAACTGCACAGCTTTCTATGCCACATCTATTTATAAATCGCCTATTGGTTGAAATTCATATATTTTCACCTATTTATTTCCAGTATAAGTTGAACTGTCGTTGTTAGACTTTTCGTTTCGATTCAGGTCAACATATATACCTACTGGGCCTTATAACTTTATGTAGCCGTTTCAGAAAATGTTTAACTTTATAGCACATATTAATTAGATTTTTTTTAGCTAACAAAGAATTCTTCTCACGTATTAATATAATAGATTAGGCATATATAGATAATAATAATAATAACTTCACTCATCTCACACACGGCCGTCTGATCCCAAATTAGGCAGAGCCTGTATTATGGGAACCAGACTGCTGATAATGAAATAAATATATACATATAAATCCCATTAAAACAGTAACTTAAATATGCAGGAGGGTATCTATAGGTATATATCAGAGCTTGATCGTGATTACATTTGTAGGGTAAGATACTTTTTCTATATAATACGCGCGTAGTTTAACTCATACGTTAAGGTCTTAATAGTGAATATAATATATAATATTAATATTTCGGGAAACTATTACACAGCATTACACTCTAAACCCAAATTAAGTGTAGCGTATACTATACGGTCTAGAATGCTCAAACTGCAGGAAATGTTTTGTATCGTCTCGTTGTAAATCAACGTTAGCAAGATTACACGTATATTCCTAGAAAGAAAAACTACAAGGAACCCAGACATGTAACAAGTAAATAAATCTATCAAATTGGATGTGGTTGGGACATAAAACGAACATTTCGTTTAACGTTCGCTGAAAAACACTAAAATAGCCACGAATTTATAGAGAATTAAATTCAGAACTTAAGGGTGCATTCACATCAATCATTAAGAAACACGCTAATCTGGAACGCGGTTTGTTTATGGTAACTATTTACAAGGGAAAAAAACATAAAAATAAGTAAAAAAAATAAAGTTTAGATTGTGATACATATATTGGCCTCAATTCTGTTACTTCACTCGCTAAATTAAACTTCACTAAATTTTCTTCGTATAAGAAGTAAACCTTGTACACTTAGAAACAAGGTCTTATTTCAAATTGAAACAAGTAGGTAACATATGTCGCTATCGAAATAAGCAATTTATTTGTCGACTAAAGTCTGATACGCTTAAATAAACTTTAATACCACGTGGCAAGAGCCGCTATCCGTTGAATGCCATCTCTTTTGCTCTGTGTTTTTAGTAAGCGTCTTCGTAGGTGTAGATTAAAAACACGTCATCCTTGTTCGTTTTGAACAAGTTTTTATACGGCAATTATACAGCGTTTGAATAAATGAAGACTCTCGCTGCATGGAAATAAAGTTGAGCATACGTTGACAGGTTTTAGTGAAATTTAGCGGCGCTGAGAAATAGATGCTAGTAACAAATAGACCTTATTACGAAGAACACTAGGTTGATTTCGTATGAAGAAATTAAGTCAGGTTTTAGTTTAGTCGAGTGTACAATAGAATCGGCACCATTGTCTTTGGAACTGGCGTAGGGTTCTCAATTCCGTTCGTTCAAAAGTGTATAGACACGTATTTCAAAATGTTTAAAAAAAATATCACTATCTCTAAGTGACCACAAGCTGTGCGGTTGTCTATATTTTTGCTTAACGCTTTAACAGAGAGTAGCCATGTACAATAAACACTTGCTACGTGCAATTCTCCTTTAATATAATACCATCATAGTTGTCTTAGCCATAATACGTCATCTGCTAAATTAAGAGACATGCATAAACAGTGGTGGTCATATAATTAAAAAGGCTTATGTGTGATACAAGATGTTTTAAACAAGCTAGCATGATTTCTCACATATATATTTTATAAATTTTTGTGTCATTTCAAAATATTTTCATACTATTCCTACATTCATTTAAGTACACACGTAACTAATTAAAAAACAAATTTATACATTTTATTCATTCAATAAACCTTACACTGATTATAACATAAGTGCTAATATAGCTGGCCACATAATTCAGAACACTCAACAGTTTCTTTTTTTATTGAAATTTAAATATCTAACTCTCCGTGCCTATGTTCACTTCTTTATCCTCACATAGTATAAAACAAAGTCGCTTCCCGCCGTTTGTATGCTTAGATCTTTAAAAACTACTCAACGGATTTTGATGCGGTATTTTATTTTTATTTTATTTTGTGGATAAGAGGAAAACATACAGTGATATATACATTTCATTACAACTATATAAAAAGCAGCAGCAGCAGTATTTATCAATAGATAGAGTGATTCAAGAGGAAGGTTTATATGTATAGTTTATATTGTTTTGTTTTCATTTGTTGAAATATGACGATTATTATTTACCACATCAGTATCTACATTGCACCCGTGCGAAGCCGGGGCGGGTTGCTAGTCTAGTAATATATTTGCACCATGTAGTTAAATAATATTATTGAAACGGTATTTTTTCGTCAAATAACAATGGAAAATTAAAAGGTGTGACAATTCTAGGAAAGTATGAATAAAACTTCGTGAAAAGAATTGGTCGTATAAAAACATTGTAGATCATCTGCATTAGTTAAAAACGATGGTTTTGTATGCTATGAACCATTATAATACGTATTGAACGACTTCAAATATTTCACGCGCGCCTAGACGGGGAAAGACATCGCGGCGAGATGATAGAAATTTCGTTCGGTTGGCAAGACAAGATCCTTTTAATGGGTCTAATGAGATAAGAAAATAATATTTTGGAGAAAACAACCCTTCAACGATCTCAGCACCTGAACGTCCTCTAAGGCACTAGGCAGAGGTGATTTATTCAAACAAATTATTCACCAGCTCTTTACAGTTAGACGTAATACTACTACATATATCGGTCACATCTCCGAATTCTGTTCTGTTATTGAGAATTCAATAAAAGAACAACCGAATGGCAATTATCGGGTTTTTAAACGTTCGTTTCGTCTTTAAAAGCACGACACCATTTTGCTTACGAGATGTTGTGATAAGACCGTTTGTGGAGAGACACACATCGATGGACTGATAAGAGTTGGAGATTCGGCAACTACGCGGTCCTGGTTTTTGTTTTTGTGTCTGCTGTCTTAACTTCGACACACTACACTTACGATGTCAGTACGCTAGGGAGGTGCGTGTATACGTGATCGGTTCAGTTCATCGATACGTTCGATTAAAACCTAAAAAATAAATGTAACCAATATACGTTATATTGGTTACATTTATATGGGATGCCCCATTTTTTTTTCAATTAATATCCAATAGTCCGAAGACAACTAATTGAAACCAATCGATTCCCCTTTTTTTAATGGTTACCCACAATTAAAATTATAAAAGTGAATAGTTTGATTGTTTTGGTTGTATCCTATAATTCTATGAAGTAAGAGTATTTCTTTAAAAGTATGGTCGCCTGGGATAGTCCGCTTATTGTTTATGGTAAAAAGTTATAACACAACAAACGACATGAACTTGAAAGGAATAAAACAATGGGGGACAAGTAATATAGAAAGAAACCAAGCTAAAATATACTTCATTTATATTATTTGTACCTAGTTTATTGTTTTTCAATTTTTCATTTTACCAAACCTTGTTTGAAAATTAACTATAAAAGATAAACATTTTATTTTCCTTCTCTTTTAAATTTATTTGCTTCTTATCTTGTGTGCTAATTACAAACTTTGTTAGGTATTTCAGCAAAATTTCACATTTAGATAAACAAAACAAGTTTAAACTACTTTCGCTGTTCAGCTTCATGTTATGCACAAATAAGTAAATTATCTTCAGAGCTAACTAAATTATAAAGCGAATTAAATTTGTGTCAACGTTATTTTCAACTATATTTGTACCTAAACCATATGATGTACATTTACTCTGTTATTCTATGGTGTATTAACAACTTAAAACACGCCGACTTCAAAATTCCTTGAATGATTAGAAAAGAGTTGATGATCTACGATCTTCGATCTGAATAGATTTTGTTAAAAAATACAAAATCAAAATTGATCCATCTATTTAGGAACTGTGATGCCAGACATAGACAAAGTTATACACGTTAAACTATTAACAGCCTTTCTGCAAAATCCGATTTTAGCAAACTCAAAAAAAAAGCAAATAGTTTTTGACAAGCTAAAGTGATAAAAAATCTTAGAAAAAGAAATATCTCATTGTTCTGTATAAATTTCTGTATGTAATTAGGAGCAAAGATTAGTTCTTCAGTCATACTACATAGACCGACAACTTGGACAAGTACAGACTTGGGGCAAAACAGGTAACCGTGAGGTAAAGGAAGGTAATAATACCACCCTACAAAGTAAATAAACGATTTAAAGCCGCCATGTCTTGTTCTTTCAATAATAATAGGTATTAGGTACACGTTGAGTGGATCGATATGCACGGACTATGTACTAAACACACTAATGTTACTATGACACCGGTAATTGATGTACATACACGGCCAACTTAGTACCTTTTTTTTGTAAGTTATTAAAAATAGTTGTTTTGCTAGCCACATCACGATTAAAGGTTCTCGTTGCTACTAAAACTGTGAAGGAATGAAGTTCTATGTAGTAAATTGAGTTTTAACGGGCTATAAGTAGTTATATGTCTCCGTCGCTACAATACATAGGCTGTGAAATACCAAATTTTCTTGAAGTTATGAGTCACAGTATATATGAGTACAGGTACTTCATAGTTTTTATCGTTTCCGCTAAGGGTGACTCAATCTTCTTCAATATGTCAGTTTTTATGAGTTGTAATATAATTTTATTTGATCTCAGTATACACCGCAGTTAAAAAATAAAATATTTCTTACACAACAAAGAACGAAACGTTATTTTAAAAACTTTTTTAAACGACTTCAAAAAAGGAGGAGGTTCTCAATTCGTCTGAATCTTTTTTTTTATGTTTCTTCACCGATTACTCGAATACGCCTAAACCAACTTGTGTGTTAAACCAAATTTTAGTTGGCAAAACGTACGTGTTTAAAACCACTCTACCTATCCTTTCGGGGATACCGGCGTGGGTATATGTATATATATGTTCTTTGAGGATTATTATCAAGCGTGTAAGTTTGAGCTATGCGAAATACTTACAAAAACCACTTTCTGTTGATACTTATCACAATATAAATGTCAGTTCATCATTAAAAATCTGAGATTAAGGGTTTATAGAGTTATTAGTTTCCTTTTGGCGATACGCAATGTACACGTTACAAACTTAGGTATTCTTTTTGTGCGGTACGGTGAATGTTACGGAAACTGAAATGAAACCTAAACGTTCGGCGCGTCGTCAAGATTGCATAGAATGTTTAAATGTTGTTTGAATGATTAAATTTTAGTTTTTGACCGTATGCGGTATTTGTTAACTATTTTTCGGTAAATTGTTCTGTTTACTCATTGTGTAATCATTTGTAACCAAAAAAATGGAAAAAAAGATGATTTTTCCGGCAGCAAATTCCAATGATTTTCAACTCACAATGATGGTCTGAAAACACTATTACAGTATTTGGTACGGTGTTTCTTACACCCTATATTTAAGGATTGTCCTCAATCCTTGACGCCATCGTTGTAGAGAGTTTGCTGTAGCTATTTTCTGGTGTCTCCCTCTTTGAATGAGTTAAAAATAGTAATCTGTGCGTGGCTGAACTTACATCTTATAAACAAGCAGTAGATTACTGCGACAAAATGGAACAATCCCATATCGATGCCTCCTGGATGAAACAACTTTAGAAATGTTATTCCATATTGAGCATTTTGAATAGGAGCTTTTGTTAGAAATAAGAAGTAACCTGTAATTAGGGTCATGTAATTAAATAAAATTTCCTTTGTAGAAAACATAATAACAAGAGGTCAATGACTTTAATTTGGCTTTTTGGCTTGGGCTTTTGTTTACGATTTTATTGTGGGGGCGATGAAATCAACAGTTTTTTTTTAACTAAAGCACGGTATATTTTGCCATTGTATAAATTGTTTGGTATAAGGCAATCTTAATTGGCAAGTAGTATGCACTTACTATGTCAATTGGAAAGTTAAAAAGTAATGGAAGGAGTGTATTAGAGTGTATTTTCAGGTAGGCCGTATGCTTGTTTGCCATCGACGTAGCATTTTTTTTTTAGAAAGAATACTAGCAATTAGTAATAGAATTAGTAGATGAGTAATAGAATTAGTAAATATATATTTTAACTGTTTATTATGAACGTTAAATATCTAACGAATAAAGTCAGTGCTGAAAAAAAAACAGTTAGGTACGCCCATGACATAAACTCTTTTTCAATACTTTCAACGTGATTATGGTTTAGTATGTTCTGAAGAGGTCGAGTCTCTTATTTGTGAAATTGGCATACGAAACTTTAAATGCTATTAAAAAAGATTTAAAAAAAATTGAAAAAATGTAAATGCTATATACAACCTTCAATAATGGCTGGCTTGTTGGCCTAGTGTTTAGTGACCCTGACTGCTATGCTACAGGTCGTGGGTTCGATTCCCACATGTGTCTGGGTGTTCTTTGTGTCCGTTGTTTATATGTTTGTAAAGTCTCCCTCGACACAGGGGTAATTCCTAATGCGGGAGTTGTTTTTAAAAAAATAATAAATTATGAAACATCAGTATTGAACTGATCTTCGGTCTACATAATTTTTCAGCGATGTTATCATACCAGTTTCACTATTAATTTTTTCTTACCAAACAGCAAATTGTCGTCTCGTCTCGTCTCGGTAGACGACTATTTCTGATAAAACACTAACGATGTAATAAGTAATACTCTTTTTAGATCATTATATTTGCATATTATATTTTTATAAGGCTAAGTGGTAGCCGAGTAGGTTAACATATTACAAAGTTAAGTGATACTAGCCAGATCAGTCTAGGATGGGTGACCATTCTTAACACATTGAGACCCCTCCGTGCCTCGGAGAGCACGTTAAACCGCCAGTCCCGGGTGCCATACAAACATCTGTGGCATTCGTTACGGGTAGTTGGAGCCCTAAAAATTTGACAACCTCGTCTAACTACAGAACTTCGATATCGCCGAGTACTCGGGTTGTGGAGGTCTGATGGCAGTCGCTTCACGTAAAATATCAAAGTTCGGCCGTATCGTAGTTAGACTGAAACGCGCCTTTTCCCAACTTAGTTGGGAAAAGGCGCGGAGGATGATTTTATTTTTATAAATAAATAATTATATTTAAACTTTCTCAACTTGTATGTAAGTATATTAAATATATAAATCGTGACTTAATAGCAGTCGTTTATAAAGTACGATAACATTTTGTTTTCAATACGCATCAATTGTATATTGACTCCATCGTATTCATGAGTTGACTAATTTTAATAAATTTTCAGTGAAATAATATCACAAGACTTTGGTAAAGTGTAAACAATGCAGTTGAGTTCTGATTTCTGTTAATCGGTAAACCCTAATGTAAGTAGCAAGTCAAGCATAGACAACAACCTATACCGATTCAATTCGTGAAATTGAGAAAAAAACATAGGTCAGGACTAAATCTCGGCAAAAAAAGAGAGCCCGTAAAACAAATTCAATGAGAATCCAATCTCGTGAGGAACGAAACGATAGTAACATATGGATGGCTGTTGTTGCTTACCCTTAAGACAAAATACTACCCTTAGACAAAATACTATTGTTTTTACGTATTTATGTTCAATTGAATTGTCCGATTTATTCAGTAAATTAATGCATTTAATAAATGTTCGTGTGAGAGCCACACTTCGGCACGTATGGGAGTGATTCCAAGGCCTCACAGAAAACCGTCGGTGAAGCAATGCTTGCATTGTTTTTAGCCGAGTGAGGCTACCGGAGACCCTAACCCTTCCCTTTACCCCTCTTCCCCCCTTCCTCTACTCCGACTTTAAAGGCTGGCTACGCACTTGTGACTCTTGAGTTGCAGGTGCCCATGGGCGGCGGTAGTCACTTACCATCGAGTGACCCATCTGCTCGTTTGCCACCTATACTCATCATCCTCCGCGCATTTTCCCAACTAAGTTGGGGTCGGCTTTCAATCTAACTACCATACGGCCGAACTTTGATATTTTACGTGAAGCGACTGCCATCAGATCTCCACAACCCAAGTACTAGGCGATATCGAAGTTCTGTAGTTAGACCAGGTTGTCGAATTTTTTAGGGCTCCAACTACCCGTAATGAATGCCACAGATGTTTGTATGGCACCCGGGACCGA
The DNA here is from genome assembly GCA_949752705.1 of Callimorpha dominula. Classification (NCBI taxonomy): domain Eukaryota; kingdom Metazoa; phylum Arthropoda; class Insecta; order Lepidoptera; family Erebidae; genus Callimorpha; species Callimorpha dominula. The sequence continues at coordinate 14,505,572 of OX457005.1, forward strand.
CGGTTTAACGTGCTCTCCGAGGCACGGGGGGGGGTCTCAATATGTTAAGAATGGTCACCCATTCTAGACTGACCTGGCTCGTAATTACTTAACTTTGTAATGTATTAACCCACTCGGTTACCACTTAGCCACGAGCCCCTATACCTAAAACATGTGAAAACTTTCTTATCTTTAATATGCTGATGTGATTTGGACCCAATATCCTTAGTAAATTTCTCTACAAAAAGTTATCAAATAAACGTGTTGTTGACAGTGAAACCAACGACATCAATCTGGGTCTCTTGGTGGAAGTGTGGAACAAAGGTGTCATCTGGGACCGGGCCCTTGGCTACCACTACCTGCCTCTTACAACCGTCGCGTACAGTGAGGTAAGTTTGAACAATCTAATTATATATAACTTGTGTTATAGAGGTCGTAATTATGCACCGATTGCTTTCATACTTGGACGACAAATCAACAGGACAAAAATAAAGGTTAAGTTCGTGAATGGGCGATATTCCCCTAATGGGGAGAGGGGGGAGGCAGATTTAAAAAAAAATAAAAAACACGAAATCTTCCACTGCGGGCCTGCTGCGGGCCATCTTTTTTTTAATTTCTAGTTATTTGCCTCTAATCTTTCGGGCATCTGTAGATGTCAGAAAGATTAGAGGTAAATAACTAGAAATTATTTATTTAATAACTAGATAATTAATAACTAGAAAAGGTTTCTATGTTAATGTTTATCAAATTGGTTTTAAGTTTTTACATATTAAAAATGTTGTATTAATGACAAAATAAAATAAACAAACAAAGAAAAGTGCAAAAGAAAGAGATATAAATTTATATCATATTTATGCGTAATATATAATTATGTATAGGTACATTAAAGTATTCTGTACATGCCGACACTATCTGATAAAGCCTTAGAATGAGCAATCAGGCAAACTTCTAAAACATTGCTATCGCCGCTTGAGTAATCCCAAATACAGCGTATTTAGATCGAAGGGTTAGTACATTTCCATATAACTGGACTAAGGAAAAACATACTATCCTATAAAAACAATTAAAATAGCTGAAATAAAGAAAATATGACGGCTATTTGATGAGGACAGAGTTTTAACCCTGGTAGAGAAAGCCTGGGGCAGTGTTTTATGAAAACACCGTTTTATTATTTTTGGTCACTAAGTAAGACTCATAAATGGTAAAAGGATAGCTTCTATACATATGTAGACTACTCAAATAGGTAGAATCACTTAAAATAGAATTTGTAATGAAAGCTCTTGGCTGTTTTTCAATTGTCATTCATTGCGATTTTCATGTAATATCTTATGAAGGCAGGAGCAAGTAAATTGCCCGGTACACGTGTCTAAAAAATTATTAACTTACAATATTTTTTTTTAAAAGATGACCAAAAGTAGGTAGGGTAGCCCTGCAAAACCAATTAGTGGTGACTATGAGAACTAATTTATTAGCAAAAATACCCATTCACAAGTATTTGGTTCACTCTCTTTTGTTGAAAATAAAAATAAAATGTAAAAATTATATATATGTATATATATAATTTAAAACATTTATTTTCTTAAACTGAGATAAACAGCTAGCTATCAGTCCAAATACCTTACTTTCATTTAAAACTCCTGGTATTTACCATCAATGAAGTTTAAATACGATCTCGTTATGAACAATTATTTGTACGTAACTGTCAGAGTAAATTGTACAAGGTTTTTTATGTACACATACGCGTAAACGTTAACTGCGACTTGTACGAACTTCTAGAAGTGATTTTGGGCGAATACTAGTTGGTGATCTATAATTAAAAAAAAAAATTGTCGGTAACGTTAACGCAAAAATAATAGTAACATAACAACGGATGTTTCCGGACCCTTCTTATTTGTGGGGCAACATGGCAAACTATGTGGTTTTAGTCAGTTCTATTCCGAGACACCGCCCTAACGAAAACCTCGGTGGGGGTTTCCACACGTACAAAAAAGATTTAATACTAACGTAGTCACTTCCGATAACGTTACGAAGTAAGTAACTATTATCTTATCTGTGACGTTATTTACGAACTATCTTGGAATTCGCACTTGGCACTCGAATGATGAACTGGAATTAATTTCTCATTAAGGTTTTTCATGTATTCATTGTGAAGGCGATAACCATATTTATTAATTTCGGATCGTTTTATGTTCATGAAATAAAAACAACAAAGATGCTTGGTAGGCAGGAAAGAAAAAGCTGTGGGTGGCAATAAGAAGAGGAAGGGAAAAAAGAAAAATATTACTGTACACTCCACTACTGAAACAACGCAGAGATCAGTTCTTTTTGAGATTATAAATAAAAAATACAATGAGATTATAGTTTAACTTAAATTAAAAGAAAGAGATTATAGGTTAACTAGAATTAATATCAAATATTACACTTACAATTAATAAGTATTAACAAACAACATACAATTAGCTCGCTTGCTTAGAGGAATAGACTGTGCTAATTTTATCTCTTACTAGCATCGCGTTTCACCCGCGTAAGTCCCGATCACGTAGGAATGTCGGGATAAAAAGTAGCCTATGCGTTAATCCAGGTCTCCAGCTATCTACATACCAAGTTTCATCGCAATCCGTCTAGTAGTTTTTGTGTGAAAACATTACAAACATATACACAAATGTTTCCTCTTCATAATATTAGTTTAGATTACTCTTAAGTATTCATTTTGTGTGTTAAATGTGTACTCGTATGTCTCAGACCACAACGAAATAATAGCTTTAGAAGTTATTTACGTATATGACACAACATATATGTCAAAATTTATAATTATTATCGTTAATATATTTTCAGTCTAGGTGTATGAAAATATTTATGGTATTAGTTTGTTACGATATTTGAAAAATTAAGTGTACGCTTGTCTCTGATTTATTAGCCGAGGAAGTTTAACGCTATTCAAAGGCCTACGTGTGCTAATGTGGTGTCATTCTTGCATGACAATAAAATTGGTAGATTGGCATTAAAAACGGTTGTTGTGTCGAGCTTAAAATGACTAAAAAGTCTACGACCTAGACGCCTAGATGGGATCTAGAAAAGAAGGATCTAAACTGCCGACTGATTTTGATCACCTTTCAAACCCCAATTATGGCGTTGCCGTAAGTTAAGATTTTCCTAGCTCCTATATACTCGTATTCCTAACTAGCCGTCCCCGCAGTTTCACCTGCGTTTATCACTGCTCTGCCATTATTGGCTGTAGCGTGATGTTATAAAACCTACAGCCTTCCCCAAGAAATGGGCTATCCGACACTATAAGAATTTTTCAATTCAATACATTAGTTCCTGAGATTAGTGCGTTCAAGCAAACAAACAAACAAACTCTTCAGATTTATAATATTAGTATAGATCAACACCTTATGCAAGCTTGTTTCTTAAAAAACAGTTTGCATAATTTCTAAGATAACTATTGTAAAAACTTTTATAACGATAAATTAATAATCATAACTCTATAATTTATTCAGTATTACCCTGCGAGTACATAAGCAAGGTCAGAATAGTACACAACAAGCTCTTACCTCCAACAAAACAGAACTGTCGATGCGGCAAAATATGTAACCCTTTATGCAGGTTTACAAATTTCGTATAATTTGCTCCCTATATTGAAGTAGATAAAAAAGAATCTGTTTATATGATTTCTATAAAAAAGGAAATAGTTGCGTTATTTGTAAATTGTTTAAGCAAACAAGTGTAGATGAGATTAATATTAGAGAGAGTTTAAAGTTGGAGCATAATGTGTTCATCACTATGTACCGTAATTTTTTTTACGGTTTCCAAATTTAATGCTAGAAAACATAATAATGGCGTTTAGACTTCACAATATGAATAACATAGGTTTTTTAACCTCGTCATATCACGTACAAATAGAGAATAGAATGATTCGTTCCGATTCCATTCTTTTTACTTTCGGGTTCGAAACATAAAAATCCTCAGAAATTCAATTAATCTCTTAAAATAAACTAGAAACTTTTAATCCTTGTCATTATCTTAAGTGCTTGTGGTAAATTATATACCTAGTATTTTAGAAGAATTACATTACTGAAAAAGAACAATGATGCATGAAAAAATGAGGATTAAAAAGGACGAATCATAGTCTTCTTGTCCTTTTCCTAAGTTTAACTGGGGTCGGCGCAATGTGTTTTCTTCTTCCACTCTCCTCTGTCATTCGTCATTTCACTGCTTACTCCCTTTTTAGTCATATCGTTTATCACGCAGTCCATCCATATTTTCTGTCATCATCCCCAACTCTTGTATTTCTTATGGTTTATGTGGCAAACGAGCAGGCGGGTCTCCTGATGGCAACTGCAACACAAGAGAAGAGGGAGAGGGCAAGAGGAGGAGAAGGGGGAGAGGGAAGGGTAAAGGAAGCGTCGCTATGAGGCCGGTTTTCTGAGAGACCGTATCGCTCCAGTCGAGCTTGCCCATACGTGCCGAAGCATGACTCTCCCACTTATGAAACTTGTCAATTCCCATACATAAAATTCTCTTTACCACACATTGCTCATCACACTTTCTTTAAAAAGAATGAATATTCACCAAATAATGATATCCTCAACTTTATATCAGCTAAATGCATATTATGTGATTGTTCGAAGCTAGACTTTCATCAATAAATAATTGATCAGATTACAATAGAAATATTAATGAAGCACGAACATGAGGTAATGAGGCCACATGTTTCATTGATTGCAGCGCTTCACTACGAATGCACTCGTACTTTCTAGTGTGTTTCTGTTCAGTGTTTGAAACTGTTTGAAAGGTTTAGATTTGTATCTGTTTTGCATTTATTTACTATAATCACAGGGTTTAAGCTTTGTACTTTTTTGAGTGAATAGAAAAATGTGTAACCAGTAAGTACCTACCATGCTTAGATAAGTAACTATTAACTCTCAAGTTTGAGTTACGTGTAAGTTTGAAAGTAACTAGACACACACTTTGACTTTGTTAAGAAATTAAGAGATACGGAAAATTACCACGATCTGAATTAATAACTTTTAAAATTCATGTTTGATTGTGTTTTATCTTAAAATATAAATAAAAACTCTAAAATAGTAATAATGAAATCACAAAGTAAAAACCTACCTACATAATTCATTCTGTTACTTTGTTATAATAATATCCAATTCCAATTACGTGTATAATCATTGGTTTATGTTAAACTTTGTAATACGATTATAAAAGCTTTTTTTACGATTGGTTACGTTTATTGATTACGTACTCGATGCGGATTATATATATATCGACCTTGTTTATTAATTGTCTCCCTACTAAGCCTGAGCGTCCTTTCCGTCTGAGACGGCTAAGACCATAGTCCACTACGAAAGTGTAAAGCACTGTGGTTTAGTGTGGCTTGGCACACTTAATACTTACAGGAATAATGCAAAGTCGCATAACGCAAAACCTATAAGGAGGATGTCCTAGCAATTTGATTCCAGCTTGGTACAAATAATCTGTAGTTTTGCCGGCTCGATGTGCAGGGGCGTTGTCTTGATGTAAAGGTAAAGTATCGAGTCTTGAGTTTGATTGTTCATTTTTTAAGACTTCTAATACTTGAGGTAAACATTCCTCTGTATACCATACAGTAGTAAGTCTTCCCTTTATCAAGCACAATCGTAGCCAATATTCTTGTCTTAGTAAAAAATACAGGTAAATTTCTTTTCTTTAGGGATCAGGACATTTTCACATACGTCGGCGGTGGTTCATCTTCAAACACCCACACTTTACTCTGGAATTTAGTAGGAACGTCGAATATACAGCCAGGTGTCGTGATATGTAACAATCGAGTCCAGGTTGTTAGATCAACCGTCTTCAATTTTTTTGTAACATATCACGAGACCAAGTTACACGCTGCTCCTTCAGCGCATCAGAGTGAACAAAGTTTCTGTACTATCAAATTGTTGTGAAGAATACAAGGAGCTGTTTGTGCACTTAACTTGAGGGTTTCCTCGATCTGTCAATATGTCACACGTCGGTCTTTCTCCAATATTTTTCTTACAGTCTCAATGTTCTTATCACTGGTTACTTCTAGCGCCTGCCGGACCTTGCGTCGTCTTCCAAGTTAAAATTGCCGCTATTGAATTGAATATACCACCGCTCTATGGTCTTTAGAGAAGAAAAAGTTTCCCTCAGTGCAGTTTCCATCATCATTCATTTGTTAGAAACACTTTATGACTTAAAATCACAATATTATGATATCTAGTTTGCATACGATAAAACCTATGTAGCGCCCTACCGTATTTAAGTACGAAGAAATAGAATCCTAAATGCAGCCAATACAAAATAAAATGAAAGTCAGCAAAATCTTTTAACACCATATTATTTTCTTTTCCATTTTCAAGCTATTGGAATTATCAAATTGAGGATGAAAATCATTTTACTTTTTTAGAAAACTCTTTGGTAAGTACGTATTATATTATATCCTAAATTGTCTATCTTCCGTTCATTTATTTCTATTACCACGCAAGCGGCTAACAAAATATTCATCCTTAGGGAGCAATTGCATTTGCATTTTGCATTTTGGTTTCCTAATTTACGCTTTGAAAGTAATTCGGGACTTTGAGATAATTGTGGCAGGTACAAACGTGATTACCGTTAACCCAGCGATACGGTTGGCATGGCTATACTGTTAAAGATGGCGCTAGGGTTTCGAGGAAGTATTTAGATTTAGAAGTGGTTATTTATTTTCGGTTTGTGAAGATCTTTTCAAAAGTTTCGCTTCCCTGGAGGAAATGAGATTGCTTTTTTTAATTTGAATAAGAATAAAATAAGTTGGGAGTGTTTATGGTCATCGGTGATAGCTTAAAAGATAGAAAGAGTGGATTGTATGTATACAATTGTAATTAAAATATTTTTATTTTTATATTTGTTATACAACACATATTTTATTTAAATAACAGTTTACTATTAAGTTTTTATTATTATTTTACGTGTTTTAAACCCATAAAATTATACAGAATTTTAAAGGGTTCATGGGTTCGATTCCCACCTGAGTCAGGGTGTTCTTTGTCCATATTAAAAGACATTAAAAAGTCTTACCTGTGGTTTTATTTCACAGCAGGAGTGTGGTGGTCGCTGGGTGGAGCTAGAAGCTCAATTGATGATGCGCGGTGGTGCTGTTGTAGGCACCAATGGTCCCACTGGCCATGTACTGTTGCTTGACTGCAGATTCGAGAAGCCTTTTGGTAAGTGAATATGGATTTTCGTCATATCTATACCAATATACTACGCTGAAGCTGAGCTTGTTTATTGGTTGAAAGCGTTAATCCCTGGAGAATCTCTTTGGATTTAATGGACTAAATTTTGAGGAAGGTAATTTAACATCGCTAGCTACGACAGTATAGAGTGAAGTAGTGACTATAAACGTTTAAGAATCTGCAGGGAATGGCTGGTATTATTGTGGCGAATAGGCGGAGTGTAGAATGATGAAAGATGACGTGTTTAAAAGCCACGATAATACTTCAGTCACACTTTGACTTTTGATGAATAAATACAAAGCGTTAGATAAAAGAAACAAAGATGTACAACATTTCATACGAAGAGATTGTCAAGTCTCTTTGTAAATTAATAATAGCGTACCCTTTATTTTCTTACAATGTATCTATTATAAATGAAGAAAGGGATTACCCGGAATAGTACAATAGATATTACGGTAAAAAACCAAACGGAATTCTTTATTTCTCTAGTGAGTAGCGACAAAAATTAATAAAATGTATGGCATTAAAGGGTTTCCTTCACATATATCTTGTAGCCATGCTCTATGTATAAAGGTATAAAATTTTTCATCAGTTTAAGTATTTTGTAGTTTAATATGGGAACCCCTCGTAGTAATATACATATCTCAATTTGAGGAAATACAAGGTATTGAAAGCGTTGGGTAGGGTTACCTAAAAGTCGCGTGTATTCGGCTCCAAGACTACCTGTTTTATCCACAAGTATTCAAGTATATTGAAGTTTCAGGTAGGTTAGGGTTAATTTTTTTTGATCTGAGCTCTCGGCCATAGACACACCACTTGGTTGTAGTCGGTTTTATTCGTACATAAACATTTCGCCGCAGCTCTCAGTGAAGGATTACGTGGGAGGTTTGACATAGGTCAAAAAACCATATCTGATTTACTTAAATATAAAACAAGTGTACATTAAAAGTTTAAAATAAAAATAAAAATATCTCAAAAATAAAATTTGCAAAAGTGAAAAAAACATATTTTATCTATAACCTAATAATTGAGACTATTCCTCAGCTGTAAATAAATTTTGAAAGAGTTAGTAACCCTGACGATTCCAGATGATGCTGCAGCTTCAAGTCAAGGTTACCATGTTATTTCAATATTATAGAAGATAGATATTATAGAAGATAGTAAATTACAAATCGGTCAGACCAGTAGTCACTCACATCCTTCCAAGGATTATAAAAAAGCTGATGATGTTTAAACGGCTGAACAGATTTCTTTACCAAAGAACACTCGCAATCGAGTCAAGTTTCAAACAAAAAAAAAATTAAATCGAAATCGGTCAATCCGTTTACAAGTTACGATGCTAGACACAGACACAGTTTATTTATTCGTATTTATCAAAATTAAATATTTTTTTATACTTAACTCTGATAACTAGTTAGTAGTAGTAGTTTAGTGAAACTAAATACATTTATGATAACTCGCCATAGGCATCCCATTTCATTTAGCCGCATAACACGGCTAAATGAAAAGGGTTTTTTAAAATCAAACCTTCTAAAACACGCAGCGTCTCGAGAGTGTGCGGTTATAGATGTTCATCAACCTTTAACCTACTTTTGATTAAATGAAAGTTCGTTATACTGAAGTAAAATATTTAATTCTGTTACTTTGTTCAATGTTTTCAAGGTATATGTGAACTTTGACTTATGATTCTTAGTATGATAATATTTGTTATTAAAATAATCATAGTTAAGTAAGACTAATAAAACACGCTGAATTTAAAGTAAGAAAGATTTCCACTATTCTACTTTTTAGTTCAGCTAGTTACAAAAGCGTGTTTTTTAAGTTTTTCAAACTATTATTTATTTTTGCTTTTTTAGTCTTTATGTTTTAATCTTTCTTTTATGGGAAAAATATTGTTTAAATATTGTCATCGGTCCTTGATAGGTGTGCGAAGTTTCAATACAATTTTAAAGTTTGTGAAAATCACATTCAAAGATTCCGTTACATACATACATATATACCAAGCTAATAAAAGCGTGTTAAAAAAGTAAGTACTGTAGATTTTGTAATTTAAGGAAGTGTGACATTTATATACATAATAATTCAACCGAATAATATAAAAGTTCTACCGTAAAAGAAAATGGTGATGCCCAAAACATTCATCACAAAGAATGACTTAACCGTCTTAACGTAAAATTAAATGAATAAAAAAAAGTTATATACCGCAATTCTTATGTACCCATCCATAATCGATGAGGGAAAGATATAAAGTCGAGTTGGCAAAGATCTCAAGTATGTCAGAATGGCGCCTGTCTGGCTACGGACCCTTGCCAAGCTCTATGTCCTGGTTTGGGTAAATCTATGGGCAGCTCACTCAAGTAAGCAGGAGTTATGCGTTTGCTTTTGGCGTCTTCTATGTTAACTATGGTTATATGTAAATTATATATATATATTATAAGAAAAAATTGTACAAACTGTTATGGTGATTCATAAAAATGTGTTGGTAATTCCGGATTTATTGCTGACTGATTCAACATTGTCAACTTTAAGTCGGACTTGCGCATTTATGATTCACTAGCAACGCCCCGCGGTTTAACCCGCGTAAGTGCCGATTCCGTGGGAATATTGGGATAAAAAGTAGCCTAAACGTTAATCCAGGTCTCCAACTATCTACATAATAAGTTTAGAGTAACAAACATCCATCCATCCATCTATCTAAACTTTCACATTTATAATATTAGTGGGATTACCACAACAATGTAGTGACAAAACTTTTTATAGCTCAATTTTTTTTAAGAGAAAGAATAAAAAATAAAATATCTTAGACTTACAATAAATTAGAATCTTAAAAAAATATTTGAAAATATGAAAACTTTTAACGTTGGAGAGCCATGCTTCGGCACGTATGGGCCGGCTCGACTCCGCTCGATACCACGGCCTCACAGAAAACCGGCAGTGAAACAATGCTTGCATTGCCTTGTGAGGTTACCGGAAGCCCTAACTCTTCCCTCTCCCCTATTCCCGTCCTTTCCTCCCCTGTAATCCTCCTCTCCCCTATTCCCACTCTCCACCCCTTCCCCCACTTCCCCTACTCCCACCTTAAATGGCGGCAACGCGCACTTGTGACTCTTGATTTACAGGTGCCCATGGGCGGCGGTAGTCATTTACCATCAGGAGACCCGTCTGCCCGTTTGCTCCCTGTAACAAAAAAAAAAAAACTTTGAAATATGTTTCAGTCAACTCCCCATACAACAACATACTTAGATTTGGATTTTGTATTGGGATTATGGTTTTTTTTTATTTTATGTGATTATAGCATGAATATTATGACATGTGTTATAGATAAAACAAAAGGGAAAAAAAAAACGCCTATACTTGAGCTGAACTGGATATGGAATCTTTGTAAACCAACCATATGTCATCATATAGGGTTGTCATAATTAGAATGTTATCATTTTACCTCTATTTCTTAGTTATACTTTAAGATTTGATTGAAGATGTCATTGAGTTTGCTTGAACTCAGTCTAACCACCTAATCCCACTTCCCAATAATATTATAATCCCACTAATATTATAAATGTGAAAGTTTGGATGGATGGATGGATGTTTGTTACTCTTTCACGCCAAAACTACTACACCGATTGCAATGAAACTTGGTATGTAGATAGCTGGAGACCTGGATAAACATATAGGCTATTTTTTATCTCGATATTAACACGGGTTCGGGACTTACGCGGGTGAAACAGTGGGGCGCTGTTAGTACGTAACATGTTAAAAAATATCTTAAAACAAGAATTAGCAAATTAAAAATAACAACTATACGCCGTACAACCCTATAAGTCTTTAACTTTCCCAGATCAACAACAATAAGGTTATTTATAATAAATATGTATGGGAATATGCACAAGACTTTACACACAATACAATATTGGATATAAGTTTTTCTGTTCTATTAATAATAATAAGTAGGTTTTATAACTTTTATTCCGTATTTCTTTCTTTTATATATTCGTATATTATTCTTTCTTTCCGTATATACCAAACCCGTCGTTGTCCTTGACGTTACAGAAAAAGTTAGCCGAAATGGCAGCGTTTAAATCACACGAAACTTGTTTTTTATAATTGTGTTATAGATTATTGCAGGTTATGTAATGACATATAGAATATAAAAAATATTCACTATTAATCATCAAATTTAAGAATGTATACAGCAACAATATACAACTATTACTTAGCGTTACCTGTCGTTTGTATCAATATAACACTTTTAAAATGTGAATAAAATATTAACTTCACTCAATTAAAGTATCGTTCGTTAACGTAAAATCGTATGCGTATTGTATAAGCAGATAGCTGCCTGCATTATATTATATATAGGTAAGTATTATGAAAATGTTTAGTTCCATTTCATTGTTATTACAATATGTAGGACTATTAATATTATAACTGAATGTTATTATTCTTAATTTTATAGGCAGTGAAGATGAACTTGTTAATGATAGGGAATTAATTTTTGAAAGTAGAAGCGTCTGCTTCAAGGTACCTTGTGTTTCCGCAAAGAGGCCTTGTCAGTTTAGTTCCTAATAATAATAACATGGCATATCTCACACACGGCAACGACAAATATTTTTAAAGGTAAATATTTACAAACAGGTTATTAATACCTGCCCGTCATGTTTTGCCTAGGAACGCTTTGTTAGTAAACATTCCATATCGTATTTGGCTGAAGTAGTAGTTATATTTTATGGTTCGAATATTCTTATTTTGATTTTTTGAAAAAGAATATAATTTATATGCAGATACTAAACCGCACCTTACTAACTGATTTCTGTGTTAATGCTAAATTTCTTGTGTAGCTTTTTGCAATAAAATCATAATTACTTTGAAGCTAAGGAAAGTAAATTATTCAACCAGGGCAATATTTTTTTTTGTTTTTGTCCTCATTGTTACAAATATTGGGCGCCGTCTGGGCGGATGTTTTCAAAGTCGAGACTTGTGGGCGTTTATCGTAGATGCCAAGGTTACAGTGTCACGTGACTACCGAACCGAATCGCTGTTAATGAATGGACACCTCTATGTTTGGTTTTACAACTGACGATAGACGATTGACGATTTTTAGTCGATATTTTATTTGACAGTGACAACTTCACATGCATAACTGTTTTACAAAGCACAGAGCATTGAACGTCATATTATTTACTCATGAATCTCATGATGTATAAATTGTATATTTCTTATACTGATTCATCAGTATCTGTGTGGTCATCAAAGATGATATTTAGACAAATCACAAACACAAATAAACTAATTATTTATATTAAACAATATTAAATTTTATTCTCATAGATGTATTGTGTTCTCAAAAAAGGGCGAATAATATTTTGTACAACATTCCCTTTTTTATTAGAACTAGAACGGCAATTTCTAAATTGATAAAAGTATAGCAATACGTTTAAATGCAAACACATTAACAGTTACGAGTAAACCACTCCTAAATTAGTCTCTTAATAGTTTCTTAAAACACAACTCTTTGATGTATGTAGAAAACTTAATTATAAGACATGAAGTGCATAAAAACCATAATAACACGAGGGGAGGCGGCGTACGTCAAAATTGATGGATTGTGCTTGTATTAGTCAGTTCCCGCCTAAGCATTTATCACGAAAGAGGGTCAGGAGTCGATTAGCAGGTATGTAGAACAGCAGGGGAGATAAAATATTGGTGTTAATACAAAATTCGCGAATGTATTTGAAGCACAGCGATTCTAAATAGCAACGTATAATATAATAAATATTGTGAAGATTAATTAAACATAGTAGTGTTAATTTAATAAAGGACCTCACTCAATTAAGAGTTAAACGAAAAGAAAGAATTAGAAAATCGTAAATTAATGTCACAAATGTTACTTCGCACAAGTTTCGGTAAAACCTGAAGTTGTGACGTTTAATAAATTGAAACTTAATTAACGTCTAAACCACCGTTATTCAGACATATAGACTTTAGGTTATATATTACTTCCACTCACATACATAGTATAGTTAAGATCTGCGTAATACGAATATTTATTAAAAGTAAGAAATTTTATGGCTATGATTATCCTCCTTATATTGTTTATCAATAAGCTATTCCTTTTCATTTTAAATTTAAATGGACTTATAAAAATACCTACTTTAAAGAATGTGCTTGTAAGATTTGTTTTATATAAATCCATTATATAAATCCAAAATTTTGTTTTATATAAATCCAGACTTATATGTCAAAATAACTCTGTCTATCGGTGCGTATTCCTTCGCATAACTGGTCCTCTGGGCCGGTTATAATGCTATTCATTTTGCACTCTAATAGCCTAAAAACTTTCAAACGAGATTATTAAAATAAAGTTAAAATATTACTGTAAGAAATGAACTTTAACATTTAATACCCTATTTAACATGGTTGTTGTGACGAGGCCGACAGTTTTGCCTTTTGAATAGTGCAACAGAGACCTCTAGGTGCCAAAATTAAAACTAGGTTTTTAAGGTTACATAAGTCCGAGTGCAAAAACGGAACCCTTGTAGGATCACTCGTGCGTCTGTCGCGGCCGATTTGCTTCGAATTTACTGAACCGATTAAGTTGGGCACACATATCAATTTCTGTGACCCGATCATACATGTGGAAGTAAATAAATTAGTTTTGAATATGGGGGTCACTTTTGGGGGACAAATTGGAAGAAAATTTCAATCTCAATCGAATGCAAGTGCTTGTTGTGAAGGTCTCAAATATATATGTATTTTTAAATAATGTAAGGAAATATATGAGGATTGGCCACTCTCTATAAAAATACAGAAAAGTTAGTACTTATAAATTAAATAGTTTAATAAAAAAATTAATAGTAATTAAAACCTATAAAAAGTTTATAGTCTTAACATAACATGGTAAATCTCTCAATACTGTGCGAACCTACAAACTACATTTAGATAAATTGTTTTAGAGAATCAGAAACAAATAGTAGATACAATGTATCTACCATGTAATGTTTACAAAAATATGTTTTCTTTTGCCTTCACCAGCAGCAAATAAAAAAAAACTGGCCTGGCTTGTGCAGATTTGTTAAAATGAACCCGTAAATAGAAAATTTTAATGGATAGAAAATAATTTAACTTCAACAAAGCCTATTAAGTCTGTTTTAAAGTCTAGTCTATCAAACTGTCAAATGCCATAATCCTTAATTAACTTCAAGCATTTTCGATATAAGTTTCGATAAAGTTGGCAACTGGAGGGTTGATTCATTTTTAGAGAAATGTACTGTAAGCTATAATTTACAGACAATAGTATTCTCATTTGGTTCCAAAGTTAGATACCTTAGTTTAGTATTTAATGTTGTATAATAAATGTATTTACAATTTTAACAATTTACCTTGCAAGTTCTGGTCCCATTACTATTTAGCACCCCAGTTGCTTGTCAGAGTTAGCTACCTATGCTTGGTACCCCTATAACTCTCTAAAGTATATGTATTGTGTTGGGAATATGGTTGAGAGCCTGAAATTGTCTAAGGAATAAGAATTTAAAAAAAAAAACTAGGGTTAATATATGCTGTATGATAACTATGTAAATGTATGTTATGTATCACTGAAAATATTTACTTGCCATGCTTATCTACGGTAAACCCCGTATAATTTATAAGTACCTATAAGTATATTTAGACAAACAAGTACATGATGGTAAACAATCACCTGTGGACGTTTGCAACAGCACGTTGTGTCACATATGTTTGAACTCTTATAAAGAGTGTCAATCAAGGGTGTCATTCCCAGTGAGTGCCATCTGATGAAATAATTTAGAAAAAAATATTCTAAACGGCAATTGTGTTGATACCTAGCCTGGTCGGAAAATCCTTTCTTTATGTATCTACTACAAACAGACAGTATCATTGATCTTATTTAAAATAATCTGCATTAATGTATAAGACGTCTGAAACAAATGATCACGATCGACATTATAAATATTAGATTTTGTGTAACAAACAAAAAAACATACAAATACAAAAAATCTATTTAAGAAAATCCATGCCACCAGTGTCCTAAGTTATGTACCACAGTAAATTGATCTATATTATAAGTATAATACTTATTTATCATAAAAAGTCTAAATACACAAATATACATATTATATTATGTAAGTACATATACCTATGTGTATAGAAACATCTTACGTCGGTATCTTGTCTTCGTTTTCTTTCAGATACTACTTTGTATGAAAGTGGGGAAGTGGGGGGTGTAACATTCTAATCAATGTATTGTCGTAGATTCGCTGTAGGTACAAGCTTATTATGTACGAGAATGTATGTCGATGCAATCTTTTTATTATATTGCGCCATATAGAACGTATGATTGGATGTAAAAGGTTATTATGTATTTGTAAATGTGGTTAGCAGTCTTGATTGATTTTAGGATAAGGTGGTGATACCTTTATCGTAAACCAGCCATATTTCGACGTTAGCATTACGTTAACGTAATTTCGATGTCTGTCTCAATCTACATTATTATTCAGTTAAGATTTATAATAATAATAACAATAATAATAACACATCTCACACACGGCCGCCTGATCCCAAACTAGGCAGAGCCTGTGCTTTGGTAACCAGACAGCTATTAAACATACTTATATATTTCTAAATATATATTATAGATAAATTACACCTAGATACAGAACAAATTCACTCATCACACAATTATTTGTTCTGGATGGGAATCGAACCCACGACCTCTGGCGGTCAGGATTACTAACCACTAGACCAGGCCAGTCAAATACGTTTTTGGATACTGTATTCTATTTGTAACTATCCTCATTTTTTTCTCGTCTCTCTTAAAGATACCAATTGCTGATTCTGCCAGTAAAAAGTGATATTGGTCTAGTAAATTATTTTAACCTGCTGGGTTTCGTAATGAACATAAACTAAAGTCAAAGACCTACCCCTTTTTTGTTCTGTTTCTATTGGTCGTGGAAGTCTCTTCTGTACTGCCATGAGCTACCACGAGGGCGTTACGCATCGATAATGTCGTCTTTATCCTTTTTGTTCTACTACTTTGACGTCTTTTTTCAAGTATGTGCCGCCCAATTTACCATGATCACTAAAATATTAAAAAATATATCTTCAGAAACACGCTACTTATGGTTTCCATCTCGACACTAAGGACGAACAACTTTAAATGTAGATTTTTGCTTTCCTTTGTTTACTGTTCACACCGTGTCGCTCCCATTCTATAATGTACCTCTAGAGGATAATTTCTATCGTTGTTGTTCTTTGCAAAATGGCTGTGCCCAACATTTTGTGTTTGAAATTAATATAATTTAACTGTATATAAAATATAATGCAATAATAAAATCAACCTATGTTTACTGGTTTTATAAAACAATGTACTAGAATATAAAATTAAAAAACAGAACATTTACCCCATAACTTGTAGAACCGAATAGATTAAGTGTTATTGTACCTAAAAATAGGCAAGTTCTTTCTATAAAAATGATATATTATATTTTAACTTAATATTTACAACTACTAACTATTTTCATTATATTTTAACAGGTAACTTTGCCTAGTCCTAGATTCGTTTCATGTTAATGACATTCTATGTTTTACAAGTGTATATTTAGCTATACAAACCTCTGTGAGTTCTTTGAATGTTCCCTAATACGTCCTTCGAAGTCATACGCCTGCTTGTTGATTCACGTGACTATTAATAATATTTCAAACAATGATAAACGCTTCTAATTCTTAATTTACAGTTAGAACTATTCAAACTACGTGTTGTAGATCTATAGCTGACGCCGAGTTCCTAGGCTTGTTTGGTTTATTAATGTGTTCATTAGAGCGTGGGATTCGGGTCTTTGATGTTTATCTAGGTTATGTAATATTTATAGAAACGTTGCTGTTTCTGTCGGCTGTTATTATATGCATTTATTATGGCATTTAACTATTTTGAGAAGGGCTTGATTAATTTCAGACCTAAAAGCAGCCCTTTGGTATAAAGTACAAGGATCTGTTCATTTCTTGTCGGGCGTTGCTTATTATAAATATTTACACAACCAAGGAGATAAACATGTAAGTGTACTTGTTCATCTTCTTGTTTGTATAAAAATAAAAGGAAAATAATAAAAGGGAGCATGAAGTTCATGCTCCCTTTTATGCATGCAGTAAAAGCGATTTCATTAGCGCTTTGTCAACTCAACTGCAGGCGACGTGTAAGTTTTAACATAAATTTTGAATAATTAATTACCTTTTTATTTACATACTTAAATAATAGTAATACTATATAGAAATATTGAGTCGAATAGAATAAATAGTACTTAGAGCCTAGAGTAGCTTACTCGTCAAAGCGGCAGGAGTTTCTACAAAAAACTCAAATATAATAACTTTCTCATATTTATTCCGTAGTAAATACTTTCAAAGATATTTTATAGCTCTAAGATACGAGCTATATTTAGTGATAAACACATATTTATATGTGTACTAGAGTTTTATTATTTTGTTTACGTTGTTAAATTGCTTTTTTATTCCCACAACACGATAAAAATAGAATATTTTTTGTAAACAATGAAAGTGCAAAGTACATGACTATTTTAGAATAACCTGAATTATTTTTAATGTTGCATGTACTAACATATTTGAGCCTTGGTCTGCATGTAAGCCGCACCCTTTAATCTCAACCAGAGGCAACGAGGATATGATATATCTATACAAATAAAAATTCCAGTTCCGAAGTCTCAGTTTTTGAATGTCAATTAACGAACAAAAGAAATACATCCAGACCCAAAACAATTTCCTGTGGCTCACACAAATAATGAATGAAAGTCTTATTCATTGTGAATTACAATTTTACAATCTATTCGACAAAATCGTATCAAATATTATTTTAATTTTCTTTTCAGAATTGTACTGAAAATGGAAAATGCATATTTTTAATATTGGTTCTTTATTCCGAAGGCATCTTTGAAATAAGCTTTACATTGTGGGGGCCAGGCCTCCCTCGCTCAGAGGTTGGAGTTCAATCAAAATTCAAGACAGGATCCCAACTGAAAATAGCGTTGCAAAACCTAATTCCCTTTTATTGCAAGCATAATACCAATTAAATGTGTTTCTAGGGAACTTTGTACAGTGAATTGGTTCTTGCGTAGGACAGGTTTGCGTAATGTAAATATTTAATGACATTACATCAGTAACCGTTAAACAAGCACATAATACATAACATAATAATATATAACCGAGAACGCTCTATACAGTATAAATATACTCTATAGAGCCTTGTCGGTTTATCGGTTAATGACGTAATCAAACTCATGTGACTGATCCTAATGTTTTAGCAGGAAATTATAAACTTTATTTTTGTGATAATTCATTTTCAATTACGATTTTAATAGAATATTATTTATTTCGTTAAATAAAGGCCTAGATTTAAAATAAAAGCAGTTTAAAAAGTTAGTGACCATCCTGTTGTGTCGGTTTTATTATTTATTGTTGTGGATTTATTATTCCATTGGGTTACTATCATGTGATTGTGGTGTGATTTAGACATAGCTATTATAGTTGCTTGTATGCTTGTAGAGACTGAGCTCTACCAGAGCTAGACACGAAGATTATTTTCCTATAACTGATTACAGGAACATAATCTTCGTGTGCTACATGACAGCATTTCTCAATGTAAATCTTTTTTGTACTACCATTAGTAACGCTTTTTGACGTGATAACGTCTTATAAATCGATGAACGCCGGCTGCACGCACGAAAAAGCATGACTCATTGTCACGTTCCGCCTGAGTCGAGCGTGCAAGCGAGAGCGCGGAACAAGCGATAGAGAGGCACGATCCGGTTAAGCGTTCGCCTTGTGACGCATCTATCTCTCTTCCACTGTTTTCTTATGACGTTATCAGGTAAAATGATCATCCGTAAACCGACTCCCATTACAGACATTACAGACAACCATTTTTTTTTTATTTCAATCCAATTTTACCCGTCAATCACCAAAGTATATTAGAGCATGCAGGTAAAACTATTTCCAACATAATCATTAAGCTTCGGGTGAAGTATTTATACAGGTTGCGAGGTTGCAATATTATTGTTCTATAAATCTCAAAAATATTAAAAGTACCTGAGCTTAAAGTGAAATATATATATACATATCTGAATATATATCGTCATTTATAGGTAATGTGATCCCGGTGTTTTGCGTCATATATATATTTAGGCAAAAGGTCATGTTTACTACAAAAACAAAATAACACGTCAAAATTTTACCATAAGCAAAGATAAAGCAGAAACAATTCTTTCATGAAACTAATAATATGTTTAAAACCTTTGGAATAAAATAGGAGACTGCTCTTAAAACCGGGTATATATGCGATGTTGATGTGAGCTCTCATCCTTATTTAAGCACCCAATAAAAATATACAACACCAACTTTTATGTTCCTAGAATGGAACATATACTAGTAAACTAGCTTTAGACCGCGACTATAAATCAGTTATTGAGAAAATATGTATAATTAATACTGATATTATAAGTTTGTTTGTTTGGTTAAACGCGCTAATCTCAGGTACTACTGGTTCGAGTTGAAAAATTCTTTTAGTGTTGCATAGCCCATTTATCGAGGAAGGCTCTAAGCTATATAACACTACGCTACGACCAATAAGAGCGGAGCATCAATGAAAAATGTTGCAAAAACGGGGAAAATTTACAAACGCGGACGAAGTTGCGCGGGTCAGCTAGTAAATAATAATATTCTAAGACAAATTACACATTGCTATCTAGACCCAAACTAAGCAGAGCTTGTAACATGAGCTCTATAATACATACTTAGATACTTTCTGTAACTAAATTCCTTATCGCAAGCAACACTTCAGACGCTCGGTGGATATCCATCCTTTTTTTCTTTGGTCGTCCTCTTCTCTTATACCGGTCAACATCCATACATAAAACTCTTTTCACCACATTTTGCTCATCCCTCCGCATCACATGTCCACATATTGCTCCTCAGCTTTTCATCCACTGGTGCTACTTTCAGGCTCCCTCTAATGTATTCATTTCTCACCTTGTCCATCCTAGTCACACCACACATCCATCTCAACATTCGCATTTCGGCTACGTGCAGGCGTCTCTCATCCGTTCTCTTTATGGGCCAACTTTTAGATCCGTACAGGACGGCAGGTCTGATGATAGTTTTATTCACCTGTCTCTTTAACTTAATAGGAAACTTGGTATCACAAATGGTTCCTGTTACCTGCCGCTACTTACTGTTAATACTGTTAATAGATTTTTGAGTAGGTATTTTAGGGTGTTAGGTATCTTCAACAATACATATATAGTTTGAATACCATTTAAGTAAGAAATAGAATATCTGGCAGACCAAATCCGCACTCGTTAGTATTACGCATGCAAAGTACCAGACATTTAATTAATTTCATAATTTAGTGATTTTTTAAACCTTCACAGGAAAAATACTAATTGAATAATTTGCTCTATAAATACTTCAAATAGTACAGTACCACTTGAAGCATGGGTACCAGTTGTAACAAAAACCTATGTATTTATTGATAATTAGATATACATTCCTAAAAATGATCAGTATTCAACTTAGTTCCAAGACCTATACATTCTGTTAAAGTTAAGCTCAGCTTGATTATTTTTCTGAAACATTATACCTGATGGAGCTTGTACTACATTAGATTACAGCGTTTATGTTAAAATGTAGCAAAAATTCATAAAATGAATGCAAGGAATCGTGTTATATAGACCCTTCGCCATTATAAAATATGCAAGCGACTGTTGAACATGCATAGCATACAGTTATATTTCAACGTATGTAGCGGTACGGTTATCAACTAAGTACTTCTTGATAAATGGTACGAACTCTGCAGCCTACCGTATCTTTCTGGTTAATAAACTTCGTCCGTGGGTTTCTGTGAGAAATTGCGAATTGACGTAAAAGCGTTCATTGCAATTAGGAGTTTTTATAGATAGCTAGTTTTTGCAAGTCAGTTAACTACACGCCGCGCAGGTTCATTAGGCGGATGGTGTGTAGTGTATATCAATGTATAGAAACTAAATACAAATAGGTAAAAACAAAAGAGTTCAGTTCCTTTTCTCTGCGCTCTCTTGTTAACTTTTTTGTAGCTATTGACAAATATTAAGTTACCAATAAAAAAATTGGAAACAGTTTTTTGCCTACTATTGAGGGAGCTTTATTGTTTCTAAATAATTTAATAAAATTAATTAACGTCGATTTTCGACCTTTGGGCGATTACTACATAATTTAAAATACAAACAGTCAATATCAGGTTTGCTTATAAACCGCCCCATTGCGTACCTACTGTGGGTTAGTAGATTTCAAAAAGGTTTCGAGAACATTATTCTCGGGTATGAAGGTTTATTTACGGTGTTTTTCCTTGTATACTTAATTTAATTTCATGTATACATTGATAATTCAAAATCGGAGGCGTTCGACCATGAGAACCATGTTTGACCATGTTATCAATGCTACAAACCATTACTTACCAGAAGTTAATACTTTGAACTCGAAGCTTATGTTCATGTCTGCGGTGTTGATGCCTGATGCCTTTCACTGCCGAACTAATGAAGACTGTATATTGTTACTGTTGAATTTAGAGTTTATATTTGTATACGTTGAAGGTCATCATTTGAAAAGTATATGGACGAGTAGGTTAAACGTCTCTTTAAAGGTTAACAGTTCATTATGCATAGATAGTTTAATTTCTCTTTAATATGTTAATAGGTTTGGACATGGTATATAATAAAGGAGCTCTTAGTTTTTTAGTGGGGAAGGTAACAAATGTCAAAATGACCTCATGCCACTACATACAAATCGCATTATTATTACAGTCGATACATACATTTTTTACAAGACTAAAATGGAGTCTCTTCTGATCTGGAGTACTCTTTAACCATTTAAACACTTCTAAATGTCATAATGTTATAGGTACAGTCTAAAAAGATTTCAGAAATTCTAAGCACTAACACGCATTATAAATCGTTAGATTGAACCCAATGCGAATTGTATGATTCTACTCGTGTCGATAACAAATATAATTGAAATAAACATACACTTCATGAAGCCTGAAAGCCGTCTCTGAGGCTCTCAGGTGTACAATGCGAGGCATTGAACTATAATAAAACCTTAAATTTTCTTAAATCTTTACTTGTCATCTCACATCGACAATCACAAATATTTATCCTTTGACTGTACTGTAAGAATCATGCGAAGCGATCTAACCTTTTTCTTCACTCTTATTTAGTAAATGCTTACAATTTTGTGTAACTTCTAGCATATAGTATTGTAAATTATGTAATATGTATACAATGCCATGTGAATTTAGCTTTCAGGCAAGCATAAATAAAAAAATTAAAATACCTCTGACTCATAAATCCCTCCAACGATTAGACAACAGCTCATGATCTTCAGTTGAAGAGATTTTCTTGAATTTTTGCCAAGAACACTCTCAATTTAGTCACCTATCCAACAAAATAACTAAATCTACATTGATCCATCCCATTGGGAGCTGTGATTCCCAGACAGACACACAGATACTTAAAACTTATAAATCACCGTCTTTTTCCGTCGGGGGTAAAATAATTAGTTGACTCCAAAGTACCTAATTAAATTTTAAGTGCTAGAGTACAACTTCATTAGTGTTTAAACTCCTGAGTCGATGGTTCAGGGATGGGAGCTTTACTCTATAGAAGATCGCTCAAGCTACCTTGCTTTTCTATTTTTCTTTGCTGTTTTACTACAGTATGGCTTTTACCACAGTACCAGATACTATCACTGTCACAACAATGGGACTATCTGGACTAGGTGATCGTAATGCTATTCTTTTTATTGAAGGGACTATTTTTACAAACATTTCCATTGCAGTGATTTCCGTACACCAATACTCAATATTCAATATTTTATTGCGTTTTACAAGGTGGTAGTGCTTATAGTAAATGAGTCATTGTGAACCCTGTCGGGCACAGCAAGCTATTACAATTTTCTATTATATTATAAGAATAATTATTTTATGAAGGACTTGATTTTTTTGACACCCGGATAAACAAACGTGACCTTTGGCTTTGGTATTTAGTAATCAGTAGTAAATTGAAGGTGAATTAAAAGGAGGGCAGCAGAGGCCGGAGAGCTAAACAAGAAAATAGCTGAAACACCGATACTGAAGGCAAACTACCACGGACTGGAAAGGATAAGATTTCGAGAATTTTTACTTCGGGTATGAAGTTCACGATTACCTAATTATAGTAGTTAAGATTAGCTACGAGTATCTATGCAAATAAAATACCTTTCTGCTTTCTACCTTAAAATTACACCTTTCTGATTAAGAAATAATTCCATTTTATTTGCTCTAATGTAAACTATAATTCCTTCAAAGTTTCTGTCTTTTAGGTAAGATTTATGGCCGAGAATGTTAAGGTTAAGGTGTTATAAAAACTTCCGTAATAAATCCTTAAAGTCCTTCGAAAATCAGTTTCCTACTATAGAGTCTACAACCACTTGAGACAAAAAGTTTTGCTCGATTCTTTCCAATTTACCAAACGTATACAAGACGCCGTCTGAAACTAGTTAGAAAATACTCACAATCTGTCTACGGCATACGAATTGTTCCAGAAGTTACTCTTTTGAGTTTTGAAAAGTTTTGTTGTTGCCGCTCTAATAAAGCGTCAGCCGCAAGCAGTTTTGAAATGTGCGGAGAAATGCGGGATTACATCGCGACCGTACTCAAGCGTACTGTGAAATGTTATGCTTTACGTACATTTTTAATTTGGTGTCGACCTGTTTAAATAAAATTCAAAAAAAGGAATGGCCAAATATATATATTGTTTTATTATGGATTCTGTCCCGCGCGAAGAATCAACTCAAGACTTTTTTTATGGTATAGGGGGCAAACGAGCAGATGGGTCACCTGATGGTAAATGACTACCTCCGCCCATAGGCACCTGTAACTCATAAGTCACAAGAGCGTTGCCACCCTTTAAGGTGGGAGTAGGAGAAGAGGGGGGGCGAGGGGGTAGAGGGGGAGGACGGGAATAGGGGAGAGGGGAGAGGGAAGGGTTAAGGCCTCCGGTAACCTGACTCCCGCGGCGAAATGCAATGCAAGCATTGCTTCACTGCTGGTTTTCTATGAGGCCGTGGTATCGAGTGGAGTCGAGCCGGCCCATACGTGCCGAAGCATGGCTCTCCGACGTTAAATTCCGCCAATGTAAAGTGTTTTATAATTCTACAAGTTAAATAACAAAAACCGGAATGGCCAAAGCAAAGAAGATAAGAAAATAGATTTGCTTGTAATTTTTTTAAGGCAGTGTTTTAAATAAATAATCTGTTTTTTGTGGACTCTTTAATCTGAATCTCCCTACCTACTAGCCACCCGGAGTAGATAGGTTCGCGAATGAACCGGTCTAAGGCGAAGGGTTCCTTGGTTTTCCGCTGCGGGGCTTGGAGCGTCCTTTAGCAGAGGTCCCGTCGGACCGATGCAGCTCGGGTACTTGCCTGCTTAGCAAGTAGAAAGGTGACTAGACACTGATCCGGACAGCCGACTGTAGGCCAGGGTAGACCTGCACTTGATTGTAGATCGGGATGTGAGAGCAAATATGCGGGAAGTGAGCGTGCTTTACAGCTCCGGTACCTATCTGGACAATAGGGAGTGTGCCGGTTGTGAATGGGGGGTCGCTGCGAGTGTGGTTTCACGAGTGGCGATCTCCTGTGACCGATAGGCATACGAGTAACTAGCCTTAATTAGTACCGGCACCATGGCGTTGGAGGTAAGACCTGCCGTATAAAGGTCCTATGGACCTTTCATGCGTCTCGGGACCTTGGTTTGGGGAACTTGATGCAGGTGTACTGACCCTGCTTATATAACGTTCGCGTTGGGTGGTGTGGGGGCAGTATAAACAAATACGTAGTTGTGAGGAGGAGAGGGCCTGTTTAATCTGAATAAAAAAAAACTGTTAGCTTTAAAACGACTGGGCCTTAAACAACTGGGCTTTAAATGTTTTTAAACAAAGCACGTCTAGTAAGATCTCCATGACCTTGTTATTCTATAGACATTCACGACAAAGTAATACGCCGTACGTCATGAATCTACGGCGTAGCGTGCTACGCTGCTACGATTCTGCTACATATGTGAAATGTTCACAGAGCGTTATTATGAATTTCAAGCTGGTGCAGAATTTGCTTTAGTGGTAATTATTATGGTTTATGTGCATTGTAATGACATTTTTTTGCTCATGAAGCATTTTGTTTATGAGCCTTATACACGGTATTAATATTTAATTCAGTCACTACATTGAACTTATGTTCTATTTTTAAAATTTTAGTATTTACTAATATATTGATATGACTAAAATTATCTTTATATAAACTGAAAATGGATCAATCGATATTGAAACTAAAAAATAGTATACAATTGTATCAAGGACGAAAACACGTTTATGTATGTATATAGCCCCCGTATATTAGGTATAATGTTATATTATATTTGTTTTTTTTTAAAACACAGACTGAATCAAACATCTTACTTTTTGTTTAAAACATGACTTCAAAATTTCTACCTATGATCCGTGCTGGTTACTTCAACAATCATTGCCAGATGATACATTTCTAAATTATTTGTTCTAAATGACATCATGATTCCCAACAACATACGCTGTGTAAGCAAAGCTCGCAATGAAGACAAACCTTTATTATATATTCATGTTTACGTTGAAGTATGAGATGTAGGTTTATTTACAGTTAACGAGATGCTTGCCTAAGTAGATATGTTTACATAACAGAGATAACAGCGTAAGGCGGAGCCTTCAGGGATTATTGACTTGCCTTAAAATTGCTTGACTTCAGCAGGTAACTGATCTTTGTGTATTAATTATTCAGTTATAATTGATTGCAATTACGTGA
Organism: Callimorpha dominula; assembly: GCA_949752705.1. NCBI lineage: Eukaryota > Metazoa > Arthropoda > Insecta > Lepidoptera > Erebidae > Callimorpha > Callimorpha dominula. The sequence goes on from OX457005.1 coordinate 14,531,692, forward strand.
AAGTGAGGATGATATCTTTAATGTCGAAGGAGTTATGACACTTCAAATCGATGTGTTTATTGTTTCATTGACAAAGATGAGATAATATTTTTTTCAAGTTATATACATAGATAATATTAGATTTGAATATTTTTTTATATTGTACAGGGGGCAAATGAGCAGACGGGCCACATGATGGTAAATTACTACCGCCGCCCATGCCTGCAACTCAAGAGTCACAAGTGCGTTGCGTTGCGTTTAAGGTAGAAGTAGGGGAAAGGTCCCCCCTTTCCCCAGGAGCAGGAGGAATGATTGAATATAAGTGGTATAAATGGAATGATGGAACATAGTTGTAACTTTAGTCTGATGTCAATGAAATATGCAAAGAAACAATAGTACGAGTTAAAAGAAATTGTATTGAATAGACTAACAAAGGAAAATATGCTGAGTAAATTAAGGTCGTGAAGCTGTCTTGGGAGAGCCATGCTTCGACCGGAGTGACACCACGGCTTCACAGAAAACCGGCAGTGAAGCAATGTTTGCATTGCTTTTCGCCGAGTCAGTGAGTTTATCGAAGGCCTTAGTCCTTCCCTCCCCCCACCTCTACCACCCTTTCCCTACTCCTACCTTAAAGGCCAGCAACGTTCCAGGTGCTTATGGGCGGCGGTAGTCATTTACCATCAGGTGACCCATCAGCTCGTTTTGCCCCCTATACCATGAAAAAAAGATCTAATCTTGACATTCTTAACGTCTCTTATTTTATCACTTTTATTGTTGTGAAAACTTTCACGGGTGTTAGCTTACCGGGTTTTAGCAATGATACCATTTTGAAAACCAATAGACTTGATATATGTACGTATATATATATAAACACACAATGCGCAAAAGAGTGGACTCTTGCTGTGGATACGATATTTTATTTAACAACATTAAAGATACCTCCGCCTGGAGCCTGAAGAGCCTGAAGGCCTGTTGGCCTAGTGGTTAGTGACCCTGACTGCTATGCCAGAGGTTGTGGGTTCGATTCCCACCCCAGTCTGGGTGTTCTTTGTGTCCGTTGTTTGTATGTTTGTAAAGTCCCCCGCGAGACAGGAGTAATTCCTAATGCGGGAGTTGTCTATATAAACCCAAAAAATAGTATACTTTCAGATGGTAGGAAATTATACCTTTTTTAAATATTTTTCGTTCACATTTAGTTCAATGAAAACAACCGCGGGAGAGCCATGCTTCGGCAGGTATGGGCCGGCTTGACCGGAGTGATACCAGGGCCTCACAGAAAACCGGCAGTGAAGCAATGAATGCATTTGCATGCAAAGGCCGGCAACGCACTTGTGACTCATGAATTGTAGGTGCCCGTGAGCGGCGTTAGTCATTTACCATCAGGTGACCCGTCTGCTCGTTGGCCCCCTATACCATAAAAAGAAAAACTAACGTTATAACGTTACACATGGTATTGATGGATAGGTAACATAAGCTTTATAAAAGAATGCGATTCAATAAAATAAAATCAAATAAAGCAAGTCTAAACAATTTAATCGCCTTCTGGAACGAAAAAACCAACTGAGTCATTGACCTGACGTTCCAGCCCTAATCGATAAATTTAATATTTTAAACTACAAAATCCTATAGACAAGCTTTAGCACATAGATCAGCGATATAGTAGTCCAGCTATCTTACATACATACACTCACGCTTGGATCCCCAAAGGGGGTAGGCATATGCGTATTAAAAACGAACTTACCTAATATTATAAAATGAGAATATGAATTTGTTGATTTGTTACGCATTAACTACTTAATCGATATCATTGGAGAGTCCGTTGCTGTAGAGGAGGTCTAGTTCACTGTCAACTACGATTAATGATGATCAGGAAGGGTCAAACTAGTATGATTATGATTACTAAGACTTATACAGAACAGTTATAAGCAGTTTATAGACTTGTCATTATACATGACATTTTGCATACACTTGTCAGAGGCACAGAAAAGGACATAGTGTAACTTTAACCCCGAAAAAAGTAGTAAAATGAAATGAAACTTCAGGCAAAAGCTAGATTATAAATCACTGTGTAATGAATTTAATTAATACAATTTAAGTACAGACAGGGGGCTGATCTCATTCTGAGAAACGTCAATATTTTTTTCATGGTTGCAATTAACTAGTTTTCAATTTAAAATTCCGTAGCATTACCACCAATCATCAGATTGAGTAAAGTAAGATTACGTAAACACAAGTACCTATTTAACTCAATGTAATAAATTTACGATAACTGTTAAAAGAAAGAACAGTAAATAGCCTTTTTTCAGAAAAGAATATAACGTCATTGAATTTCTGATGTCAAAACAATACTTTTTGAAGTGAAAACTTCTTTAGCCACGTTGAGCTATTTATGGTTGGGCAAAACTTATGGATTTGCTTCACCAACGCGACATTAGATTCAGTGGCGTTTTACTTACTTTGTTGTAAAATGAGGGAGCAAAGTAGTAAAAATATCGTTTTGCCAGCTCAGACTTACACAATTCGACTGTACAAACTTTATTGATTCTTCTGCTATTGGTATTGCGTTGATAAGGGAGCTCCATGTGCTTACGTATGATTACAGTTAATAAATATAATTTTCTTACTGTAAGTACTTCCAGCTCGTCATATAACTGAGAAGTAGAGAACCAAATCGGCCTTAAATACATAACCTTTAAAACGCCTCGGTGTGCTCTTTCGAGAGTGAGAAATTTGGTTTTGCCAGCACAACCACAAGCTGATAAACAATACCCGGCTATGGATTGAACCAGGGCAAAGAAAACTGCTTTCAGAGTGTCAAGGTTCAGAAAAGATCTAAGATTTCTGAAAACGTAAATAAGTTTACGAATCCTTGCAGTCATAACCCTAATATGTTCTTTCCAAGAAAGATCATCATCAATCCAGACCCCCAGATATTTGATCTCAGACACGCCAATAATTTGTATACAGTCGCAGTTGGTGGAGCGATTACAAGATTCCATATGTGAGGTTAGTGTTAGTGGAGAAGCGGGGAGAGTGGCTGGGCTTGGAGCAAAGGGAATAAATAATTTTTCCAATGTTTTAAGATTTCAATTTTGCCGGCAGTAGCATAAGGTATATCCATCAATGAAAAGTGTTTTTAATCTTTAGCGACTTGAGCAATTTACACATTTGATATCTATAATAATTTATTAAAGTTGCGTTTTTGGACTTCATCGTTAAAATATTTATATACGTTACGGACTGCTGTCCACGATAGGTGGAACTCGGTCTAAACGTAGAGCAACAAAAATTGTATCTTACCTTATCTTATTACTTTAAACGAGCATTTCTTGTATGTATGTATTTATATTTCGGGTATCTCGGAAACGGCTGTAACGATTTTGATGAAATTTTGTATACAGATACAGTTTTGCATGTTCAACTGCATAGTTGTATTTCCTGTAAAAACGATATTTTCCAAAAAAAAAACGACGATTTTACAAAAAGCTACCGAGTGACTACTAGGTCTCTCAGGTACTAATCATTATCGAGTAAGTTCCGATTCGCACTTGTAACGATGGTATTTGGTTAACAAGCAATACTTGCAATACTGTCAGAACAAAATAAACTCTCGCGTTAAGGGATTAGGCACAAAACAGCAGTATGCGTACAACTTTACTATGTAGTGCGTACAAGTATTAAACAATGTAAATTTTACGACGTAGACTATCATTAACCATTTACTACACAACCCACATAGGTTTTTTATAAATGCTTATGTCCATTTTAGTTATGTGTAATGGTTTATATATTTTTTCCCTTATGATGTACTCGTAATTAAACGATTACTGATAACAATTACAATCTAGACCTTGAGGCTAATAAGTAATTTAAATTTAACTTAATTTGCTAAAAACTTACAAAGTTAAGAAAGTGCCAATGGACACATCCATTGGCACTTTTCTTATGGTCTCTATTATCATGGAAAGACACTTTGTTCTTAAAAGGTAACACTCACTGCACTACTTAACACTAACTTCACTAAACTAACTCAAAGGGCTTAGTTCTTTTTAGTCTTTTAACTATGTTCGTGTTGTCAAGGAGCTGGATAGCCTCAACGTTCACATGTTGAAGAAGCCTTTGTTCATATGCTTCGACGTATTGTTTTATTACTTCACTAACAAGATCTACTCCTAGGTCTCGGTGGATGTCATCATTTCTAACGTACCAGAGAGCATTTACTATACTCCGAAGTACCTTATTTTCGAATCTTTGAATGATTTCAACGTTAGTTCGTTTTTTGCAGCTCCAAAGTTGAATGCCATATGTCCATACAGGCATGAGTAATGGTTTATATGATAAAAAAGTTTTAATAGTTATTTGTATTTCTGTATGTAACTGTTCTGGGATGTTATCTATTCGCGTCTGGTATCCTTGGCGTAGCTAGCGTAAAAATTTTTTTTGTTTAAAAACTTGATGTAAAAAATAACAATTCATAATCCATTTCAAATTCCGATTGCGAGGCATCTTTGCTAAGTTACATGCTGAGGAAAATGTTGGTTAGACAACGCACACATCCGATAGAAATGAAACTTTGTTAATTTGTTGTGAGCATTCCACTTAAGGCTTCTTATAAAGGAAAACGTCAAGTGTGTGCCGGCCACACACGTTATGCGTGCTTAAGACTTAAGCGTGCCTGTTTCTCTCGCAATTCATTCCATTGCGTTGAAACTTTGGCGATTAGTTGTGCGAACACCGTGGCGAGTTTCTGAAAAAGCAAAACTCGTTCAAGGGCGCCTAGAGCCTACATCTATCAGGGTTACATATACATGAATCTGAATACAAATTCGTTATTAGTTATTCGTTATGTCTGAGAGATGGGACCTTCCAGTCCTACAAAGGTGGATGCGGCTGCATGCTAGCGCATCCCCACGATTATTTTTGTGATTGTTATTGTTTGTAATGTAGAACTAACATAGTTGTAAGATCATTGTTACTAACACATTTATGGATCAATATCCGAAATAAATTTATTATTATTATTATTATTATTATCTTTATTTATTTAATATACATATAAATTACATTTTAAATACATTTACAATATAAAAAAATACAAATATATTTAAAAATATAAAAAATAGTGTCCCACCACCACACACATAGTGTGTTTGGAACACATTCAGGCAGGCAGCGTATGCCTAATTTAAAAGTTCATTCGGTTTTAGAAATGTTGCGGTAGTTTCCCCAGTGCGAGTACCTGCACTCGTGCAAAATACTTATTTTATGGTTAGTGGCTGCTGAAAGTTTCTTGTTTGGGCCGTTTTTGTTTCTGCTTTTACAATTTTTATATAAACTGAGCTTGAAACTAGTGATCGTATGTATAACTGGCCTTTTAAACGGATATAATTTCTTCTTATCAGAATCAAGAAGGTTCTGATGAGAAGAAATTATATCCGTTTTGTTTTAAATTTTTAAAGTGCCTTACGTGGGAGAGCCATGCTTCGGCACACATATGCCGGCTCGACTCCGCTCCGCCCGAAACAATGCTTGCATTGCTTTTTGCCGCGTGAGTGAGGTTACCGGAGGCCCTAACCCTTCCCTCTCCCGTCTTCCCACTCTTCCCCCCTCTCCCCCTCTGCCCCTATTCCCACCTTAAAGGGCGGCAACGCACTTGTGACTCTTGAGCTACAGGTGCCCATGGGCGGCGGTAGCCATTTACCATCAGGTGACCCGTCTGCTCGTTTGCCCCCTATACCATAAAAAAAAAGAACATATTATTTAAAAATCTTTATCTTTGAAACCCTTAGCAGTTATTGCCAGTGACTTCAGTTGCTTGGAGCTCGATGTGCAAAATACTTATTTGATTTTTTATGACACGATAACGCAGGTACAGGAATAATAAAGTTATTAATATAGTATGTAACATAACTTGGGGTAAAGAAATTATGGACACCTTTAAGTTATATCAAACTTATAATAATATATAACTAGCTGATCCGCGCAACTTTGTCTGCGTTTGTAAATTTTCCCCGTTTTTGCAACATTTTTCATTGATGCTCCGCTCCTATTTGTGGTAGCGTGATGTTATATAGCCTATAGCCTTCCTCAATAAATGGACTATCCGACACAAAAAAGATTTTTTCAATTCGAACCAATAGTTCCTGCGATTAGCGCGTTCAACCAAATAAACAAACAAACTCTTCAGCTTTATAATATTAGACAGATAGATAGATAGATAGATAGATAACTCTTTATTGTACAAAAGGATACAATTTGTATACATAGATATTATGGTATATAGGTATTATGTATACAAATTGTATCCTTTCACATTCTTATCTAAAAGCCTAAAAAAGAAAAATACAGAAAAAAACAATTGGGAAAAAAAAATACATTGTACAATTGGCAGCCTTATCGCAATTTGTGATCTCTTCCAGGCAACCGGTGGATGGAAACAGAGAATAAGAATGAAATGAGGAGTTGCAGTGTGCGATTGATATAACTCTCAGATATAGATACATATTATATTTGGTTTCCTTTTATTACCTTTTGAGGTACGGAACCCTAAAAAACGCTTTAATTAAAACCAAACTAAAAAGTAGAATAGATTGTTAATGATAATTTTCAATAAATTTAAATTAAGAATAGTGTGATTTTATTGTAAAAAAGCCTGGAGTGCTTGATGTCAATTGTTATAAATAATTATTGACAGATATTGGTAAAGTAGTCATTATGAAAATATCATAAAAAGCACCCCACGCTTTTTTACATTTTTTTTTTGTTAATCACACTATTTATAATTTATATTTATTGAAAAATATTTTTTACTTTTTAGTTTGGATTTCTACTAAAGCGTGTTTTCTGGTTTTTTAAACTATTATTTATTTTTAACTACCTCCCTGTGATGGGAGTGAATATTTGCGCGGCTGCTGCCTTCCTCGAATTTTGTCGCCGTTTCTCAGGCTCCCTCTCCGAAATATTAATTTCAAACGCGTGATTGGCGCAAGACACTACCGTGTCTTCGGATATGAATAATCGCTAATCCTGAAGATCCTGATCAGGATAATGGAACAAACTATTTAAATTATTGCATTGTCATCAGTCATTGATGACTTAAAAGTTTCAAATTAATCCGACGTTTTGAAGGGGGTGATAATCACGTTCAAAGATTCCGTTACATACATACATACATACCTAATAAAAGAGTGTTAAAAAGGAACTACAAATATGTTTGCTTATACTCTGCTACTTATCATCGTCATATTTCTGATATAATACTTATTAAAAAAGGGAAGAAAAACGATAAAAATAACAACATACGTTACATTAAAGCAATCAGAAAGAGGCATCTTTCTTGGAATCTCGGTAATAATGGCTACTGTAGCAGACAGTAGCCAAGCTAAAAGATTTAAAAATCGATTTAATTTAAATTTAAATGATAGGCTATACACGTCATAGAATAGAAAATTGATTCGCCTCGTTATGCAAATATCGACCTAAGAAAATCATTTTAGTTTAACGACGAAACTGTTGTGATTACTTCTAACTCGTTTGATGTGTTTATAAGTTACGGTAGAAGAACTTCCACGGTTGATTGACGTCGATTCTAGTGGAACAAATAAACTATCTATCATCTATCCGCAGAAATTATTTGTCTGCACCTAAACTAAACCGCCTAAAAGCTTCAACATATTGTTTGAAAGATTCGATAGGGTTTTCAAAACGAAAACTTCAATGAGATTTTTCCACAAACCAAATGATGCTGGACAACATAACTACTACATGCATTATTTTTAAGGTATTAGAGGTTTCCTAATCTTTATTACTTCTAAGCGCATTACTTTTCCAGTAAAAGGAATAAGCTTGTCAATAAAGGTGATTAGTCGATACTGACTGCTAAGCCAGAGGTCGTGGGTTCGATTCCCACCCAGGACAAATAATTGTGTGATGAACACGATAATTTGTTCTGTGTCTGGGTGTAATTTATCTATAATATGTATGTATTTAGAAATATATAAGTATGTTTATCAGCAGTCTGGTTACCATAGCACAGGCTCTGCCTAGTTTGGGATCAGACGGCCGTGTGTGAGATGTGTCAAGTTATTATTATTATTATTATTATTAAGTACCAGAGAGACTCTCTTTTTGTTTAGATTTTGCTTATTATTTACCCTTTACTGAAATCTCTGTTCAAAAATATTTTTTCTCCTTAAGCTATCGAATGGGGTAGAATGCTATAAAAAGAGGTATAAAAGGTAATTACAAAAGTATATACAAATTATATGTGTGTCTATTAGTTATTATATTATTTATAACGCGCCGTAGGGGTTTTGTTTCGTTTACTCATTTTTAATACTTCTACGTAAAGTAACATAAATTAACTTAAATAGAGTTTTCAATTTTCATTTTCTTGGAAGAGCCATGCTTCGGCACGTATGGGCCGGCTCGACCGGAGAGATACCACGGCCTCACAGAAAACCTCAAAAGCAATACTTGCATTACTTTTCGCCGAGTGAGTGAGGTTTCCAGAGGCCCTAACCCTACCTTGACTCTTGAATTGCAGGTGCCCATGCGCGGCGGTAGTCATTTACAATCAGGTGACTCATCTGCTCGTTTGCCTCCTATGCCATAAAAAAAAAAACATTTCCAAAACTAGAAAAAGAGGATGCAGAACCTTCCCTATTTGAAATTGTTGCGCCTTTACAGTAATTTTCATCAAAATTGGAATACTATAATATCCAAAATAATGTAGTAATTAATCACTTAAGAGCAATCTTTAAGCCGTTTAACCCCAATCATGGTGTATATTGCTCACTTAATGCACTCGGGCGACCCAATTTCTTAGATTAAATTCATTTCCCTGGCGACAGACTCTAGTTCTTGCAGATGTCGTTAGCAATCTGTATTAGTGGATAATTGGTAATTCGTTATTTATTGGGTGTTAATAGACTTCCGTGTTTATTAGAGTGATTAGAGTTGAGATATTGTTGCATAATAGCATGCTTGTATCTCGCTGACGGTATTTTTACTTCATTAAATTGATATTGATATATTGTTTTATTGTGGTCATTAAAGGGCCTTTTAAGAGTTCCTTTTTCATTTTTTTTTGTAATACTCACCGTAAGATGTGTATACTATCGATATATAGTACTAAATTCGAAATAGTTTGAGTATTCTACATAAGGTAGCGGTTAGGAAATTTGTTTAGTTGCATAAAACTGATCGAAAAATTAGATTAAACAAACCTTTAAGCGTAAAAGTGTTTTGTATTTCTGTAACCTTGTCGAGTAAGTACCCACATATACTAAAAAATGTAATTTCCTTTGTAATCTACTCATGCAGACACTATATATCGGACAGAAATGGCCCTTTGATGTTGTTTACGGGCAAATAAAACATTCACTTCTTCTTTTGGATACAATGTTCCTTGAAACTTGTTGAAAGATGTTTTTACACCCTTGTCCAGTCTAAATAACAGTTTGAACAATATGGTAAAATTCAAATGGATTAAACTCTATATTATTTTGTTACTACTACCTTAATTATAATTTTTTATGTAAATAGTAAAAATTGTCAGTCTTACCAAAATACCTAAAGGATTAATTTGCGTTTGTAAGTCTAAAAATTATTTTATTTATTATTATTTATTGCGTGTGAATTGATTCATGCAATTTATCGATTTGGAAATTTACACAATTTTTACAATTTTTAAAAAGTTAGGATATAAAACATATTAACTATTAATTTTATGAAAGCATTAAGAACTGTTCGAACGTAAAACACAAACTGCCCATACTCCCCTATGCTGTGTTTTAACGACGGGCGTCAATCGCGCGTTTACAAGTATATACATTTTGTTTAAGTCATCCACATGCTAACTAAAGTCATCTCAACCAAGGCTTAGTTCTGGAGCTTTTGTTACTCAACAGCATAAATTCAACACTACGCTATTAATATTGGCTGGTAGTATAGTTTATAATTATATCATACATCCTTTCTTAGAAACCATTATGCGTTGCGACAGTGAACTAAGGTCCGTAATTAAATTAGCGCATAAATCGTTTTAGTAATTTGTGGGCAACTGCACACGTCATAGAAGAGGCGATTGCCTCACCCGGATATGCAAATTTTGACCTTATTTCTGTAAAAAATAAACGTAAGGAAATTATTTTAATTTTACGAGCAAAGTTTAGTGATTACAGCTGACTTATGATAGGATTATAAGTTTGCATATACGCGTGTTGATTTACTACTAATCGGGCTGTTTTTTACCAAACCTACGGAGAATATCATCTCTTGAGTAATAACCAGTTATATATATACATATATACATAACGTAAATACTTCCCTATCAGCGGGAAGACTGTCATCGCACGGAAGTAAATATGAATTAGTAGAAAAATATTTTGAACTATTATTAATCCCAATATAACCCCAACTATGCCTGTTCAGTTGCTTACACTAAATTTATTTGCAAGGCTATAAACTCTAGCTCTTACGGATAATGTTAGCGATCTGTAGTAGTGGATAGGTCATTTTTAAATATTTTTTAACTGCTATATGTCTGCTATATTTCTTGGTGTTACAAATAACTGAAGATTAAGCATTATATCACGGTATTTTAAGAGTCAAACGTTAAGAGACGGTGTTTTGGGATATGAGGTCGTTTCGTCGGGCACTTGAGAATAGTTTGGTTTAAATCAGAACGGAATACCTCCGTTTTAAACCTAAACTTTAAACCTTTGTCTTGAAAAGAATACCTGTCTCGTTAATCTATAAAATGCGAGCTACAAGGACATCAGGTGCCCGTGCTTTGCCCCCTATCCCATAAAAAAAATACATTTGTAAGGTTATATTGAACTGTTTTGCAACTTCTGATACCAAGGTAAATTTTATTCCTACTAGGAATATTCAATAGCAGATGTAGGCGAAATTTAGAAACATCGGAAACACATCCAGCTATTTCATGGTCTCTGATAACTCTCACAGCGGTGTTGAACGATATTCACTGATACGGCTAATGTTTTCGAGGTTTACGTATTTGGAGAAATTGTAACACTTACTGCATAGTTGAAAATGAGCAGGTATATGTGATGTTTCATATCAAAACGGTTAATTAAATCAGTAATGCTCTGATGTTAGTATTTAAGATTTACACACTCATGGTATTATTCACTGAATCTAATTTATGAGATGTTAAACATATAACATATCATAGTAATTCCATCTTATATATAAATTATACTTTCTTGGTTACAGATGCAGAAGCTACAGGCTCGGACTTGCAGCGCAAGCTGGACTTGCTCAATGGCACATTGGAAACTGAGAGGGCCGAACAGGCACGCCGTCAGATGCAGTATATTGCACACTGTATGTATACATATATTTAAGTCGTATTTTATGTTAAGACATAGCCTCTTATACGGCTTATAATCCTTCTTAGGTTAAATTTGTAGGAATGTGGATTTGCGACACGTAATTTTAAGCTCATTCAGCCAAGTATAATATGCTTTATGCACGGCTGCCACAGTGGTTTAAATGATCTTATCAGAGCTGTTACTGTGTTGGTTATTTGGATTCAATCTTTAAAAATTCCCTAGTTTCGAATTATTGTGTTTCGCAGACAAGTGTTGTAAGTTTAGATGTATGTTTGTATAGTAAACTTTCAATATACATGGTATAGTATAATTTACTACGCAATTTCAGAATCAGAGATTGTTGATGTCAATCTTGGACGGCCCACCATAAATAATAAGGACGTGGATAGAAAAAGTAAAATAACACCAACGATGGTTTGGTATTAATTGACAATTTTACTACCAGAATTTGTAGGTTGTTTTACACAAATATGTACGTATATGACATTTAGATTGTGGCACATATGTACAAGATTAAAATCATCAATTATTGGTTGAACTGGGAGTGTCCGCGTAATCCCTTCGTGCCGCACCGACTGGAAATATATCCGACCAGTCGAATTGTTGCTCAGCGTACCCAATTTCTGTATAAGCTTTTATACGACCATATATGAATGCAAAAGCAATAACTGGATAAAAAAAATTGCGAATGGTATAATATGTGTAGTAACAATTGCATTCGATACGTTTAAAACGTATCAGTATATCGCTCTAAGCGGAACTGGCTCCCGACTTCTCAGCGTCGTGGTTTGATCCTGAGTAACGCCTGTGTTTAAAATAATTCTATTTTTTATTATCAAGTAACGTGATTAGAGATTTATTTTATTACAGCGGGGTATTCAGAAGACTCGGACTACACTTCTGACCTCAACTACCCAGTGGGGCAACATGCCAACTGCAGCGCGTCTCAGTTCCGAAGCGCCGCGCATCAGATGCACACACCACAGGTAACTGTGTTTGTCTGTTAAACAGTCTACCTAACAAAACTTCGTAAATCCTATCGACACTGTTGGTAGGTTTCAGAGAGTTGATTTTAAATGAGATTTCGCCTTAGATGGTATTTCACATAGTGATAATTTAGATTTGAATTTTTTATTATATTAATTTTAAATCTAAAGATAAATAAACCTATCATTCTATCGGCGGCTGTCCATACTAATAGTTCACCTTTTAGTATGGATAGCCATTAAAGGTTACAATTACCAAATGACACAGACCTGTGCTTATTAAAATATATAAAAATACTAAAATTTTATCTAAATTACCATAACCGTACATACATACATACAACCGTACATAAAGTGATACCACGGCCTCACAGAAAACCGTCGTGAAGCAATGCTAAATGCAATGCGTTGTGCTTCTCCGAGAGAGTGTGATTACCGAGAGCCTTATAGGAGCGTCCCCGTTTCCTCTACTCCCACCTTAAAGGCCTGCAACGCACTTGTGACTCTTGAGTTGCAGGTGTCCATGGACGGCGGTAGTCACTTACCATCAGGTGAACCATCTGCTCTTTTGCCTCATATCCCATAAAAAAAGTGACCGTGTAATATTCTAAAATATATCCAATAACCATTTTCCTTCATTTTATTAATCACATAATCACATCTTTAGAGAAACATGATTATTTTTGTAATATTTTCACACTATCATCCTTGTGCTTAATCAGGTTTAGTTGGGTGAATAACAATGATAATTTAATCTCATCTATCTAAGCAGTTAAGTGCTAAAAGAAACTACTAAGTAACTACAATGGGCCGGCCTAGTTTTAAATGTATGTAAACTAATAATAAAATGTTATATTACAGAGATCGCTGGAGGTATCACGGGAGAATTCGTATGAAAATGAAAGGGATGAGTATCACATGCATGGCGATACAGATCCGCTTTATTACAATAGCCAACCGAGGACTAATAGGTAAGTCATATTAGTGTAACTAATATAGTATATTTAAATGTACTGATATTTTGACATTGTCAACATTTATTCAAAAATACTCAGAAATGACAGTACTAATGAGAGATTCTTTCTACAACACAGAAGCAGCATTTGCTACAAAGCAAAGTAAAACTTTGTTTTTACTTTTTGCATATCGAACTTTTTGGTAGGTCAGTTGTGATTGTTTCCTCCAAAAAAATAGGTGATAGTGGATCGAATATTTTGATACTTAGATAATATGACGGAAGTGTTTTAATGTTCTGTTAATAGTGTAGCCATAATAAACAGCTCACTTTGTTTTTTTTTTAATGGAGTTAAATGGGACTAAATTTAATCTTACGAAAACCGTCAAAACTAATCTATACTAATATTATAAAGCTGAAGAGTTTGTTTGTTTGTTTGGTTGAACGCATTAACCTCAGGAACTACTAGTTCGAATGGAAAAATTATTTTAGTGTTGGACAGCCCATTTATCGAGAAAGGCTATAGGCTATATATAATCACGCTACGATCAAAAGGAGCGGAGCAGTGTCCATAAATGCAGGTGAAATTGCGGGGACGGTTAGTGTGTTATTTTAAAAGCTACAAATGTCCGGTATATATGTTGACCTGTCATGTTATGAAAAGTCTATACAATGAAAGTTCAAGTTGTACTGGTCGACAATATAAAACCAAACATTTAATGTTAATAAGTTATGGTAGAAATTCGACCACCAGGCGATATAGTGCTTATTAATTTGTATTTACGAAATAAACAACATCTGATTTTCATATTTCAATCTGCATAATGGACAAAAACTGAGTCCTGACGTGATACCTCTAAATTAAATTAGATCAATTTCAACAATTGTGTTTAGAATGTAAAAAAGAAATTTAACAAATCTTTCCTTTTTATGATAACAGGTTAGAAACGTGGTCACAGTTACACGCACAAGCAAGTATAGAATCTGCTATATCATGGCGGACTGCAGCTGACTGGCAATCTGTGGGTGAGTACTTTAAAAAATGAAAGTACCTATGGCTAAATGAACAAACAAACGAACGAACGAACGGTGACACGAAAGATTATCACTATGAGTTACAGAATTATAATCCATACTAATACAAACTACTAAATGGTTGAACGGATCTTAATGAAATTTGGTAAGGAGGTAGATTAAATCCTGGGAAAGAACTTTTTAAAGAAAAACGATTCCCGATCGATTTCCGTGGGATAAATTTTTAATTTCCATTGCTAAATATGAGTGATAAATTTGCCAGAATGTTTGTGAGATTGTCAAACCATTGAAAGTTTAGATTATTATGCAGTTTTGGAACTAGAATCATAAATGAAAAATCTTTACAGAGGATCAACGTCGGCCGAGTCTAGAGCGACAAGGGACGCTGTATGACGACAATGTGGGCTACAGTTACGATACGTACAGCACTTCCATACACATCAGGTAACTTAATTTTTTTTTCTTCTCTTACTCTAAAAACTGACTGAGTTAGTTTGACGGTTAGCAGTGATTGACGGTTGCATGATGAGATTTTAATGTCGATATTATTTCATCAATCACCAACGAACATCCGCCAATCATGACTTTTGGTAATGATTGACGATTGCAAGAGCATCTAATGTAAAAAAAATCTTGTTTGGAAACTGACAATTTTTTTTTTTAAGACTACTAGTAACGTGAGTCACACATTACTAGTATTCTTGTTAACCTCTCCATCTAAGCTAAATGCTTATGTTAGGAGTGGGTTCGAATCTGCAACAACTCGATTGCAAGTCCGACGCCTTAGCCATTACGCTACCGCCAATTAAACCAATAAATCTAATATTTCGTATGAGAGAGGGCTGCCATGAATTAAACTAAGGATATGATGGAATGTCCAGATTTTCCTGAAAATGTCTATATAAAAAAATAAAAAAGCAAAATCATTGAAATTGACATGAAAATTCAATATATATTGTTAAGAAATATTCATCTACATTAGGAAAAGTGATTTCCAAAAAATCTTTTTTCAAAATCCATTTTTTTTAATTCACATACATTAGCACCTGTAACACCTATATATGGCTATACTATTAATCGACTAGAACTGACGCCTTCTTAATTTTAAAATATAGTTTCAGTATATTAAAGTTTACTGTAAGAGTACTCCGTGTTTTTGTTTTCAGGGACCAGTCTCATATTTCACAGCAAGCTAGTTACGAAGAGTACTTTGACTCCAGTAGTTTTCCTTATCAAACAACTTACGTGGGGGATGACTCGCGACAGTGGGATAGCGGGGGGCAGTATTTTTATGGTGACAACTATGGACTGGCAACCACCGAGTATGAAAACATCGTCAATAAGAGGCGTTCGTCAGTCGTGCAGTTACCGCAAGTGCCACCTAAACCGGTGAGATATTGTTTTATACTGAAATTATGTAGGTGGACGTTGTTTTTCTGTTAAGGTCAGGGAGTAGGGAGGGGATTGGAGTGTTGACTGCGCGCAAGTGAGAATTTTGAAGGTTTAATGCCTATTTTCTTTTTGTTTTATGGTGTAGGCGGCAAACGAGCAGACGGGTTACCTGATGGTAAATGACTACCACCGCCCATGGGCACCTGCAACTCAAGAGTCACAAGTGCGTTGCCAACCTTTATAGGAGTAGGGGAAGGGTGGAAGAGGCGGAGAGGGGGAGGGAAGGGTTGCCTCCGGTAACCTCACTCACTCTGGTTTTCTGTGAGGCTGTGGTATCACTTCGGTCGAGCCGGCCCATACGTGCATGGTCAAATTAGTATGCTAAAGTGTGTTCGTACTAAAGTGTCAAGCAATCAAATTTTGCTTGCTTCGCTTCTACGCCGCGCCGAGTGTTCTGAGCTCGGCCCACACGGGACAAAAAAAATTATGATCCACAAATAGTGGTATCGAGTCTGGGTGTTCTCTGTGTCTGTTTCATGTTTGTAAAATACCGCGCGACACAAGAATCATTCCTAAAACGGGAGTTGTCCTTTTCAAAAGAAAAAAATACGCAGTAGCCTATATAGATATTCCTAAAACTAAGTAAGTGACACTCCTGAGTGACGGTTAGCTGACAGTAAAGGGCCTATTTATGTGATAGTGAGGGTACCTTCACATTAATAAAAAAACAGCGGTGGGAGAGCTATGCTTCGGCATGTATGGGCCGGCTCACAGAAAACCGACAGTGAAGCAATGATGTTGCAGATGCTTATGGGCGGCGGTAGTCATTTACCATCAAGTGCCACGTCTGCGTGCTACGTCTGCTCGGTTGCCCTCTATACCATAAAAAAACCCACCATAGGTGCTTAAAATGATTGGAGGCTTTATTGAAGAATTTAAATTATACTAATATTTAAGATTATTTACAAAGATATTTAATTAATCCTGTTCTGCTGCTTTTTGAAGAACTGTGACTGACTTTTATTTAAATTATTGTTTAGTAATATTGTTTTTTTTTCTTGATTCTATATATGTCGTTTTTTTTGTTACCTTTGTCAGTTGGATTAAGAAAGGCGTACTGCGATGGTTTGGGTATGTTGAAAGGATGAGTGTAGAGCGAATGACTAAAGGAGTTTATAAGGCTCCTGTGAGTGGGAGAGTCACACATTACTAGTAACCTTGTTAACCCCTCCAGCTAAGCTAAATATGCTTGTGTTAGAAGTGGGTTAATGTCGGTAGTGCACTGGGGGGGGGTTCGAACCCGCAACAACTTGATCGCAAGTCCGACGCCTTAGCCATTACGCTACCGCCGCTTGTGAATTAAGTACAACACTGAAATTTCGAGACAGAGTGAACATCAGTGTCTGTGGTAGTTTAAAACTGTGTTAGACACTGGCGTCTCCTACTTACATACTTATATCTACTTACATCTATTTGTTTGTGGGTGTGTCTGTGAGTGTGAGTGTGTGTGCGTGTGTGCGTGTGTTAGAGTATGTGTGCTTGAGTGAGTTTCTGTGTTTATTTTGTTCAATTACCAAGGTTTTTTTGCGTTGTTCTGTTTCGTCGTAAGTAGAGTCGGTGCGGGTAGGCCGCAAAATATGTATACTGACCAGCTCGGCAGTATACTGAAGAAGGTCCTAGTTAAAAGCATCCGTCACCGGCGAGTTAGTACGAAAGGTCTGATGAATGTTGAAGAGGCGTGAGCTATGTCAGCATCGTGATAAATGGGGTTCTATCATCTCTGTCCCGGATGGGAATAAGGCGTAAGTAATGTACGAGTATGTATGTATGTTTTATACTTGCACCTTCAAAGCATGTACTTAAGTTAATTAAGAAGGAAATAATTAAGTTGGAGTCTATAGGCTTTGATCTGAGAACTGTGAACTGTGTGTCTAGAATCCTGCACATTGCGGTGGGTGCCTTTAACCGGCTGAGCCGCTAGCGAACGACGCGCGGTATGACCGAGAGGTAAGGAGGGGCGCGGGCGCAACACCTCCCACTACCACCGCTATTATGCAGGACACATGCCTTATGGATTTGATCGGGATCACTGCTCTGTATATGTCCCTACTTGTGGCATTAAACCAGTGTAAAATACAGTCCCTTTTTCATGAGTCCATCAACACCAAGACCTTAAAACTGCGGTTAACGATGTGTTGTTAACAGATAAATAGGGTTATAGGATACTCAGCGCTCGTGTGACACCTATGGTGTTGCAAATATTTAAGGCACCGTTAATTACCTACATGCATATCACCTAAATCATGATAATTTGTAATAACCCGCATTCATCATACCAAATTCGGTTTACAAATGGCGAAGAAATTACTTTATATAGATGAAAAAAAAATCTGTCGAATTTAAAAGCTCCTCCTCCTAATTTAGTTAATTAAAAAAATAGAAGAACTCGAATGAACCAGTTTGGTATAGTGGAAAGTAGTGCTTGTGTTGTCCAATTACACAGATACTTTATTAATTCAAAATAACTTATATGGTCTTTTTATTACAGTCGATGCCATCGTCTCGATACTCGGATTACAATGAGATGGCGCCATACAGGCCGCGGCCGCGACGCACTGCTGCAAGCCTGCCAGGTAAAAAGAAAGA
Source organism: Callimorpha dominula (assembly GCA_949752705.1). Taxonomy (NCBI): domain Eukaryota; kingdom Metazoa; phylum Arthropoda; class Insecta; order Lepidoptera; family Erebidae; genus Callimorpha; species Callimorpha dominula. Next base: position 14,550,045 of record OX457005.1, read on the forward strand.
AATAATATACAATAAATTATCATACTTTTAGAAATTCCATTAATATATTACACTTAAGACTTCTTTATTCGTGTAGAGAAAGGATTAGTAAATTAATTATTTATTTATTAACAAAATCAAATCAGCTGTCATGAATAATCTTGTCTTGGTTAGTCTAGTTACTAGTTGACTGGCACCGAGAATAGAACGACATATCTTTAAATAAACTATATGAAAATTGTTTTATTTATCAATGTAGCGTTGTGGTGCTATTTTGTCTGCTGAAAGGTTGCTTGAGCATTGCGTGAACCTACTATTTGCAGCGACGCCATCCTCTACACCCAAACGCGGTCGAGCGCTTCCCGTACCTCCCGCAGGCGATGGAGGCTCGCTTCGTGGTGCGCGCGGCCGCCGTTTGCCTATGCCTCCACCTGCGCCACCTCCGTTAACGTCATCGTTTTCAACAATGACGTCAACATTTGCGTCGTTGACGTCACAAGCTCAGCTGACGTCACAGGCGCCAACAGCGCTTACGCGACATCACCGCGTTCCCTCAGCCTCTACGCTTATAGCTACGCACGTGCCTTACGTACCTGGTGAGCATTCAATGTTGTATATTATATTTATTACTAAAACTGGCACGATTCGAAAGGTGAGTTGGTCATCGTTTATTCAATATAGGACCAATAAGATGTAATTTATTTACTTGTTTGCTTCTTATAGGTTGTTCTTGTTTTTAAACTGAACTTATTGTTGATAATATACTCGGGAACAATGTAAAATACGTATGGCGGTACATAACTTTTGTCGTATGCAAACTAGATATCATAATATTCTGATTTGAAGTAATATCCATCACCTTTAAGTAATATTTAAAAACAACAAATTTGGAGGCCAGGCTTTGTTCTTATTTTAAATTAATTTCATAAATGCAAATGGCTGGTTTCTCTCGTTAAGACATTCGTGCAATTATTTTGTAAAACTTTAAAGTGACTACCGATAAGAACACCGAGACTGTATGCAATGATTGGAGGAAGACTGACGTGTGACACATCGATAGATCGAGGATATTAGTTAAGTGCATTAACTGTTCTTGGGATTCTAAACGACCATTTGAAACTGCGGACTATTTGGTTACTCTAAATACCGCAGCTGGTGACTGATGCGCTGAGGGATCAGCGTGTGACTTGGACTCGTGATTTGTTAAAAAAACTTGAAGACAGCCCTTCTAACTACGTGAACTCGATTGTTACATGTGATGAAACCTGGTTGCATTATTTCGACGTTTATACTGACCCCTTTTTTGTGAAGGTTTCAAAAAACCATCAAAGGCAAGGCTAGTCAGAGTACAAATGTTTTGATTTTTCTATTGTCAGTAATGTTAAACTGTAAAAACTGGAATTAACGCAAATGATATAATTGTTTTTAAACTTTCGCGACTATACATATTAGATGTGTAAATCGGGACTTAATCTCGATAACAATTAAAAGGCACAATACCTGTTTTGGTTATTGATCGATTGATCGATCGTGGTCACCGGTGGACGGGTGAGAACTCAGCGACGCCTCCGTGAATCTCTGGATGGAGCATTTTGAAGGAGAAATAGACCTGCAAGCGTTTAACGTAATGCTGTGGCATAATATAAGGTATATTAACGATGTTTTCTGAATCATGAAGGGTAACATATCGAAGATCCACCTCCTTAAGGTGGAACAATTTGTGAGCTACTTTAACTCCATCGACAAAAACATTAAATTCACTTTTGAAATAGAGATAGACAGATCGTTGCCATTCCTCGATGTTACACCATCACCCAAGTCATCTGCAATCCGTTGTAACTTCTTTTACGAACCGACCCCTACGCCTACTTGTGCGACCCTGAACTCTTACAAAGTGAGTTGGCTCATGTTCAGGACGTACTAAGACGCAACGGATACCTAGCCTAAGGCATCCAAAGAGGAACCCAAAAGTAGTATAAGCTGATAGATGTCCACCATATGTTAAAGGAGTGATGGACAAAGTTGGACCGGTATTGAAAAAGTACTCCATTAAAAAGCGCTTAATGGACACCGAAGTGTGATGTTCCTCTACAGAAGCCAGGAGTGTATAATGTGGATTGCAGTTGTGGTAGGCCCGTATATCGGACAGACCAAACGCACAATCGCAGAACACTCTGGTGTTTTTTTTTTTCATTTAAACCTTTACAAGAAAATGGTTTATACAAAAATAAAAGTGCCAGACATTTTAGGTTTCCTGTAATTATGAACAGGTGACCCCAAACTTTTAGTTGCGTAATATATTAGTTTTTAGTTTATAATATTAGTTTTAATAGATTAGATTAGATTTAGATTAAGATGAAAATAGACAAAATATGATTACACTGCAACTCGTAGATAAAAAGATATTTAAAAAATTTATACATAAACAAAAATTTTAAATATCAAGGCGTGTTTGGAAGAGTGAGCCAAGAATAGAAAATTCTAATGGCGCCGGGTATCCAAGTAGATCTCTCAAATGAATTTATGATTCAGGACAAACCCGTTACTTTTCGTAGATAGTTTGAAATCTATATACCTATGTTTTTGAAGTGATAACTTCGTTACGTAACGCGTTACTTTGTGTACTGAAGTTACACTTATGCTGTTTTAATTAATTTTAAACCTTTTTAACCTTTATATATCATGCAGTATCACAATGAGAATAAACTATTGAGGTAAAAAGGAAAAAACATAAGCAACGAAGTTTAATTAACAAATTCGGGTTCAAGCACGAGAGTTTATTCGAATCAACTCTTTTTTTATATTTTTTGATTATATTGAATAATATTAATTTGTATACATATTTGTTATCTTTTTTTTTACAAATAAAATTGCTGCATAGTGCTGCCTTTGCCCCGCTAGTATTTTTTTTGCTTGCTCTCAAAGGAGATAGCCTACTTTTGGGCCCACACGTTACACACAAATAGTAGAAAAAAAAGTTATTTTATGTTTTTTTTTTTTAAGGCCAGTCCCTGCATTAGGAATTACTCCTGTGTCGCGGGGGACTTTACAAACATACGAACAACGGACACAAAGAACATCCAGACTCAGGTGGGAATCGAACCCACGACATCTGGCTCAGCAGTCAGGGTCACTAACCACTAGACCAACAGGCCAGTCGAATGTCAATTCAAAAACACGAGGAATAATTTTAATGTATAGTTGCCAAATCAAAATATTTTTAATTTTGTCAAAGTCATACATTTCGCCTTGAAATTGATAAAAAGACAAAGTCAGTTCTTAAACAAACGTCAATGTCAATGAAATCTAGGCAGAATTCACTCGAGACACATTAGCAAAAAATCTATTTTGTATATATTTTAGTAGATTGTTCTCTAACTGAAAGGCAAACGATAATACAATACTATTTTAATTGTATCGTGGGAAGGCGTACAGTAGGTTGTTTAGGTTGTTGCGCTTGTTAGGATTTTTAAGCTTAGAACGTCAATAACCTCAAATAGTCCTTGCATAAAATTATCTAGATACAGTCAGGGGTTATTAACAAACAGTTTATGGATGGCGGTAGCAGGAATAATTAGAAACAATAAATCAAACTCAAAATTATTTATTTCAAGTATATCCATTGTACGTATTTTCAAATTGTCAGGAGTCAGTCTGTATAAGTAGGTCGTGAATCTAGTTGCCTGTTCCAATACGTAGATCCTTGGAGAAGAACAAGGCAAGAAACTCCAAGGACACTCTTTTTCAACATGTTTTTTTTACAACGTACTTGTTACATTGTTTATTATAATTGTGTATATCATATATTCGAATAAACATACGATCGCATAAGCATATTAATCATATATGATATACGGCAGTAGAATACTAATTAGAACAGTATCACACAGTAATAAATCATCACAACATAATTCTCCTATTTTATTTATAATATAGGACATTAGTTTCATTGTAGATCAAAAACAATAAAATATATTAGAAAAAGTATAACAGCTTACGTAACTTAGTAGTAGCTAGGTCCTTCCAGTTCCAAGGCTTGCAATAGAATGCCCGATGTTGGACCCAGACGGGGTATTTATAACAATTCAATCATTTAACAAAATAAAACCAACATACCCTACAATCGGATAGAATCTCATTTTTAAATGTAGACATAATTAAAATACAAATACCGGCCACTTTGGTTTGTGTAATAACGTCAAGTTGGCACCTAAATTTATATATATTTTTATATAATCCATCACGCTCATATAATGGCAATTAAATGGTACTTGAGTTCCAAAACACCACCCCACTGAAAACCCAGGTGGGGTGACGGCCGGAGGGTCTTCGTCGACCTTTCGACCTTTCTGTTTTTTTTTCCACACGAACAAAAAAAAAACAGAAAGGCACCAAGACCATATTCCACCCCCGGCACACTTCCTAGATTCCATTCTAATTGTGTATGATGATAAATGTTTTTATTTTACATAGGTGTAATGAATAAAAACATAAAGATACTTAAAAAGAATTGCTTTTTTATTTAACCTAACCTATTTACCTAGGTATCATAAACCTTCCTATAAACTAAAATATATACACATGAGAAATAGTTACAACGTACGCAATTGTAGGTGTTTCTTTATCTTTTTTAGGTGGTAGACAGACCCACGCTTTAGCTTATTTGCCTCCTTAGTTGTAGAAACTACTGTTCGCTGCTCATATAAGTGAAAGAGTTTAGTTCAGGTGCTATTATTAGTCATCCGATGATATCTGGATTCAATGGTGCAAACAAAAAGTATTAACAACATAACCTACCATAGATTCGAGGTCATATTTCTTGATTGTGCAATTGTCAATGTAACTGAAAGTATGGCAGTCTAACGTTCACTTTTTACCTAGCTAAAGACACTAGTTTGAACTTGTAACGGTTCATCATGATTTGGGCCCAACGATGTATGGGAAAAAGATAGGAAAAAAGATATGCGAAAAGGAGATTGCCCATCTCCTTTTCGCATATATTTTTTTAATGTCCCAAAGCATATTTATTAAAATAAAGCATGCAAATTATCCATTTCAAGGGTCTCTATTTTTTAGGGTAGTCTATTTTTTTCTAATACCTAATATTATCTAATAGCCATATGACACCACTAAATTGACTAGAATTATGGTTCCGTCGCACCTAATTGCCAGTAGAAGATCATCAGCAGGTACTAATTCATTTTAGCAATAAGAAGAACATTTATTGATATCTCGATGTTCCTGGTATATGCTAAATGAACAGACTCCGTTTCTTTGATGATAGATATTATAGATAATAGATACATGTTTGTCAATGACTCCTTGCCTGAATGCCTGTACTAATTTTCTATCGATAGAGTCAGATGTCCAGGGAAACATCCCTAGTGCCATAGAACCATGGGTAATTAAAATTACTCTGGACCCGGTAATGAGTTGAGTCACCAGGACCACGGGTAAACGGTGATACCTTTTAGTAAGATTTGTGACTACCTTAAGAGTTTTATCTGACTTCCCATTGAAATAAAAAAGCAGGGGACTAACTCTGGATAAGATTTGATTTGCAGAAGTAGCTAATTCTATCAGGCACTCCATAACGGTTGCGGATTTGGAATACCATTGTTAGACCCTTATTGAATTTTTGCATAGTTATAGAAAGGCATGTTAAAGGAATTGCTTTTCAGGAGATAAAATACTTGTGTCAAAAGCACTACTTGTTGATTAGAGTGTGTTGTCACATTGGTTGTGTCATTTTCACTATCTTGACGTTCTTCTGTGGAAGAACATTTTGAATTAACTTTTTCTGTAAACTTTTGTACAGTTGCGATTAATGCCACCGATTTTCATTTTTTTTTTCGGTTTAACAAGTAAAACTGTTTACGTTGGTTATTGAAACCCTCACATTTCGACTACTAATATTACTGTGTCTCTATTGAATATCACTTTATTTTTATTAATAATTGTATAATTTTTATTGAACTACTTAACATGATCTAAAGGAACCTAAGTACGGAAACTTAATATTAATTTTGATTCACAGAAACCCAAAAAAATATACCTGACGTGAGCTATGGTTACGATAGCTATGGGTACCAGCAAGATTACCAAGACACTGCCATTAATCAGTATCAGGATACTAATTATAATACAAGGTAATAAATTCAAACTTTATATATCGTAGTCTCTGAACAGTAGCAAGTGTATCGAAAGTACTCGTACCTATTATTCATACAACTATGTCGTCAAAACTGGCACACGACTAGCCTGAATGTATGGAACACCAGTGGTTCCATAGTGGAGTACTAGCAATCCCACTAACTTGTATACCTACCTGAAAAGCAGTTGTTACACTGGCTGAAGACATAGATGGTTCCTGTACTGTAAATTTTAAGACTTGTCCTGATTGTTTTAGTAGTACCACCCTACAAAAAGGTGCGGTGAACCAACAGTGCTGACGTAGTGCAGTTTTTTTCCTGATGAATAGGTTCTCATTTAATTATAATTGAGAATTGATTGCATCTGCAGCGGTGAAACTGCAGATGTTGAGAGAGGTGCCAGTGGCAGCTAACCATTAAGCTGACAGTTTGCTTATATTGCCAACTTAATTGAATAAAAGAAAGTATTTTGGAGATTAAAACTAGACATATTAGGATCACACATGGTTCTTTAAGAGATTTGCTTCCCAGATACGTATATTACACACTAGATACTGAAAATAAGAGATTTTTTATGAGCCCAAACTATAGCCAACCCATTTTGTTACAGTAATTACGATGAGGATGGAATGCAACCTTTCTTCGACGAGACTCCACATGCCACTCCGCCTGCTGCTGGTTAGTTTTAAAATTTTAAACAGGTCGCGTTGAATAAACTGATGTTGCTCACATAAATGATAGTATAAATTTCTTATACATTATTTTCCTAAAAAACAACAACCCTATTACAGACTAATAACTCTGTGAAGACGCTGTTTAATACCAGATGACAGACATATAGTTAGTACATAGAACAATTCTCTAAGAATCTCAAATCTCAAAGACAAATGTTTTGCCAATACTCAACTTAGTGCAAATAATAGATATAACGGCTGAGACATAAGTGTCTCATTATAAGGGCATTATGCTATTCTATAAAAGTATTACGAACACTTGTTCTTTGCAATAAGCACAGAAGTTCTATAAAAAATAAATGCTCTCATTGAAATGAACAACAAATTCCTTTATTTAAATGACATTCTAGATTACATGAATAATGTCAAGGTCAATATCAATGGTCAGACATTGTGATTTAAATAAAATAATCATATTACGTGAAAGATAACGGTTTCCGATGCAGGACATCCAGACTCACAGTTTTTTATAAAATTTAGACATGACTAGTCGTGTAATCTACTGTTTTTGTGAAGAGTTTTCATATAGTATAGTGAACATTTTTTGCCACATTTCAGCTCAAAAAGCAACATGGAATGAAACAGAGACAATATCCCAGTTCACGTACCCTGCTACTAGTGAGATTGATTCTTTGTTAACAAAATCCGTGCCGTCAACGATTTCTTCTTACTTGCCTCAATTACCAATTACAACCCAGCGAGATGTTTACCAAGATAGTCAACAGTACGATAAGAATAATCAACAATATGATTTGCAGTATGATGATCAACAATATCGTTATGATCAACAAGATCAGCAGTATCAGGATCAAAATCAGTATCAAGACAAACAAAATTATGAACAAACGGATTATCAATATCAACAACAGTATGACAATCAATACCAAGAAGAACATAAACTAGATCTTCAGCAACCTCAATATCAACAAGATTCACAGTATCAGCACCAATATCAACAAGATCAACAGTATCAGCAAGACCAACAGTTTTTACAACAAAACCAGTACCTACAACAGCAAAAACCTCTACAATTGCAACAACAACAACAGCAATATCAACAGCAGCAACAACAACAGGAGCAGCAACAACAACAATACCAGCACCAACAGTCCCAACAGCAACCAGCTAAGCAGCCTGCACAACAACTACAAACAACTGTACTTACTGGTGCTGCTACATTAGGTTCATTGATGGCAGGAGGAGCTAAGAAACTAGGTAATTTATTCGGTGCAGCCGCTGCTGCAGTTTCTGCTCCGGCGGTTCATCCTCCACAGCTGGTACCAGTGACCACAGCTCCGGCAAATCAGTTTAAATCGTCCGTAGCCCCCGTAACACCATTCACAAGTACCATAACAACAGCGTCCGTCCCTGAAGAATTGCCATTAGTACCAGTGTCAACTATAACCACATCAGCACCCGTAACCCTACCACGTACTCCGTCTTTAAGAAGACAGGAGTCTATACAGAGACCTTCGGTGCGTCGAACGCGTACGTTACCAGATGCACCGGAAGACTTAGCTCAGTCGAGTTTTGACGAAAGTGCCTACGAGGACGAGTATCATAAGACTGAATATGATGAATCAATAGATCGCGATAGAACTTCTTTGGATAGGTATCGTGACGATGAGTATCATGATACCTCCCTCGAAAAGGTTCCCGAAGAAAGACGTTTCTCGGAGATGCCGAGCCCTGGTTTGCAGAAGCAGGCTTCTCCCACAAGGACTGTGTCACAGATACGGAAACCTTCAGTAGACAGTTATCACAGTCAAACGCCGTCGATTGTTGATCGTAGAACCTCGCAAAGTTCTTTTCACCATGAAGAGAATCTTACCGTTCCAGCGACACAAGAAGGTACCTATTTGATAATTTTATTTTACATTTTAGATCATTCCCATATCTGATTTTCTTTTGATTTAAAACTACATAGGTAACCTAATTTACCTATATTGTTTCAAATATCACATTGTGTTGTAGAACCTTCAGTATGGTGACTTATTAATTGAAACTCTTTTTGACTAGAAAAAATAATACAAGACAAACAATTTAAATAAAAAGTTCATTTATTTTTTAACCAAACGGATAAGATAAGCTTAAAAAATCGATTTACAAAAGAGGAAAAAAAAACGATAAATATTAAGCATAATGTTATAAAGCAAAATATTTCACAAAATATCCAATTGTCTTAGAGGTTTGTACAAAATATTGTAGGCAGAAAGAAGTACACTGTTTAAAAAATTAGGGAAGGTCGTGAATTAAATTTACACACTAATGGATATCCAAACGTAAATTACGTTTGGATATACATTAGTAACATACATCTAAAAATACATGTTTAAAGAAAGATATAGATAAAAAATTTGGTTCAATAAAAAAATCACAGTAACAATGGTTTGATATTTTTTCTAAAAAAAATAAACCTTTGGTACTGCGATTTGATTGTGATGTGATTGATTGGGAAAGTATTGCAATATTAAAATCTAGTGATAAATTAAGCTTAAGGTTCTGAGTCTCTAAATTGATTATATTTTAAAATAAGGCATTTCGTTAATTTGTTTTTGCACATAGCGTGGTTACATATTTTGTTAATTCTACAGAATTATTCACCGAAAAATCTAAAGTTTCATTTCAAGATGACCGCACGACGTACCACGAAGTCCCTGAGCCAACTAATGGGTTTCACGACACCGAACCTTATGATGAAAATGTCGAGGAATATCGTGACGAAGATACTTATCCAGACCAGGACGATACTTTTAGAGAAGAAAGAGGAAAGTTCGACGAAGATCAGGAACAATTTCAGGAAACCGATGAACAGTACCAGGAGGAAGACAGTGTGTTTAGGGAAGAACAAGAGAGGGTGGAAGAAGATCAAGCAGATTATCAGCCCGAACAACCCAAGCTGACCCCGAGGCAAAGATGGCATCGAGCATACAACAAAATCGTGATGCAGCTAAATGTGAGTACTTTTTTATTTATGACGATGAATGCAGATGCATCAAGTTTACTTTATATATGTTGACATTGTCCGTGAGTTTCTCTTTAGTGAATTTATCTTTATTATTTTGTAATGTCTTGTATTATTATCTTGCCACATATCATCACAAGTTTTAATGTATTTATATGTTAATAATATATTATTTTTACATTAGCCACGTAACTGCCATATTTTTTATGTAATAAAACAATTTTTTTTTACATTCATTTAGGTTTATGTTTTTATTTCTTGGAGTTTTCTATTCTATCTATCTACTTAAGTTTCATTTTATTTCAAGCATGTGGAATATTTGTTTGACTTTACATTTTTCATTTTTTCTTTACCATTTATTTGTTGCTTACTATATTCTTTTATTTTAATTATCGTTAAGTAATCTATAATAATAAAAATAGTCTGCATTCTTCGTTAGGATATTTTTTTGTTCATTTGTGTTTTTTTACCATCATGGAGAATTAATAACAGCTTACATATGGGACTAGGTAAGTCTTATGGAAAATGTACAATTTCAGAATACATTGAATAACCTAGCAGGCTAATATGTTACCTTTAATACACTGTTCGAATTTAGAAAATAATTTACCAATGAAGAAAATGAAAATGGTTAAAAACTCGGTTGTTTCGGTTTCGGAACTTTCAATATAAATTAGGTGATACTTTCACCTAGATAAACAAGTTAAGTCTCGCATATAAGGGTAATGACACTATACTTATAATGTTGGTATGCTTCTGGTTTATCAGTAGGAGTTCGGTATTTTCACTCCAAAATGTGACGAGGCTACATGAAATGTGAAAACGAAATATTTTTCGAATAAATGCGTTTGGGATCTTCCAACCAAACTTTCCTATCTTTATTAAAATAAAATAGGTAAATAAAATGATGTAGTAACCACAAACATGTGTGTAACATTCGTATGTAGTTGAACACTTATCTTTTTTAGCAGTCATTAATAGTAATTTTATGTATTAACATTTTATTCATCTACGCTTCTAAAAAGTAGATATGTATGGGATAAGTTGGGTCAATACTATGTAACTCTACGGCGCAGACAGCGGATATAGATTAGATAGAATTTTAAAAAATGTTTTGCCAATTGCTCACAATTTCTTATTAAACATGAGGTTTTGGTTTTTCAATTTATTCACGTTATTTTTTAAAGGAATTTAATCCTAGGTGAACTCTCTTTTCTGTATACACTTTGGGAAAAGTTAGCAGAAAACGAGTAACAACAATTATATGGTTAATAAATGTAGGTACATAGCTAAAATTTAGTTTAGGCAGGCCTATGTCACTCGATGTACTTGAGCGCGTTTAAAACCTACCGCAACTGGTCCGCCGGCGCAACTTATACGCAGTCACGTGCAGTAGGATGCCGACAGATGCATCACGCGCACATAGCTTTTATTTTTAAAGTAGTAGAGCTGTTTATGTGCTGTATATGAATGTACATAAAATAAGAGACTTAAAAGCACTATTTATGAAATAAAAAAAATGTCCCTCGAAATAGGTAACTAGGTAGGTATTTCCCTTAAATTATATTTTAAAACTTTTGTGAGATTTAGAATATTTTCCACCAAACAGTTTAATAGTCAAGATTTTAGAAAAGGGTAATTGGTTAATAAGGTTAATAAGGTTAATTTTTATATAAAAATATAACATAATGTACGATTTTTGTATACGAAAACATTTATTGAAGAGGTATTGAGAAGAACCCTACACACACTTACGGAGACGCAGCCGTATGCTATTACAAAGAAATAATAATCGTGTTTACGTGAGTCACATGGGAAGTGTACTGTAAAAGGCGGAGGCACAACATTTAAAGATAGAAATCAAAGAAATGCAATCTTAACCAGGATTACTTTCAATATTATTTTCAAATCAATGATCATATTCAGTGTTCTATACAATTCGTGTGCTATTTACTATTATAACTCAGATAAGTGCCATACATTCTTGAATAAGATCGTCTAGCCACCCGGGAGGGATCCCCTGCAGCTTCATAACCTTGTTGAAGAGTTAATGGACACACTAATTACAATGTCTACCCTCTCAATTGAGGGTACGAAAAGTTTTATGAGCAACGGGTGAAGGAAACGATGGTGTTATTGATTTATGTCACAAGGTTTCTGTTATATACATCGAAATTGCTTTTAGGAAGACGAACGATTATTTTTATTTTCATCTCATATTTTTTTACATGTAATCCAAAGTAATTTTATGTAATCAAACGTCTTTGTTGTTTAGTGTCATATTTTAGGTTTATTTTTTTTGTGCAAATTCATAAAATACTGATTATACAAGCAAGTACTTATGTCAGACTCAAATGACAACAACTCACTAAACAATACAACTATCATTTGTGTTTCTAAGATAAAATAACAAAGATATTGATGATATAAGATTAGTTATAAAGTAATTTTTGATGCAAAAACAGACCACGTGATGGTCCAGTTTTTAACATGTGTAAGCTCGAGGTTGTTTATGTGAGTCTTTGATTATACAAGTATGTCTGATTCAAATGGATATACAACAACTCACTAAACAATACAACTTTAATTTGTGTTTTTAAGATAAACTAACAAAAATATTGATGATATAAGATTAGTTAAAAAGTAATTTTTGATGCAAAAACAGACCACGTGTTGGTCCAGTTTTAAACACGTGTATACTTGAGGTTATTGGTGTGAGTCTTTGGAAAGCCAGAGGGAAACCATGCTGATTCAAGTATTTATTATCGAATTTTAATTGACAAGAATATGATTTCTTACGGTTATAATTACACTTTAAGTAGATCTTATTATGATAAAAATATTTTTAACAAAAAATTAAACCGACGAAAAGAACTAAAAAGCAAAAAATAAATAAATCTTAAGTCTTAGGTATTGAGCTTAAATACATAAACTATCAAATTTTATATAAACTTATTTTGAGTCGGCGCCAAACAACAAACTGATTAATTATCAAAATTGTATATGTACCTACGTAAGTAATTAATCATTTTATTATTTGGCGCCGACTCAAAATAACTTTATATAAAATTTTATAGTTTATGTAAATAAGCTCAATACTTAAGACTTAAGATTTATTTATTTTTTGCTTTTTAGTTCTTTTCGTCGGTTTAATTTTTTGTCAAAAAGATTTTTATTTTATAGTTTTTTTTCATCATCAGCTCAGCTACATGATGTGATGATTTCTAAAAGCAAATACCTGATAAAGTAATGAAAAGTAAACAGAAACACTATTCGTTCCTACAATTTTCGAGGGTTTCTCTCAATTTTATCAGGATCCCATCATCAGATCCTGACTTCCTTGACCTGGGACCACCCTTGAGGTATACCCTATCTAACAAAAAAAGAATAATCAAAATTGGTTCATAAATAACGGAGAGAGGGCTTAACAGAAATAAAAAAAAAAATATATAATACTTTCGAATTGAGAACCTCCTTTTTTTTCGTCGGTTAAAAACAGACCAAAAGTAAGAGTTTGAAAAGCATTAGATACAGTATTAAAACTAAAAAATAATCCTAATTTATAAAATTTAATGGACATGTCTAGAAAAATATCTTGCTCTATGAATATCGATGATTAATTTCCTGGAAATCAACGCATTGGCTTTACAAACGAATACCATTAATGCATTGAGTAAGATAACAAATGGTACTCCTCTAAAAGTTCTATAAAAGAATTATAATTGTGTACCTACCATTAAAATTTCGTTTTGAATAATTGCAATACGTTCAACAATAAAGCAGTGGTAGCGTTATGGCTAAGGCTTTAGACTTGCGATCAAGTGGTTGCGGGTTTGAACCCCACCCAGTACTCTACTGTCGTGAACTCACTCCTAATACAAGCTTTTAGCTTAGCTGGAGGAGTTAACAAGAATACTAGTAATGTGTAACCTACGTTGCTAGTATTCCTTAAAAAAAAATTACAATAAAAAAAAAATTATCTCACTTTAAAGAGAAGAAAATAAAATAGTTAAAGTGCTTCGCTGCTACCTTACATATTATATTAACTATTGTATATTGCTTGCAAGTTCGTCACAATTACCTAAGGAGTAGTAGGTACCTTACGGTTTGAGAAAGAATACTAGTCCATTATACTACGCGTTAAAATTTTCCAACGAAAAACTATAATAAGGGAAAGAACACGACCTAACTATGCAACGAACAATTTAATTATTTATAAAAATATAGCTCCATAACAGATTAATAGACTACGAAAAGAACGTATGTGTAAACAAACATTAATCTAGCTTTCAGGCCTCACACGAACCCTTTATGTGTTTAATTTATTTTATTACAGTTGTACTTAAACTATGACGCTAATAATAACCTATTTTATCAATAACAAGTTAGAATAATAAAGAATATTAAACGATTATTTTTGATAGTTAAACAATTAAATAGTTCAATACATTTATCATATTTTTATTACTTTTTACTAAAGCTGCCTTATCATGCAACGAGCTGAATTATCTACTTAAGGATGTTTTTAGTACGGTCTTTATTCCTCTTCCGACACTTATGTGTGCTTTCGAATTTGTTCACCATAGTGAATTGGAAAGGTAGTGTTGCTCATGCCACAGCAACAGCATTGCTCCTATCTTGTGGGTTTTGAGACGATAGATACATTTTACTTCGGAGACTTACTTGACGGTGGTACTCTATCTAGAAGACCTCAAGATGCTTTAAAGCATAAGATTTAAAGACTTGCTACTGTATACCACAAGACGATCTTATTTACTGTTGCTCAGGACATTTATAGGCAGTTTAAATTTATTGTTCATTGTGACATTCTCCATTTACGTAAATACTGACACATTAATTGTGCCCCCACTCTTGCAAAAGAAAATTCCAAACTTAAGCCAACGAATTATTTTTAGGAATGGCTTTCTTTGTTCCTGGATACAATTTCAAATGTTGGTTGCATATAAATTAGACAATGCAATGAGACATAAATGAAACAACTATTAAATCAGTTGGTAAATATCTGTAAACCACCTATTGACTGTGCTCAGTGTTTTGAAGAAGAAATTTAAGAGTATAACGATTATAGATTATAGATCTACCAATAGTCATACTCTGCATTCTGAACTCACACCGCTGCAATTGCAAAGTCCAGTACTCCCAGTTACAAGACAAACGCATATAGCAACTGTGTAACACTTGGTGCCCCGTGGAGCTGTAGGCACATAATACTCTGGGAAAATAGCAAAACTATGTTTTGTGCGGCCTTCGGCTGAGCTGTTCCCTGACCTTGAACGGAATGTGGAACAAAAAGGTTACAAGGAATAAGTTGCTTGGCAATAGTTAAGAAATAAAATATCGGTGAATATGATATTTCACGTTTATTTCAATTGCTAATTCTTCTCTTCAGTTTCTTTTCAAATTAAGACTTTAACTTACGTCTTCAGAGTATGGTTAACAAAGTGAGATTTATTTTTGATTATAACCTTAGTCCTTACCCAAAATTATGTAAAGAATATACAATGTTATGACGCTTGACTGAGTAGACGATCACTAGACAAATATTATAATATTATGAATGGTATAAATTTGTTACAATTTACATACAATTTTAATGCAATAAAATATTGCGCACAAACCACTTTCCCTCAATTCCAGTTCAATGCTTAACATTATTTACTTGTTCAATGTTCAAATAATAACAAACTCTAAAGTATTCCGCTGTAATATTTGATATTAAATATATCATTAAAGACTAATGGAAGTCATTCAAGCTATCGACATTTAAAAATTTATTAAATTATCCACAAGTTGCATTCAAAGTCCTTCAAAGTACTTCCTAATAACCTAATGTGAAATAAAGGTGTTAACATTTTGAGCACACTGCAATAAATTAAATATAAAATGAATGATAATCTTAAAACATTTACTAAGTCTTGAACTAAAAGAATATTTAGCAGCACAAGTACTAAGTAATCTCATCAAGTATTGCGGTATTTTTGCAGTCTATATGCCGAAATTAGTAGGTGACGTAGGAAAAGCTTTACTTATACATTGTAATTACGATACTTTTAAATAAGTAAATATATATTATGTATCTTTCAAAAATATTATTAATATACAATTCTTAAATCAATCACTTTAAATGGCTTGCTTATAACTCTGAATTTCAATGGATATGAACAAATATTTGTGTAACTAAATAAATTTCAAGCAGGGCTTTCTTTTAATGAAACTACCGCTATGTACCAACACCAGCGTTACCCAATGGTACAAACAATAAAATAATGAATCTTGACATTTTTGAAGAAAATTTAGCATCGGAAATAAAAGTATTTTGGGGTATGGTAACACACAATATATTACACACTTGAATTGCGAAAATGCAGCTCGTGTAGCACTGTAAACATGCTCCGTGTGCAAATGTTCTTAGGAACAAAGCTTGGAACTCACTTTAAGCTCTTTAAACTTGCTGGACTTAACTTGACTTTAATTGCCCTACTTCCGATGTTCGTTTGTAAAAGGATGAACTTTTGACCTTATAATATAATGTATCTTCTATATTATATGCATCGATGTTGATAATTATTGCATTACTATAAAGCTACTTTTTTGACTGAGAAAGAAGTGTTTTCAAACATTTTAATAAATATTTCTTTTGTATTCTTATTTCAAATTGGGAAAGAGTGTTACATTTTTTAATTTGTTTAGAATCGGTGTTACTGTTCCATATATTCTTCTTTTCTTGTTAAGTAATATTGTTGTTTTTAATCTATGGATAAATGTAGTCTTTACAAAACCTAGTTTTTTATGAACACAGCTCCCCTTTGTGTAAGAATCAGTAACGCTCGGCTGACCCAGCGATTTGTTGCGCTTCTCACAGACAGCTATTCACTTATATGTTGCCATTAAATTGACAAAGTGCTTCTAGAGTGTTTATATACGTATACTGTACTTAAATAAACACATCAAAGTCTTGATATCAGATCAGATATAATTATGATCAGGTTTAGGATTTGTGTCAGCTTTTGAATCTGAAGAATATTGTTAAAGGAAATTATCTTTTCCTTCTTCATTTTAGTAAAATCGTTTTGTTTATTTTACAAATAATCAGTTACAAGAAAAAAAGAAGAAAGCAAGAAGTAGAAAATTTCTCATGGTTATACGCAAGCGAAAGAGATAAAAGGTTCTCGTTATGACTACAAATATACGAGTATATTGAATCTTTGGTTTGATTGAATCAAATAAACTACTTTTATTACTACTTCTTACAACTAAATAAAACATATCTGCTAGTTTGTATTAAATATACGGTTATGTTTCTAAATCTCTTATTTAGAAGAGAAACAACGACCGCTTTTGTATTTATTCTAAGAAAGACAACCTAATAGATTTTTTGAAAAGAAAGCGACAATGGACCAGCGTTTCAATAATTATTTTCATCTATTTTAATACGTACGGACACAATCGTATTACAGAAATATAATAATATTAGCCAGCAACTAAAAATATTATATGTAATCTCGATTCAAATAAATGTACTAAGTAATAATTTCAGTTACAGTAAGAGTACATAAGCGAAGTTATTTTAAAAGCAATCAAAATAACAGAAATACAAAACCTTTGAAAGTTTAATTTTTCCTTCGAGGAAAAAGCTTCCCAACTTCATAAATACTACTCTTACTTTTTATTTACAATGCATAGCTACTTCGGATAACGATATTTTGTTGTGTCGGAATAGTTTTTATTTCTTGGATCAGACCAATATTATCGCAGCAGCGGTGGCCGCCTGCAGAGACCCCTGACGCCTTTGAACCCGATCACCTCATTAGTTCAGCTCGGTTGGTCCATACATACGCACATACGAAACTACGGTTTCCCGCTCAGTCTCTAAACAGACTTGGTTGCGTACACACCCCTCAATAAAAATCAGGGAAAAATTAAAAGAGTGACTATTCAGGGTATGGAAGTATTGCGCAAGCGATGGCGGCGGAAACTCACGAGGACGCGATAGCGACATCCTGCGGGCGACCGTGGCCCTATTGATATCGCGCACCTATCGCTCGTTTGTATGCTAATTCTGTGCGCTCAGGTATTAACGCGCAGTGTTATTGTTAACGTTCATGTGTGGTGTTCCATTTTTAAAATGTTTCGGAGCAGGAAATGTCAGGCCATCAGCGAGGCTGATGTCCGTCGAGATCAGGGAACTGTATTTCAAAATCGCTCGAATCCGAGCAGCTCTCGTCTTCGCGTTCGGCGTGGGTCGAGTTTGACTGATTTGGACAAGCTACGTTGTGGCGGTGGTTCAAGCGGAGGCGGATCGATAGGGGATTTAATGAACATATTTAGTGGTAGTGCTAATTCTGTGGGCAGTGACACTCTCGTTGCTAGGACTGTACCTTTGGAGACTGTTCGTCGTAATGTACCGCCTGTGTTAACTCCGCCGTCGCGCCCGCCGTCTTCGCCGCTCATCCATGTGTCCCGACCCATGGGTCCGCTTACGATGGCGCAGAGGACTTTAAGATTTAGCAGACTTCTCAAGTACCAACCTTGTTCAGCCGATGTTCTTATTACTCTGGTAAGTGTCGCAGATTATATCCCAGTTTACTGTGTAAAATGGACTAACTTTAGTATTTAAATGAAGGTTTATGTGTTATTCGATTGCTTTTAACTCTGCACATGAAGGTTGAATACCAGATAATCGCTTTTTTAGCACTTGCTAAATATAATCCAAATAAAGATAATCTCTTTGGATAAGTATCCAAAGGGATTATCTAACATTATCCAATAATAGATAACGTACGTTTTCGATCTGTTTCTGAGGTTATTCCAACGATGAGTTTAGCCGTTTTAAATTTTTGTTAGTTTTAAGTAATTTATTTAAGTGCCCACTCAATTCGAATATTATCCTTTATGTATAACTACAAAGATTTGATAATATTGCAATGGTTTTCATAAATCTATTTATCAAAAAGTTATTCTTGTCATATTTAAGTACTTAATTTTTATACACCTACCTAATTTTAAATAATTTATTTTTAATCACATATTAAACAAAAGTTTTCTAGTATTGTTTTAAACTTAATGTTGCTTGCTTTAACAATAAATACAAGTTATTTATATTCAAAATATTTTTTTCAAATAGTCTTAACTCATATTTTATACAACAAAATTACTTACGAACTTAATGAAAATTAGTAACTGGATGCCCAACATATCCATACATTTTATTTTATTAGCAGAACATTGTTTGTTCTGCAATATATTTTGCTTAAATGGATGACTTATAGTTACTGATATCCACCCTAGACCTTAAATTTTATTTTTGATATTATTTAATGATATAGTACATTTTGGAAAAATTGTAAAGATAAGATTAATAAGGACCGAAAAAAAATATAACGATATTTTAGCCATTTATCATAACGCTAATAACTTTACCATTGCTAACTGTATTTCCTTTTGGTAATATACCTTTAATATTTTTTAAAGGATCAGAAAAAAAATGTAAATGAAGTTATTCAATTCAGTTCGTAGAATTTGTAAAGAGCTATGAGTTCCTAACAATAATACAGAAATTAATAAAATGAATTTAACATGCGCTTTCTTGAACAATGATTACGTATAAATATGCTGCCCTAATGTTTTATCCAAAATACTTTCCCTAAAATTTCGCTATACGTGATATCAAACCATTAAAGTGCACGACTAATATTATATCAATCAAGTACTGACATTAGGGCACAGTGAGTTGATTCGTAATGTTGTGTCAGGTTAGCAGATACTAGAGCAGCTGCTTTTCTGTGTATTTGTGATGACAATAATACTCTTATATGTTTATGGCTTAAGAAAACCGCTTTAAAAGTAACCGTTATATATGATAAAACAATTAAAGTAACAATTAAAAATTCGCTTACGTTCCTTGCGTTAATATCTGCAAACAATTTTTACAAAAGAGTTGTTCATTGAATCGAATCATTGAGTGGAATAGAACGCAATGCATAATAAAGAAGTGAAGTCGCGTAGCCAAGCTTTAGTGAATTTTCAACTACTCTGCATTTTTATGGGTTTATATTTAGAATAATTCGAAAATAAATAACGAACACAGGCTAAATGACTTACAAGGTACACTTATTTTGGTATGTTTTTTAGACTATATTGCATTGAACTGTGTGTAACCTTGTAATAAGTTGGTTGTGTTAAAAGTGAAGGTTTGTGTCAAACTAGCCATGGAAAGTCTATATACTTGAGTACACTTGAGGCGAACTTGTTGTTTTTAAACTAAAAAGTTTGATTAACAACACAGACACTTAGTTGTATTGCTGTATGCAGGGTCACTAATTGATTGTGGATCAGAATCAACAATCAATAGACCACTGGTTGCACTTAAAGGGACCAGGCTTCATTTCTTTCTTGTCTTTCTTTTTTCATATTGATTTTCGTGCTATTTAGGTTAACAAAGGTAACAAAATATCGCGAGTAAGTACAACGGTACAACGACATCTATCGAAAGTTTAAGAATTATTTTTTATTATTACTTTAATTATTAATTATACAACACATTCTTGTTGAGATTGGGCGTTCGGATTATGTTGTTGCACGTATGTTGTCAGCTATGGCAATTCCTAAGTCAACAATTGGAATATAATTTGTAGTTAGGTGGCGTCAACCAATTGTCGAGTCTCGACTTGTCATAAACGCCAGCCGAATAAGCAAGTTCGTAGTAACTTAAAAATAACTTTGATAAATAATCTTTGTAACAAAGCGCTTAATGCAAGATTAATGCAAAATTACCACAAACTTGAAAAGTCAGCAAGAAGTGAACAAAGTTGTAGCAACTTTGTCATAAACTTTTATTATCAAATTTGACGTGACAATTCATTTACAAACAAAAATCAAGTTTGCGGCAAACTCACTTGCTATCTGGGTACCGACAATACTGAGTTAACGAGGAAATTGTGTTTTCTAAGACAAACACAATAAAACAAAATTGTTAGTAAGATTTATTTATTTCATTAATCAATTATTATAGAATATCACTAAAAATAAATTTCGAATATTTAAATAAACTGGCGGTTATTAGTACACGTTATTTACATTTTTCAAAAACATTCGGCACATTTCATTCATTCAGGATTGCCACAATTAAACTTTTTGAAATCTTAAGGCGTATATTATGTTATCTTGTTAAATGTTAGTCATTAAAATGTGTAATTATTATATACAAATATTATTATTTTATCAATTTAATATCCAATAGAAAACCTACTTTAACCATGTTAATTAAAACAAATGTCAAATGTATTAGTTCAATAGTGGCAGCCCGTTAAACATCACCGAAGTGATTGATCAAGCATATTTCTTCATGAACTTTAGTAAATATTTCAATTTCGGCATCTCAATATTGTGAATACACCTATTGAAGTCCCCGATGACCTTGACCGAATGCGTCATCATCCTGGAGATGATATCTTTGAGGCATACGCTTAGATCTGATACTTCTTTGAAGCCATGGATCGCTATTTCTGCCATCACCACCGGGAATGGCGATGTTTCATATAGAAACTGAAAATAAAATTTACATGTAGTCGTTTAAATTTCTTCGAAACCGACAAAAACAGCCTAAACCTTTAGAATTTAGCTCTAGAGTGCTTTATATAACGAAGGTCTAAGACAGCGTTTTTGATTATTCATCTCCTTAGCCGTAAGCCTGATTGTAAAAGAAATATGTTGATTAGCAATGTGTTCCAGGGAAATGACGTTTTATTTTTCAAATTCCTTTTTTTTTCAACTACTTACGTACACATAACGCTCTTAAAATTTTACCACACTTTTCTGTATCAGCTTATATATTGAAAATTAAACAATGCATACATACGTAAGTTTGAGTTAACTGATGTCTCATAAACAATCTAGCTATTGTATAAACATTTCCTAGCAATGCCTCAGTACTACCCAGTAGTAATTCATACATTCACTATATCAGTTTCATAGGTAAATAAGTTATTTAACTCGTGGATAAGTTCGACTTGCGATCACGAGTTTAGTACATCATTTTCATATTTTATTTATTAATGTGATCGTAGCTTAAGATGTTATAGTTCCTTTAAAATAATAATAACGTAATTGGATAAAATAACTTAATTGATTATCAAGTAACAATCAAATCCTTTTAAATATTTTTTAAAAACGTTCAATAGTAATCTCAGTAACTTGCATATGTTTTCTAAACAAATGTGAAATCCAACAAAACCTGTTATGTGACGAATTTTAATCAGCGTTTCTCAAACAATCACAGTTTGTGACCAAATAGTAAAAAGTAAGTTTTAAATAGGCTTACAGCAATGCTATTTTTTTAATCATCTTTCACTGAGACATTCTTATCGTAAGGGCACTAATTTGTGTATGTCTTACATTCCTTAGTTTGTTTTTAGAATGAATGCTTGCATAAAGTATCTAGGACCTAAGTAATATAAACACTATAATTAAAAAAAAAATATTTTTATTTTTCTTAGTTAGACTTTGGAGTCAAAATCTAATTATCTTATAATACCCGGCGTTCAGACACTTGTAAAATTTAGACATTATCTTGTTTTATATATGCTTCTGGGGTAAACATTGATATTTTCAGAGCTCAACTATGCAACTTTATTTTCTGAAAATATAAAACAAGTTCGATACTTGTTAAGTAGCTGCTAAGTTACTCCCGTGAGGTTGGGTCTAGGCTTATCTATATATGTCACCAGTTTCATGTATTTGCTAACTGATATGCATATATAACGACATCGAAATTTATTCTAAGTGGTTTATAGTTTCAAACTTGTTTGCGTCGTTAATGTATGAAACTAGGTTAGCGGAAAATTATATCTTCTTTTTTTATTTTTGCTAACTTTTAAGACTGTATTTCTTGTTCCATTTTAATTACTTTTATGTTTTTATGTATTGTCATCTTGGAAAACGCAATACAATAAAACTATCTAAAATCGATGACTATAATGACTAATAATAAAAACATACTGAAATAATGTTGAGTGTGTATTTATGTATAAAACCGCAATTTTATTGATGTCAAATAATTATTTTTTTTAAACCTGACATTTTATTTAACCACTGAATTAAGCAATGAAAAAAACGTTCTTAAATATACACAATAACAAATGCAGAATGCAGTAACCTTGCCAGAATGGAGAATGCGTTCCATTTCGAAACGTCCAGTTTATAGTAACAAATTGAACGGACACTGGAGTCAGAATGCAATGGTCATGAACAAAGACAGGCTACTTACCACGGTCCTTTCTAGGTCTTGACTCTCGTGGGAGCAGTTCCCGCCGACTTGCTGCTGTTTTTGACATTCAAATAGTTTTGAAGCTGAATATTTCTTCAAATTGTCCAGCGTCTCAAAATGAACGTTTAACTTTTCTGTGAAAAATGTATTGATTTTGTATTGACTTCTTAAAAACCTGTAGTATCTTTATGTGTTTTCATGCATTAAATTTTTCTCATATAGATACCGTATCTAATTTTTATAAGTACAAATTTTAAGTAAACGAATTTTATCTTAACTCTAAAATATAAGATCTACTTAATGTCTTATTTCAAATTCCTTTCATAAAAAGAAATATTTCTGCAACTTATAAATGATAGAATCCAAAAATTGCATCTTTATTTTTATAAAGCTAAGACGGCAAAAAAATATACGGCCAGCCTGATGATTAACTACAGAAATGTCTATCCACGCTCATTACAAAAAGCCTTATACTAACTATTATTTAAAAAAATCTTCTTTCAAATCGGAAATATGTCTATCTAAAACACACCTTACAAAGACAATAGCTCTGCAAATGAAAAAAAAAAACAAACACATTTACGATAATCAATCGGGTAGATTTACTCACAAACTACTACTCGTACTCATCATATGCGGTTTGTTTTGGACGCTACCTGTATTGTCACAATGGCGGAAATGTCGCCTTATAAACAAGGAACACCGTGCCAAAATAATGTGGACTTATATACAAATGTAGGTTGATGACTGCATCAACAGATGTGATAACTAATTATCACATCTGTTGCTGCAGTCGGCCGGCATTTTGATTTCAAGCATTTACCTACTTTGTTTTGCTACAGGTAATTAATTTTTAAAAACTTTTGTAGTTTTTCAAGTAAAAACTTCTTTAAACACGTTTGTGCACTTTTGCTAGGGGGGGAAAATACTAAACTCGTGACCGTTACACTAATAACACATATAGATCCACTAGAGGGCGCTAATCTAAACATTAAATTCTGTCAGCTCCTTATTAATTAATGTCGCCAACCTGCTAATGTGACGTTGAAAGTTTGTCGTTTCGTTTAAGTTTTCACTTCTGTCGGCAGTCCCAAAACTGCCTATTTTTTTTTACTATCGGCATCTAGTCAATACGTTGTTAGTTTTTTTTATAATAATTATCTGACAGACTTGGTGGTCCAAATATTGTATTCATTATTAACTTTAGCTCTGTTTAAATAAAGACCACCAAAAGGTAGGTACATGTGATGTAGGAATTTGCTCTATAAATGTGTTTGTTTATTGTGTAAACGTGACCGCACACTCAATCGATTTTAATACAAACAGGAAGTTAGTCATAAACAGTTAGCGCGATAGTTGTAAACTGATAATATGCGTTAGTAAACGAACATTGTCTATGAATACTGAATGACATGTTTACTAGTTAGACTGACCTCCTTTTGAGAACATCTTTCGTGGAGTTATAAATACGTCAGTGAGTATCGTTTTTTTTTTCATGGTATTCACACATAGTTTTCAGTTGTTTATGTATAGGTATATTTACCTGGTAATCGCTGCACTCTTTGGTAGCCGAGGGCGAGACACAATGTGACATTCTCGTCGGCCAGTTGCAGGTTTTCTCCAAGGAGCTTTACTATGCTCTCTTTGCAATGTGTTCCGTTGCGGGGCTTGCGGTCATGTATTATCACCTGGGGGAGGCAAAACGAAGTAGCAATCGTCAGGAGAGACTTAGATTTTTTAATACTCTGTGTAAATCGAGATTTTTGCTTTATGTAAACATATTTTATATAACATATTTGAAATCAAGGTAACAGATAAAATTAAACACAGTGGTAATAGTGATTTGATATTCCCAAAAAAAAGGATAACTGCTTACTAATTAGAATAGATATTAGAATTATCGAATACAATGGTGAATGTAATAGGTTATTTTTTATTATATTGGCTACACTTTCTAGGTTACCTTTCAAATCTTTGCATGGATGAACTTCTAGCATTTTTGAGTCTAAATAACATACGATTTCACTTCTGTACCTATTTTTCAAGGGTGGTGTAAAGGCAATTAATCAGTTGGTCATCGGATGCAGTATGCCAAAGCTTAAATTTTCATACTAAAACTTTAATTTCCTTTGAGAAAATATTTAAGTGAACAATGGTTTAAAACTAATTATGCCGTCGTCATCCGTATACAAAGCCGTCATCTGCATTATATTCTCTATAACAAACAGTAGGTACATACTCACTTGGAAATATAAAGATATTTGTTCAAGATAAACGGTCATGTAGTTAATTGCTTTGTCTGCTTCATTCTTCATGAGGAGTTTTATTTGGGACACTAATGTGTCCATATCTTCCCTTGACTTTTGTGTGCGCATCTGAATGTCGGCAATGAGCGATCTATAACCTTGTATTAGGTTATCCTGGAAATCGGTCGTCTGAAAGATAAGGAAAGATTTTATTACTCTGCTGTAAATACGATATGATTTAGAAGTGATTTTTTAGTTTCTATAAGAAAAATACTCGTGCTAGATTGGTTACAGCTATTATATTTTTTATTGATTCCGAACGTAATGAGATGCCTCAGGATTTCGTAGTCTATGATAAGCTTTGTGAAGCTTTGTCTTCGACCGCAGCGGTGAGTGGCGGGCGCGTCGGGAGCATCGGTTTAACGATTTCTCCATAAAAATCATTATTTTACCGTCGTTCCTACTATTCAGCTGGTGAACGCGACGTAATTATGAACTCGTTTTGCTCTGTTGTATTGTATGAAGTACGTCACATATAAACAAAGCAAAACATTATAGCATTCTATACTGTAATTAGAAGGTAAAGTTAGGACTTGTTCATGTAGCAAATTTTTATTTCAAGGTATATTACAGGAAAGTTTAAGATCACATTATTTCCATTTTCACGCTCATCTTATTTTGCTAAAGATACGAAAAAGATAGTCATCAGTTGATTGTTTTGATTTGTTTGACAAGATAAAAAATAATAACCTCCTTTGTCTTGACAATGATCGCTATAGGTATTTTATCAGAAAATCCAAACAAAGAAAGACTCATCTAACAGTTACTTATTTCACGTTTAATACATTATATCCAGTAATATCTTAAATAAGCAACAGTTCCAGATTTATTCATTAAAGATTTCTCATTTTTAGATCTAAACCAATAAACAATATGGGTTGCCTGAATTTTTGCTCGCATGATATTTCAGCGGAATATTGCATTTTCACTTCGGTCCTATATATGAACAAGGAATTTCACGTGTTTTCAAAGCCATTTTCTGCTAAGATCATTAGATCATGGTATAAATTCTTTCTTCTTACATTATCTTCCTTACATGGAATTATGTGTGTCTGTCTATACTCAACATATATTCGTTAGGGCGTGGTCTATGCTTTTTAATTATTCAAAAGTCACAAATGTAACAAGCCGAAGCTAACGAGGCAACTCTTAATTAAATACTTGTTCACACTAGCTACGTTTAAACTCTCAACTTTACAAAGAATTACTTGTATTTAGATCAACCTGCTCGCAGAGATCTTTCTTTAATTTTTTTTTTTACTTTTTGTAATATTGTTTTGTAATAGTATTGTATTATTTCGAAATCACTATCATAATCAAATATACATTACATATGAATGCTAAAACTTTTCTTGTTTCTTTGTAGCAGTCTGTAATATTTTTGTTTCTAATTTGGCCAGAAAAATACACGTGAAAGCAATTTCTAGTCAATCGGTAGACGTGATTGACTTCTCAAATTTTACAGACTTATGATTTTGTACTTTACTTAGGCGTCTTATTACTACTTAGGTAAATATGACATAATTTGCTATTGAAGTAGTAGATGAAGCATTTTCAAATATAATCAAAATTGATTGCCGGGAAGATAATTTTATGTATTTTGTTCTGTTCCGACACCTACGATTTGTATAAATTTCAGTGCTCTATCTTTATTGTTATTTTTTATTTATTTTACCCCCAAAAATGTGTATGCCTATATATACCTATATGCATATTACATACGGTATACTTGCTACTAGTTATTTCGTTATCCATCATATTTAGGTTTATTTCGAAATCGTTTTTAAACTTCTTATTTTTATAGGTAAGATCGGCGGATAACGGTCCAGCCAAAGCAGCCTCCGCTATTAAGTCTTAATGGAATTTGAACACTAAGTCTACATTATATGAGTTAAATTTACAAGTTCTATTTACTAGTTTTAGACAATTTTGCATGATAAAGCGTGCTCGAATAAAAACCTGAAAGTACATATACAGTAAGTAGTTACTTGAAACTTCTCTAACAAGGCTCGATAGATTGACAGACGAAGTAATATATATATCGTATAACGGTGAATCTAACTGCACAAACGTCTGTATAAAATAAATATTTGAATATTTAAATGAAAAACAAAAATATTATAATAAAATACCTGTTCCTAATATAGTCCATCTAAAGGTTGCCTGTAAGAGATTGCAGACTGCGATAAGGGCCCATTGTACTACTGTTTTTAATGTATTTCTTTTTAATTGTATCCTATTTATGGTGTGCAATAAAGAGTATCTTTCTATCTAACTATAATAAAGAAATAAGGTAGAGAATCCTTACCTGGATGGTGACGACGACCGAGATCGCGAAAACGATAAATATCCTACAATGCATTTCCAGTCCAATATTTCACATCCCGCAACAAACCTTCTATTCACAACATAATCCACCTCTATACAAATATAAAAAAAGCTATTTTTCTTTAGTTTATTAATGAAAGGCGGGTTTAAAAAAATAAAGATCACTGAAGCGTGGGCAATGTTATCGGAATGAAAATTGCGGTGCTACTGATCTGTCCGTGAACGGTGTTTTCGTAACAGTGGCGATTGCTGCGTCCAGTGTTATGATTTTACTCAAAACTGTGCTGTGCCGATGACTTGCTGTTGTTGATATAGTTTATGGCACAAAGCTAAAACGTTTTATTGTTGGCTTTGGTCATTGTTAGACAGAATAGAGTACCGTATTTTTTTTTGCACAGAAAATCCATGTGTTTAGATGTATGATATAATAAGTATTAACTTCCCTTATATTGTGCTTTGTGGTATTTTAGAAATGAAAGAAAACCTTATCTTATAACAGATTTATGATTTTGCGAAAATAATCATATAAATTGGCAACGTAACCACACTAACGCAGCAAGTAATTTTATAAAAATTATGTTTCAAATTACAATTTTTTCATTGTAATCAATGCCGAGAAACTCCAACTACTTTAGTTAAACTACTAGTTGTGCTGCACCCGGTTAGATTCTTAAATCAAAGTACAAGTTAATACCAATTCCATACAAAATATAAATGGAACTTTAAGGTACTTTTCAAATATTTTTCAAATCAGAAGTCGATACTGTATTTTTATATTTAACGTAAAACTTTTTATATATATAATACTCTCTAACATAAGATAGGTTAAAGTGTAAGTAGGTAGAACGTAGTCTGAGTCATCGGAGCGCGTATCTGATCACGATCCTTTTTTTTTGTTGTGCGTGTGGAAACCCCCTCGGGCCGTAACCCCACGGGGGTTTTCGGTGGGACAGTGTGTCTGAATCGAACTAACTAAAACCACGCAGTGTGTCGTACTGCGCCTGATATGGGAGGGATCTAGGAACAGCTTTTATTAAGACATCCGGTCCCCCCTAGATCACGGGTAGCCTATCTTAACAACTTCGAAGTTACACCACTGATGATATAAGTGTTTCAATATCATAGTAGTAGTTTTTTTATATATCCCTCGACTGTTTAGTAATGGCAAAACCGTAACAGTAACTAGTGAAAATGCATTTAAATAGGAATCGGAATAGGTACTTTACAATACGGATATTACTAATATAATTAATATAATAATAAATTATTATATATATTAACCAGTCAGAATGCTTGCTTGAGATCAATGCACAAGCAAGTAGGCTCACTGAGCATTACAAGAATAATACACTAAACATAAAAAAAAACATAAAAAACTATACCTTGAACTGTGTTCTGTAGTATACACCATCATCATTGTACACATTAGAAGTGTATAATGCAATTATAACCATAAAATGATTAATCAAACTCATTTCTGAACAAACCTCACGCTGGCGCGTCACGTGTAATAGAAAGTACTTATTGTCCGAATGTTGATAAGACCCGGTTCGATAAATAAGGCAATACTAGACGTATAATCACATTATATACGACCGTATGACACCGTCACTAATTGCGAATACTGTATTGCCCGTTACTAAAAAACCTTGCACTAGCGTGCAAGGTTTTGTAGTTTTTTTTTCATAAATTCGTAAACAATCTGTTGGAACGTGGCAAAGAAACGGCACTATTTCACTGTTTATAGGCAGAATTTTTAAAATCAAGACTTTTACGTATAAAATATTTACCCAATATATCTATTTCAAAGATAAAAAGAGTATTTAGAAGTAGGACATAGGAGGTATCTCTTTGAATTTAATTGGGGAAAATTTTTCACCTTCTCGACCACCGCGGTTACCTAACAATCCACTGGAGCTTTGTTTTTCTCCTTGTGAGTAGTGTCACGAGGTCTTCAGTGGGACAGAATAGGAACGGCATCGCGCAGGTTCCACCACCAATAATGCAAATATTTATAAGTATAACTGCTTACTATAAGTCAGACAAAAAAAAAACAAACAAAAAAAAGTCTGCATTTTAATCCCATTTTACTATATGTGTATATATGCTATTACAGTACCATAAAGTTAATTTCAGTAGCATTCATACTTGAGTAAGACATAATTAAGAGTATCAATAAAATTTATCTTGGTACATAAAAATATATACGGAACGATATTACTCAGCACTCAGATGCACTTGTCACTTGTTTTCAACAGACAGTAAATATTTGTTGTTAGAAGATGTTTATAATTTAAAACAATAGATATAATTGACTATAGAAATTCGAAAAAGAAAAAAAGATCAGTGGTGCAAATGATTATCTTTCGTAACGTAGGTCCGGGGTTCTTCAATACGTATGAACAAGTTCAAATATTGTAACTTTATTTTTTTATACTTAAACTAGCAACCCGCCCCGGTTTTGCACGAGTAGCAGAGATATCTTCAACAACCATCAACATATTTCAATCAATTTACACAAATTCTTAACAAATTATACACCTTAACCTTCCTCATGAATCACTCTATTAGTGAAAACCGCATGAAAATCCGTTAGCGAACAGACAGACGACGAAATGGTTTTCTTGAAGTGAAACTATAAGTTTATGTTGAGTTTGGGTGTCAGTTTCCCTGAGTCTACCTCTCTGTCTCAACCCTGGATTATCGTTTGGTGGAGCTTGTACCAATTTCGATAGACCCCGATAGGTAGTCACTCGCGTCCATACCTTATGTGACAGACTATCCTTTTCGTTACCAGTAGTCCTTTTGAGAGATTTCAGATCTACACAACAGAGTCATTGCCATTTGAGTGAGAAAATTTTCATTTTGAATAAGAAATGTGACTTCATTGTTTTACGTTACATGGATTAAAAGAAATATAAGACATTTAGGCTTATATTTCTTTTTAATATAAGACAATGAGTTTTACAGGAATGGGTAGGAGTAACTATTTCCCGGGGAAAATTATTGGCAAACTTTGTAGATAATCGCATGATTATCTACAAAATTTATTTTGTTTGTAATAGGTGATTATTTTTTTTGCAATAGGTGGTGCATACCTATTACAAAAAAAAATCATTTATATCAATACGTAAGGAAAAAAAGAATTTTCTTAGAAGAGTAGCTCTAAGTTTTTTCTTAGAAACGATAACGATAATTTTTTTAGAGTCAATATACACAAAGTGATTTCACCATATATTATCTTGCTTTTGTGCCAATTCTCCGGGGGGGATTTATTTTGCGATTGTTTATATTCCCCAAAATCTCAAAAAAGCTTTAAAGTACGTCTCTGACTACAAAGTGTTAAAGTGGCTACTTTGATTTAAACATTCGCAACCATGACAAATATTGGGTGCCATAACGAACTGGTTCAATGGAAAACCAACAGAGATGTCTTATAATTAACCCATGATTTGGCGTGAACTGCCACGATTCATACCACTGACATGAACCTTGATCCACCACATAATCCCTTCATGTCAGTGGCTGTTATTTTTGTTTTACGGATGTCAAAAGTGTTTCTAAGAAATCGAAGCACGCAATAAAATTGGTGACTTGTTCCTTAAGTACTATTTACTTACCACTTTGAAATGACAGAAACTTCACAATATTTGATCAAGCGAGCTGAGCTTGAAAATCTAGTTATAGACTAAGACTTGTCTAAGGAAGAATCAGAAATATTAGGTTTAAGATTAAATCAATGGAGATTCCATTACTTAATTGAATCTAAATTAAAAAAAACATCTTTAATAAAAAAAAACAGAAATAAACGGTCCTCTCGACATAAAAGCTTTGTAAATCAATTGTCAAATGCTTATAAAAAAAGTGTGTGTGCAATGCACACACGGCAGAAGTGGAACTTCAGAAAAGTAACCTATGAGAGAATGATAAATAAAAAGTTAAATCAACACAAATAATTTACTAATGTTAGTAAATTTAATTTTAGATGATTTATATAAAAGTTATTAGTCAATATAACACAGACGTGTTTTACGTCAACGAATTTTAATACGCAAATGCACAAAAATGATACCACGTTGACATTGACGCATTTTCTGAGGGCTACGTAGTACGCAGGCGCAAAGACAAAGATTATAAGAGACACTGTATACTTGTATTCTATGTCATTCTCTCGCAGGCTAAATCCTATATATGAATATGTTTATCTCCTTTCAAAGATTGTAGGAAATACTGTATACTTGTATTTATTTATTAATGCTTCATGCACAGACTGTACAAAGGCGGACTTAATGCCTTAGGCATTCTCTGCCAGTCAACCTTGGGGTGATGCAGAAATAAAAGTGGTAGGTGCAAAAGACATGATAAAGATTTGTATTCTATCTCATTCTCTCGCAGGCTAAATCCTATATATGAATGTTTGTCTTGTTTGTCTCTTTTTAGTTTCAGTTTTTCGTTTCATCCAATTTCAAATCACAACGATTCTAAAGAAGTTTCAAAAATATTTTAGAATAAGTAGTTAAAGATGCACTATCTGCACTAGCAGCTAGACTTTTTTAAAGAAAATATAGGTAGAATGAGTGCAGAGCACGGTGAGCGTTTTTATCTAAGTATTACTCCAATAAAAAAGCATTATTAGGGATAATGAATCCCCGCAATGGTTGCAGACGACTAATCGTTTTTTATCAGGGATGTAGATATCAACCACTTCTTACAACAGGCAGGCCAAAAAACAAAAACATCTTTTCTACGTCTAAATAATGGATTTACCTTAAAATAACTACGAAAAGTTGTTAAAAAAAAAAAGTTAAATGAATTACTCCTTGGAGCTATACGTCACTGAGATCTTTTGTTTACTGTTCCAAGTTTTCTGTTGCATGGCAATCCCGAAACACACAATCAGATCTCTGAAAAAAAATTACTCCTACCAAATTTAAAATGCTTTGTCTTGTGTTAGATAAAAATTCATTTATCATGTTACGGTTAAATCAATATTCAAACGAATTCGTCTGGATATTATAAGATAACTATAAAAGTCAAAAAATTAAAGAAACATATTGAACGTTTCTTAAAAAAATGACGGTAATTATCTCTTATGTAATTCCACTTAAAAACAGAAAGAATATATTATATATGTGATATATTAACCTGCCTATTAGAAACAAAATGAGGTGAGGTGCGGTTTTATACTATTAAAACAGCGCCATCTACCAAATTTATAGAGAACTCGCTGAAAAAGTTTTGCTGAGTTTCCTGTAAAACTATTTACTTCGAATGATTGTAGAGGGTGCTAGTAGTAACCTTTACTTTTAACCTTTATTATGATATTATTTTTGTTAGTATTTTACTCATTACTTTTATCTTTTGTCTACATATCTACTGCATACATTCACTTAAAGTAATTAAAACGTAAACCAAACGAGCAAATAATTTTGAAATAAGTACGTAGATACTTACACATACATTTGACAACCATTTGTAACCTAGGAGCAGAAAATAAAGCAATATGGTGTAGAGTGCCGTCGGGGGCCATTTCGAAATATCGTTCTCCTAAATTGCGTTGCATTGCAATTTAACGGTAAATAGTTATTGCACAGTATTACATAAACAAAATAGAGTTAGGTATTAACTTGCCTTAAAGGCAGTTTCGAATTTCGAAGTTTGAATATTGGATCTTGAATTTAGCTTTGCTTATTGTAATTACTTTAGTTTGTGATTGCATAATATCACTGCTTTATACGAGTATATTGACTTTATTTATTTATGCGGTGTGTGGGGACTTTTTCTACTTAAATTCATATTTGAATTGGTTATTTAATCATGAACCGATAAATTCGTAGTGCAATAGACAGAGAAGCTAAAAAATGTAATTATGTAAAACCATTCTTTCAGCTGCAATTGGGGCTAGCTACTTCCATTTTTAATTCGTTAACGAAGCTCGAATTCACTTTTCCTATAATTTTTTTCTTTATTTGATAGATGTTTAGGTACAGCCATTGGACATCGCTATTTTAATCGTTTTATCTTTTTTGATACACTTTTCGCTTTCTCTCTGTTGACACTCAGAATATGTATACAAGCTTACAATGTATAAACATCTGGTCCCTAGAATTCTCATAATAATTATTCTTGAATATCCCCTTTAGGATTGTGCCACGGGTTCGTGATTATCTCGAAAATGAGGTTGGGTTATTGGTTCAGTAAATTACATTTAGTTTGACTAGTACAACGTAATTCAGTCTTGGTGATTGCAAGTACATAGGTTCATACAAAAATACACGCCTGTTTCGAAAGGGGTAGACAGAGGTAAATTAAACACCCATATTTTGCTAACAATTTTTTTTTTGTTTGTCAGCCTGTGACCACGGCTAGTGCAATCTGGTCGAAACGTCAGGCAATTTGTTAGCAAGATTATTGTTCAAATCAGCGGACACTAGAGTGATTTCATTAGCTTTTATGGAACTTTACAACTTTTGGAGAATTTAGTTATAACTAGCAGTTCCCGCGCGGCTTTGCTCGCGTTATATATTTTGCACGGAACCCTAATTATTTTTCCAAAATAAAAGTAGCCTAAGTTACTCCTTCTAACGCCAGCTCTGCCATCTGCCAGTGAAAGTGAAAATCGGTTCACCCGTTCCGGAGATTAGCCAGAACAAACAGACAGACGGACAGGCAGACAGACAAAAAAATTTAAAACTGATTTTTAAACATAGGTATCGTGCAAATAACTGTATAAGCTTAAAAAAACATTATTTTGACATTACAAACAGACACTTCCTTTTATTTATTTGTATTAATGATGTTAAGTATGCAAATATTTTTTAACAGAATATTATAACAGATAAGATAACAGAATACCTAATACTGCCTACATAAGTGAAATATGAAAACGTGTAGAGAAACCTTCACATGTATAAAACGAATTGCCTGAATATAAACACTAAAAAAATTATACGAGGTTATGAAGTATTAATAAGTTTAAATGTCTTAGAACTTACAGTAAGGGTAAACTTGATGAACCTATACAATTTTGTAGTTTAGAACTTACAAAAATTAAACCGACGAAAAGAACTAAAAAGCAAAAAATAAATAAACTTTAAGTCTTAAGTATTGACCTTATTTACATAAACTATCAAATTTTATATAAACTAATTTTGAGTCGGCGCCAAACAACAAACTGATTAATTATCAAAATTTTATATTTACCTACATTGGCTCTACGTCGGTAATTAATCATTTTACTATTTGGCGCCGACTCAAAATAAGTTTATATAAAATTTGATAGTTTATGTAAATAAGGTCAATACTTAAGATATAAAGTTTATTTATTTTTTGCTTTTTAGTTCTTTTCGGCGGTTTAATTTTTTATTAAAAATATTTTTAGTTCATGATTTTTTTTCATCATTAGCTCATCTACATGAAGTGATGATTTCTAAACGCAAATACCTGATAAAGTAATGAAAAGTAAACAGAAACACTACTCGTTCCTACAATTTTCGAGGGTTTCTCTCAATTTTATCAGGATCCCATCATCAGATCCTGACTTCCTTGACATGGGACTACCCTTAAGGTATACCCTATCCAACAAAAAAAGAATAATCCAAATCGGTTCATAAATAACGGAGTGAGGGCTGAACATACATAAATACATAATAACATAACATAGCATACTGCTTGTGCTTTCCATCAGGCGGGGCAGAGTCATTTTGGCAGCTCAAATATAAAAAAAATAATATATATATATATAGGTCGAATTGAGAACCTCCTTTTTTCGTCGGTTAATAAACAAAGATTACTTTCAAACCCGTAGGTAATTAAGGTCAAGTTGTGTCTCGTTGGGCACATTTATTCTAGACATAGCTTTAATTGGAATCTTAATTGAATAATCCTAATTACATGTAATGCTTTGGCTTTGAACGGTATTTTCGTTTAGAAGGTTCAAAGTATAGTTTATGTGATTCTACATTGTTACGAGAAAAGTGAATGCAAGGAACAGGCTTTGAAAATACTTTTATAGTTATAATGACGCGTAAAGTTTGATTCAATTAAGTGTTATTTTTTTTTTATGGTATAGGGGGCAAAACGAGCAGACGGGTCACCTGATGGTAAATGACTACCGTCGCCCATGGGCACCTACAACTCAAGAGTCATAAGTGCGTTGGCGGCCTTTAAGGTGGGAGTAGGGGAAGGATGGAAGAGGGGGAGGGTAGGGGTGCGACAGCAGGGGGGTCGATAGTGGACCTTTCGTTCGCTACCCCTGCTCTCGCCGCACGAGTAAGGAACTGGCGTGTCCTGGAAGAGGTTGAGACGCTCTCGGATCACTTTTATGTCCGATTTAAGCTCTCCCGGACCCAGGACCCCAGAAGGGGTCACACGGTGCGGCGTTCTTCCCGCTTCCCGCGGTGGGCTGTTACGAAGTTGGATAGGGACCTACTGGAGGAGGCAGCCATTATTTCCTCCTGGCTGTCTCCGCGTTTTTAAGTTAAATACGACATTTTGTTATACGATTGTGATTTAGGCAGAGGGATTTATGCTGAGTACCTTTTCGTTCTTTCAAATCACTATTAAAATTATAGATAAATAACACGCGTTAATAGTGTTATAACTGTTAGACAGGGAATACCTCTGCCCCTTTCGCAAGTTATATTTTAAACTAGATTTCGTAATGTGCATAGTATTCCAAGTCCTTCAATTTGACTTTAAAAATCATTTCTAAGCCTTATTCCAGGAGACCAATTCTTTGTGGCCTTGTCGCGTTAGTTATAATCAAACATTTAGAATCCTGAATTGGCGGAATTAATTCAACTCCTAATCGTTTCCATTAACGTGCCCGTCTCATCCGTGAAGGGTTTCATTAAATTCTATTGTATTATCATATATTTGCATTTCACTGAGATGCAAATTTTTATTTGGTTACTTTGAAGGTATGTACTACTGTGCATGTACCTATGTGAAAATGGCAAGAGGAATGTACTATATTTGTTTTTTTTTAAACTTAATTTTTTTATCCTTAGTATAAGAAACTACAATCGGTTTGAACAGTTTATCAGCTCAGATGGTGAAATGTTTTAATTATGAAATTGACTTACGAAATCATACTGAATATTTCCAATTTTTATTTTAAACTAGCAGTTCTCGCGCGGCTTCGGCCGCGTGTACATATTTATATATTTTGCGTTTAACCCTAATTCGGTTTCCAAAATAAAAGTAGCCTAAGTTACTCCTTATAACACCCTTGAGTGATCATGACCATCCCTTGAGATTCTGTTTCGTGGTATCTATAAACATATTTATTTATGAACTGAGACAATATTTAAAAAAATATTCGCGTTAAGTTTTATTTTATTACAATCTGTTTAAAACTTGGGTATATTAAAGTGACATTTTTTTTGGAAAATCGCGTTTTTTTAAAGAAAAAAAACACGTTCTTATACGAATACTTATACTCATATAGATAAACTTATAAGGAAAAACCTTATTTACATACAAAATTTCATTCAAATCGTTAGAACCATTTCCGAGATACACGAAATATATATATATATATAGTAGTGACGGGACCTCTCGCACAGCTTGCATACTCCTTCGATTGGAAGAATAACTCTTTACTACGCGAGAGGCATAGACTGGTGGCACCAAACTCGAATTTAGAACACGTTCGAAATATTTTATGAAGAATATATGTTGAAGACAAGGGAGTCGCCCAGCGGACAGAGGACGGTCTTGACGACTTACGGGCAATGTGCACAGAATAATTCAAGAAGTATTATTTATAATTAATTTGTGTGAAGTTATAATTGTTACATGAACAATCTGATCCTGATTATATCGCATAGTGCGTTTGCCTGCTCTTTCACTTTTCCTCCTCTAGCTAGTACCCATCGAAACCGGATACCCTAAAGCCCCAAGCTTTATACGTGGTGGAGTACGCCGCAGTTGATTTAGAAGAAGTACTCCACGCGTTACACGTGGTGGAGGCTTTACAATATATATAAATTTATTTCGTGTATCTCGGAAATGGTTCTAACGATTAGAATGAAATAATTGTTTGTTTAAAGTTATTACATAAAAAATAACATTGAGTAGCAGTGCATAAGTATATGCTTTGCAAGAACGCCCATGTATATTATATCCATTAAAAGCCTTTTTTGGATGTCGTTCCACAACTACTAATCATAATATTGTTAGAATTAAAGTCAAGGAATGTTTGAATGTTAATACTTTAGATTTTAACTGACCAAAGAACCAGAAATATTCCAGTATCCAAATAAACCTTTTCTAAAGAACCTAAAATCTTCATTGTAAGGAAACATTTTAAATATTCTTTGTTCTATATAAAAAGGTGGCGCGTGCCATAAATTAAGTTTCAATATTCCGTAATTTGTATACTTGTTACTTTAAACACTGGCTGTGTGTAAACAAAATACAAATAGATTAAAACCTTTTTCTTTTTAATTTCCGCACTTCAATTTATTTAATAGCTTTCTCAATGGCCTTGCCTGTTGACTTAACTGTTCAAAATATATTTGCTCTAAATGTCTGTGTATTTTCTTGTAAAATAAAAAACACAAACGAGCTTGTTGGTCGTTATACTAACAAAATAACAACATCGTTTGTTCTTCTTGCCAAAATATTCAAAATTGCTTACATGGAATTGTAGGACGGATTTACCTCTGTAGACTTTGTATTTCGTAATGATATATATAATCCGTTATTTAAATAGGTGTTAGCCACACCTTTACTTTCCAACATTCGTGTACCATCTAATATAATTTTTAGATTAAAGGGAAGATTCGATCATTTTAACTACTTCTGTTTTCAATAATAATAATTTATTAATAACTCGACACATCTCACACACGGCCGTCTGACCCCTAACTAGGCAGAGCCTCTATGGTAACCAGACTGCTGATAAACCGTTCCGCTGATAAAAGATCCGTTTCAGCAAAATCGTATCTGTATCTTAGATTGTACTTAAAAGGTTATTTATAAAACGCTTACATAGATTTTTACAAGAATTCAAAGCCAACTTCTTAGCTTCGTCATTGCAACAGCGTAATCTTTGTTAAAGCTAAGGAGTTGGCTTTGAATGCTTTGTATAAGCTTTTTATATCGAAGAGTAAGGGTTTCTAAAAAAACTCATTGAACCATAATATATGATGTACGATAATTATAAAACCAATAAAACCATTTTATTTGAAATCGTTCCACTCGTGTTACGTTTTTCTAACATTGTCAATTTCAAATCCGATTTGCTAACGTCCGCGTCCGTGCAAATTGGAATTCTTGTTCGAGCACAGTTATGTTCGGTACAAAATAAAGCATTGTTGTTGCGCTAAACCTTTATGTAATCTGTGCAGTACTTAGGCTGTAGATAAATAATAAGCGTCGCGAAAGCGTACAGCGATTTGCTTGCGTAAAAGTATATGCAAATATATTGCTACAGATTATGGTCACCATTTTTAAATTTACCCATTAAAAAAGAATGATGTAGTAATCTGAATCTTTTCCGTATAATTTAAGAGGAAGAAATGTAACGTTCTTTCTTTCTTCCTTTCTTTCTAATTATTTTATTACTGAATTAAAATGAATTAAATAAACTGGATAAAATAGATACTAGATTGAATGCTAGACAGCCATTGTAAAATATAATCATAAATCGTAATATAACTAGGAACAACCTAATTTAAAAATACTTTAACATCTATTCTATTCTTGTTTAATGCAAAAGCAAAAATTATACATTCATAAGGTTTTTGCAAGCAATTTGTAGGGTTAATATGTGAACGCTACAAATTACAGTTTGCCAGACGGATTTCTTTACAACTGAACAAAGTGAGACTCGTCGAAGAATATAGATTTCTATAAAATATTTAATGCAAAATCATCAATAAAAACGCCTGATTTACTCTTCCCGCCAATGAGTTCACACCCTTAATGCTTACGTATGCTGATCAACAGCGCGTTGGGAATTAAATCCGATCTAATTCAGGAATTTTCGGCCATTGTTGGGGTTTCAGATCAATTAAACAAACAAGTTTTTATTTAATATTCAGAATATTAGTTGTTAAAATTTGATATTTATTTTGTAAATAAAAAGTATCTTACCAGTGGCGGTCATGTTTTGTTCATAGATAGAGAAGTGTAATTATAATATTATGTTTCCAATTAAAATATTATAAGAGATAAGGGAAAGGCAAACCCTTTGGAATTTGGGATTGGAATGAGGGTTAATTTTAATTATACTTCTATATACCTCTCATTTATTCCAAATTAGAAGATGATGGTGCCTGCTTTGATAAAATATACTTGTGGTCGGTGCAATATTTTTGGCGCCACACAATAATTAAAATACATGACGAAATATCGGTTGAATGTCGAACTTCCATTGATTTTTAAACATCGTGTTGGAATTGTGTCGGTTTCTATATCGCACATTTAAAAACGTGTTGTTCCGATATTTTATCCTTTTACGTAACAAACCGGGTTATTTATTAATTTCGGTGTGGTTATACTTACGTACATTAAACACTTTTCAAATTTCTAAATAAAAATGTATAATGATGAATTCCGTTGGAAGAATTTCAATATCTTATGACATGAAACCGAATTCAAACTCAAAGGTCAAATAAAAGCAGATCTTCATTTTCTATATCGCACTAATATTCAAGACTTCATATTCGAACTGGAACATTCCACCCTCAATACTATTGAATGTATCGGGTGCGAAGTAATACAGAAATTAATGTAGCACCTATATTAAATGTTTGATCAAATAATCTGTAGTATTGAATTCAAAGTGACCTAACTGTGTCCACTTGTATGAACAAGATTGTTCAATCTTAAACCAGCTTTAACCTTAGTGGCTAGGCGGCCAAGATTTGATGGGGTTGCTTACGATTACCTACCTAACTTTATTTCGTACAGCATTTAGTTTTATTCGGGTCCATTTAGTCCAATCTAAGAAATCAATTCACGGTTAGGCCCATTAACATACTTCAGAATGGTTTTGTCGAGAGGGTTTTCACACAACACAAAACTTCAAGTTTACAGATAAACGTTGCGTAACTAGAATATCATGAAAGCACAAAAGATAGTACGTTAAAAATTCTAACACAGATTACACAAACATACCTCTAGTTTAACATGATTCTGTGTAAAAGCCGACGGTTGTTGTTTTCATTTCTGATGGGCAGCTTGATTTAAAAAATATGTTAGATTCAAATCGATATTACAATAGCAAATTATGTTAAAAAATAATGAGCTTGCTTACTTCGGTAATGTAAATATAAGCTACTACTACATTATGAAGTTAATATTACTATTAACGTTCATTTTAATTCATTAACGTTCCAACCAAGTTCTAGAAATAGAAATAAGTAACAAAGAGTCTTTTTTCTTGTAGTTTATGTGACGTTAAGTGAAACACTAGTTATTATCTAGAGATTTTCCATATTATTGCTATCACCATTACTGTAAAGGTTGGTTTAGCTACAGAAGTAAGGAATAAAAAGCAAACCTTGAAGTTGTGATGTCTGTTTCAGAATCGAATGCACATACAAGTACATTTCTATAAGTTATATTTTTAACGAGCGTTTTTGTAGCTTCCATAGTCGTGTAATTTTTAGTACTATCCTTGCAACCTCGTGATTAAGATGTTTGTATTTGTTACTAATTTCTTTTACACTTCGACAACTATTATCATGAACACCTGGATTAGCGAACGATATACGAGTATCAAACAAAGTTAATTAGATCAAATCTTTATTAAAGTATTTTTTTTGTATAATATATAGATTTAAATAGATTTGTTATCGTAGTTAATGCCAATAACTAGTTATTGTGTAGGCAGATTAAGTATTCAAAATGCAGCACTGAAAATTTATAACTGAATAATATATTTGCCAGCACTCACGGTACGATTGTGTGGAGTTATTATTATTATAGTAGATTCAATTATTTATAGACTAGCAACCCGCCTCGGCTTCGCACGGGTAGCAGAGACATCTTCAACAATCATCAACTAATTCAACCAATTTACACAAAATCTTAACTAATTATACACCTAAACCTTCCTCACGAATCACTCTGTCTATTAGTGAAAACCGCATGAAAATCCGTTCAGTGGTTTTTCAGTTTATCGCGAACAGACAGGCAGACAGACAGACAGACGCGGCGGGGGACTTTGTTTTACAATATGTAGTGATAGTAAGTGTAATAGCTGATAAGTAGGTACATTACACAATTAGCCACAATTAGTGTAAAATACGTAAACACAAACAATAACAATCACGTTGTTTAATTGCATTACATAACATGACGTAAGGTTTATCTTGTTTAAGCGAAAGTGAACAGATAAATTGGCAGGTAAATGTGAAACAACAATCGGTAACGAGCTTAGTGCGAGCTCCGGAACAATTCTGCTTCTGTACGGTGTTTTTTTGCTCTATATTGAGTTTCGCTAAAGTTAACCTAGCCAAAGCTAGTAATACATAAGTATGTTTATCAGCAGTCTGGTTACCATAGTACAGGCTCTGCCTTGTTAGGGGTCATAAGGCAGTGTGTGAGGTGACTCAAGTTAGTGTTATCATTATACAATATTTAGTCATCTATAGTGTCTTTGAATTTAGTTCAATATTTTATAAGCTATATATACATATCCATACAATGTTAAACTGTCTGGAAAATAAAGTGGCCTCCGGGGCCCTCTTTATAAAGATAAGATCAGCTGAGTAGCCCATTGATAGCGAGGTGCGAAACCCTTTAGAAATCAATAACGGAAGTAAAATATGGTGTTCTAAGTATGTAAAGGAGTATGTGACGATCATATTTTACAGCAAGAAGTGAAAAGATTGTATGATTTGTAAAATTTATTAATAAAGTGGGGCAGAACACCTTTGTTTTTTTGCTTTTGCTCTAATAATAATTAGATAAAAATGTCTTCTTTTGTTATAGTTTCATTAGATGAATAAGTTTACCATTTAAATCCATATAATTATCTTTTAAAAAAGTATCACCGACTTCAATGCGCCTGAAAATAATATCCAAATCACTTCAAGTGTGCCTATAAAATTTGAAGAGATTCCATCATCAGATTCTGACCTGATGACAATGGGACCAAATGGAAAGTATACTCTTTCAAACAAAAGAAGAATTTTCTAAATCGGTCCAGGCGTTTTTGAGTAATCGGTGAACATACATAAAGAAAGAAAATATACAGTGGAACATAGAACCTCCTCCTTTTTTGAAGTCTTTAAAAAATTGCTTTACTTGAATCTTTGTATTTAAATATTATCTGCGACAGATTTTTCGACAAAATATTGGTCAAGAAAACCTTCTACTAAACTTGGGATTTTATGTATCATACATATAGGTATAACACAAATATCTGTCTAGTGTTGGAATTAAACCATTCATATTGGATCATATATCACTTTAACTACGGAAATCATTCCTTCCATGTGGTCGACGAAATAAAGAATAATAAACATGAATTTTCCTTCTATTTTCTCATTCCTTCCACGAAGTTTCGTTTCGCACATCATCCTACATATTATTTACTTTCCGCCTGAAAAATTACTCGAATGATTCATTCATTATTTTTATTCCTATTTTTTTATTTTTATAGGGTTCCGTAGCTCAAAAGGAAAAATGGAATCTTTATAGGATCACTTCGTTGTCCGTCTATATGTCTGTCTGGCGGTTTGTCTGTTTGTTTATCTGTCTGTCAAGACCCCTTTTCTCAGCATTGCGTTTAGGTATCAAGTTGAAATTACCATCAAATACTCACGTCTGTGGTCGCTTGAAGCTGTAAAAAAATCGCGATTATTTTGCGCTTGGAAAATTTGCTGTGACGTATATCGATGTATGGGGAGTACGAGACGAACTATATACATACGCACTGTCTAGTTTAGGTTACACACGTTCCAAACGTCTTTCGTAAATAGTAATTAAAGATACTTTAATAAACAGTGCTCATTAACGTAATTCACTTTTCAAAACAATGTTTTTTTTTTGTACAAAACTCGTTGTGTTAAATTGTGACACATGGGACTAATGAAGGTGTATTTTAGAACTGTAGGTCAAAGCCAGTCTTAATTAGAAAATCCACAAAGCAAAAGAAATTATTTATTTACAAACAGATTTTTTTATAACCGTTAAGACTCTTAAGAGCTTAAAGCAATATAATGCGCGAAAAAGGTGAGAAAGGTTAAAAAGTCGTTATAGAACTTCTTTTGTAAAAATTTTATGACCAAGATGTCATCTGTAGTCTTACACGTACCTACCATTTTAAAGAAAACGCTCCAGATACTGAAAATACTTAGGTACGCGTTATCTTTACTACTAAATGTTTTAAATGGTTTTAATTTTGAGACGGTAGATCTGAGATAAGAGGTTTAATATTACTTAAAGAACGAAGTAGTTACACTCCCTTCTAAATGCGCTTCGTCAGAGAGGAGTAACCTTCGGATGCGAAGCTGTAGCTGATGAGTGACGTATCCGTTGTAAATCCAGCAATAGAACTCAGACCTGGTGATCGTGATGAGTTAGAGTAGGCCTAAGATTACGGAGAGAAAAGTGTTAGAACC
The DNA here is from genome assembly GCA_949752705.1 of Callimorpha dominula. Lineage (NCBI taxonomy): Eukaryota > Metazoa > Arthropoda > Insecta > Lepidoptera > Erebidae > Callimorpha > Callimorpha dominula. Next base: position 14,594,380 of record OX457005.1, read on the forward strand.
TACTGCAGAAGACGAGATGCGGTATCACTATTCAGCCAAAGTAGAAAAGCTGCAGCGAGACTTGACAAAGTGAAGGTGAATGGGTATTCTATTAAATTTTGAATGTAATAATAAATTAATATATATCAGTAATAACAATTTAATACTATTATTATTATTCCATAATCCATTAATATTGTAGAAACTGACTTAATAACCGAGTACTTATACAACATAGAATAAGGATACTCTGTAGGTCGAATATCAAGATAATTATACTGCCATGTATATGATGTTACATGGAGCTTATTAAGAAAAGCCGTGTTTAACATTCTTATAAGAACATCCTTACTATTATAATAATTTTCTACTCAAATCTGCTACAAGGCTTCTAATGTTTCGCGTCCCAGAAAATATGTTTGTGGACCTCTCAGTAGTATTACGTACATTCTTGTAAGTTGTATAACGTAATAAACAAGTAGTACGTTGTAAGATGTTGAATTTATCTCAGGTAGAAATTCTTAGATGGTTCCTGAAGGAGCTTTACATTTATTTTAAGTTATAGGAGGAGACAGTGAACAACATATCGCTAGATCGAGCCCAATTGTGAAAGCTTCTGCACCTTAGAGATGATTGTAATTAACAATTGAGTAGGATTCCCAAAGCTCTGATGAGTGATGGTATGACTATAGTTCCGCAGACAAGCAACCGCTTGCCAAACAATTATATTATTTTAGTAACGTAGAGGCTTAGAGCATCAAAGGTGTCAATCAAATCATTTTTTTTGCTATTTGCCGAAGATATGAAACATTCCGTACAGTTAATAATGTTCAGGATGCCAAATTATTGCCAGAGGAACTCCAAAGTCTCGATTTATATTGTCATTATAATAAACTACATTTAAATGATTCTAAATGTTTCTCTATAAGTTTTACACGTAAGCGTCAAGTCATACAGTCAAAAGTCATAACTTAGAGAGGAAAGCTGTTTCTGGAGATTAGAGTGTTTCAAGCTTTTATTTGATCAGCATGTTAGCCATTTAGTCAACAAAGCCTTTTAGCCTTTTACATTTTAGATTACCACGCATTTTTATTTTTGGATAAATAGTAAAAAAATGCGCTGATTTCGATACCCGCAGTTTTTTTACAATTTAACGAAAATGAACTTTTTTTACATTTCGTGTGATATCTTGTTTCAGTGCGTTTTTAATGCATTTTTGTTTTCCATTAAATTACCTACAAAATGAGAAGTCGTATACTGTAATATCTGATGTCTGATAAATACATTTCCTTAACAAAGCAGTTGTGTATAAATAAAAGGCATGTTATCAGACTTATCAGTGCTATTGTAACAAAATACAGTTATTATTGTAATAGTTATTTCGTTCTAATGTTCTACAATCACGACTTGAACTTTATGATATCATAAATTTATGAGCTTGTTATTCAATGAGTTTTAGGATAATGACAATAAATTTTACTTTATGACGTTTATTGTTATTTAAAATTATGCTACTACTGATTTATGATAGTTTGTAATACTAGTTTCATTTATAAAAAATATTATATTATAATAAGTTATGTGGAACTCGACTTAAATACTAATCGTTTCAATAAATAGAAATATATCTTTATCATTGTAGTATACTTCCATTATAATACCACGAAGGTGGCACATACAAGCATTCAGCCTTCGTGATATAAAGTAGTAACCAGATGCTATCTATAGACATACTCCTTAGGTTTCAACCCGAAACCGATGATGTCGTAACTCCTCATTAAATTCCAATCACTATTTATGGCAACGTTTTAATGAAAGCAACAGAACATACGATAGACTCCTTCTCTAACCCGTCGATACCATGATTAATTTTTTTCTGAGGTTCGGAGTTAGCAGCAAATAAAATCCCAAAAGAAGTCAATTATAAGACAGATTATCAAAGTTCTAGAAACCGAACCGCTTCGTAAAGAACACTTACACACAGAACAGAAAAACCCTTCTATCCAAAATAATTCCCATCTAAAATTATAGGAAAAGCTGGACATTACCATAAATTCCTCGTCGCCATTCGATCGTAACTTCGACCAAGGCTCATTACTTCTAGCTACCTAATAGCACTCAAGTATGTCTGCCTCGGACGCCGATTGCCCGCCATTGTTCACACCTGGCATGACGGGATTCTCTGAGGAAAACTTGCTGAATTAATAAGATCATTTCTTTTGTTTATGAAACTATACAATATTTTTTTTTTACAATAAATATTATAGTAGTTTGTTTAGAAATTGTTACAACAATTTTGTCAAAGTCAAAGTCAATTTTGTCAAAGTATCTTTATCTCATAAAATTCTTGAAAACTTGTTTTGAAAACGTCTTTTTTTGAAACTAAATTTAAAGAAATATAGATTATCGGACATAGAAACTATTAAAATTTAAAAAAATAAAATAAAATTAGAAAGAAGAAGCCTATATTAGGTACTAGCTTTGTCCACGGGTTCGCTTTGAAACAGATTTTTTTCTGGATGAAAGTGTGTGGATATATCCTCTTATGTATCCTGCATTGCTGTTAATAATATATTCTGTGTTAAAAAAATTCCCTAAATAACATTAGTAAATTTCTAGAAAAAAAACTTTTTATAAATTATTTATTAAACAAAAGCTATGATTATGCTGAAATGGAATGTTGAAATTTCATAAAAAAAAGGCATGGGAGCAACAGCAAATAACGGCGTAAAAATAAATGAACCTTTTCACGAATTTTGCCGGCTGAAATAATATATTTTAGTATCAATTTTATACTTGGTTAAGCCTCAATAGTTGCCTAAAATATGACAATCCTTAACCTCAAATTCCTTATTGAAATCCAAGTTTGTTATTGAAACTAACTAAACTTTCACCCGCGGATATCACGTACATATGTGCCAATCTAGGATACAACCTAACACCTGTGAGCAAAATTTCATTAATATCCATTTAAGTGATAAGGACGTGACAGGGCGGACGTGAGTAACTAACATCTTCACAGACTTTCACATTTATACAATACTCGTATAACATTATAAGAGTTGGGATGGCGTAGATGCGAGCAGCTACGCTTCTACAAAGCTACACTTCGACGATCGTCTAGTACTTATAGTATAGTATAGTTACAGACTCATCACACTATTATTATAAATGTGAAAGTTAGGATGGACGGATGTTTGTTACTATTTCATGCCAAAACTACTGAATCGATTGCGATGAAACTTGGTATGTAGATAGCTGGAGACCTGAATTAACATATAGGCTACTTTTAATCTCGATATTCCTACGGGATCGGGACTTACGCGGGTGAAACCGCGGGTCGCTTCTAGTCTTCAATACATTTTCACGTAAAACATTTATTACACAACCATTTTTAGGCTTGTGATAATGTAGTTCATATCCAATGCATAATACCTTATTTTACCTCTAGTTGACATTGGCAATGTATTTCTAGTTTTGTCTAGCATCTCATTGGCCATCTGTGATGGCTTCTTGTATCTATCTGCTCTTGTTCTTGTACGACCAGTGCAATCACAAGAACACACAATTTTTTTTAGTGACAAGTATGTCTTTTTCTGATTCTGTTAAGTTTTTTTTTATTGTTAACTAATTACATATTATGTTGAGGTCCTAATACAATAGTAGTAGGGATATTTCATAATTGTCTTAAATATTTACTATATAAATCATTATATTAGTACGTGAAGAGAATTCTTTGTACCCCTTTTTAAGAAAATTTCACGAACGGAGTAACGTGAATTTTGGAATATTTACAGTTTATATTTAGAAGAAGCAGAAAGCTAAAATGTTTAAACAATATGCATTACAACTTTAAAAATAACGTGAAAACGGCTTAATGAAATTACACGCGTCCAGTATATGTGATTACCTGTCATGGTAAGTAAGTCTATACAATGACAGGTCCAAGAACCATGGTAGAAATTAGACCATCAGGCGTTCTCTAGTACCTAGTGCTAACTAGCCAGCAGTAACGTCTTGCAAAATGTAAGCCAATGTAACATTGTACATTCGCTTGAAGCTATTATACTGACAAACATGAGTACGAGCAATACAATACGTTGCTTATTCTTCCAATCTTGGCTGCATCTATTACATTCCCTCGCTTAGGATGTTTGTATCAAGATATATGTACCAATCCCGGGGGCTCGGACATGAATGCTGTAGATCTTAGTTAGATATTGTGCTTGCTATTGCAAACCGTCCTGTTATCATATGATAGTAAAATACGTACATATATACGATGTATGATGGATATACTTTAGTAAAACATTCAATTCAATTTTCAATAACATAAAATAGCAATATTGAGACAAGCATATATTAGTGAATTGTCTTTTTTATTGACATAATTTACGTTCACGTTTGATATTTGTATATAAATAATTTATTTTTTAAATAATTCTCGTCGTCGCCGTCGTTGAAAACTCACGTTGGTTATTAGTATTAGTAAGTACGTGAAAGTAGAAAAGTTGCTTTGTTTCAATTTTTTATTACAAGCACGCCTTTGTATAGTGCTAACCTTAACTAGGGACTTTTTTTCATCACCGTGTGAAGTTTTAGTGACTCTTAATGTTTAATGATCCCGGTTACGTGATATTTACTGATAACAGTTACACGTTATTGTGCTATCACCAACGATAAGTGCTATGCTGCATCTAAACACGCAACAATAAAAGGCCGATTACTTTTACGTGGTTATTTCCGACGTTTATGTCACAACTGGTTGTGGCATAGTCGCGGGTTTATGAATGTCATCATAAGCATATTGTGTATAAACCTTTATCTTGTACTGAATTTTAATTCTAAATTTATTATGTACTTCAGAGAATAATCGACTTTGAGTATCTCAATTAAGGTAGAATATATAATGAACACGTTCATTAATGAGCGTTCAGAAAGGTTGTATGAGCAAGTTTTTGAGTCCATTGTTGTATACGTCTCTTAAAACAAATATGAATAGTTTGCTTTAAATACTGTAATAAAATAATTAATTGTAAAGACTGGTCGATCTACTGAAAGATCAACAAAATGTTTTTAACACATACTCACACCATAAACAGACTGCAGTCATTTATCTTCAAATTGTATTTAAATTCCTTTTGTTAGAAATATAAATTGTAATGCAACATTGATAAACATAAACATTAAAACCTTAAGTAATTCTAAAGATATTAATGCTAACGCGTTGGAACACTGGGATTTAAATTAAGGTGGGCTTTAATAGCTGCGACAGAGTTCTAACTAATGCAGTTACCTTTGTGAATATGTGTAATATATGTGTTTATTTGTTTATATACTCGATAGTCTATTATCCTTCCCTAATCATAGACATGAGTGTTAACATAACACGAGAAAGTTGATAAAACTATTCTTCTAAGTCTATGCAAAATAGACTGAAATCAGATGATTTTCTGATCTTTGGCCGGGCACGGACTTAAAATTCTTCATGACACAAAAGTATAAAGTAGTCGTGTAACTATATCGTATAGACGATGTTGACTCTTCGTCTTACTCAGCTCTTCTCAGTGGTATGGTATCATCGTGACCCATGACTTCATTCTAAACAGTTAATGTAGCCTAAGACGATTTGGTAACAGCAGAGGTTCTTATGTATTCGCAATCCTGTAAAAATATGAAAAGTATAACTATACCTTTGATACCTGTTAGCATACCCATAGCGAGTATACTTATAGCATAATGAGTATACACATATTAAGACTTCAGTACTTACCTAATAGAGTACTTCCCAGTCAAGCTGATCCAAATCAGAGTTAATCTCTCTGTTCACTTTAGGGCAGGATTGATGACGACATCGGGATGACTCCATGTAATCTACTGCCACGTACAATTTGTCTCTTTTTCAGTATGGTAAACAGTTAAATGTGTACTTGCTGTGATTATGATATGATGTATATTATATAGGCTTCGTTACTAGTAATACGTTAACATGACGTATGGGGCTTGCATCTAAGTTTTTTTACAACGTCGACCCTTTAAATTTACTACGAGTGAAAATATAGACTTAGAAAAGCTCAATATAAGTTCAATAGTGATAATTTAGGCGATTATTTCATTTACGTATGTAATCGACGTTATTTGTTCATTAACACGTGTGAAAACTATCCATTATTACTTCTAATAACATTGTTATTGAATCTAGTGAATGTGCAAATACAATATCACTAGTTGCGTTATTAGGCTTAAGTTACTGAATGCAGCTTAAAAATAACTATTATGAATATAATCTTTAAATAGAGCTGAGAGTGGAATGTGAACACAGTAAAATCCTCTCGAACAAAACAGTATCACATAATAGATGAGAGTTATAATATTAGAAACTTCGTTTGTCATAAAATATCCGTTTTAGATATTCTTTAATAAATAATCATAGGACACTCGAAAAGACTTAGGTTTTTTCGTGTGTCCTAAGTATTACGTTATACCAGAAAACTTGTCAGTATTAAATTGTAAGCGATGGACAAACCTAACATAATACATATAATTATTGATAACCCTCACTCTTTGAATAAGGCTTTGGCAACTCTGCTCACCAACAGAAATACAACTTTACGCTATCTCCTCTAGGTGTTTAATCAAGTAAAAGTCAATAATCTTTTTAACAAAAAATTTATCAATTTGGCTACAATTCGAGCGAAAATTGATACTCATTACCTCTCTCACTCAATTTAAAATGTGTTTTAAAAGAGCAACAATGCGAACAAATGCAATTGTAATAACAAAATGAAAATAACGACTTCCATTTCAGTGTTACCAGTTAAAAAATCTAGTGAAGCAACTGACTTTTTAGTTCTAAAAAGTTCCGATTTAGCTAGCAAAGCCTCTTTTTTATATCCGGACACGTAACATGACAGCGTTTGTCGGTGTCCAACATAAATCAACGACCAGATTTATGTAAGTCGGCGTGTGATGTAACTCTTACCTGGACGAGAACAGATATTATGTGTAGTATGTCTACCGGAAATGTGTATTTTTACGTGTATTTTGTATTTTAAAATTATTCTGTCTTTTAGACATGGGTTTATCTTGTAGTGTATATTCACAAATAAAATGAATGTCCAGGAAAGTCAGCTTCAGGTTTTTTTGTAACACCCTTTTTCAAACGATTTAAAATCAAATCAAATTTATTTATTTCTATTATCAATATAGGTCATTTCAAATTCGAAGTTAACAGACATCGGTAAAGAAAGAAAGAAAGAAAGAAAGATTATAGGTACTTTTAAATCGTCTTTATCATTTTAGGGGGTTTATTATTTATGGGTTCAGCCCGTGAGCATCTAGCGCTACAAGTTTAGGGGATAAAATAGTCGTAGTACTAAGAACATAGAATATAAAAAGTAACAATTGTCAGAGAGAAACTATAGTAAATGAATACTTAGGATGTTGACGGAGTGTCTGGATTAAACTTAACTTAAAACTTTCATAGGTATTGCTGTTATAATTCAAAGTTATTTATTTTATGAGTGGTTAAAATAATAGAATAGCTTAATAAAATAATATTGTGGAGATGTGATCGTTCTTTCATAGTCACTTTAAAATAAAATGCAGTACCAAAACTCCACTTAACTACAGACTTCGTTAAGACTTCGTCAAAAAACAAATGGGTTTCAAATTTGACTAAAACACTAAATAATTTGTAGATGTTAATCGCAATTTTCCACAACTTTTCATAAAGTATTCAACATTCATTACATGAAACGTCTTTATATACAAAGCATGTTATGGAATTTTGATTGTAATTTAAAATGTACAAAGAAATACATTGTAAACTATCCGGAAGTTAATCTTTCAGCTTTATCAGCACTCAGCTAAGCGAGGCGAGGGCGACTCCGCCGTAAAAACGGGTATTAACAGTTTTGCTACAGAACTCCGTTATTGGCAAAGGAGTTAGCGGGCTGACGGATTAATTGCAATCGGATAGTTAAGACCATTCCTAACTGTTCTAGAATATTCGATTTTCCTCTACCAGAAGGTTAAAGGAAGAAACAATATTAAATTACCTTCAGTCTTTAAAGTAAATTAGTATATTAAATTACGATGATTTTAATATAAAATTTGTACTTGACGTTAAAAATTGCGTAGTTTTATTTACAATGTAAAATTGAAATATATATATAATTTTACTAATATTATAAAGGCGAAAGTTTGTGATGACGAATGAATGGATGTTTGTTACTCTTTCACGCAAAATCGGCTGACCGGATCTGGATGAAATTTTTCTCAGAGATAGATTAGAGTATGGATCACTTATCCATTCTATAATCGATTGTACGGTTCCCGTGGGATAGATTTCACCGAAATTTCTACGCGTACGCAGTCACGGGCAACAGCTAGTTTTACATACGTAAAAGTAAGTCTGTCTGTCTGATACCTTTTCATGCCTAAACCGCTAAACCAATTTTGATGCATTTTGGACTTTGGAGAAAGACATAGGCTACTTGTTTAAGAGAGATTCTACGTTTAAATTGCAGGCAGCAGCTATTTAATTATAAATGTACAATTCTCGTACCACTACCATCCAAGCTTCCAGGTAATATATAAAATTAAAAGGTGTAACGTAATGAAATAAATAATTTTGTACCGAATTTTGAACTGCGCCCAATATGTGTCGATTGAATTATCCATTTCAATAATTAATTTCATATCTGTTAACCGCAGAATGTCCGTATTTTACCACAGTTGCATAATTTTCATAAAACTTTAGTTTTTAATTATTAACATTTTAAAGCCTTTTCAGCGAGTATTATATATTATTTATATATATAATCTATAAAAATTAAAAACACAACTGCCCTGCCGAAAGAACAATTGGAACGTGGTAAGAGTCGCCAAGTTGTTATTTCTTTTCAATAAAATTATAGCATGATTCTGATGACACCCCATACGTCCAAGTCTGTTTAGGCATTTTGAAGATATGGTGGAATAAAGAAACTCGCATATATACATGAATCCTAAAAACATTACACTCCTTTTATTGGCAGTCGTGTAACAAAAAGTCTGTGAAGGCACAAACGTTTTTTTTTGTGTCTTTAAGTCAGCACTGTCAAATTGAGCAAAGGAATTAGTGGGTAGGATAAGAAAACTCTTGGTTGCAATTGTAATGTAATTTGCTCAAACCCCCGCAATTTAAACTTCCAAGGCGACATTGATCAGTGACCCGTACTACTCAATGGAGGAATTGCCAAGCTACTGATTTTCAAAAGTTATTCTTGTGAGAAGTAGACCACTTGTCGTTTAAATGTTTCAATGTTTATAACACAAATATTGAATATTTTGTAGTTACTATTAAGTTAGATTTATATTAATATTTCATGTTAGATGTTAATGTATGTTTTGTTAAGAAACATAACCCAAATATAATACAAGAGAAACTTTAACAAGATTACTTAGCGCGGTAGTTATTGCTTGTTCACTTGTAACAAGCAACAATGTGCCTCAATAAACAACGGGCGTTTTAATTAAATTAAAAATGTAAACGTTTTTCGTGAAAGACTTTTGTGGGCGTTTGTTCAATATTGTTTTACACACAAAGCTCTCGTTGTTTAGTTTTGTTGTTTGTTCTGCCGCATAGCACTTGAATATCTGACTTCTTACTTCAAACTTGTTGTACAACTAAAGTTTTAAAAAATGGAATGGAATGTGACTGTTGTTTGAAGTGGTTTGTTTATCTTTCTTCCTTTTGTATTTCATGCATTCAATCAAAACTGCATCTAGCCAGATATTGAATTAGGTTGTGACTGGAAAGTTATCATTATTTTAGCCAAACGACGTCCACTGCTGGACATAAGCCTCGCTCAATGACTTCCAACCCCTATGGCGCGGTGGTTGAAAATTCATCCTGACTTCGAGGATCGTTGGTTCGATTCCTGTTCAGTGCAAATATTTGTATGGATGAATATGTCTATTAGTATTGGTCTGATATTTCTATGAGTAAAACCTACATATATTTACAAAAAAAGTGATTATTATGTTAAGTTAGCACCTCGGTTTATTCGTGGTCTAGAAACGGTAGTATAAGCTATGCATAGTTTGGGTCGATAAAGGGCTGAGAAATAATATGCCAGAGTATTATTGTAAAATTTTGATCGTGGTTTTTCAGAACCGTACAGCTATTATGCATTTTCTTTTTAATCGACAAAAACTAAAATGTTCCTGTTTATTTTTAGAAATTTTCAACCTTTTTCTTCCGGCACAAGAACACTTGTACTAAGAATACATTAACCGTTAATGCGTTGGAATAAATTGCAAAAAGGACACCTGGACACTGAAATGACAACAACTAAGAAACTGACAACCACGCAAATAATAATAGTCGACCAACATTGCACTCGACGTCATTCCGAGTTGCATTCTTAATTAAACTACTTGTTATCCGTGCTGACAAGGAAGCATTGCAAGCATAAACTCGGTCTGGGTGTCGCTCCACACAAGTTTATTGTTCCTGTTTCAGAACAAACTCTCTTTGACAACATTATATTTACTATTCAAAAAACTTTTAAAACACCTTGACAGTGTAAACAGCTTGAAAGTGGAAACCGCGAGGCAACCCCCTACGGGTTGCCTCGCGGTTTCCACGTGGTCCCCCGAAGGTAAATTTAAGTGAGGAGAGGAATTAGACACGATTTATCACTTTCACAGTTTATAATTAGACTTGTGGTACAGTTATTTGAAAGAATTTAGATGTTAACAAAGCTAGGCTCAGGGTGGTGTTCTTGAGAGGCTTTGGACAGCTCCGGCGGTGGTAGATGAAGAATACTTAACTTCGGAGGAGTCTGGAGCGGAAGAAGAGGAACCTTGTAGCCAGTTTTTTTTATACAGCGCGAGGTGTGCGGGGTGCAGGGTCTCGAAGTGGGTGTTGTCTCGGTGAGTAGTGGTGGTGTCCGTGTGATAACAGAATAAGTCTAATTTATAAACAAACAAATTGTATGGCCTAGATACTAAATAAGCTTATGGACCGCCGGATGGTAAGTGGTTACTGAAGGACTGGCAATGCCAACAGTTTTAGCTGCTTGTTTTGCTAGAACTATCGTCCTCCCCATTTAGCTCTGGAACTGGAACGGAACCTGCGTAATACAACTATATTGATAACCTTCCGTCTTCTCGGTATTCAGTAGGATCTTCTCCAAAGAGGCGACACATTTATTCTATATTGTAAGATTAAAAAAAAGAAATTTGTTTAAATATAATCGATAAGGTTTTATATAGTCTATGATGATGCGGGTCCAAACCTTAAACGCCGTGCCAAGCTTAAGTAAATCGTTTGACTTAAATTGTCACATGAATTAGTGAAAGCAAACGATTTTATTACTTAAATAAATTGCTTTAAGAACGCTATTTGTAACGGTGTAATTTTGTTGTCAGGCTTTCTAGAAAAACGCATCACTATCATATTAGATTTTAACTAAAACTGTATTTTACAATGAATTTTTCTTTATCAGTCACAGTTTGTGCATATTTTTGGTTTTTATGCAACTCAATGGACAGCGTGCTGAACTATCAGCTATCAAGTGACTGACCTGACTACTAAGCCAAAGGTCGTGGGTTCGATTCCCACCCAGGACAAATAATTGTGTGATGAGCACGATAATTTGTTCTGTGTCTAGGTATAAATTATCTATAATATGTATGTATATAGAAATATATAAGTTTGTTTATCAGCAGTCTGGTTACCATAGTACAGGCTCTGCCTAGTTTGGGATCAGACGGCCGTGTGTGAGATGTGTGGAGTTATTATTATAAGTTCTGTTTAACAGAACATTTAAATAAGTAACAATTCTCCAAACAAAACAAATTAATTATATTTATCGTGTGGCAACACGCCACTGCTACATAAATATACCTAGAAATCGCATGGGCAATCTAATGTGTGTCTAATTAGTAGAGCGCCTTTTGCAATATTTGCCATAGAACGTTAATACTCGCAACGCGTATGGCTGCCATTAATCCAATTATAGTGTACGAGGATCGCATTGGTATTAGATCGTTAAGTGATTCAGGTCTAGTATCACTATGTTTCGCAAAGCTTGTTCAATAACTTTACAAAAAAACTAAAATTCGAATTGCACATTTAACAGTCAAGACAGGGAACACCCAGGACTCGACAGCTACATTATAGTTATAAAATAACTTTTCATAACCTTAAAGTTTACCAACTGCGTAGTACACTTCCACAAACTTGAATATGTAAATGAAATGAAATCGAAAAAAATAATAATTAAGGGGCTATATAAAGCTAATCTATGAGACTATGAGAGCATTAAATAGAGATAATATTTACATAAAGCAGGTTTCATTACTTTAATATTTTTCGCTCCGAAACAAATCGGTGAAGCCGGGTATAAATAGATATACTTACGATTTTAAATAATCATTAATAGTTATTAAAGAAATAGATACAACGTAAAAAGTGGAAATTTTATATTTAAACAACTTTTTTTAAAGGCGTGTCACTTACACGTAAAACAATAATAATATATCTATCTAATAAAAGTCTATGGCTTATATTACATTATTGTTTGACAGATTAAATACCAAATGAGGATGAAGGTTTTTTAAAAATCCTGATATATTAGAATCGAGTATACATGGTGTCTGACGAGTAGTAGACGAGTAGTCATAGAGACTGACGACAGTAATAAGTCAGAGGCCAAAATAAGTTTTTATAAAAGAAAACGGCAACGTTGCCATTTCGTGATATTTTCCTTCTCTTTCTAAGTAGAAAAATAAAGGTTTATAGCGGTCACCAAAGGTCGTCCTATAAGACGTTAGGTTACCTGTCAGTCAAAGCCGTGACTTTCAATATAATATATTTCAGTTTATGGCCGTGACTGTGATACAATTCACAGTAAAATCTGTCGTCGACGGCCGCCTGACACCCAAATACGTGATGGATAAGCCACAACACCGTTGTCACGTTGTTATGAAATGTTCTACAGGAGAGAGTGAGATTTTTTTTTTAAATGCACCGCTTTGTAACGGCTAGTTTTCAATAAAATTGTTAAGTTATTTTGCATAATATGTACTTCATTTGTGAAAAGTCTTTTAACTAGGTTGTGCATAAAGCCAAATATAGAACAATCTGTTCCACAAGCTGATTCGGCCTTTTGGCTGTGTGCAGTTGAATACACCCTTTGTAGGTTACCGTCAGCTATAACAGGCAACTTTCTTAGGCTATTGAAACAGATTTTGACTAGCCCGTTGGTTTAGTGGTTAGTGATCCTGACTGTTGAGCCAGAGGTCGTGGGTTCGATTCCCACCCAGGACAAATAATTGTGTGATTAGCATGATCATTTGTTCTGTGTCTGGGTGTAATTTATCTATAACTAGCTGTGCCTCGCGGTTTCACCCGATTAACTTAGATGTGTTGGGAATATCGGGATAAAAAGTAGCCTATGCGTTAATCTAGGTCTCTCCAGCTATCTACATATCAAGTTTCATCGCAATCGGTTCAATGGTTTTTGCGTGAAAGAGTAACAAACATCCGTCCATCCAAACTTTCACATTTATAATATTAGTGGGATTACATACAAACATATATACACACGCCTTGATCTCCGAAGGGCTAGGCAGAGGTGTATTAACCACGTACATTTGGCCAATTATAATTTGGTCCCATTCAAGCAGGCAAACAATACAAAAAAATTAAAGATGTGAAAATTAGGAGTATATTGAAAGGTGATTTGATTGAATGGTAATTAAGAAGGAAGGCAAATAGAAGATAAGGATATTGTTGAAATGGATGGATTGGGTAGGTAGTGTAAATAATTGCTCTAGCAGGCCAGGGTCGTATATCTGTCACTCGAACTGGCCTGTTGCCGGGAGTTCTAAGCCCTCTATCATAATGGATGTACCTATACTACATAGAATAGAATGTATACTGTATACATAAATCAATCGTGGGAGAGTCATGCTTTGGCACGTAAGGGCCGGCTCGACCTGAGTGACACCACGACCTCACAGAAAACCGGCAGTGAAGCAAAGTATTGCCTTTCGCCGAGTAACTGAGGTTACCGGAGGCCCTAACTCTTCCCCCTCCCCTCCCCTTCTTCACCCTTCCCCCTTTCACCCTTCCCCTACTCCCATCTTTGAGACCGGCAACGCACTTGTGACTCTTGAGTTGCAGGTGCCCATGGGCGGCGGTAGTCATTTATCATCAGGTGACCCGTCTGGTCGTTTGCACCTATACCATAAAAAAATATATATATTTAATTTTGTACTGTTTGAAATCTACATAATGTAGAAATGCATACACAAAGCAAAACACTTCGTAAGATTAACTAGTAATTTGTACGGCACAGAGCTATATTTTACGTACATAATTAAATTAAAATAGATCTGACTGAACTAGTTTTCAAGTGCCTAAAGTTTTTGACGATAAATCCACAAAGCTTACTTAAATGCTTTTGTTGCTATAGAGAGATAGATTGTTATATTATATGTACGATATATCTTCTTATTTTAGCACAACTTGGTGAGGTTTACTGGTAGGAGAAATGCCTGATGCAATATGTTGGCTTTTGAAAATTCGTGCATAGAGTTTCCAATGACTAAGGAGTTTTTAATTTATATTAGTATAACATTTTCTTGAATAATACTAACAAATACAATGAAATTTTAAGAAACATTAATTTTTGTTTATCAACTGATTCATCTACATTTAATTACAATTTCCTTGTACACAAATCGTCTTCCTGAACCTTGGTCTTGTGCTACAAACCCATAAATTTGTCTTTGTTGTCTTGCTCAAACAACTGAACGCACAAATACAACACCTGGAATAAAAAATGCAAATAATAATTTAGTTTCTACTAGCTGCGCCCCGCGGTTTTACCCGCTTAAGTCCCGGTACCGTGGGAATATCGGTATAAAAATGTGTTAATCTAGGTCTCCACCTATCTACACACCAAGTTTCATCGCAATCGGAAAAGTAGTTTTTGCGTGAAAGAGTAACAAACATCCATACATCCATACATCCACACATCCATACATCCTCACAAACTTTCACGTTTATAATATTAATAGGACTAACAGTCTCATCAGTATACATAGTAATGTCTCGTAAGCCGTCCCCGCAGTTTTACCTGCATTAATGGTGACTGCTCCGCTCCTGTTGGTTGTAGCGTGATGCTATATAGCATATAGCCTTCCGATAATTAGGCTATCCAACATTAAAATAATTTTTAATTTTTCAATTCGAACCAGTAGTCCCTGAGATTAGCGCGTTCAACCAAACAAACTCTTCAGTTTTATAATATTAGTATAGATTGTAAAATGCAGACATTATGATATTTTGTAACTTTAAGTAGAAGAGAGAAATATACTCGTATACACATTACGAAATCTCTCAGTGCTGACAAACACTCAGGGCCGGTAAATCCAAGTCAACACCAAAATAGCACACCTATAAAATTAATGTAGTAAATGTCTTTTGTGAATAAGTTGGTTGTTACAATTAATGTACTGAGAAATGGTCTTACTTAGCAAATTCAGAGGGAATGACAAAAGTAACTTTAATAATAACTTGGCTTTAAATTTATTATTTGTGTAGCCATATGCGACCGTGAAATTTAAGGGTCTAAAAGAGAGCTTTTGTTTAGAGTAAATAACATTCTCTCTTCGAAGACGTTCTCAGCTTTAATCTTACCGAGACAGCAAAGTTTACGAAGCTGCAGTGGAATCGTATCATGTATTTTGTATAGACAAGTTTTATTGAAAGTTACTTAGTATACAGTTAGCAGGGAAAGAATAGAAATAATGGAATTCTTCTGTATCGCAATCTTGGCTTGGAAACTTACCCAGATGGCTAACGGGTTTGCAGTTTGAATGCTTCTTTGTATCTAGATAATGCCAAAACAACTAACTGCCGAGAAATGTCAACCAGTCGTTTCGCTCTCTTCTCTGTCCTAAATTCAGAAGGCGCCTCAATGAATAAAATACCAACAAAAATATATCTTCTAACATAACCAAGTGATGATATAATAAAAAAAATAGGAATAACGTAAACGCTAAACAATTAATGAAAATTAGTTATATATAAGAAACTAAAATGTGTTATTTGCAAATATAATACAAGTCAAGCTAACTGGAACTATAGACAATGAATACAAAGCAATCATTGAACTTTAGATGAAAAAAATATTTATTTACAATTACATTTTAATCATTCATTGCCTACAAAAGTCATAAAATAGCCTTTCAAATATGTGTAACTAACACGTAAGTTTGTATGAAAAATAAATAAATAAAAAAAACAACCATTTAACAAATATAGGCTGTTGTTTAAAAAATCCATTACGGCAAAAAAAGTAAGACCTCATTTATGTAACGCCTGTTTATAACCCTAAAATATGATCATATATCTCTTAGTTAAACATTGATGCATTACCTCATTTTTATATTCTCATAACCATGTTAGAATAAAATGGTTGTCATATTTCAGGAGATCTATTATGCAGTCTATGCTTGTCCAGAACTCAAGTTAGCCTGTTACCCTGTCATAATACACTTTGATTCAAATCTTACACAAATTGATTACTTAACCGAGTGACAAAACTGTATAAGCCACGCCTAAATGGTATCTACATACGTAATGTGTGCATTGCTAACGGTATTTTTTCTCCGAGTCTACAATTAAGCTAATTCCACGGGGGCTACGGAAGATACAGCTTCTTGCTAATGGAAAGACGTAGAGAACTATTTTTACTTTCTTTGCAGTCGCAAGAATGAACATACTTTGGTCAGTATGATTTGTAACTATGAACATAATTTGGTCAGTAGTATTGGTTTGATCTGATTTAATGTAAGTATACTATATCTATGTTTATATTATAAAGTATACTTTGAAGACCTGACAGCTTAAACTAGAGTTTTAAATCTCAATAAGGTTTTATGAAATATTAGCAGCGCCCCGCGGTTTCACCCACGTAAGTCCCGATCCCGTAGATATATCGGGATAAAAAGTAAGCCTATATGTTAATCCAGGTCTCCAGCTATCTACATTCCAAGTTTCATTGCAATTGGTTAAGTAGTTTTTGCGTGAAAGAGTAACAAACATCCATCCATCCATCCATCCATTCAAACTTTCACATTTATAATATTAGTGGGATTAGTGGAATTTTTAGAGAATGCCGAGTCGTTTTAGATACTTTGTATTCTCTGTTATGTCCTTATTACCGCATTAAGTTTTTATAAAGTGAGAAATTCATGTAACTACAGTTTATCTTATACCTACATGATAACTTTATGCTAATGGTCAGGTTACTAACATAATATATATCTCTGAAATTCCCATTTTAGGGTAGTAAGATTGTTTACAAAAATTACTTCACAATTTATTTATATTTAAGCGGGAGCTTAAATATTAATAAATTGTTAAGTAATTTTTGTAAACAATCTTACTAACCTGTGTAGAAAATACATAATGAAGAAACGGAAAGAAATCGGAAACTCTGAGGTCTATAATTATGTGTTGACGACAATATATATAATAATGGTAGTAGTAATAATTGTATATGATATTATTATATATGTAATGTGTCATCTACTTCTACATCAGCAGTACGCATGATAAGTGGCAAACATAACTCTTTCTGCGCATGGTTGAATCACCCTCCTTATGAAAAAATATGCATATTTATGAACTCTTACATTGAAGCATTTTAAACCCCTAGGTATAAAACTACTATGTGTTCTTCTCTCTTGAGAGAGAGACTTCCCCTTATATTTTAGTATTAAATATTATGATCTTTTATTTAAGAATACGGGCTTTTACACTATTTTAGAATGTTTGTGTTTTTAAAGCATTATCATTTTACTGGATGAAAGCTATTAGTATTTGTTGTTACTATTTTCATTAACTCATTTATTGTTATCAAATAACTTTGCGTCTGTTGTAAATACGTTCCAGGAATATTATGCCTTTTGAAATAAGGTCAGTCAAACACAAGCTTTGTTACAGTAACTAAGCTGTCCACACATCGTTAGGGCCTGTACATCGTAACTCGGAGATAGGCTAACAAATAAAGCTTGGCCTCATGAATTATTTCAGTCCACATTGTGTCGTTATTACAGGCCTAACAAGGACTATTACTTGAAGACTCTGACCACAGTCAAGGACGCTTTCATAATGTTTTCTATGTGGCTTAGGTTTGCGAATATTAATATATTTTGCTTCGTTAAGATAGGACAGGTATTGACAGGTTTAATTTGTTGCCTTGGTTTCTTCATACAATTTTCAAGAGTTAACGTTATCTTATATACTTAAAGCCCGCCTATTTACATATTTAAAGATTACAAACTGTTTTAAATATATCGTTTAACTGTATTAACGCCTACTCTTAAGATTCACAGTTTAGCCTGCCTATCATTGTGATCTTTGCGTTCTTATTAGTGTAACCTTTTCCATATTTTAGTAAGAAACACAATTCACTCTTACTTCAACGAATACATGCGATGCAAACAAATTTAATGTGGGATGTGTATACTTCCCCACGTAATGTAAGTAAATGGATACGTGTTGTATTAAAACAGAACTTTATTCAGAGCAAGGCTTACATTCACTTAATACGCCGGTCACGTATCTAAATCATAACACCCGTCTGTGAAATGTTTAGTAGTTTTTACACTGGGAAAATTGTTTCAAGAAACTTTTGGGGTTAAGAAAATATAAACGAAGTCATATTCTGATACTGTGTGCTAAGGTTGTGATTTTATATATTTTTAGACCTGTGTTACCACCGAAGGACGCACATATACACCTTCACACCGGTACGGAAGAGGAAGTACCGTGACGTGACCATTTGGTCTATCCTAAGAAGGATCTCTTTGAAACCACCAATAGACTTTCGCAACTACTCTACGAGGTATCGAGAGAGCTCAGCGTATCTAACATTTCAGGTCTTTCATTCCTCAAATCATTGCACGTAGTCAAAAAACCGTACTAAGACTCTTATAAGTATGTAACGTATAAGGGGGGTATAGTGAGTTGCAGAAGAATTGTTAACAATTATAATAAAGCCTAAATAAAAATGATGATGAAACAGTGACAGCCGCAAATATCTCCTACTCCCGAAAAATAAATTAAGTATATTTATCAAAATAATGTAAAAGACTGAATATCTAAACCATTTCAGTTCGGATTGTGACATTTTCCGATTCGGGTCGCATGTTTTAAAATACCGAAAAGCCAATAGAGTGAGCCAAAGCTTTGATAAAAACACTGTTGCTTTATTCATGACTCAAATAAGTCAGACTCCGAGTGGAGGAAATATATTTTTTTGAATGTTAAAAGGTTTAGCTAGCAGTTTTTGAGCGAATTGATTATAAAACAGTACAATATTATACTGTAGATATAAAAACATGCATTAGGAATAATAAAAGAAATAACCACTACAAGAATGACACGTCACCTACATACATCCTTCATGACATTAGTTACATGTTGTCGCCATAGCCAATTAAAGTCATAGACTAAAAATATGATTTTTATGAAGTATTTGATTATTATCAAGGTGTATTCTAGTTATAGACTTAAAGTTATAGACTTAAGAGGTAACATAAAAAAAAATACCTAAAAATTCTAACTCTTACATTATAGTATAGAATAATAATAAATAAATCTAATTACATTATAGTATAGAATAGTAGTTACTTTGTGTTCACTAAACACTTATTATTAATAACACACTCCATAATTATTACCATACTTATGATTATGTTGAAATTCTTACAACGTGGCGCATGTACTACCAGGACAGTTCTTAGGGTCACCTGAAGACTCTAAGAACTGTCCTGGTAGTACATACAGATCTTGTCATTCATTAGAAGATTAATAATCTACTGAGGTTAAAATTATAATGTTTCCAAAATAATAACTATTAAGTCATCATTAACAGATAATAACTAGTAGTGAGTGTTTAATTCAAAATCATATTTAGAGAGTACCTGAAAAAAAAATAGTGGTACGACATACTTAGTCCATATGTTTTATCTCGATGAACCGTTTGTAAAATACTTAGGAACATAATTCGAAGAATTTTTGGGTTATAAACCAACGTTAGATCACCTTTATCCTCGTTCAAATAATCTTTAGTTATCTACATCGTAGTTATGTTAAAATGTTACCGTACCTGAGTATCTCTTTGAGTTTTCAAGTGTAATTGTTTACTCAAGTTTTTGTTTGTAAAGGATTTAGAGCCCCAATAGAATACCTACACGAATTAGTTTTCGGCGGTTTGTTTAGAGAGGTTTAGTAATAACTTGCTAACAGTACGAGTCAAATTTAAATCAATAATATCAACACGTAACAATGTTGTTTTTTTTTTCAATTTAATTACAATTACAATTTAACTTAGTGGTAATATAAAAATATACGTGCTAGTGCACGTCACACCGAATGCATACATGTTACCCTACTGAGTAAACTAACCGTTGGTGGACATTTTACATGTGTATATTTTTGGCACAGTTGCACTGATCGTACACTAGTACAACAATAGCAGTCACTGTAAGTGACGTGTTGATGATATAGTTTGTTTTTGCTTCAGGTAGCTGCTTTTTAAAGATCTTGTTAAAGTCATTTTATAGTAAGCCTTTTGTTGCTATTTTCACAGTTAGTATTCATTATCTATTAAAATATAACTGAATATTTTATAGATAATATTTTGTAATCCATCAAATTAGTGTGAAGCTATCTTTGAAAACCTATTTTTAATCTAAATATTTATTTTACGAGTACTCGACCAGTATATATTATTTAGAAGTACGAAAATCGTTGAAATCAACGCAACGTATAAATGAGATTAAGCTGATAATGGGCTAATTAGAGGTTAGAATCTCGGTCCAAAGAAAGTCACTACTGGAACAAAATATCTTAAATTTATACTTAATTATGTTTAAACTAACCTCTATAGTCAGTATTTAATTTAATTTTTCTTACCTACTCATACATCAGCGTTTAGAATTCGTGCTCATTTGTGAAACTAACATACAATACCATTAATGATATAGTGTACGGCCTATGTATGAATACATCTATCGTTTCTATTTCGAAGCTTAGCTTTTGTATTTTCTATAGGTCGGAATAATAACATTGATATGAATAATATATATAACTTTATATAAATACATCCGTACGTACAAAGGTACAATCTGAATAGATATTAGTTTACGTATGTACAAACTAAAGTCTACAGTATGTAGAAATGTATTCGCAAGGTCTGAGGATCTTGTGCTTCCACATATGACATGATGTTTGTTTATTTAAACTTGTCTTGCTCCCAGTTTATACAGTGACAGACTTAATGCCTCAGGCATTTTCTACCGCTAGATTTATATAAAGTATTTGGCTAATTGCTTCGTGTAATAAATTTGTTTTCGATGTAAAACATAATCAAACTACTAAGCATGTATATGTTAACACATCGTTTTGTTTCATAGAGTCGCAATATTTTTATGTAAGTCCTCACTTACTTAACTTATGCTATTAATGTTAATAATGTAATAGATTTGCTAGTGTTTTAAATAAATCTAAAAGCTGATTTTTCATCAATTTGCTTTGATTTTTGTTTATTCGATCACAAAATGCTCCAAGTTCGTAATAAAGTTATTCGGTAAATATCTTTCGATACATTTTACAAAGGTTTATCTGAATTTTAGACTGTATTAAAACGAGTGGTTTTGTTGTCAGTCCGCTGTAATAAATACAGTTTATTATGCTTCCCAAAACTCATAAAGTTAAATTGCTTCGAAAGTATAAAAGCCATCGTGGTTCAATTGGTTTCGTCATGAAACGGATAGTCTAGGCTTCTGCAAATGCAGTATCTAACATTTTTCGTCTAGGTCGCTTAATATAAAGTTTTAACCATATCTAGTGTAAACATGGTAGGTAATTTAGATTGGACTGTGTTCACTGTTCACTAGTGCGATTTATTCACCAAACTATTGCTGTTATAAATAGAACGTTTCTAGTGGTTTGCCCCTCAATACAGTTAGGTCCTGATTGGGTGGATCTATGTATACTAATTCCTAATTAATATAAACAATCGAATGTGAGTTTGTTTGTTTGTTACTATCACACGCCTTAACTTTATAAACAATCATCCTGACATTTTAAATACACATTGTCGGGCTTACAGAAAAGAGTTCCCTAGATATAGATTGATTGGATAAATGTACAATAACGCAAGCGAAGCTGTGGGCAAAAGCTAGTATACACAACAGATAACATATATTATATCGTCATCCTCCGCACCTTTTCCCAACTAAGTTGAGGTCGAATTTTTATGTCTAACTACGATACGGCCGCACTGCCATATTTTACGTGAAGCGACTGCCATCAGACCTCCATAATCAAAGTACTAGGCGATATCGAAGTTCTGTAGTTAGACCAGGTTGTCCGCCTTTTTAGGGCTCTAACTACCCGTAAAGAATGCCACAGCTGTTCGTATAGCAACCGGGACCGACGGCTTAACGTGTTCTCCGAGGCACGGAGGGTCATGGTCACCCATTCTAAGACTGACCTGGCTAGTATTATTTAACTTTGTAATCACGAGCCCCTCAGCAGGTAACATTATATAACAGATAATATCTAGGTCTATCAGACAGCGCATAAATCAGAAGACATATCTGGATTTTAGGTTTCAATATCGCTTCGTATTCATGCATCTCGGTATTCGAAATCCAATACTGAGCAGGTTATATATGTCTTGTTTAATACGTCAACGGTTCAACACTAAATCTCAAATTTAGGTGACAGTTTAAGGAATACCCATTGAACGTCTTCTATTGTAGGTAGTAGGTACATAGGTTACAAAGACTGTTACACTGCTACTTTTTGTTCATAAATCTATGGCTTGTTAAAATTTACAGCGACATAAGTCTTTAAAAAAATATATTTGAAGATAAGTAATTCAGTTGTATATAAAAGTGCAGGATTTCAGGCTTCATGAAAATATGTAGGTATGTGCACGTTTTACAGCGATTCTCATTTTTTATCTGTGATATACAAAACTTTAAGAACTAATTAATTTATCTATTATAAATTTATTCCAAAATAGCTAAAATTTTTAATCATAGGCATTAACAAGTAAGTTTTAACTAAAAAATGTTTTCTTTGTCACTGATCCGGGTATTTTGCTCATCCGACAAAGATTTTTTCCTTAGTGATCATAAAGATTTATAGCGTACCTATAAAACTTTCTGTTCACTGAGCAATGAACGTTTGGCCTCAATGTGAAGCCTAGGAATAGAATTTTGGGATTTTTTAGATAGAGATTGGTATAAATTATTGTGATACATTTTTTACGTCACTTACAAACGTAAATTTAATGTCTTGCGTTTAGGTACGTAGAGCCAACACCTTGTATAGCCCAGTCAAGAAACTAAAATAACTAAATTTTGGATTACCACGCATTTTTTTTTGATGGAAAGTGGATAATGCGCTGATTAAGAATTTCGCTATCCACAGTCTGGGAGCGTAATTTTTTTATATAACAATTTAACGGAAAAAATAAGTTTTTTCATAGGATTTATAGGAAAGATATCTCGTTCCCAGTACGTTTTTTGTCATAATATTATGTGCCCATCTCTTAATTGTTTTCCATTAAATTACCTACAAAATGAGGCCTGTTCGAAGTCGCTAAGTGCTTTTGTTTAACAGCAAATGAAGGTCAAAGTTAAAAAGAGCGTTTTTTTTTTCAACATTTAACTACTTTGAAAAGAACCTACGTAAAAGTTGTGATTATATTAAGCAGTTTTAAACTTTTTAATTAATTACGAATTATTTATTTTAGCCTTAAATGCAAAATGCGCTTGTTTTTCTTAACTACTAAAACTGGTCGGACCAGCTTAGAAAATAAAAAAAAAACATTTAAGTTTATAAGCTTTTTGGAATTTTTAAGAAATATCGATTTTAACCAATTCCACCTCCTCTCCGATCTCTACATTGACGACGGGAATTATCAGTTACCCTAGCTAGAAGAATCAGGCCCTAGACGGTGGCATCTGAAATGGATGTAGGTGTTCTGTTCTTCATCGGTCAACCACTGTGTGCATAGGAATTAGCACCGTTTGATTTTAGTGTTGTTAATACCGTGAGTGTAACAGTGTAGGGGTTCAGAGTTAAAAAAATTATAATTACTTAAAATAAAAAACAAAAGAACACCATACTAACTTTTTCGTGATCGCGTTAATTCCCGTATATATACGAGTACTTAACAAGAACACCATTTTTTAAATTCACGTGTCAATCATATCGTGTGAAAATATCAACATCTCATTGCATGAACAAAGCTAAGAAATTAACTCACTTAACTTAAAACTCATATTAACAGCACAAAAAATCACTTTAATCAGTAAATACATAGAAGAATTTAAATTTTTCCATTCTATTAGATTTAATTTTAAATAAAGATCATCACTAATTGTTTTTAAAACGACGCTGTTTTTGAGTACCTACTGTTTTAAAGACATTGGAGGAGCATATAATTTAGATTAAAGTCGACTTTAACGGCAAGCTTTATTTTACAAACTATAAAAACAATTTTCAACCATATAAAACCGTTTAGTTCTAACAATAATTACGTATTGCAGATAGTTATTTAATTAACGCAGAGAATACAAAATCTGGTTCAACAAAATAAAACTACCCTAAAAAGATTTTGATGCGCGGCGGTTGATGAGATTTACATTCAGCTCAGCTCTTGAATTACAGCAAAGATCTCTTCCCCTATGATATTAACTTTACGCTCCAAGCCATTGCTGCAAACGAAATCATTTTAATCGTGCTAACGTCATGGAATACAAAATTTCTTTTATTACATCCAAGGGGTCAATTCTGAAGTTGTGGAATTCTAAATTGCATTCTTGAGGAGTGTAATGTCTCAGTCTATTTAGCTTTGTCATAGTAACAGATCTCTTGAGAGCTTAAAGCGACATTAAAATTTGCACTCCTACACTTTAATGTCCAGTCAAAACTTTGTCTTTCTGAGTAGTTCAGGAACCTTTCTCATACATAATATGCCGGTCTCACACAATATATTATACATGAAATAAAACCTACCTATACGTCTTTGTAAATATATATATCCAAAACATTTCCAAGGTTTAATAGAACATCGATGGCGTCGTTTCTGGACGTAAGGTGGCAATATTTCTAGGTTTCGGTTTTGTCGAACCCATTTGAAGGGTCAAATAAGCTACAGACTGGGTATTGGTTTCGAGTATGTAATATGTAAAAGAGTAACTTGAAATGTGTTTGTTTTTGTTTACTTACAAAATGATGTAACTTTTTTGTTTTTTATGGGATAGGGGCAAACGTGCAGATGGGTCACCTGACCACCTCACAACTGCGTTGCCGGCCTTTAAAGTGGGAGTAGAGGAAGAGGTGGAGTGGGGTAGAAGGGGGGAAGAGGTGGTTCTCCCCCATTTCACCCCTTCTCCCCCACTCACGACGGAATGACGACGGAAGGGTTAGGGCCTCCGGTAACCTCACTCACTCGGCAAAATACAACAAATCATTGCTTCACTGCCGTTTTTCTGCGAGGCCGTGGTATCACTCCGGACGAACCGGCCCATACGTGACGGAGCATGGCTCTCCCACTGTAATACTGTAAACTGTGAGAAACTCAGAAGCTCATGCGTTTTGTATCATCCTGGGATGTGTATTTGACCAAAAAATAAACATAGTAGATTATTTTAATAGAAGTTTACTTTACTTGGAACATTACTTGGAAGTAATAGTGTGACGTCATAATCTTCATCAATATTTTTCTTGTGTTCTTGTGTGTGCCAACGTTTGGGGACAAACCGCTATATCCACAGTTGATATCCACCAGCTGACATTTTGCTAAAGAAACACGTTTGTGAAGAGATTTAGTATTTGTTAAAGGGCGATCTCATCTTCGAAATTACCTATAGGTTTGCAGGAGACCTTAATAGTATATAACAACTATACCTACTTGCAAATTTTCAATTTTTCGATTTACCAGTCTAAATAAAAGTTTTCCAGAACATTGCGTAAGGACGAGACCGCTTATCATATTCACAACACACGTTTTTTAAAACAACTCCCGCATTAGGAATGACTCCTGTGTCGCAAGGGACTTAACAAACATACAAACAACGGACACAAAGAACACCCAGACTTAGGTGGGAATCGAACCCACGACCTGCAGCATAGCAGTCAGGGTTACTAGCCACTACACCAACAGGCCAGTAAGTTTTTATGTTTTTACTATATACACAGAGCGTATCTTTAAAGAAGTAGTTAGTGGTAAAAACATTCCCGATATCAGAGGCCATTTTGAATCCCGTCCTTACTCTACAAGTTTACGTATTATAAAGACAGAGCCACTACCCCAACAAACAGCTTATACGTCGATAAAGAGGAAGTAATTGCATAGACATAAATACTGTGTAATTATGCAAACGAATGTAATGGCGTATTACACTGCAGTGCAATCATCGTTAGAGTTTAAACTGATGATATCCAAACGACCTTTATAATACGTATTCTTATAGGCTATATTTGATTGCTCTCCTGAGAGTAAGGAATACAAACTAAATAATGCAGCTGTTGTGTACTTTAATGTATTATACTTAGAGACTGTATTGCCGTAACTTGCAGATATCTTCGTTCACAATGAGAACAAGTTTATAAGGTAAAATGTTACGTACGATGCGTTTAATTTTGATTGCGTAAATAATTGTTCATAGGAGCATGAATTATAAGGGTTGTTGTTTTACTGCGAAATATTCTCAGGTTTATTATGTAAAATACATTGTTTGTAAATGTTTATTAAGTTGGTGTACTTAGTACTTATAATCTCTTTCATATATGCCACCGCGCACTGTATATTACATGTAAATGGGCATATGCTTTTCTCTTCAAGCGGCATTGATATATAAATATTATATCTTCTGATGTTTCTTATTTTTGAAATGTGTTACTTAATATTATAGGCTACGTTCAGACATCTACTGTTCGATTCGATTATTTCACATTCTTACTTTTGTGGCGACTTCCACATGCAGCAAAAAAAAACATCTACTACCTACTAATCCTGCATCGCGCTATGAGAGTTCTCGCGCCGATTAGTATATATACAACTTCCCAACATCAACCGTTGGGCCGCGGCCCGCCAGGCATGATCACCTCGCCTGGTCGGAGGATCCTCCCTTTGTGTTGCAGGAACATGACACCCGTTTCTCCACACTTTCTTTGAGACTTTACAAATGGCTACTTTCCATTCGATCCTAACGTTACGTTAGAATCTTCTCTAGTCCTCCATTTTGACTTGATAAAATATTTTCAAAGGTTTTATGTTACACATACAGTCAGGCATTTCAAATTATACATATTTTTTAAGATAACGTCTTTTCGTTTTCATTATCTGTAGGGTTCTTTCTGAATCAGCCAGCTAGATTTAAAAAAAATAATTAACAAAACTACATTTATGTATAATCATTATTACGATTTAACTATCTTGGGATTTATAGTAGATAACGACTATTGATCTTTCTGAGACCATAAAAACAGACAAAGACAAAACGATCTATTATTATTAAGGGAAATTAATGGTAGTGATGAAAGAAGGAGGAAGACATGCATCAAAGCGCATTCAAGCCTTAATAGTATTGTGAGCCATTTGGCGCCCAATAAAGTATTTATAGACAATAATATAAGAACACTACAAGGGGACAAAGCGTAAATAAATGCAACAATGTCGATGGTTCGATAAGAATAGGGAACAGAAGATTAGTTTTATTATATGTAGTAAATTGTGATTATACGGGCCAACCAATGACGAGGTAAGAGAAGTTACCTTCATGATGATTTATTTCACTGTAGTATTTATAAGTGGAAACAGGAACAAAATGACACAAGTAGAATAGTGTTATTTTGGTACTGGTGAATAGAGTCACCATATGGTTATGTTTTTTAACATTCACGTCGCTTTTGTCACCCTGATAAGACCGACCTGATAAGAAACGACTATAGGAGTACCACTTATTGTCAAGCAGGTTGTACTTATTTTACACTTCTTTAGTATAAAAATGTATCTACAGTAAATATGACGGTATACAATTATGATAATTGATCACGGGATGGTGGTGCAATGCACTTAATTATTGTCGAATGTAATATTAATTTTGTCCCGTTAATAGATTAGTAAATACCAGGACTAACTCTCGCTACTTATGAAAATAATTTTGTATTTACAATGTCTATGGTTACAATTTATAATATAAATATTAATACTTGCAGATATTTCTTTGTACGAATTTTTAAACAAATTTCAAATACTTAAAGTTTGTATTAGAAGAAGTGCAGGAAGCTAAAATACTAAATCAATATACCGATGTTATAAAATAAATTTTTTTAATATAATCAAAGAGTATGCGACAAATTTCCTATTTATGTAGTATGTTAGATTAGACTTATACATTTTGACGTATTGACGTTACTCACTAAAGATTATCTATGTCTTGGAATTGATATAATACGTCAATAATAATGAAATAGCGTAACGCTTGTAGTAAACTGACATGACAGGATATCAATAACTGTTTAGTATCACACACCGTCTTAGTGGGTATGTGTGCCATATAATATCTTCTTTATCAATAAGCAATGCTCAGGAAACGTAGCTACAGCTACTGAACTTATTCTCACAAGACTTCATTTCTGATAAAAATAAACTAATCTTTTATATTATTATAGAATGATATAAGCTAATATTTTGTGTTTAAATATGTGTGTGAAGTGCTTTTACGAATATGGTATATATAGGTTCGATAGTAATTGAGATAATCTTCGGTTACATTGAGGTAGCAATGATTACTAAAATTGTTACAAATGGCCATTTGTAGTATTTGCCTCATCAATTATAAAAAATTGTAAAATAAACCTAACATGAGGTTTCAATTATTATAAAGTATATTTCCTAATGCATTAAGGTTCATTGCATTATTTAAGAAAATGTGACTCGGCGCGGCGTTGGTAATCACATGATTGATTACACTTTGTGATCGCAATTGACTTTCAAGGGAGTGAGGATGTAATTATTCATTCTATGAAGTTAATATTGAAAGTATGTTAGAGTTATTTATTATACAATTTTTTTTGACACCCAGACTCGGGACAACTATTTGTGGATCACACAAATTTTTGTCCCATGTGGGATTTGAACCCACAACACTCGGCGCGGCGTAGTGGCGAGGTGACCACTTAAACCATTGCGCCATCCGTGCAGTCATTTATCTTTATCTAGTTTGCTGAGTATAGACATTTTGCTCAATGATGCAGAATTGCAGCACAAAAATAATTGTCCCAAGTCTGCCGTAACTGTACTACATTTTAATAATTGCTGCGTACTATTTCTTCATACTTACCAGGTTCAACACCTCTAAGAACAGCAGGTCCCCAGGCTTAGGGATCTATTGTGGCACTTAACAGCACGATATTGTGGGTAGTGTGACCAATGTCTTCCTAAATATTGACTTCCTACCTCTCGGTCTTGCGCTCTCTATTTTGTACAGATCAGAACTTGTTTGATCAGAAGCTACATGACTAAAGACTCAAAATCTTAGTAAGCTGCTTCTTCATAATCTAGATTTATTTCTACTTTAATTATAGGTAAGAATATCATGAAATATGGAATTCTTGTTAAATATATCATAGTAAATATTGCTGTAACTTATTCAATTATAATTTCATTTATAAATCGAAATGAATGAGCTTTAATGGGTTTAATAGGATGAAATGAGTACGAATTGTCACAGAAAGCTAGTCAGAAATAAAATGTAATTTTATACCCACAAATCGTGACTAAAATCGTAACCATCGTAACTGTAAGAGAGCAAAAGGTCATTTAATTCTTTACACAAAATAAAGTCGCTCTTCAAAACTTTAAACAGTATTTCATTTTAAAATGGCTCTTGTAAAACAAGACGTGACAGGGAGAAATATTACAAAATATTTCCTTATGTAACAACTACGAAGGTGAAACTTTTCAAATAAAACCAAAACAGTGAATCGCGCTAAGATATTGCAAACTGTACTGCTTGAAATAAAATGACTTGAGTATTTTTAAACTTTCTTCGTCTTTGGTTATAGATATTGTGTTTGAAGATTATTAATGAGCTCCTCAAACTCTTCATTTTTTTCCAACTTTTTATTCAATAACACATAAACGCTTGCTATTAGATATACAGTGTACAACATACTTGTACAAACATAAAACTATCTTAGAAAATTCCAATTAAAATTTAAAGGATTAATAAAATCAAACCGCTCATTTCCACCAAAAAAACCATGTACTATACACATATGTATAACTTAAAAATAGACATATTGAGAATCGCTTTAAATATAAGGAACTGCTGGTAAGTAGATGGCAAAAGCGATGACTTTCTACCACTCAGATTCGTATTTCATATCAGCCATGCACTCTCTGTTAGCGGAGTTGCCTCAATTATGTTATTTGTAGTAGAAATAAGTAATTCCATAATTATATTCTAAATATTATACACATACTAGATAGCAAAAGGACACATACATCCTTTCAAGATTAATACATTAATGAAGTGACCCTATTTCCAAAAGAAGATTATACTCGTAACTCCTTGCGTTAAGATAAGAAGCTTACACGTTCCTTTAACTAACTATGGTACCTACGAAGTAATAAGAAAACTTTCCTTTGTTGTGACTAGTTCAGAAATACCCTTATATTGTATATATTTAACTGCACAACTAAGTTGAGTAAAGCTTTTCTGAAAACATTTCCTCTTTTAACGCCAGATGTCATGTTGAAATTAAACTACGTGAATACTTCATGAAAATGATATGGAGTTGTTTACTTAGTTGAGACAGTTTTGATAAGAATACGATTCAATTATGATTATATAAACAATTGTCTTTGCAAAACGTTTTAAAACCATCACGTTCATTGTTTGGTAGGTAGCGACCATTTATTGTTCCGTGCTAGAGGGTAGAGAGATTTAGTTAATTCTAGTATAGTTTAATCAAATACTATATAAATTTTAACTTCGTTATACTATGCACTAGTTTTATTTTTTAATTTCAATATAATTTGACATAGCTAACTAATTGCTTATATAATAAATATGGCACAAGGACTAATATGTTTTACAATAATAAATTAAGACAATTCTGTCAGTTGTACTGTATGACAATGGTTAAGGAGTTAAACTTGGTCCTGTCACATCCTATAAAGTTTCTCAATCACGATAAAAAAATCAGCATAATCCTTTTTTAAGAATTCCTCTCTTTTTAAACTCTCATCAATTTACATTAATTTTCAATAAGCAATGTCAGTAGCAAATCAAACTGACTACCGGCTGTCAGAAAAGCGTGTGTCTGCACAATATTATTATAAAATCCCAAGATTTATACACTATTATTAACAGGACGTGAAAATGACTTTAAAAAAATAGTAACAACTGTTTCACACCTCAAAACAGACAAAGTAAAACAAATTAAGAATACGATACTGCTCACGCAAGTTCGCTATGCTTGCCGTCCGATGCAAAAAAGCTCTAATAGCACCTCAGTGCGGTTATTTATGGGCCGATATCAGATGATGTGTGACGTCACTCATTTTTTCTGCTACCGTCACCTTACAATACTTTATTTTCTTTGACGCTAAAATTACTTAGTCTTTAAAAGTTAAATATGGATTTATTCCATTGTAAGAATGATTTGCACAGTAAATGACTTTCTTACTTTGTATTCCTTTAGCTTCCCTTTTATGTAAAACGGTTCCATTTTGAATGAAATACAAAAGCTTTTAATTGTCCTTTGAAATTAAAAATTCGAAAGGATTTACTGGAAATACCATCCCTTGGTTTATGGTGTAGCCATGGGTTTGTAATCTCAGTAAGCTATTTCTCAGTTACAACTCGTATATTTAATAGAACAATTAGTTTATGACTACACGCACATCACATGGTTTAATCGCATGCTGGCTCTATACTGATTTTTGTTTTGGTAGGACCTATAGGAAAAATATTTACATATATTTATTCAAAAATACTCCCCTCCCAATTTGTTTAGTGAGTTTTGTATTAATAGTTGATAAATTCTTATATTTTTTTCCTTTTTCTACCAGTAAGACAAGAAATTTCGTTACAACAGTTTGAAGATAAGAAGTTAGTTAAGACATAGAAACTTGCATTACAATATATTTGGTCACACATTGCGAGGTAACAGTTGAGATTTTGAAAAAAAGTGAATATATTTAATTAGTCAAAATATTCTTCATCCCGCCAGAAGTTTCCGTGAGTTCTATTGGTGTACATTTATGAAAAAAGCTACTCAAGTGATATCAGTTCTTAACATGACATTTTTCCTCAGCACAATGACTGGCAGCTTCAGCCGCCAGTCATTTCCGAACACTTGATGGTCTTGACAGGTTATTATAACTTTGGATTGTAACACCGCTGAAATCACGCAAGGCTCACATTGCTTAAGTACCTAACGCTAAATAATATTATCTACGTATTAACGGGAATTAACGCGATCACGAAAAGGTATTACATACCTCTGAATTGCCTGACGTTTCGACCAGGTTGCACTGGCCGTGGTCGTAGATAATATTATATCATGGAACGCGAAAGTTTAAAAGTTACTAACGCTAAATGTCCACAAGATAGATTTTAGCTCTATATTACATTTTTAACTTAGTCAACAAAGTCTAACTGCATGGATATCAAAGTAGTACAAATTCTTACTTGGCTCACAGCAACGATGTTTTTAGAATTCATTATTATATAGAATTCTTAATGGCATAATTCAAGTTTTGATTGAAGAAATATTGTTGCCGCAAATAATATGTTTGTATTTCTTAGGATAATTTACAGCAGTAATTATATGTATTTAAAACGTCAAATGTACAAAACCTTTTTTGTCTGTACATTTGATATACTCTCATGACTTCGAGACTGGTGGGATTAGAAAAGTCCTCAATATTTCAATTTTAGATGGGTTCCACATTATTACACATTAATTTAACCAAGCATTGTAGGTCTGCTTGTATTTAAAGCCAAGTTAATTAACACGTTACCAATTATTTTACGAAAACATAGCGTTAAGGTTTCATGTACTCAAATTAAGTTTATAAATAGACTCGAAAGTGTCTAAAAATCTAAACAAACATACTTACCCTACCTTCCCGAAGGGAAAGACAAAAGGCGCATTAAACACCAAATTTTTTGCAACTATGATTTAGTCCCATTACATTTAATCGTTGTCATATAAGACCAACACATACTTTAAAAGTTACAAAATACAACAAAATGTCACGACTTTAGAATCAGTAATTTAGCATTTTCAATTGAAGAATAGAACGTAATTGTATGGGATCAATCACAAACGACAAAACGATCATCATGAGTTTGGGACTAAAATTGGATGACAACAATGTATGGGATGTAGGATTTATTTGATAAATTAGTGCCTGGGGCACCTATCTATCACGAAATCGAGTAGTGGGTGTAGTCGCCATTAAATTAGTATTGTGTAGAATTAACCTAATTGAAGGACTGTTGTAGCCCTCTGGAAAAAGTTGTTTCGAAAAATTATTTTATAAAAAAAAATTACTGCATATAGTAATTATTTTTATAAATAAGAAACTATATTTTCCACCCAAGAACATAAATCTGTAGTCATTTCTATCGCTAGATATTTTTATCTCATTACTCATTAGTAAAATACTTCTACTTTGTCCCTCTCATACCACTGGGTTTATCGGTTCTTCTTTCTCGGTTCAGTCTATTCTACTATGGAATGCGCTTCCTCTCGAGGTCAGGATGGCTACTAATCGTTATTCTTTTAAAGTGAAAGTAAAGGAGCTCTTACTCAAAGAGTTAGCAGATTCAACTCTTCAATAGTTAACCATTGAATATTGTTAAAACTTATACTTATTCGTGGATATATATACTTAGGTTTGAGATAGGAATTTTATGGTGATCATGTCTGCATTTATGCATGTATGTATGTTTATGTATGTATTTATAAAATATATGTATATGCATATATATATATATGTGTGTGTATGTATGTGTATATATGTGTGTGTATGTATATATATATATATATATATATATATATATATATATATATATATATATATATATATATATATATATATATATATGTGTATGTATGTGTATATATATATATACATATATGTGTATGTGTGTATATATATATATATATATATTGGGCTACAAGTTGCGTATTATTTACTGTACAATTATTTAACATAATTTTTATTTGCACCTACTTCTTCTTTTCTCTGCATCACCCAATGGTTGACTGGTAGAGAATGCCTTATGCATTAAGTCCACCAATGTACCAAATGTGCATAAAGTTTAAAATAAAATAAATAAATAAAAAATAAAATGATCTTCTCTTTGTTTTTGTCTAAGTTCCTCATCTTGTTTATGTTCTACATAAAGTTTACTCTTTACTACAGAATTAAGTGACAATTAAGTGACACTGAAATCAATAAATTACTATTTCGGAAGAAAAACACGAGACGCGTGTAAAGAAATTTACATTGGACGATTATGTGTGACCAAGCGAACGTGCGACCCTACGGCTAAATTATGTTAGATAGATATTAAGGATGAAGTGAGATAAGCCTGTTTTCAATTATAAATTAGGAGTGTTGTCATCATTATTTTTCAATAAAACATATCTGGATCCGACACAAAAACTAAATAAAACGAAACAGGGTAGATAAACATATAACCAATTTGCAACGTTTGCGCTATAATACTGCATTAGCTGCTTCATAAATTATTGCCTGTGCAAATTTGAGTCAAAACAAATTAATTTAGTGAAGCTAAGCTTGTTATCGTTGCCATAATTACTGTTGCCATAATAACCTTCAATTAACTCTGGGATCGGCGAATACGTTTATTGTTAGTGATTTTTAAGAGAAATTGCTTGCAATCACTATTTTTGCAGTTAGCTTTTCTGGTGTTATTAGGTTACTAAAGCGTTTATACTGTCTTTGTAAATAATTTTTGTTTGGGCTTTAGTATTTGTTTGTTGGAATACCAATACATTTTAAATAAACTTGGTAAGTTGACGAAATAAATGTTTAAATTTATTTCCGAGTAATTATCAAGTCTTCTCAAGTCTAATCGGAATTTTGACTTTGATCCTGGTAGTACAAGTCTATCGTCATAAGGTTCATATGTTCCACTTGAATTATAATGCTATTGCTGGTGAATAGGGTATAACTTCTAAGAAAGGAAGCGGGGGAGTTCGGTACCATATGAGTGATATCTCTGATGTTGCGAGCGTGTACACCGGTGATGGCTTTCCATCATCCAAAGAGCTAGTTTGACTGTTTTAACAGGAAAATGATATTAGAAAACAAATCATCTAATGCAATTTGCAATGTGGTGGATTAGTAAGATCTCAGATTCTTAATTCAATATGTCCGCCTGTGTCGGTTGGTGCTGTCTAAGTATTGTTGTTATGATAGGTACCGACATCTAAATACGCGAATGGGTAAATGTTATTAATTAGTTTTTCTAAAGACGAAAGCCATTTGTAAAGACTATACTAATTGTGATGTCACAAATCTTTCACTCTGCACTCGCGACTGCTCCTAACTTCCGCAGTACAATTTGTGAAATATTCTACTATACTTCCACTTTAAGCAAGGAAAGAAGGTCCGTTTTATAACTAGTATATGTTATTCCATGGTACTAATAAAATTTATGCCAGTATCTCTCTCTCGCTCTCTCTCTATTGGTATATTATTTTTCGTAAGGTTAAAGTCGGGTCATGTAATAAAGTAATGTGTGTAACTTTTGTATATATTGTCTCGAAAATTTAAGTTAATTGGCCGTTGACTTTTCAGTATTGCTAGCATAAACATGCACAGGTTAAAGTTTTATATAAATAGTGTACTTTTCTCCTTCTTAGGTTACGCGGGTAGGTACGAGAAACACATTTTGTGGCCATTTGATTTTACAGGGTTTGCTTCCGATATACCGCTTCACCGTTAGCCTCCTGAGGTGATGACCCTTGGGAAATTTCACAAAAAAAGAGCTGTACATTGTACAAGCCACGCACTTTTACTTAGTCAACAGATGGCCCTATTTGCAGCTGAAAAGGCATACGCGTACGCATGTTGTTTTAAACTTTTCAAAACTATTAGTTAAGAACTTTAGTAGATTCAAGATTTTTTATAAATATTTATTAATATTTATTTATTCGTATTAGGAATGCTGTTTTACATCGAACAACTCATTGTATATAAGTTTATGCATTCAAGAACATAGGAAGTTAATACTCATGTGATGCATTTTTAGATTTCTAAATACATTAAATTTTAAAACATGTAAACAAAGTACAGCCGTTTTCGCTATCTCGTCTTTAATCGGTACCTAATCAATTCCAAATCATATAAAAGATTCTGCAACACAATCAAGAACTGTGTACAAAGACAATAGTAGAATATAATCTGACATACATTACTTGTTTGGCTGAAAGCAATTGTAATAGACGGAGATAAAAGAATCCTATTTTTATTTTCATGAAAAATGTGGGTTTTACGATCTGAACAAGCCGAATTTCAAGTAGCATTAAAGTAAACTGCGGGAGTGTATGTTTCATGTAAAAGAAAATAATGTATAAAAGGAAGTAACCCTTTGCCAAGTAAACACTTTTAGCTCGTATTTTACATGGATACGATCGAGGTTGCCAATTCTTTCACTACATTATTTTAGTTTTAATAATAACTTGAGACACCTCACACACGGCCGTCTGATCCCAAACTAGGCAGAGCCTGTACTATGGTAACTAGATTGGCATATAAATATTCATATATTTCGAAATAAATAAATACATATTATAGATAAATTACACCCAGCCATAGAACAATTGGTGGTGTTCATCAAACAATTATTTGTCCTGGGTAGAAATCGGACCCGACGACCTTTGGATCAGCCGTTAGGATCACTAACCATTAGCTCAACAGGCCCTTCAATATTATCTGTACAGGTTTCTTCACTCCTGTTTTAATATAATTAAGATAAACTTTTTCTTGTTTATTCTGCAATTTATCTAATGTTTGGATCATAGACAAAAACATTGACTTGTCATTTCCTGTATTAGTGATTAGAACGCGCAGCGCAAAGTTTCAGAAATTTGGAACACAGTAGGTAAAATAAATTATTTACAATCACATTATTTTTACACTGTTAAGCAGCGAACAGGCGTACAACTCGCTTGATAGTACGCGGTCAACGTAGCTTTTAGCCTATGGACACGGAATCTAAAGGTACTTACCATGGCCTATGTCTGGCATTTCGATGACGGTGGCAGATGGCGGTTCATTTAAATATAGAAGTTAAAAAATGCCTTTTTTCCTTTTAAGTTTATGACTCGACCCAAACCCTTACTCGATCTAGAATTTAAAAAGGTAGCACGGATCTTCAAGGAAATATTCTGTTACTTTCTGTCAATGGATTCAGTGTGCGCACGACGACGTCGAGTCTGTACAAGGATTTGAGTGCGTCATTCAATATCCAACTTTGCAACGTTCTAGTTCCAATAAATTTCTATTACTGTATATTGCAACTAGAATGTTGCAATTTTTTTTCTAAATGTTCAAGTTCTTAGACATAATCTTATATCCTAATGATTGTAAAAGGTTTCCAGAGTTCATATAAATTATTTTAGATGGTATCTACATATATTTACTTCTACGGCTCTGTTTGAGCAGTAGATAATTGACACACATTTTTACTACTGTTAGAACTAGATTAGTGGTAAACCAAGCAACACTAAAAACCTCCCAGAGGCGTCGGATCACAAAGACAGACTCTAAGATCAACATGACAAAGTAACTTTATCAAGTGGCTACATACATATTTCTGTGAGTAAATATATCTGTTTTCAAATTTTTCGGCTGCTTTCCCTGATAATAATACAATCCTCCATAGCCTGTTTGCTATTATTATTAGGCAAGACGTATTTTAGTTTTTCACTCAAATTATACGAAAAATGGAGTCATAACAATGACAGTACAAATGTTACACTCTTAACAAATGTAAAAAATATTGACACGCTATTTTAAAAACTTTAACTACTGTTACTAAGCTTAGCTCTATTTTATAAAATATACTAGCAACCCGCCACGGCTTGCACGGGTAACAGAGACATCGTCAACAATCATCAACATATTTCAAACAATTTACACAAAACTCAACAAATTATACACCTAAACATTCCTCATGAATCACTCTGTCTATTAGTGAAAACGGCATGAAAATCTGTTCAGTAGTTTTTCTGTTTGTCGGGAACAGGCAGACAGACAGACGCGGCAGGGGACTTTGTTTTATAATATGTAGTGATAATATTGACATTGGTGAAATGGGAAAATACATACATATACTCACGCCTGTGAGGAGTACAGTACGTAGGGGTAGCACGAGTTAACACGAGTAAAATTTATTATTTGTATCTGTCTTAGATTATGGTAAGATACACTGATTACAATATCTTACAATTCTTTGTAATTCTTCTAACACAAGTAACTAAGCTTAGATATAGAAGTTAGGAATTTTATTTAGAAGACCAACGATAACGTCTTTGATAAAAATTTTATCTTTTCAACTCAATCACAGTGACTTCAAATACATTATCTATTAATAATAACGTCTAAATGAATACCAACTGTTATTATACGGCTTGTGGTTTGAAAAACATATTATCTGTACTAGGTACTACGAATTATCTCATGTTTGAGATGCTTATGCTAATACAACTAATAAAAAAAACAAATCACATCACTATCCCACTAGGTAAATGAATAAGTATAAACTTAGATCTGCCTGAATATATAAAGCATTCCACCTTATCTAGTTTGTTTTAATGATACGCCAACGTGAATATTCATATGCTCAAAGGGAATTTGGTGAAAATTTTGCTGTTAAAAGCGTAACCCGGGAAGCTTCTCAATGTTTGCATTCATATTTCATCTTTTTTTGCTTGAAAGGCTATTTTAAAGCACAAATTTCTCTCGCTTGTTTTGATATATGGATAATTTTGCAAGTGTCTTTGTACTTATGACATTTAATATTCTTAACAGATAGTACTTTGACCATTTCATTTTCATTACATTTTTGTCTTGTTTTTTAAGCTTTAGTGGCAACATGGGCTACACATTACTAGTATTTTGTTAACCTCTCAAACTAAACTAAATCTTAGTGGTTAGTAAGGATACCGCTAAAGTGTAGTTTCCATTGTTGCTTTTTTTAGGACTATATTTGCAAAAGACAGTTTTACCGGTGCTTATTAACACAGACAACGCCATTCACTCATTTCACTTATCAGCAGAAATATAAAATTTATGCCAGTAGTACTGGTGTTACACATTTACCCCTAGGGAGGAGGTGATGGGCACATAGGGTGATGCCAATTTCAAAATAAGTTTGAACACAAATTTAATTTACTGTCAGTAGCAGATACACTGCTACTGACAGTTTTTAGAACAAAAAAACCTCAATTTCCCGAGAATATTCATAAATGATTTTAAATTACACAAAAAGTGAAATAGATTGTCGACATATAATCCCAATAATGTAATGTTTATAATATCCCAAACATTTCACCAGCTGCTGCCCAACGCTTCATATTTAATTCAAGCTTATAAGGGGTTAGCTATTTACGAGTACATGTTTTCATTTCAGAAAATATTATATTTCAGCTCACGAAGCTGAATAGAAAATGTTTACCGTATGGAGTGCAATGCAGCGACGTTCTGGATCGTTTGATACTTATAAATGAGATAACATCATTAGTAAATACTGGAATATTTTATGATTCAGTTCACTTTTAGGTTACTGGAACAATTTGTCGGTAAAGGTTTAACACACGAATATACGTATATACTATATTCTGCTCTATGCATGCTAGCTTCCTGTAAATACCTTTATGTTACTTAATGAAGTGATATTTTAAAAAATTGACTTTTTTAAACACACAATCTACTTCAATTCGCATAGAAAAGTGTACTGCTCTGGAAGCATGAACCATCTTACAAAATAATCTAAAACCAGAAAACGATTTTCATTTCAGAGACTTTTGTGTGTAAGACTATTTATGTGAGCATATACTAGTAGTAGGTACATGTTAGTACATATTTTATATTTGACATCATAACCACCCACACTAAATCATTACAGTCCTGTCCATCC
This sequence comes from Callimorpha dominula, assembly GCA_949752705.1. Lineage (NCBI taxonomy): Eukaryota > Metazoa > Arthropoda > Insecta > Lepidoptera > Erebidae > Callimorpha > Callimorpha dominula. Next base: position 14,634,664 of record OX457005.1, read on the forward strand.
AAAGGTTGCCTGGAAGATATTGCTTGTTGTGATAAGGCCGCCCATTGTGCATTTTATGTTTAAGTTGTTTTTTTATGTAAAAAATATTATGTATTTGGTGTCCAATAAAGAGTACTTACTTACTTTTTGATCATATGTCAGGCGGGTGTTTTTTGCATGGATGCCATCATCAAATTTATACGGAATACAATCACACACAGTAACAATCTTTTGTTTATAAAAAAATTTAACACCATGTTACAGATTGTCCGTTGAATTAAGAACGGCGAATGAATGTAAGTTTCAAGTAAATATGACCACTAAAATACAAACTCTTATACAAAATTGATGAAACGAATGATTTCTGAAAAGTCAATCCCTAAGACCTTCTTGTTTTGTTTTATCTTTGTGTACTCAAAGAACTTGTGGAATTTATGCGTGTGTGTGTTAATTTATTAAATTTATGTAATTTTCAGTCACACTGAGTCAGGTCATGACTTTGGAGTTTAGTCCATTTTACACTTCAGGGCCTTTGAGGCCTCACATAAACCCAGGCACATATTCAGGCTTAAGTACAATATCTTACTACTAAACTGCGAAAGTTTGAATGGATGGATGTTAATTACACAATCACGCCAGAAGGGCTGAACGGATCCGAATCAAATTTTTCACAGAGATATATAGTCTAAAGTAAATACGATAAGATAATTAGAAATACAGCTGTTATAAAAAGTACAATTATGCTGCTGTTAAAGTATAAATTAGACATTAAACATAATAAAATAAACGAACTATTTGTACACATTCGGGTATAATATAAAATAAATATTCTTGATGGATTTAGCAGGTTCAGCATAATAGTTGCACCAAGCTTTATTTAATGTATTCACTTCGGGTTAAATCTTCCAACTAAGCTGAAATGGCTTTTAGCAGCAGCTTTATATTCGTAGTGTACTCGGTTGTGTTTTAACCCGCAACCGCATATTACTAGGTCAGTAGATAGCCTAATGCGTTTATAATATTAAGTTTTCAAGTGATTTTGCATTTATGTACATGAAAGATATTCACCTTCGTTAATGATCACTGCTCCACTCCTAAGGGTCATGTTACATATACCATAAGCTTCCTCAATGAATACTCCATCCAATACAAAAACAATTATTGAAATCTGACTATCAGTTCCGGAGATTAGATTAGCGTTTAAACAAGCAAACAATAAAAACTCTTCAGATTTTATATTACAGATTCAGATTCTTGCCCATTTTCTTGCACTATCCATTGGGTTGTTGAGGGAACAAAATCAAACTTCCCGTTTCCTATGCCTAAATTTTAAAGGAGGGGAGATATAGTTGCCAATGGCAACGTACAAGTCACATCAAGGGCGTTGCAAGTGCTTTTAAACCTTTTTATTTTTTCACAATATGGGTAGACATTAGACATAGGTGTTACATCAAAATAAATGAGTAGCGACATATTTGCCTTTGCTGGCATGTGAAGCATACATTATATTTAAAATTACATTACCTATTTATAAAACTTATCAGCATTATATAACCAATATATTATAATAAATTTTAGAATAAAAGTATAAATATTATAATAAAAGTAGTTACAAAGATGACAAAGAAAATTTAATTATTACACATTTACAAAACTGTTCATTTTAATAAAATTATAATTTAAATGCTCAATTGAAGTTAAGTTTCTGATGGTCAAGATACATCTTTTTACTGTAGAAGCATTTCTCTACTAGCCAGGCATATAATTTTCTACGGAATATGTTTATGGAGAGATCTTTTAGGACGGGACATAGGATAGCAATTTATCTTGTACTGCTTTGTACTTGCTTGTACTTCTTTCTTAGTCTAATTGGATCACGGGCGTTAATCTACAGTAGTCTCTAATAATTTTATAAAGACCGGGGTGATATTTTACAAAATTGCAACTTTCAAATATATAAATGGTTTGTGCTATTAAAGTTTTTATATTTGGAAGGGGTTTAAAAGCTTACCATCAAGTAGGTGCTGTTTCTAGCTAAGATATATTATATATATATGTATAAAAAGAAAGCGTAATAATATATATCAATGCTTCAAACAATAAATTGTCATATTCAAACATTCAAGTCACTGTACAGAGTGATTTTCTACGCAAAACCAAATTAATGAAAAGTTACGAGCTCTGATGACATAGGTTTGTTCTTTATTTTGAACATAAATATTCACTTTGTTGATAAAGCTCAACTGTAGTAATAGTGGCAATGTGATATATGGTTTCAAGCGCACTTACTTGAATAAAAAGAGATAGTAGTGACCTACACCTATCAAAATAAGCTGCGTTAAATAAATCTTATCTTCGTTTCTTTGTCTTTTCGCACTTACTTGAATAAAAAGAGATAGTAGTGACCTACACCTATCAAAATAAGCTGCGTTAAATAAATCTTATCTTCGTTTCTTTGTCTTTTCGCACTTACTTGAATAAAAAGAGATAGTAGTGACCTACACCTATCAAAATAAGCTGCGTTAAATAAATCTTATCTTCGTTTCTTTGTCTTTTCGCACTTACTTGAATAAAAAGAGATAGTAGTGACCTACACCTATCAAAATAAGCTGCGTTAAATAAATCTTATCTTCGTTTCTTTGTCTTTTCGCACTTACTTGAATAAAAAGAGATAGTAGTGACCTACACCTATCAAAATAAGCTGCGTTAAATAAATCTTATCTTCGTTTCTTTGTCTTTTCGCACTTACTTGAATAAAAAGAGATAGTAGTGACCTACACCTATCAAAACAAGCTGCGTTAAATAAATCTTATCTTCGTTTCTTTGTCTTTTCGCACTTACTTGAATAAAAAGAGATAGTAGTGACCTACACCTATCAAAACAAGCTGCGTTAAATAAATCTTATCTTCGTTTCTTTGTCTTTTCGCACTTACTTGAATAAAAAGAGATAGTAGTGACCTACACCTATCAAAATAAGCTGCGTTAAATAAATCTTATCTTCGTTTCTTTGTCTTTTTTATTTCGTTTTTATACTTTTAAAAAGTACAACCTTTATAAGCTATATTATAATCTAATTAACAAAGATTAATTCTTAAAATCTGATTACAAAGGTTGCCTCTTTAAAACACATTTGGTGCGACTGACCATTTTTTTTTGATCTTGATCTCTTTGACCATCACCTAACAACCACCAGAGACTCTGTATCTGTAAGCATGTGTAATAAGAAACCTCTTCTTCTAAATCGACAAAAAAATTACTGAAAGGTTAGATCCAATAATTAAACAATAATATTAACTCATAGTTGTTTTTCATACGAAGAATGAAATAATTTTCCAACATAGTCTGTTTATTTTATCATTCTTATGTTTATATTACTAATGAGAACATTTCCATTGTATTTTATGAATCAAGTTTGCAAAACATTGATTTTATTTCTCTTATTTTGTTAAACCAAATTCCAAAGGAATTGATCATCGCATTCCATGTATAAAATACAGGGCTAAAATCTTTTTAATTATACGGGAATAAACGCGATCACAAAATAGGTATTACATACCTGTATAATACTATATTAGTATAATACTATATACATACATAATTATATCATAGAACGCGAAAGTTTAAAACTTAGTATGTAGTCTTTGTTTAATGCAAATGTGAAACAACTCTGTGGGTAATAGCAGCAATTACTCACCGCAAGAAAAAGATTAAATTAATGTAAGTCGACCAAGTAAAAAAGGCTTAAACCTGCGTAAAGTTGTTTTCGCTAGAAATATTTTTCTAATTGTTTTTATCGCTTAGCTTACGACTTTCTACTGAATTCTCTTTAATTAAGTTCAAGATTTTTCTTTACTTTCAGTTGCTGTAATTTGATTATTATTTTCCGTTTATTTTTCACGGTAATTAAATATCACTTCGCACATTTTCGTTATTTTTATTTAAATTTTATCTTCGACTTATTATTACTTAAACTTACTATAAATTTTCTAGATTGCAATATTCAGTATTCTTAATAAGCCAAATTATATATATTCGATTTTTGTTAAGATCTTTTTATGTTTAAAATTGAATAAAGTGAATTAATTGATAAACTATGATGAGCACTATTTCAAGAATCATATATAATTATTATTGTACTCTAATAATACATGTATCAGCAAGTAAAGCGTTGCAATAATTACACCACAATACATAACAGTTTCTAATATAATAAACTGTTATAAAGAACGGAAGATAAATTGTATGTATTATGTGTTCAAGACTTTATTCACATAATCGGTACTGCACTGCACTGGAGCATATTAAAAACCACAACATACTGTGTCACAAGTTTATAAGTAGGTACTATGAAACGGCATTGCTTAATGCTAGACATGAATACAAGCATTAAAATTATTTTATTTCAATTTCATAATACTAACTAAGAGGTGAGGGTTGAAGTCGGGAAATTTGAGCCAACTGCAATACGTGGTATGTAGGACCATTCTATTCACTTCTCTGAGATCTTTGTTTTTGTGAATGAGGTATTCACACCTTATGTAACTAAATATTTCTCCTACTAAACAATGTCCTGAACCATTTCTGGTGTATGCCAGTGATTAATATTTACAAGGAGACGAATTTGAGCCATCATAATTGTCAGCAATAGCAGCGTAGTGCCATTTTTTTGATAAAAATTGTGCCATCTGTCAAGGCACTTGGGTATTCGAACGTACGTTTTCATCTTGACGTGTAAACAAATCCAAAGATAAAATAGTCATTTTAATGCAATCAAATTGTTAATTAATGGAATTGCTATTTTGACTTAACTTCTGTTAATCTTCAGATTGATATTTTTTAAATCTTTCTGAGTCCCTCTAAATGTCTGAATCTCTGAAATTTTTTATACATTTGAGCTGCAAAATAGTGATAGCAAAGATTCTTTCTCTGTCCGATTAAAATTGATTCAGTAATTAAAATCAATGTTAAAGTACTAATGACGTACTTTGACTGATTAGTATACTTTTATCGATTGCTGAATAGTGAGTAAGTCATTCTCCTATAAAACGCCGACATTAAAAGTTGAAAGAATAACTCTAGTGAAAAACCACTGCAAGGGAGTTAATAAATGTAGATTTGCTAGTGATCTCAATTTATTCCCACATCACGTATGCTCTGCTCATTGTTTCACGGAGTCATGTCCTTTTCTTATGCATATTAATGGGTCCAAATGCCAAATAAAAATATAGCCTACGTGCGAATTGTTCGTCCAAAGGAAAATTGCTTTAATTGCCCCTTGTTACTTGGCATTCCCGTTCATTTAGGACTATCCTATATTGTGAAGCATTGATAGAATTCATTCGAATATTCATAAAGCAGATATTATGTATGTATATGCTTATAATATGTTTGTAGGTTGTAAAATAAATATGACGTTACGTGAAAATACAGTCTGCCTATGAGGTTATTGTTCGCTAACTAAATATTTATAAAAATAGGTAATGCCTTAGATGGCGTATAAATTCAGAAATACTATAAGTTAATGCTTTCAAACTATAGCATTTATTGGACATTACTTGAAGATATTCCTGTTCAATTCTCGCTATGATCCGTGGAAGACCATTCTGCCAAAAAAGTTAAATCTACCAAAATCGTTGTAAAATTAATAGTAGACCTTACGTTACGCTAAAGAGACTTTGGTAAATACATCTAATAACGTTTAAGGAGCAATGCTTGTATATATGTATATACAAACATTTATATGTATTTTCTGTATCTCGGAAACGGCTCTAACGATTTCCACCAAACTTTGTAATTAGATATGCCTTCAATTGCCCAATTTAACCTACCTTTCCTATTATTTTCCCTTCTTTAATTCACAAAGATCCCGATTGACGGCAATACGGGATGTATTGCCGTCAATCGGGATCTTTATATGAGTGGTACCAAATTATATCTGGCAAAATGTAGGCTACGGTATACACACATATTTACACATTCTTTTCAACAACACAAAATATTTTAAACTTTTATTAGTAATTTTATCAGTAATAGATTTCAAGTGAGTCAAAGCAAAACATGAAATTTTATTCTGTTGCCGTTCTGTAAAACTGCATTTGGTATTCAAGTACGAAATTCAATTGATCAATGATGAAACTCAACTTGAATACGTAATCATTTTCAGAAATATCACCTTCATAAATATCCTAGGAGAATTCAGATTATGTAGTTATGCACATAATTATGCACATTTGCATAATTGTTTTTAAACTTTCGCGATTATATAATATAAATATTTGTAAATCGGGACTTAGTCGCGATAATTAGTGAATCAGATAAATAAGTCAACGATCCACCAACCGTGTTTACTCCATAACAATAAGTAACGCCGTCGAAATAAAAAACTTAATTGCAACCGAGAAGATGGGTATTGCTTGTCAACATCTTAGAATGCTGTCATCAGCAAATGCATACAATACTCGGCAGCATTCAACGCACGTCGTAAGTCTGGTGTATTGAAGTACCGATAGTACGGGCGAATATAAAAATTATTTAAGCGAAACGTAGGGTAACCAAAAAAGGTATTGTATCTTGTAATATTATAATCCCATTCAAAATAATGGTGAGTGTTAATTGTGAATGTCACTGTTGCGAAGGTTAAACTCCAATTAAAATTTCTAGATTTATCTCTTAGTTTCAATTATTACTTTGCTCCTTGTGTGCAAATACATAGATTAAAACTTAAGTGTCCTATATAAATATTAATATTATCAGCTGTGTTAATCCTTTAATCGTGATAGCACAAGAGATAAGATCTCAGAGACGATGTAAAGCACATTACGGTTGTTTAACAGCTTAAGGGGTTGTTTATCTTATGTTGAAGATGTTTTAGTTGCACGTTATGTAATGATAATGGCATTCTTAGAAAGAGATGGCTTTTGAAAAAAATATAGTTAGCGACCGTACTAGACAGATTGTAGGCCCCTAAGAGTGAGATGAAGGATGTTAATTCCATGCTTTTAAATTTTCCCTACTATCAATAAAGAATACCTATTGCAAAAAAAAAAAAACAAAAGCTATCAGGGGGTACCCATGGCGTTGTAAATCACTCAAATGAATTGTTCCAAGAATTAATTCAGAGCATTAAATTTAACGTTGTGGTAGTTAGTGACTGCTTTCACCGCTACGCCATCGCCATCTATCGCCATCCAGTTTAATAATTTTATATTGACAATCTAATACTTTATAAATTGTAAGAACTTGATATTGAGATAATACCCACCAACTTTTCCCTTTAATATTCTGGCCTTTGTAACCACCTCTGATGATTACTATTGATAGTCTTATCCTTAATTAATATGAATACCAGGCACGTTATAAACACTCATAATAAAGTTATATCTTAGAATGTTCAGATTATAAACATATTTAAGATGTTGTGTTTTAAGCAAAACTTTATTTGAAATAAGACAATAAGAAAAAAAGTTTTCTGCGCGTTAGAAAATATTAATAAAAAATCCCTATCTACGTCTTCTTTTAAATACAAAGTCACGAAGCCCATTTCTTAATTCCCATCTTTTGTTACCGAGAAGCTGTCTTCTATTGTCTTATAACATTCATTACAAATATTTGACCAATTTCGGTCAGTTACTATTGTTTCGGTCAGTTTTGTTTCAAATATAAGCATAACATATATAATAAAACATTAATTATTCAGGGTTTTAAAGTAAAGTATGTCAGTAACGACATGCTCTAATAAACGCGACGGTGTTTTGATTTAATTACGATATTGACAGGTTATGAAGTCTTTAAATTTTTTGTAGGTACAGTTAATTGTATAGTTGTCAAAATTCATTCACTATGTAATTTATGTAAACCTTAACTTGTGCGCCACGACTCTATGTATGTACAAACATTGTTAATACTATATCCCAAATTAAATATGATTTAAATAAAAATAACAGCACAAAATCTTCAAGTGAAATCTCCTGGACGGTATCCAAATACATAGAATATACTGTCAGACCTCGCTAGGGCCTGGAGAGGTATATACTCGAGAAAGGGGTGATAGCTTGATAGGGATATCAATTAATAGAGGCTGCTAATAATAATAACTATATTGGAAGCTAAACTAAATACTTTCTTCAAATCAGAGGCGCGGCTACGTCATTTGACGTTCACACCTTCAGGTCCTCGCGTCGTCTTCTGTTCCTTCTATCAAATTATGTTAACCAAAATAAAAACTATTCGAATCGAATGCAGTGAGGGCTTCTCACACACTAGTGGGTACTAATGTACATCATAGAGGAATGATATACTACACATTATATGTAACAAACACAGTAGCTAAAGTTGTCTTAGATGTTTGAAGCTGGTCTGAGTTAAAATAAGAAAAATCCGATTTAGGGTGAATTTTTTCAAATGTTTATTATTGGGTAAAATATTATGCGACACAGATATACTGACGCTTGAAAATCCCTGAATGTTATACACATTAGCAAAGGTGTATAACACTCACATTTCGACAAATATATAGAGGCCCCAGAGACCAAAGTGGTTGAACTTAATACTCTTTAGTTAACAGACTCATATTTTATTCGAGGAAAGTCTAAGTAGTGATAAAACTATGTATGACGAGTTCTTACGTCTGTCCATATTAGAATCTTTTATTCTGTATCAGGTCGTAAACTAGTATCTTTACGTCGAAGCTTTATTCGAAGTAGTTGATGTAATAAGTCAGTTTATACTACATACCTTACATTTAGTCTTTATTTATGACATCCCACTAATATTATAAATGTGAAAGTGTGGATGGATGGATAGATGGATGTTTGTTACTCTTTTACACAAAAACCGCTGAACCGATTGAGACGAAACTTGGTATGTAGATAGCTGAAGACCTGGATTAATGCATAGGCTACTTTTTATCCCGATATTTCCACGGGATCAGGATTTATATAATAAACTGTACTGGAATTCATTTTATACTCTCACTTATGCATTTTATTGCACACAAATCATACAAAGTCTCAAAATTTTATTAAATAAATTGTTCTTGACATCTTTTCTGGTCTGTATTCCTTTGCCAGGCATGCGGCACATTGCGTGGGAAGCCCACGCTTCGCAATGTGTGTACCTTCATATTCATAGCAAGGCATGAACTCTGTACTTACGAGGCGAAGCAGCTTTTATAAAACGTTTCTCTAGTGTCTCAATGCGTGCAGTGTGTAGCTGTGTGGATGTTAAGTCAAACTTACACTTTGCCAGGCAATTGCTTCATAAGTGACACCTCATGTTTGGATCGACCTAAGCATCCGCCGATCGGTCTGAGCCTGCGCTTCCTGGTTCATTTTTTAGCACAAAAGCAAAGCATCGCACGCAGCTCACGCCTCGCAAAATGTGTATCTGCCTTAAGAAAGGTGCGTGACCATTAACATTTCACGATGTTGCATTAATTATTACCGGATTTAACAGTGAGGAAATCTGCATACCTCAGAGTTTTTTATAATATTTCCGAAGGCTTGCAAATTCCACCAGCCCGAACCAGACTAGCGTGGTTCACTTGATCTATTCTATTGTCGTATTAGTTGAAGAAACCTTCTCGTATGAGTCAATACCTTATTTTTCCTATTAGCTCAGCTTATACAAACTAATGATAAATTATTGTATTGCTCAATTAACATTGACAGGGTTGAATGATAATTATTATTATTCTCTTTATTCATTTAAATATACATATAAATTACATTTTTAAATACATTCACTATAAAAAAAAACAAATATATTTAAAAATATAAAAAATAGTGCCCCACCGGTATCGGGTACAGGGACCAAGCAACCTCACTATGCGTGCCGTGTCAAGGAGGACTGCCTTCTGCATCAGGCTCTTAATCCAACTGCCTAACGTTTATTATTATTATTATTATTTAAGTTAGTTTTGTGGATACCTGTTAAGTTTGTTTATATTTACTTACAGCATAAATGTATGTACTTGTAGATACATTTTAGATGTTAACCGTAACATAAATTTAAAGTTGTAAATTAGTAAGAAGGCAAATTTGAATTCAGTGAATAGCATTTGGGTATACAAAGACAGACAACTCATATAAGTCTAACCAGAAATAAATTTATTTATACAACATAATAGTTTGTCAAGCACATGTTTATATACAATTGCTATTGAAATATCTCCGTACTTGTATCATGGAGAAAAACAGATAAATACACGAAGAATTTTTTCATAGTAAAAGTTAGTTTCCAAATTATTCAGATCATTCCAAAATAATAATTAATTAATTGCCCGATTCTAAGAAGAGCACAGATTTATTAACAAATTATTATTTGAAAACACAATTATATGAGGGCTGTTCCAATTTTCTGAACAACAACTGCATTATACAGAAACTAGATGTATTTTCCACACCTGGGAAAAGTCCAGCGTGATGTATTTGAAAATAATTCCAACTTTGTTCTATAAGCATAATTCTGTCCAAGGTTAGTCGACGCTATTGTGCGGCTGTCCAAAGCTTGGTTCGTTTAACAATTTGCATTCCTTAACGTTTTACATAAAACACGGGCGGTTATTACTTCCGTCCGCGCTGCGTGCTATTGTCTCATTATTTAATAAACTAATTATCGTTGGTGATTTATCTTTTAAGTTCAAAGGTTCACTTAAGCAGAGGTTTGTTTTGTTCATTTTGTAGAAATTAGGATCATGGTTTTATAAAGTTATTTAACTCAGTGACTTGATAACAGCATTGACTTTAATAACGGTCAGTGACTTTTATATTACGAAAACAGTATTGACTATATTAACGTTCACTCTGCAATAATCAGATAAAAGTTACTTAAAATAAAGTTGAAGGTAAAAAGAAAATTATAATTATCGGAGAATAATCGACCTGATTCACTTTTTATATTCAGTTACTTTTCTCACAGTAATTTGTATGTAATAAGTGACATATCACCTGTAATACCTTTGTGTATTTAAAATTGCAACAATATTTAAACACAATAATTAACATTACTATTATAGACCGCTTCTGTGACACAACTAATAAAAGACGACGACAAGACGCAAATAAAATCAATAAGAAAATATAATATCCGTAGTCCGACAGAGCACCTAATTTAGTTCTAGAAGGTCACTGCACAGTCATCTTATTTCCTAGGTAATATTCATATAGTAGATATCTTTCTTATACCATGGGAGTAAAATCATATTTTAACATTTTTACCGATTTAAATTTACGAAAATCAATTCATTTTCAAAGCATAAAATGGGATGATTCTTATATATGATTTTGAAACAGCAAAAAATATCACAGAATATTATTTAAAGTGCCATTAAATCTTATAATATAAAGACAAGCGCCATTCAATAAATTTAATAACATGTTTAACTACTTGGCTAAGAACTTGGCGCGGCAACGTTCACCGAGTATTGTTGTAAACGCCCTATTGAGCCAGTATGTTCTACGTTGTTTAGAGATTAGCTGTGAATGGTATGAGTTATTTAATACTCATACTATAATCAAGTATGAGCTCTCCGTGCCTCGGAGAGCACGTTAAGCCGTCGGTCCGGGTTGCCATACGAACATCTGTGACATTCGTTACGGGTAGCTGGAGCCCTAAAAAGTCCGACATCCTGGTCTAACTACAGAATTTCGATATCGCCTAATACTTGGGTTGTAGTGGTCTGATGGCAGTCGCTTCACGTAAAATATCGAAGTTCGGCCGTGTCGTAGTTAGACTGAAAGCCGATCACAACTTAGTTGGGAAAAGGCGCGGAGGATGATGACTTATAGTCAAGTATTGCGTCAGCCAATCAGCTGCGCTTGGAAAGAGCTATCTAAAATTTTGCCATTTTGTCAAAACATATGGATGTGGTTAACATATGGATATGGATGTGAATACTTAATATTTTTTATCGTAATTTTGTTTTAAATACAATCTTGTGTAGAGACAAAATTCGACCATTGTTCATTAAATTCCTGATTAAATTGAAAATAAAATTCTAAAATGTATCGTTAATTTTCATGAAAACTAGAATAAATTGTGTGTGTGTGTGTGTGTAAAGGACTGTATAATTCGTTAATATAAAGTTACAAGGAAATAAAGGACGATATGCGCTCGGTGCGGTGGACGATAACGCAGTGATTTTGACATGTAGTTGCTCGCCGACTCCCCGCACCTCTCTCCGCAGGGCCGTAACCAGAGTGATGTTCTCGACATGCTCCCGGCGTTGAAGAGCTATCTTCAAGTCTTACACTGAAAAAGGACCCTTTGAAGTCTTCACGTCGAGGACCCTGGCTATACCGTCTCACCCAGGTATGAGACGTATAATCCGACCGAGTGGCCACACTAGTGGCGGTGATTGTCGGTCCTTTAGCACTACCATGGCGCCCTCCTTCAGCTCCCCATCAGAATCATTCCACTTGGTTCTCTGTTGCAGGTAAAAGATATACTCGTCAGAGAACCTTTTCCAGAGCTGTTGCTTAAGATACTCAATTCGCTGGAAACATTTTAAGTTGCTGATATTCTGATTGGTGACTTGCGGATGCGGCAAGGATGTAAGGGATCTTCCAGTAAGGAAATGTGCAGGAGTTAAAGGGTATAAGTCGGAAAGATCAGTGGAAAGAGGAGTGAGAGGACGCGTGTTTAGTATTGCCTCAACTTGAATCAGACATGTAGCCAATCGTACGTGAGGTGTGTCAACCCTAACACAGGTAATGTTTAATTGATTTAACGGTGGATTCCCACAATCCCCCGAAGAGACATATTTAAACACGAAAGACACCACATGTGTCTATGCTGGGATAAATAAAAAAGGTTATACCTGAATTTGCCATTTCTGAGGAAATATCGTATTTCAATATGTCTGACAATTCATTGCAAGTACCTACGAAGGTTATCAGAGTAAATAATTCCAAGTTTTTCTCGATGAGCAAAAAACCTGTTCAGTACTGCAATAAAAGCCTTTTTGGTTAAATTTGAGACAAGCTCCAGATGAACTGCCTTTGTGGCAAGACATACTAATACACAAATATATGCGTTGATGAGTCGACTTCCTCTACCTTTGCTCTATCGGCTATGAGAATAGGTCCAGCGTAATCCATGCCAGTCTCTATGAATAGGAACTCCAATCGAAATCGCTCCTTGGGCAGGTTGCTCATTATTGGTTGGATGGTTCTGCCGTTCAATCTCTGACACTTTACACACTTACGTGTAGTTAATTTAGCAAGGTTTCTACCACCTAACGGCCAGTATTTGTGTCTTATAGTAGCTAATAGCAACTACTGACCAGCATGAAATAGGCGTAGATGATAATTATTGAAGATGACTTTAGTGATATGGTGCTTGCTACAAAGTATTCTAGGGTGCTTTAATCATAGCAGGAATTATTCAATCTACCCCCAACTCGAATAAGACGGTTCTTATTTAGTAAGGGTTTACCTTGTGAAAGCAATTCATACTCTTCAGGAAACATTCCCCTTTGAGCAGTTTTAATTATAAAATCAGAACTGTAAGACAACTCCGCTCTAACCAATGTACAACTTTGATTATGGACCCTTCTACGGTTAATGAATCTAAATATGTATGCTGTTATTCTTTGTAACTTCAAATAACTAGATGAATTATTAATTAAATCATGAAATAATGACTTGTTTGTAATTTGATTCTGAATATGTACATTTTTGATTAATTAACAATTAAGGGTGAATTTTGAGGATTTTAGTAGTTGAGGTAAGGTTATATTATCTTTATTGTTAGGCATCGAAGGTCAAAGTCCGGGGTCTGTTAATAAGAATGAAGGCCCTGACCACCACATTGAATAAAACTCTTCTTCGAAAAAAAAGAAAATCAAACAAACAGAGGAAAAACCGGCCAAGTGCGAGTCGGACTCGCGCACCGAGGGTTCCGTAAAATATTTTTATTATATGATGTAACTAAAAATTTACGGTTTTCGCAATTTTTCCTTTATCTGTGCTACAAGACTTTGCTTCGTACCAAATTTCAAGATTCTGAGTTCACGGGAAGTACCCTGTAGGTTTTGATTCCCTTGCGAGTGTCGAAAATTTGCTGAAATTTGGTAGGTAGGTCACAGCTCTAAGAGACAGTAGACTTAAGTATTTGGTATAAATTTCAGCTTGATACCTTCACGCGTTCTTGAAAAAAAGGGTCTTGACAGACAGACAGACCTTCGGACGGACGGACAACAAAGTTATCCTATAAGGGTTCCGATTTTTTCCTTTTGAGGTACGGAACCCTAAAAATGGTAATGAAATGTCAGTCTTTGCCTGTTTATATAAAAATAATTTCTTGACAAAGCTCATGCAACTAAATATAGTGTATGTCTTCTGCTACTAGGTACTCGGTACCAGTGTGTCGTGTGCAGTGACACCACATGCGGTTTACTCCATGCGGTGTCACTCTCACTCATGTTGTGGGCAAATTAGACTCCTATTTTCTTTGTACTGTGTTATTAACAACAACATAATTATGATCGCATTGACATTTTTTTTATTAGAGTGGCTTTAAGTGGTCTTTTTATGTGTGTTTTTAAAGAAAGAGTTTTTTTTCTGGCTTTTATTTTTATAGCCGTGAACTCCATAACAAGCAGTGAATTATTTGTCATGAGATTTATACTCCCTAATACTCTTGAAATCCATGGATTCATGGTATTCGTATAGCATAGCCGAAATGATTGTCTTTTCGGTAGCGTAGCGGTAAAAAATTAAAGCTTTTGGTAGGAATGGGTTTCTCCACCAGAAAGGAAAGATCCCTAGACCAGGCTGGGTGGCCGATTCCCAACTGTTTATAGTTATAATTTTGTTTTTCTCATCACAAATGTGTGTACAGTATTATGGTTTATCTATAACAAGTAGAAGAATACGTTAGTTAGAGTCTAGTGCCCAAGATATGTGTAAGGAAATGTATAAACAAATAAGTGTGAGAACTTTCAGGGCGCGATGTATAGTGGCTGTATTTACATCGAAATTACAACGGAAACAGTATCAGTTAGATGCTATTCAATTTACAGTAAACAATCCTGTTCGGTTTTATATGCTAAATTATTTCAAATGTGCTAATTAATCTGAGTACCGGCATTTCAAGTTTTTTTTGATATTGTTCGATACCGGTACATGAGAACAAAGGTCGAAAGAACAGAATTCGTTGATAACATTTTAGCTACATCAACAGGGAAAGATAAAACAAAGGAATGTGATTGTTAGCGAACTTCGTATTTTCGTTTCATCTGTGGCAGTATCGCTTGAATAAATTCGGCTTTATTATTTTTATTACTCTGATTTTTACATTTAAAATCATAATATTAACAAATATGTTACAAAATACGGTAGATATTTGACTTCTATACCATGCCAACTCTCCAATTCACTTATTTTTACCGTATAACGAACTTCTGTTTAAAACACTTTAGTGTTTAAAACAGTTTCCAAGATACCTACATAGGTACTTTGTTGTTTTTTCCTTCGTAACGCAAACGTATTAAAACTAAGCACGTTCGTATTAGCTCTGAACATTTCAGTTGTTGTAGTTCCTTCATGTTTACTGTGATTAGACTAAATACATTTGCTTATAGTAAAGTATCAGACGGCACGATAAATCAGCGAAACAAATAAACCCCTTACACCAATATACACATATAACAATGAGTACTTATATTGAAAAAGAGGTGGGAGATTTTAAGAGACGTACGGTCTCCACCCTCATAGCAAAACGCCATGATAATACCGACCGCTCTGTCAAGAGGGCAACGACAGAGAACAAGCAGAGTTATTGTATAAAGTACAATAGCGATGTACATTTTTGCGTTACACTGCGTATTATAAGTGCTTTGGACGGGATACAAAAAATTACTGACTCAACATTTCAGTTACTTACAGAGTTTTCTCAATTTCACAGTATTCACAAATATTGTGTAAGAAGAAAAGAATATATATATATATATATGTAACGTGAACATCTCATCATGCATCACATATATACTGATCAGGCAATCTACATTTATTTGTGAACTTAGGAAACTATCTATTAATACTTTAGAGACGATGTTTTGTAACTAACTTACCCATTACTTTTTATGGGAATAATACAAAACACACCAGCCGCGAAAAAACTTTGTTAAAGGCTAACTAAAATAGACGATGTGTGACGTCAACCATCCCCGGCTAGGCCACTAGTTATCAAGATTAGCTAAAACGTTTACAGAAATACAGACCCTATTAATACAAACACAGAGAGAATTCATTTGTTAAGAATAAGCTTATCTAAACGTGACAGCTAATTACTGTGCGTGTTTTTTGTAAACCTTACAATACATAAACGCATATATAAATAACACCTTTTCCATATTTATAATTATTTTTAAACAAAGCAAATTGTTTGTTTTACTTTGAATCACTTTTTTCATTTGCTGATGGTGCTATTCAAACCGTAATAACGATATATTATTTCAATTGTTTCTTTTGGTTTAAGGAAGATTGAGGAAGCCGCTGGCAATGAAGTATCCTCCGTGAAGAAATTATTTATGGTTTTCTTTTGGAAAATTATTAATGGAACAAGTCAACAAGTCACTTATTGCATTTAAGGCAAACTTAATCGGTTTTCTTATTTATTTAAAAAGTTTTTTATTCTTATTTACTTAACATGAGCACGTTTGTTGTGTAGATATAGCAATTTTTATTATATGTTTATTGTCTTTATTAAAAGGTTTACTGTAGAAAAAGAGCACTTGTTTAGGAGTAAGAATAATTTAATTAATCTGCCCCGTACCTCTGTCACCATATTTTATTCTTAATATACCTACATAGCTGTATTTTTTAAAGCAATTTTCCTAACACGTTTTTATTACACGAGACTGCACGTCCTACATACGTAGGTAGGATGTATCCAACGTCTTTTTTCTTCATTAAAAATTATGATGTAAAATATATACCTTTATAATCTTTCGGGAGAGAATTTCCAAATCTTCACGTAAATATTTTATACACCTGAAGCGCTTCACAAAAGTGGCTTAGTGAATATCGTATTTAAAGAGATAAAAGTATTGCAAATTACGTATCGTATCAGTTCGGCTCGCAGGTTTCCCGAGGCCTGGTAAAGCTCACTGATTAAATTTGCATCGAATCCCGTTTGTATTTTAAAGCCAGGTGCTCGTGTGTTCCAACTGTGCTCCAGTTTATACAGTCTCGAACTCAGGGGTTTGGTGAAATCGAAATTTGTATTTTAGATTTCTTAATTTACCTTGCAATACATTATAGAACATTATTTTTTACAATACAGTAAAAGTAAAATTCTGTATCTATGCACAGAACTTTAGAATAAAGGAAAGAAACTTATCGTAGTACTTTTTCAATCAAAGAAGAATAACACATCCTCGGTAAGAATTTTGTAGATATGGTAATTAAAACAAATAAAATTTCAAAATACTGTTATAATTTAAATTGTTATGAAAAGTAAGAAAACTCCTCATGGTTATTAAAAGAAAACTCCCAAATATGTCCACAAATACCAATTATAATGTACGAATATATAAACTATTGATTGAACTGTTTTCTCTGTGAAAATAAGACTGAGACTGAGAAGAGAATTATGTAAGCAGACATTATATTAATCCAAGAATTTCGCTTGTATTTATAACAAATTAAAGGTCTTAAGATTTAGGTAAGTAATCCCGTATTCTCAAAACCTCTCTCTCTCGTAAGATTGTACTTATTAAGACCGTTTATCCCATTTGAGCAATATTTTTTATGAATTTACTTACGTCACAAAAGTCAATATTCTTTGTAATGCGTTCTATTGAATACAGATCTTAAAGAAGACAGAAAGAATGAAAAAGATTTATTTTTGGCATATTGTGGTACACAATCACACACAATAAATAAACAAAATAAATGAAAATAAAAACAAGAGCATAAAAATGTAGAACTAAAAAAGGTAGAATATAAAAATTAAATAAAAATAAAAATTGGGAGTTGATCATTTCTGCTCACTGGCAACACCACATCTCAACTCACAAGACAGCACATCTACGTCAATTTCTAAATTCAAAAGACTAAAAGAAAAACCACCAGCAGGTTTAGACAAGTGTCAAACATTTCTTAGCGTTTCCATTTCTAAAAACGTTGACGCCCTAACGAAAATTAGGTTCATATACAATACATTAGGTAGACAAATGTAGTTTCATTTAGCGAACGCTGATCGTATTCGATTTTATGGTAAAAACGGAATGCTGCCTATGATTTCTATCATAAACGTGAAAGGGGCCTTTAGAGCGGGAGACGGTCGAGCTGAATCTCATCAAATATCATGTAATCAGATAAATTTTTGCGTAAGAAACTGTAGGTGTGGTGTTCCTGGTTAAGTATTGTATTGTTGGATTTTTCACTGTGTTTCCAGACTAGGCACTGTCTTAACCTGCCTACCGTTTTAAAGATCTTTACTCATTTGATATATCTTTAGCTATTATTCTACTGTCGTTATAGGAACCAAATAGACAGTTATCTAAGCCTGCAGGGTTTTATTCGATATCGTTTTTATTCAACCCATAGTTGCCTAATCAAATTGAACTTAATATATTTATACTCCGTAGTCGTTCCCGTTGGGTAGTTGACTACTAATATCCGGTCGTTAATGCTATTTAATAGATTCTCCGCAAGCGAGGCAGTACGCGGCAGGTCAAAGTTGCAAATCAATAAGGCTCATGTTATGTTTTAAAATGAACTGGTTAGGGTTAATTACTTCATGAGTAACGAATAAAAATATATTTTTAGATCTACGCACAATTTGTTAATCTACACAATAGATAGTAAATATTTATTTACTATCTATATTCACAAGAGAGATGCCAATGAGAACAACGAAACAATAACTGCAGATTGCCCTTAACTTGTGTATACAGGAAGATGGAAGGACAACGGATACCTCTTTATGAATATTGAGCCATGTTAGGCCTCTTTCACGAAGTCAGCGGGAGCGGGGTGGCAGCGGCGGCGGCACGGGGAGCGGCGCGTTTCAATACATATATTTATATGAAACTGGCCTCGAAGGCAGGGGCGCGGGGAGCGGGCGGCGAGCGGCGTACGAGAGCGTTGCCGCCGCGCCGCTGACTTCGTATATATATATATATATATGAAGACTATACATATATATATGAAACGCATATATATATATATATATGCGTTTCATTCTTCATTCAACACATTGCACATTCTTACGTACTCGTATCGGGAACACATAAAACCCTCTTGTTCTGCGGTTCACAAAGTGGTGTAATTGAACAGCTCCCACGCTTTCTGAGGCATGAAATTTAAACAAAGTTACAAGACAAAATAGTTCCAAGAGTCTAAAGTTTATGTTTTATTACTTTGATAGAAAACTTTTCGTGACTTAAAGGTCTACTTTTGTAAACAAAAAAGTAAAAGTATTTTAATATGGCAATACCGTTTGAAAAGAAAAAGAAGATATTATGGAAACTATAGTGTAGTTTTCTTTACTCTTGTGAGCTACAATTTCATCTGGCTCAGAAAATGATTCAAAGATTCCGTGGAATGAAAGCCTGGTTATCCATAACACAGGTTTTTTAATGACAATGTTGTATTTTTTCTAGTTTTATGAGGGAGAAATAAATAAAAAATTATTATTAGACTCTTGCCTCGTGACGTGAGATGACATCCTCGCACAAAGATGCGACCATTACAAAACTATACCGTAACCCAACTTTGACGTAAAGAACGTCAAAATGATTTCACTTTAAGTGAAATCATTTTGACGTTCTTTGTCAATATGAAAAGTCACGCACCGGAAAGAAACTAATTTGATGAGAGTGTCAATACCATTTATATAGATACAGACACCACATTCCCTAAGTTTTGACGCTTAGCCTACAAAGAATAAAGTGGTTTATGAATATATTGTATAGATATTCTCAGAATTGAGATTCACTATTTGTAGTTTTTTAAAGACCTTTCAAATTATCTTAAAAGGTCTTTAAAAAATCTACAAACAGTGAAGTTTCTTAAACATCACAAGAAAATAAGTTAGTGTTAGTCAATTTACTCAAGAAGCTATTAAATATTCATCAAAGCATAAAACTCAATATTATTTCAGTTTTATCTTCAAAAATGTTTTTAGTCACCTAACTTTTGGTCGAATGTCACGTTTTTCCCATTGCTGTTAACTTTTCCCATTTAATTAGGATTTAGCGATGGAGCGTTACCGAGAATTGGACATTGGAGGAACATTTTCTTGTTTCCATCCGGCGATAGTTCAGGTTAATTGTTTTATGAAGCAAATTTCCAAAATAAAATTGAGACAGGCATAATTATTTTAATGGTTGTATTCAAAGAGGGGGATCTAAAAAGACCTTCGGGTTTATCCTCGTGATGAAAAACTGTACTTACTTGTGACCAATTTTTTTTTTCGTCAACCCCACCGCAGCTAAGCGCTAGGATGGGATGTCGGACTCGAACCGACTAAAAACACAAGGTGTTCCGTCATAGTCCTTGCCAGGGCCTTAGGTGTCCCCTTGAAAGGAAATCCCTCTAAACCCTGACAGACTTGGCCGGCTGTTAACGCCAGGCAACTCTACACGACCCCAATCTTAGCATTGATTAAGCGAGCTGTAAGTGATTCACGTTGTGAACATCGGTCAGAAATGCAAATAAATCAATGTGTACGTGTGGGACACACATATTTACATCTCTAGCAAAATTTGGAAATAAATTAGTTGCGACTATTGCACTATTTCAAAGTAACATGCCACAAAGCTTTCAAAGGAATACAAATCAGTTAAAAAGGTCAATACCGACTCAGTTCGAAGGTAACAATCTTGGCACCGATTAAGTGAGTCTTAAGTGATTCGATACATATCTAATGGCGGGCGGGAATGCAAATAAATCAATGTGTACACTAGCTGGCTTCAACGAATACATTATACTGATTGTAGATCTTGGTCATTTGGCTCGGAATATGCTAATTGACATTCGATATGCTGGCGTACATTACGGCTAGCAAATGCAATTTTTTTTTTGTGAATTTTAGTTTGTGCCAATAGAATCAATTAACGGAGTAGTGCAGTATATATTTAATATCAACGCATCTCTAATGGCGTGTAGACACTCTGTCAAAATTGCAATTTATTCATATGTGGCAGTCGTTTTTATTTATTTTAATTTCTGCCATGCCAAACTGATATGGTGATATATTTTTAGAAAGAATACCACATAGGTACCACACGCCTATACAAGCACATTCAAGAGACCGCGCTAGTGATTTGCTACGAGGGTGAGGAAGATAAGTGTAGATATGAATATTACGCACTCCAGTACATTCTTCCTGCTACTACAAAAAAAATTTTTGTTGATATCACCAAGTTACTTATATCACCAATACGTATAACATTTATGTCTACGTGTGTAGGAGGAATTAAAATATCTAGCTATTGATACTAATAATACAGACGAGGGCAGAATGCTTTTAGATAGATAGATAGATTGTTTTTATAGATTTTTCATGTTTAACATTTTTATTACACTCAACAAATGACATTGCTTATAATTTTTTTGTCTCTTCGTATAACTTTACTGAAGTTTATAGTATTCATATTTCTTAGTTAGAAAAAGAAAACTACAAAATCACTACATATTATTAAACAAAGTATACCAGTAGTTTATCTGTTTGCGATAAACTGAAAAACTACTAAACGGATTTATGATTTGTTAACGTTTTAATTGGTTTAAATATGACGATGATTGTTGAAGATGTATATACTACCCATGCGAAGCCGGGGTGGGTTGCTAGTTAATTATAAAATACTAACATAATACGTATAGTCAATATTATTTTAATATTAATTCGAAACCTTCCTTTATACTCCTACATGGCAAAATACTTCAAGGGTTACTTTAGTTTGTGTTACGTATTCCTAGAACCAGTCAAGCAATAATCCTTGTCTTATGTACACATAAATCCATTTTGTATTAAATAATGTAAATTATTATTATGGCAATTCATTCTTATTTACATTAAGTATAAGTAGAGTATTGCTTACATTTCGAAATGAATTGTATTTTTAGGAAAAAGTTTCGTTAAATAAATATTCCAGGAAAAACCGGTTCCATTAAGACTTTAAACAAATTGCCAAAATATCTTTGTGAGATGAAATTATCTATATAAATTATTCATAGGTACGAGAAGTATGTGAGCGATTCTCATTTTTTTTTCAGTACGTTTTTGTATACTATACGTCACTAAGAATAAAAGAGGCAACGTCTGGAGCATGTTTAATTATATAGCTATTTCCCTGGCGACGATTGCGGGCAAGGCGTTTGAATGTCTAATATATAAAAACTTAAGTCCTTCCTTAAAGATAGATTATGGGCAATTACCGATATGGCTTCTTTTTATCTGAAACAAGTTGTGTCGACGTACATCAGCCAGGAAATAAGTGTTTACACTTGTGTCCTGAATCGCGCGCTAGTCGCGCATTTGATGCAATGAATCACGACTTGCTATGGGAGAAACTGCACAAAAGTGACGTAGGCTGGCGTTTTACAGTACTCATTAGATATTGATAATCTAATCAGTCTTCTCAACATTACGATAGCCCCTCATTATACCGGGTTTAATGAAACTATTAGCTAGCTATTATCTGCGAGCGATGCGATACACTAGCTAGCTAGGTCACATATTAAGACATGAAAGAGTATGCCGATATCGATTGCCAATGTAGAGTACTTTCAGTCGTTGGTAATATGATAGCGAGGAGATTTTTTAATGTACAGACTAAGATGCCCTTGTTCAGGAGGCTAGATTTTTACATGTGACCGCTTTGGACTGCTTATATGAGGAGGTCTTTGGATGGTATACACAGTATAATATAATACAACATAATATAATAACATATGATTTGGCACTACATTGCAGCGAATCAGAAATGTTTGCAGGGGCCAGATTGAACACGTTTAATGCCATTCAAAGAAGTCGAATCGCGCTTTAATGGTTCGAGTTGGTACGTGTAATAACAGCATAATATTAAGGATCTGGTTGATAGGTTGTGTTCCACTTGTATGTATGATAATAAGCTTACAGATAGGTGCATGAGCAAAAACATAATATAAGTAGTATTATGTGAGTTAGGAATAGGTTTAAGATATAGAAATAAAACAAACCATAAAGTCTTATTATTATTATTCATAATTACTTATCCTCGTCTAAGAAAGACAGCGATACAAAACTTATTTTCTGGTTTTAATCAAAAATATAACTCTGCACAGTTCTCTTTAGTTGTGGTTACACAAGCGATGGATTTGTTCTAAGTAATTTAATGAGATCAGTTATCTGCTATCGACCTATCATCACGTCATCTTGAGTTGGGAGAGTTCGGCCCATTGGTATTGAATAAATCCATATGTAACAGGGTCAAGATACACGAATACATCACCACAATTTGAGAATCTGTTCATTTTAAATTCAGAATCGAAAGGTACTATACTTCAGTAAAAGCGTTAGTAATTAAAATCGTTAATGTGTGTTCGAAATTGAGTTTTAATAACCGTTGGAATATTTGAATATGGAACACGGATTGGGTTGATGAGATTTAACTAATTGAATTAGGCAATACATGTCGGAAATCTTTTGTTTCCACTCAGCTGCTCAGCTCGTATTGTGATAGAATGGGAAGGCAAATTATCTGTTGCGTTTGGGTTGAGAATATGACAGTGAATGGTGAGTTACCCTCCTCAATGAAATTATGTATAAGACTATTTTAGATAAGACTTGGTCGGTGTATGGATAATTATTTAATCGTTTTTTTTTAAAGAGGTTGAACAACTACTACACAGAGGTAAAGTAATTTGCGCGACGATAAATATCCTACTTGTCTTTTTAATAATACTAGAGATCGAGGTTTTCCCGAGAGACTACAGTATGGGGTTCTTTAAAAAAGGAGTGTACAGGTTTTCAAAGGGTCGGCAACGCGCATGCGAGTATTCTGTAGTTGCAAGCGTCCATGGCTTACGGTAATCGTTTACCATTAAGCGGGCAGTATGCGGGTTTGCCACCGACGTGGTATAAAGAAAAAAATTCGTTAAGTTTTGAATGTTTTGTTTTATTTCATTGACATTCCGTACATGACAGGTCAACATAATTATATGTATAATTGACGCCTTTAGCTGTTTGTAGCAGTTTTGACATAATTTATATAGATAAGAATATCTGATTCAGTTAATTTTCATTGACATAACTAACACTCATCAATAACTATATACAAAACAAAAAAATATTTAAATCGTTTGACAAACATAGGAGAAAATGGTTCTTAACTGTTTTGTCTTGCTAACTTGCTTAATCGCCTAAGCTCATTTGCAAGGTTCGCAAAGACAAAAGACGTGTGTTTATGTCATATCATATTTAAAACGCTAAAGTGGTTACAAAATTTATTCCTGGAGAAATATTAAAATGGTTTTATTTGCGATAAATCTCTTCCGATAGTCAATATGACGTAATGGCATATTAATGTGCGAAATATTAAAACTGGGAAAGTGATGACTCTTGTAGAATAAGTATCTTTTTATTTTTTTATGTAAACCGTTTAGTGTTTTATTTCTTATCACATACTGTGATATTTTCCGTGAACAAGTTTAGTTTCATTCGTTGTTAAGTGTTTCGTATTAGTAAACTTACGGGGATGTGGTATTCGGTGTTACACTTTTCGAAGTCAGGTAACACAACCAAATATTTGCAACCATATATCTTTATGTGTTTAACCAATATTATAAATTAGTTTACTTATAATTTTATATATGACTAAACAAACAGATCGCAATGTTGGTCCACCATGAATTAAAAGCAGCTAAATGCTCAAGCCAAATAATAATAATAACAACTGCAATATTGCATGGTGTTTTTTAATTATTGAGACAATTTTGACTGTCACATTTTGGATATAAATTGTATTGTAATCTAGTGTGTGATTTCTTTATTATCAAATAAATGAACAGTACGGTTTTCATTCCATCTGATAATAATTGACATATGTATAGATTAAAATAAACTAGGTCCTAATAAGTAACTTTCATGTGCATTTCCAAAATTGTCTGAGCAAATGATAGGCGCTCATAGTTTAAGTATCAAATTAAAATGTAATGGCAAGGTTGTTTCCTATTCAAAGCCATAGTCTTCCTCCATTAAGAGAATAAGTTTATGTCATTATTGCGCAGAAAAAAACACAACTAAAAATATAGGTATTTATATTTACTCTCCTTTATAAAAGCTATCGGTGGGACTAATACCACACGTACTATTTAATAGGTCACGTTAACTACAACTATAATTAAATGGTCTCTAACTCTATTATTTTTAACAATTTAATGATTTAAAAGCTTTATTTTCCAAGAATCATTCCAATATACGGCAAGCATTTTTCTTTAACCTATTAAGACTTTGGTTCGTAGAAAAACTGATTGTTGTATTATTGTTTTAAGTATTTTCCTAAAAGATAGGTGCTTGTAAATCTTAAGGCTATTAAGTTCTTTTCGTGGTTAAATAAAACGTGTCCCGCGAATTAGGGCAAATCTGAAACAAAATATTTTATACATTTGATCGTAGGCGTTTTTATAGAATTTTATCTCAACAAACTTCAGAAATATTAACAATGAAATTGCTGTCATAGAAGATTCCTTTATGATTACATCCTACTAATATTATAAACATGAAAGTTCGTGAGGATGTATGGATGTATGGATGGATGTATGGATGTTTGTTACTCTTTCAAGCAAAAACTACTAATCCGATTGCGATGAAACTTGGTATGTAGTGGTAGATAGTTGGAGACCTAGATTAACATATAGATTATATATAATATCCCTCGGTACCGGTACTTACACTGGTGAAACCGCGGGGCGCTGCTAGTGGTAAATATGTTTAATCACACTCGACATATCAAACTGTTCAATCCTATCTAACGTTCAATTTGAGAAAGTTGATCGTTATCACACTCTCATTAAAATAACATTTAATAATGCAAACCCATGTATGATAACTAACTAGCACAAAAAAGCGGTAGGTACTACACCGTCAGGACTAACTGCGATCTTTTCTTTCCTGTTTCGATCAAGCAATTCCAATTTAAGTAGACATCTGTATACTACCGCCACTTACCTTCAGGATTGTTATTTGATTATCCCAGTATTTTTTACGTAAAAAATTAAATAAACAAGAAACTTTGCAATGGCTGGTAACATTACTGATGTGTTAACCATATCATGCTCGTGTTACACATAAATGGCCGCCGGCAACACAAAATTGTCAACCTAATTGTCATTGTCAGATGAAAAATAAAATTTGTAAAGCTAACCGGGATAATCTTTTTTCTGTCAACACATGAAAAGCTCGCGTTCGTAATATTTCCTCTTGATATAAAAAAATGATTATATTTTTCATTTGTGCTTCTCTTTATGGTTAAGTGAATTGAGAGTAAGCGAAGGTTATATTTAAAGCCAGTTCGAGAATTGAATTTCTGATTTCTAGTTCGCTGTTAAAAGCTTTTGGTATAGAAATGATTTTGAGCTAAAGAGGAAGCATGTCTGAGATTTGTTAGCGTGCTAATTTTATGAAACGTTCATAAAAACTTGGGGACTTTTAGTTAAGTTATGTGTTCCAATAAAACATGTTTGTACAAAGAATTTAAGAATACGTTTTAAGTTGAAAGCGTGTTTCATGGAACTAAAAGCACAGATGAGTCCAGCTAACAAGATCTACTTAGGAGTTGCCATAATATGGCTTGTGCCGTATTTTGGTGAAGAGAGTTTATGCATCAACATTTACCTAGTTTCATTATGTACTACTTTTGTAAAGGACTTGAACAACGTTGAACGGAGACATTACATAGAAATACTTTTAACATATTAAATGGGTATATATTACACAGGCTTATTAAAGATTGCCCAAACATACATCTCATCTATTTACTGTCGATTTGTCCGTCCAAAGGTTGCCTGGAAGAAATTGCTTTCAGCGATAAGGCCGCTCTTTGTACATCCGACGTCATTAAGAACATTGTTGTTGGTGTACAATAAAATTTATTTATATTTTATTCTATTAAGGGATAAGCAGAGGCCTGTGAAACACCTACATTTTATCCACTATAGTTGGGTCGCACTGAGGTAATAGGAGGCAAGCCTATTTTAGGCCAAAAACACTCCAAAGATGACTGGGCCTGATTGAATTTCTAAATTATCAATTTAATTTATTTTTCGCGCATATGGTGCCCGTGGCCTTGAGAAAATGAATGAGACAATTATTAAACAGGATTAATTTTATTGAATTATGGAACTTTGGGCCTCTTATGTTGGCTTACCTAAAAAAATGAATGACGTTAGGTATACCAAATGGTTTTAGTGGTTGTTTGCATACGGCATAAAAAAGGCTAGACTACAATAACAGAAATTTATGTGGTGCATGACTGGGGCCACATGCCAATACTTAACAGCCCTATTAGTGACTAATGACTAATAAAGAAAAACCTAGTTAGAACTGAATACAGAACTAAAAGATAGCGACTACCGTTATAACACACCGTCTAGTGTGAAATTCCTTCACGCGGATGGGGGTCGTGGATAGGTTTTGCTTTTATCTTTGATAGGAATGGGAAATTGCTATTCCAAAGCTATCTGCGATTACCCTTGGGATTGCGACAACTGACGGCTACCACTTGTAAATATTTTATCAAGGATACGGTTATGTGACCAAACTTAACCTAATTTTCTTGAGTTACTTTTTTGTTTTCTGCAGAACTTAAAGTGGTGTATGAATTTTATATGCCTTCGCTATTAGGGAAAATATGGGGTAAATAAACTTAGTAAGATTTATTTCAGATATTTTCTGACATTATTTTGTTATCATACATTTATTTTTTCAATTAACCCGAGCTTAGTAATTAGGCTGTGTAATATTATTTTTTTTAATTTCAACTCGTACAAAAAAAAAACAGCAGCATTGAAAACCTTTACTTAGAACTCGGTTAAAATTAAACAAATACGATACACTGCCGAGATAAAATGCATATAGGAAGTAAAGGAAACATAAGGAGTAAACCACCAAACTTACTCCCTAAGAGCTTGTTAAATTTTCTCAGAAATAGACAGCTCTAAGTACTTCTGCTGCATTTAAGACGAATCGGGCTTTTAAGGTCGAGAGAGGGAATGAGTTGAGTGTTTTAATATATGAATGTCACTGAAAAAAATATCCTCTTCCTAAATTTTCCTCCATAACATTTTCAAAAAAAGCGTAGGGCTTGCCTGAGGGTAACCAGTGATTGGTGTCGGTCTGGTACACACTTTTCATTCCAGCACTTTCTCCCGCACGCTCCTGACCCTGTTTCAGATTAGAGTTGACCTAATCTAGTCCAATTTAACACAACGAAGACAAGTTTGCGCGTTTACCGCCAAAAAGATACCATTTGTGGTATCACCTCGCTTTGAGCGCACTTCCCTAACTGCCACTGCTAGTATCGGAATCCTTGTCGTCGATATATAGAGCGAAGTACTGTTTCGCGGTCACTTATAGGGTAAGGCCAAATTAACCTCAAAGAAGCTTGGTGTGCTGAATAGATCGAGACAGTATTTCACTCCGTTCCACCACCATCACTTTTATAAGGCGCAGGTTCAGCTGCATATGGAGTACTGATCTCATCTTTATGCAGGGGCTCTGAACCGCATTCAACGCATTGACCCCTTGGCGTTGCGCATTTCACTCTGCATTCTCCGACTTATACCGGCCGCAGCGTTTCACCATCGTTCAACGCGACATAACCATCGTCACCATCACCTGGATAATTGGCAGTCCACCACTGTGCGGTTCTCCAGAAACTTTTTGCCTCGCACAGCCAATCTGTGGAACAAATTTTTACCTACGGTTTTTCCGGAAAAGCTCGGAATTTGTGGAAAAGAGTATACTCCCATCTCAAAGGCCGGCAACGCACTTGTGACTCTTGAGTTGCAGGTTTCCATGAGCGACAAACGGCGACGAGATTTCCCATCAGGTGACCTGTCTGCTTATTAGCCCTATATACCATAAAAAAAGAAACCACCCTTACACAACACAATTTGACGATTTGGTTGACTCAGAAGACGAGCAAAATCTTTTAGAGTTTAATCTGTAGTACCTACATATAAGAAATTGAAATGTATGTACATAATAAGTAAGTACCAACAATAGTAGTAGTAACAACAATAACAAACAGTAAAAACAAACAACAGTCAACAGGGCAAAAATGAAAGTTAAATTCCTGAATAGGGGATATTCCCCCAGGGGGAGGGGTCTGGGCAGATTTTCAAAAAAATAAAAAAAAACACGAAATTTACTTCTGCGGGCCTGCTGCGGGCCCGATTTTTTTCATTTTTTATATAGTTTAGTTATTGTAATTTACAATAAATTTTAAATAAATACTAAAAAATACTTGTTTCGACACAATTATATTTTTATAGCTTTAAAATTTGTATTTTCAACATAACACGTTATTGAAGCAAAGAGAGGCTATGTATGAAAATATTTTCAGAAAATGTTTTGGGTTTTTTAGTATATCGTTTTATCAGATTCTATTGTGATTAAACTGGCGGTGGTTTTGGGGTCTTGTTATCATAACTAGACCTCTTGTGAAGAAATTTTAAAAAGATATTTCGGACTTTTCACGTTATTAAAGCAAAGAAGCGTCATGTAAAATCCTCGTGTAAATCTAGATCGAGAATTTTACAGTCGCGAAAATCTAATTCATAAACCTTTGTTATAAGTAAATCTAATAATACTAACCCTGAGATACCAATCAGAAGACATTCACTTTCGAAGCACGGATAAAAATAATAAAAAGCACATCTATTGTAAGACTTAACTCACACGTACCGTTTTCTAAACTCCTGCTACTACAATTCCCTGTTAAACTATACAATCATTGAAACCCGAATACAATCAATATCTATATTATCATCCTTATCAGAAATCTTGTTTGCAGCTATGGTTTACCTACTATTAGTTCTCCTATACTGCTATAATAAGCACTCACGCTTCCCTTGAATTAGAAAATTAAAACGGAATTATTTTTTTTTTGGAGGTCTTTCTAAATTTAGACTGTGTCAAATTTCCTCTTGTATTTATCAAATTTTCTTCAAATTAAGTTAATTTGAAGAATATTTAAGATCTCTAATTTACAACGAAGAAGTTTCGGGTGAATTCCCATTAGCCCTAACGGGAAAGTAAAATCGACGATATCAAAAGCGATATAATTATGATATAGGAATAAACAGGATTACGTAATAGGTTGCACTGGCCGTGGTCTCAGTCTGTGTTCGGTACCGGAACGCGAAAGTTTAAAAGTAAGAATATCATTAACTTTAAAAAAAGAGGAAAGCTCTATGTCTATTTGGTAATGCATAAATCACCTTATGTACCTTACTACATTGTACTATATACATGGAGGGACAGCGAATTAATAGTCCATGAATTATTCGTGCTCTATGTAGATGAGCTGCAAAGTTTTTATTGCAATTAAATCTTCACATAATCACACAAGTTTCCTGACTCAGTAGTAGTTCCTGCAGTATTAAAATGAAATTCCCGAATTCCCCATTATAGTCTGTAAAATAAATAAAAAGTTTTTGCACTAGAACCACAACACAAAACTTGAGACCTAGAAGTAAGATTAATTTATACGGTGAGTGTTCAGCAGCGAGACACAAAGACGTTTTCCTTACTGGCAGTACAACTTTGTTATCAACACAGGTTTGAGTGCGGTTTCCACTGTGACCTACCTCTATTTATATGTTTATCTTCATTTATATTCTCCAAACATTACACTGCGCTCCGTGTAATGAATTTAAAGTTATTTCCACGGCTTTATTCACATGCGCTTGTTAAATAGTGGTACGTGTGTGTGTCAAGCTTAAGACTCATTCCTTGTACTTAAATAGGGGCGAAATTCTCTAGCGTATTCTCCCGCGAAAGTAGAACAAGCCTTTGCAGTCCCTGTAGGATAGTATATATGTGCCTAATAGGTATCAGAGATGTCAGCTATTCTCAATTTACACTTAAAATTTTTGTAACTTTGTATATATGTCCATTCAAAGGTTGCCTGTAAGAGATTGCTTTTAGCGATAAGGCCGCCCTTTGTACATATTCATTAGATGAACAATTTCTTGTAAAATAATTCTTTTGGTGTACAATAAAGTTTGTTCTATTCTATATGAGCAAAATATTGATAGAATTTTTTTATGCCTTGGCACCATAATGCAACTGGTAATTGTAAAAGCTATTCAACTTAAAATAAGATTAAATATAAACAAACTACAAATTAATAAAACAAGGTTAAAAAAAGGTTTTTGTCTTATCGTTCAATATAAAATTCTTTTCAAGTAATAAACATGGATCAAACTTGTAAAATGTCTTTTACATAACCATTAATCAGAAAAGTTGAACTGTTCTCTTGTTAAGATATCCCATTAATCATATACGTGGATTGGGAATTTGTCATAAAATACAAATTGCATTTTTATCTTCACAATATTACTAAGAAAGCCTACTACTATTATTACTATATCAAAATAAAGAAATTAAAGTCTAAAATGTATGCTCTTTATAATTTCAAAAAATTTACCGTCCTTTATACTGTATTTAGTATAAACTAATTCTTGAAGAATAATTTTTCTCACAAAAATTCTCAAACTAAATTATTGTAGTACCTAACTACAGGGTTTTTTATTATAAAATAAAAATAAAAAGTCGGTAAAAGTAAAGTTATTTTTGTATACATCGGGGAATGTATGATGACGGAGACAGATTGATGGGTTAAGCTGGTAAAGGTTCAGACATAATGTGGATACGGAGTAGGTACTTGCGATAAGAAAACTCCATTTTGATATTTAAACATGTGTTGGCTAGTGTTGACTCGGCGGCGCGGCGGCCGGCCAAATGTAAAGTGAACTCGAAAGTCCGCACACCGATCCCCCCTCGCTTAGACTCTGCGTAACGCCTATTGATGGCACTTATGTTCCTTTCTGATGAAAAGAGGGCGCTCTAAGCTTCCGTACTAATGACTGACTATTTGACGGATAAAAATATGCCTTAAAATTTACGGGGAACCCTTACATTAATTAAACTCTTATAACTGAATACGAATCATTTAATTGCTCAACTCTTGCGATCTATACCTGTGCAATAAGCACTACAACAAAAAGTATAAAAAGCTATAAAAACACCAACCGTGGATAGTACGTAATAGAATGCAAACTGATTTGCACAGGATCAGCTCGGGTCGGAAATAGTTTATATAATTTTACACGTTCAGTCGTCTGTATAGAATATCTACTTGTACGAGCTTTAGTGTCCTAAAAACAGCCTATATATTTAAGCATGAGCAAAATTTATCTAGGATGTAAAACAAATGTGAGATAGAATATCAAAAGCAAAGCTCTTGGAGCATTAACTTTATACTGATCACAATATTTCGGGGTAATACCTAATTAACGTACGGGGTGTGGATGTCACAGCGAGTAAGTGAAGTATCATTAAGCACTGATGGCAATTATAGGTTTAATGCTTCGTACGCCAGGCAATAACATTATGTGGTTTTGACGTATTACGATTTTACGGCGCATTTCATTATTTCTTGTCGGTGTATTTATGCAAATATTCACATAGACGTGTAGTTTTTTTCTTATCTTCAGTGCAATATTTGTTGCCGTTTACGTCCGGCATATTGTTAGAAGATTTTGTAGATGTAAGGTATGTTAATCGATATTCCTATAATGAACGCCAGCATCGCAGTAGGTATAAAGTTTTTGAAAAATTGTGAAATATTCATTTTACACTTTAAAATTGCTTACAAATATTTTTCGATATCAGAATTTTTAGAGTATTTCTGTATTTTTGAATCGTCTTTATCTTCTGCACCTTTTCCCAACTAAGTTGGGATCGGCTTTCAGTCTAACTACTATAAAATTTCGAATTTCAGCCGTAATTCGAAATTTTACGTGAAGTGACTGCCATCAGACCTCCACAACTCAAATACTATGCAACATCGAAGTTCTGTAGTAAGACCAAGTTGTCGGATTTTTTAGGGCTCCAACAACTTGTAACGAAAGCCACAGATGTTTTTATGGCATCGGGACCGACGGTTTAATGTGCTTTGCAAGGGACGGAGGGGTCTCAATGTGTTAAGAATGGTCACCCATCCTAAGACTGACCTGATTAGTATTACTTAACTTTGTAATGTGCTAAACTACTCGGTTACCAAGTGGTAAGTACCCACGAGATATCGGTAATATATGTAGGTATATTAAAGGAAATAGTAATAGTTTTTAAATAATAGTCTGCAATTTGTTCTGTAGTAGTCGACATCTTCAACCTCCCACTTTAAAACCGTTAAAAGACCTAATATAAAATTGAATACTTACAGCGAACGACGTCTAGTAGGAGCAGATTTACTCCAGAGTATTGTACAGTTTGAATTCAATATTTTGTATTCCCTGGCTATTTGAAATGATACTGCTTTCATAAAATACTTAGTAGATAAAAAGTGACTGTGTTTCTTATACAGGCCAGGCAAAAATCGTACACACAAAGAAAAATATGTTTCATCAGTCTTTATCAAATATTTATTCTTGGTGGATCTTTATCAAATATTTATTATTGGTGGATATTCGTCAGCTTGTTCATATGTCATGTCTGTTCGCACATATTTTGCCGTGGGTAATATCACAAGTCCAATGGGTGTGAGGATAATCTCGTTAACAAGTTTACTCGTCCATTTTGTCCCTCCCGCCACCCTCTAGTATATGACAATGTCATTTAATTTTTTGCTGAAACTCCAAATATTTAACGATGGAATGTTCGGGTGTTCCTTTGTATAAATGTCGATATATTTGGTATGGGTTCGGGGTGTTTATTTTGTCAAGTCATAGTTATTAATTAATTTGTTGGAATACCTCACGTAATAATAATATAACATGCCGGACTCGTTAAAAGTGTTGGAGATAGAACTATTGCATGATATTTTAATTACTCAGTTATTATGTTCTTCTTAACTTTCAATATTGGTACACACTCTTAATTTTCAGGTTCAGGTTATAAAAGGGATAAAAAATTTAATAATTTTTTTCTTGATAAATGAAATTATTTAGAAAAATATAAATTAGAAGTTCAAAAGAGATTGAAACCAACATTATTAAATATGATTCAGTTTGGCCAGTTATTCGGAAGCTAATATCCTTTTATCTTGCCTGGTTTTGTTTGCTCTTTTTAATCTTATTTTACAACAGAAATAAAAGGAAGAGTCCAGAAATCCTCGCATAAATTGGGGAGCTTTAAAATTGTTTTTGTATAATTTCAAAGTACAATCTTTTTGGCCCCACGATAACAAGCCTTTAACATTATGTAATTTCCTTCCAATTAATGAACAACTTTGGCCAATGTATTTGAACTTTATTAAATGGACTCGTAGGTAAATATTTATACTTTAATTTACTTATAATTACGAGTCCTATGCTTTGAGTAAGTTCTATACTGTAGTAGCAAAAAAGTTCCACTTCTGAAATTGATATGAAGAAGAGTACTATGGATTTTTGCACAAAGTCCGGCCACCTGGCTAGGGAAGCATCTCAACCTTAAATACAGTTAATACTGTTTGTCAAATGGTTTGTATATAAAGATTCACTTAATTTTTGTAGAAGAGCTATACGCAATTTATTTCTGTCACTGTAGTCTTTTGCAAAGCCTCTGCGGTCGTTAGTTTAGTTACTCGTCTGTTGCTATGAAGTACATACATTAGAAAAAATGTTATGTAAAAAACATAAAGAATATATAGGTAGGTACTACACTGCTGCTTGCATTTTACACTTCACATTAAAATTTCTGAAACAGCGGGTTTGCTGTTTCAGAAATTTGCTGTTTCTAAAATATTGTATTTAAATTCTACGTCGTATCAAAATGTGAGAACAAGGTCGTAATGATACGAGAATGGTCCATATAGCAAGTTTATTGCAGCGTTATATTCAGTGTTAACTAAATGAACTTGTGCTTCTGTTTATACTGTGTATACTCAAAACGATATCTCAGATTTTCAAGTCTCATTCCACGTACAGTACTTATGTTGCATTTGTAAGGTTTTACATATTAGATTCCCTGGTGATTTTAAAATATCAGTGGGTATTGAAAAATATAAATGACTTATCTTACCCTTGCATGACCCAGCCACGGCATGTTATAACATGAATCTTCAGGTAAAAACAGAACTACGTAAGTCCAGTCTATCTTCTGTAGGTTCAAGGTTCCTACCCAGTTGGGTAATTCAGCCAATTCGAGCACCAATAGTTGCACCCTATCTCGTCCATAATTTTTCTTAGAAAGCGTTACTGCAGCAGCTCTAATAGCAGGTCTAGAAGGCCGCGCTACTAAAACATTTCTTAATATACTCAATCAGAATTTTTTTTTCATACCCCGTCGGTAGCAAACAAGCATATCACCCGCATATCAGACTTTTATCGAACTGCCAATACTAAGTCACTTTAATAAATTGAAATGTTTTTTTTGTATTTAAATTATTTTCTTTTTCAATAAACGTTCATTGTTAAGTGGTCAATCTTTTTCTCTGTTTTTCAACATAATGATATTATACTAGGGTAACTGCTACGTTCATGGTTTACGAATCCAGTCATAACTCATCCTGTTTATATCAAATACTCTCCCGCTTCAATTAGGAACCTATGTTAGACTCATTAACATTAACTTCCTTGCTCATAATGAAAATCACCAAATCCCCAAAATATTAAATAAAGGTCCTGTAAGGTCAAGCCGCAAAACATTTTCACTCTCCAGGTTCTATACTTCTTCATAATTTTATATATTTTTTAGTATTTCAAACACATTTCGAAAAAAACTAAAAGTAAACATATAGTTTTTTCACAAATAACAGTTGAAAAAGTCATTCTGATGAGCTGCACGTATTGGTTACGAAAGCTTGCACTACGTCGTTCGATACACACTAGATGAGCTTTGTAATATGTGTTTACAAACAACCATGTCTTTGTATAATATTAACAGAACGTTAGATATTCTCAACCCTACGTTACTGAAACACACATTATGCCGTCGGTCTCGATAATCCTGCTAAGGTGGGCTTAATTGTGACAACTTCTCTAAACTCTGGCTACCTTCGCCAGTCTGTCGATAAAGCTGACGGGGCAATTCTTATAAAAATTACAAACTGTCTTAAGAATTTCTAAGCTTTGTTATTTGTATTTAATTTGTAATCAATTAAAAATAAAATATTACACGGGAATTTTACACATCGTGCGCTCAGATTTAGAGCAATATTATCAAATACGAATTAGATTACAAGCTGTTAACGAATTAATAAATACTTAGCTGCCTACAAAATAGAGTGTTTATTTTATTTAGTTATGGTTGTGAATTTTTATACTAACCCTGTAATGAAATCACTTATTTATTTTAATAATTATAATTTAAAACTGATAGGCTGACGTAGTCTGAGATTGACTCATTGGAGTGAGCCTACTGAACAGCAAAGAAAAATACCAATTCACTGAACAGTATAATAAATATAATTACTAAGAGTTTTGGTACATTTCAATGTTTGAATGTATTAACTTATTCTGTTTTTGAATATTTATTCTATCAAGTTAGAAGTATTCTTGACACTATAAGTTCTTACCAATAGTGTTAATTGTACATTGTTGGTTAAGTAAACCGATTTCTACAGTAGCTAAGGTGTCTAGCAAGTTTAAAATCAGATTATCTTACGAGGAAGATGAAGCGGCGTTCATTAGTTAATGGCGCACGATCAATCTGTATCAATTAACCATCGTGGCGTAGTGACGGACGTTTAACATGCTTGATTTGTATGTACTCCTGGTATATGTGTTGGTATTTTGCTGATAATTTTAATGTGTTCTTCAGAGAATTATCACTCGCGGACATAAGAAATGACCACTTAAAAATCTTACAAAAAAAATCATGTATAAAACGGTAAATTAGATCAGAAGAGTTCTATTCTAGCTTTCACTTTCATGTTCATAGTTCAATTCATTGTTTATGTATCGGATACCAAAGCCCTTAGAGCCGAGAGATTTTAGCCTTATATGTTATAGGTTCAAGAAGTTTTAAAATAAACGGATATTTGATACTATCTCGACGGAGAGTAGAAATAGCTTCTTAATAATTTGTTAATATTTGATTTAAAGTTGTTAAACAGAAAAACAGCATTGAGCTTTATTGAGTTACAAAAATTTGTCAGAACATTTTTTTTCAGGGTTCATGATTTATCTAATTAACTTTAGGCTTTTAGGGTCAAACTTGCCTTCTAATACAATTATTAATTACTACTGTGGAGGAACGGGTGTTATGTCACTCCAACACAAAGGGAGGATCCTCTGACCAGGCGAGGTGATCATGCCTCGCGGGCCGCGGCCTAACGGTTGATGTTGGGAAGTTGTCAATATACTAATCGGAGCAAGAACTCTTATAGCGCGATGCAGGATTAGTAGTTACTTCGTAGTTCAGCTCGTCTTCGCTAGATGATGTTGGAGTATGTTTTTACTGTATGTGGAAGTTGCCACAATTACTTAGTATTTTTTTAAAAAGTAACTGGAATATCGGGTACGTTTTCTCGTCCTTTTTTTGTGGTAGGTTACAAGAAATGAGACTGTATTTTCAAAAAACTCCACAAGTGCGAGTCTTAGTCGCACACCGAGATTCCCGTACGAACTTATATGTATGTAGATAGTTCGTTCATGTCGAGAATGGGCTTAGAAGATTTTTGCCGTAGTAAGTAAGTATACCTCCTAACATAACTAGTATAGGAAACGTATAACAACATTAGACTTCTTCTATCTTACAAGTCGGATTGAAAGAGTTACTTACTTTTGCCGTTCTAAAAATACTTCCCCATACATCGATATACGGCACAGTCAATTTATCAAACGCTAGGCAGGCCTATGTAACTTTACGCTACAACCAGTACGAACGAAACAGAAATCATATACGCGGATGAAACTGCAGAGAACTCCTAGTAGTATCATATTGACGGGTCATACGTATACTGGTGCAAGTGCAAAATTGTAGCTTTACAGGAGAGCGATTTAATAATTCTAAAATTCGTTATTTTGTACTAATAAAACAGAATTTTTTGATTTGTATCTTTGAAACTATAGACCTGTCGATATACACTTTGCAAACAGGTAAAGCAATCAATGCGATTAACCAGGCTTATATTGTTCAGGTAATATGTCTTTATGTTGCGGTTTATCCGTATGTAGGTTTACAGCACTAATTAACTCAATAAACGCCTAAACCAATTGATTAACATTTCAACAGCTTGAACATTTCATTCATCATCAGCCTTTCACTATCCACTGCTTAACATGGGCTTCTCCTAATGTACGCCACTGAGCTCGATCGTCAGCTCTCCTCATCCAGTTTTGCGCAGATCGTCACTCCACCTGGCCGCAGGGCGTCCTACACTACGTTTCCCTTGACGTGGTCTCCACTCCAGATTTCATTCACCTTAATAAAAACTTTTTAACTAGTCGGGGAACCATTCTAGAAAATAAAATGAAATGTAATTGTTTTGTATTCTTGTAGAATCACTAAATAACAGTAACTGCTATGTTGTTCGTACCTTAATCAACACTCAAGTGATTGTTATCAACTTATAATGCATGTCTGTATTGTCAGGCGGCCAATTGCGTTACCGTTATAACTAGTCATATTAATGTGTATTAACGTATTTTTATTAAATAGTGAACTGTTTTAACAGTTATTGTAGTATGTCCCTACTTTCAATAAAACAAATACGAGTTTTTAATGTTTAATGTGGCGACAACGTGAAAGATTTCAGATTGTATGATAATGATAACTGTTTTACATATTCAAATAGAAGAAACATTGTTGTATTGACGATGTGTAAGGATAAAAGTTTTGGGATAAACTGTGTGTTTGAACAAAGACAGATGAAAAGTTTTAACTTCATAAATTAAGTTTATATTGCACACTCGTAGACGTCACAATTAGTAGCTTGAGTCATAAAGTTTGGAAATAATGCTGTTGAAAAAAACCGTACGCTAAAGCGAGTTAATACTAATAATAACGATGCTTCGGTTACTTGCAGCATACATGCTTTTTAAAAAAATCTTCGACAAGTCACTAATGTCAAGGTGTTCCGTACTCTTTGTTTGAATTCTAAAACTAGTAAGTACATATATTTTAAAGCTGTAACCATATTATTTGAACAATGTTCTTAAACCAAATAAATTAATACGGGCATTCAGAATGACGTTTTTCAATTTCAGTTTACGACAGAGATGAGATACTAGATATGGTTGGATTTAGTGAGATTGACATCTAACATAAACTATGTGTCACATTCGGTCTAGTAAGATGTAGACCTAGATAGTGAAACGCGGATATCTCTATATCTGCTGTAAAGAAGTAAAAGTACTACAAAGATGGAGTATTCCTTGCGACTGCGAGAACTTATTAAATACTAGCAGCGCCTCGCGGTTTCACCCGCATAAGTCCCGACCCCGTAGGAATGTCGAGATAAAAAGTAAAAGCCTATGCGTTAATCCAGGTCTCCAGCTATTATGCTACTACATATCAAGTTTCATCGCAATCGGTGCAGTAGTTTTTGTGTGAAAATATTACAAACGTACATACAAAAACACAAATGTTTCCTCTTTATAATATTACTAGCAGCGCCTCGAGGTTTCACCCGCGTAAGTCCCGAATGTCGGGATAAAGAGTATCTTATGCGTTAATCCAGGTCTCCAGCTATCTACATACCAAGTTTCATCGCAATCGGTCCTATGTGTGAAAACATTACAAACATACACACAAATGTTTCCTCTTTATAATATTAGTTTAGATTATTAGTTTAGATTTCTAAAGTGTGTGTAATGTTACATATGTGTGTTATGGTAAACACTATGTACACATGTGTTTGTACAAAATTCACATAACATGCATAATTAATAAAGCTATCTATATATTTTTATACGACTTTCAATAGTAAAGAGGTAACAATTTTTACATTCTACATTGTGATAATTCCATATAATCTATATACTGTACTATGATTAATTTTCAAAAGTAACTTTGCCTGCTTGCTTTTAATGAATTTTGGTATAGAGATGAAAGGGGATCTTAGAGAAGGACATAACTTACTTTTTGTCGTTAAAATAAAACGTGAAGGTTTAAAAATATGGGCCATAGATAAAATGGTACGTAAGCATCGATATTCTCTCAAGGAACCGTTGGTTACTGTTCTTGGAGTTTGATTTAGTATCTCGACAAAACGAAAGGTTTAAATTTAAACTTTTACGTCTTTCTCGTTACTGAATAGATTATATTAATAGTTTATAACTATGTTATATTGTATCAAGCTAATACTACTACTCAGAACTGTTTTGAACTACACCAGTAGTTAGACGATCTAATGTCCCGAAAAACCAGTCGGATTTCAAAAAATGTTTTTAAATTTGATGACCTCACTCTTGAGGAAGGTTATGTGCTCCATAGACGATCATGCAGCATGACATGCGTTACGTGCTGTCATGCATGCATGATCGTTTAATTGTAATGATTGATGCGAATGACATGCAAACTACGTTCATGACATGCAAACTACGTGCTGGCAGTTGATTGACAATTTCTTATTTTTATATTTATATATTTATTTATTTATAAATCTGCCTTTGACAAACACAT
Source organism: Callimorpha dominula (assembly GCA_949752705.1). Classification (NCBI taxonomy): domain Eukaryota; kingdom Metazoa; phylum Arthropoda; class Insecta; order Lepidoptera; family Erebidae; genus Callimorpha; species Callimorpha dominula. The sequence continues at coordinate 14,675,416 of OX457005.1, forward strand.
TTCCATACCAGCGTAGAAGACCCCTTCACTGTACTATCTATATCGACTGAATAAAATGATTATACCAAGCGAACCATCATGCTGCATGATAAACTCTCAATAGGTCCTTCATGCAACATGATGATTCAGCATGTCATGCCGCATGATCGTCTAGGGACCGTTTTACAACCAACATCAAGGTTAAGATTTACAACACGTTACGACCCCTAGGATCTCTCCCAGCAGTGACCAAACTCGCGGTAAAAACTACGTTGAACGGCTAGATATTATTTAATACATTTAAACGTACGAACTATGCATATATTGCATACTGTAGTATAATTAATTGCAATTTAAATAAATAGAGCGCAATTTCCTTTGGTCTAAATCTTATAATTATACGCTTCTCAGCTCTCCAGCTATAAGTTTCAATTTTAACATTCACTCTTTAAGTCTTAAAAATGTTAATGATATTGTGTGATATTGTAGACAATACCTACTGCTTAACCGAGGCTCCGTTTTGTCTATATTATCATGAGAATTGTATATTATTAGAAAATACATAAAACTGTTACAATTTCAAGAATCATGATTGAGTTTATACTGATTATAATGTTTTTAAAATTGTCTTGGAACATGATTTCGTGTTATTTTATTTGTGGCTTTAAAGCTCATGTCATCCGTTAAAACAGTATTTTTTCTTATGAACATTATACATATAGGTATTTCTAGTATAAAATACATGTTATGTAGACTGACTTCTGTACAATCCCGGAGGATTGGACAGAGGCGTATTACTCTAGAAAGCGTGGCTATATCCACTTATGGAGCTCGTTTCCAGACTTTGCTGCTCCGAATTACCTAACCGAAGTAAACAATAACAATTTGCTCTACTGCACGGGATTAACGAGGTTGCACAATTATACATTTTACATAATGTATAATCTAAACACATTTACCAATATCTTAGGAATTTTAATTGGTAGTGCTTACTAATCTGAATTAAACACGCTGATCGCGTCTATCGCGCGATGTAGTCTACATTCTGCCTCTAACAAAATAATGCAATAAAAATGAAGCTGGATATTATTAGCAAATCAATAAGTGTACTATATGCAATTATATAGTAATATGTTGATTAGATCACTCGTAGAATGGAACACTTGCATATTTTAACAGTGTTCAAGTGCTAAGGCGTATGAGACCTTTCCAATAGTAACTATTCTGTGCCCTGCGATAAACTTAAGTTGTAAACATATCTCCATATGTTTACAACTTAAGTTTATCGCAGGTTATTGGATATAATCCATAGCATAATAAAATAGAAAACATAGAAATGTATTCATAAATCTAAAATATTTTAAATTCAACCCGTGAACCTCAAAGGCCCCTTGATATGGTGGATCGATCGCGCGGCGATCTGTAGGCGATGTGTTTGAGGGGAGCATTATCCGCCTCATCCTATTTAGCAATGGGTGAGTGACGTGTGACAGACAGACCCCTCCGACCTTAGCATTTGGATAGGGAAATGTATCAATTTATATAGAAGGGTATGTGGAATGTGAATATTTGGTTTAAGTAATTTTGAGTATTGAAGTATATGGTTCTTAATTTGAACACGTGTAAAGCTATGTTAGTATGTAAGGTTACTACTACTATAAAGAGATGTAAGTTGCTGACTACTAAAGTCTAAATAGATTTGAGCCTTAGCACTCAGTATTAATTTGCTTCTTAACGATGCCAGGTTGGAAGATTTAATTACTAATAGAATATATACAATCTTTCAGTGACAGAGAGTCCCAAATAAATTTTCAAAAAATACTGAAATTTTAAGAACCGAAGGGTTTGTTAGCTATACAAAGTCCCTCATTTAAGATAAGATACATTTAAATTAAAGAAAAAAGCATAATGATGAGAAATCATCTTTATAGAAAAATAAGGATTAAAAGCAACATATTATATTATTAAAGGCTAGTGAAAACGAACCTCTAATACCTTTCCAAAAATATTTTCTCGCAAGCGTCCGACCAATACGTACTGTTCATGTAATTGAATCAATTCACGTGATGTACAGGATCACAGAAATTGACGAAATTCACGAATTCAAATACATCGTACAGTTAAGTTGCGAATCCGTGTGCAGATGCTTGATACAATTAAACTTTCTTTATCTTCCGCAACCTGTCTTCACCTATATCTCTGTATAAAATTCTCTCTATTCCTACCATTTCCTGTGGTCCTATGCTATATCATCCAGATTCCTCCTACAAGAGTGAGCATATCATAAACCGATGTTAATTAACGAACTCAAAATCCATTATTTATATTACTCAGAAAAGTTTACTTGACAATTTCATTATTTCTCAACAGCATGCATTGTTCCGTTCCCTGTGGCGCCAGATGTCGCCATTAAGCAAACAATTTCATTTAAATTATCTATGGTACAACCAGTTGTATCACGGAGATATTATCTTATTATACTTCTGGTTTACAGGTGCCGTAAAGAAATAAATATTGCAATCATTTGTAGAGAGTTCGAATGTAATTAATGTAGGCATATGTAAAAATAGTACGTTATTTTTTATTTACTTAAATTTCACTATGGAAATTTTAATACACTAACATGAACTCAATTAATAAACTATTTAGATAAGTAGGTATTGGATAGGTAACTATTTGCATGGCTTGGAAATAATGGGATAGTAACGTGGTATGGAATTCTTATCTTATCCTTACTTACACAATCAAACTTTAGCCATCCTTTTACGGCATTTGAAGGCAACACTGAGCTAACATATTCTTGACGTTTAACATCAAACCCTAAACTTAATTATTTCACAATAAAACTACTAATGATTACTTTAATTTACATTTAAATAAAAATATGCATTTTTCACATAATATTCATTACAGGTCTTTAAAGTCAATACTAAAATTGGTTAAAGTAATGTTCGAAAGCATGTATATGTATTGTAATTGTGAGATGAATATGTCAGTTACCATTCAGAACATTCACAAAAGCATCACGAATTTTTTGACAAAAAAATCTAATACCTACCGACAAGGGACTCGAACTTATAACTTTGGAACGGCAATCGCGAGTACTAAATACTTACACACACTGACTCTAGTCAAACCTTACTTACCAGTATGTTCTATTTTAAGAACATAAAGAACCCGCATTACAAACATGGTAGTTTGTAATGCGGGTTCTTTATCATTCACATCATCATTACAAAGATTATTAAATTTTGATGACCTACAGCAAAAGTTAAGGACTTTTCAACTGTATACTTCATTTGAGCCACTTTACCACAATACCTTCATTTTTGTTCAACCAACATCAAAATCTTGTGTAAAAGTGCTTACTAAAATCGTAAAGACACAAACGACTTTTACACCCCAAACCTTTTTTTATATCCTCACCTTTGACCGCCGTTTAAAAAAATCAAACCATTTTTAATACCGCTTTGAATTTGAGTGCCGACGACTCCGGAAGTAAATCAAAAGCTTCTTGTTTAACTTCATTTAGTAACATAGCTTACAGCCGGTATGATGTATGGAAGGAAAATATCATAATATTTGGATGGATCACCGGATAAAACTTATTTTTGAAACTTACGAGTACGTTACGATCGTTGATTTGTTTTTGATAAATTATTTTTCTAATGATGATGTTTTTTCTTTTGGTTTTGCTTGTTCCCTGGTTTATTATTAGAGATAAAAATTTGAAATTTGCTGATGCATTATATACCGTATGTCTATATAATAAATGTATCTATGTACATAATATACATATAATCTGTATGTATGTATATATAATCGAGTGCCATGGTACTTGATCTTTATGATTTTGAAATAACTTTCAGAATCATAAAGAGGGTGTTAACTAAAATAAGAATATCATATAATTTTATTGGAGCCATTTAACTACAGCGAAATATATAAAAAAAACAGCTTAATTCAATTCAATAATCCCTAGTTAATGACGTCTTATAAATGGGCTGTTTGAAAGTTATTCAATCTGTAGTGTAATTTGAGGAATATATTCGTATAACATTATAGGTTTGATTGCTTGAAATGACTAACCTTTTGTGTCATGTCATATTAAAATCTTTTACATGCATTATTATCAATATTTCATGAACTTGTAGTTCATGAAATATTGAACATCTTAAGTATTCAATAGTTTGTTAAGTTATTATAAGTGACTTCTAAATATGATTGTTGATGAGGTTCTTAAGAATCAAGTTTTTTAAACTTTGTGTTAGAAAAAGTAGACAATTATTATCACTCAATGGAATTCTCCAAGTCACCAGCCTGAAGTTACAATTTACTGCCTGACATATTGTGTTTATTGTCTACGTACTGACGTAAAGACATTGTAAAAGGTTTCCTTTGTGTAATGTATATCTTTTAAATAAAAAAGTCTTTAGATGCACCCTACACTTTTAATGTTCAGCCATTAGTCATGTTGCTGCATTAAAATCACCACCATCACTAACCACAAACAGCTGTACTATTTGTGGTTTATTTTGTAGAAATTAATGTCACTAGTCTAAGCATGGTCAATGTGGTCTAAATAAACTGACACACATATGAGTGGGGATGATTTATTGGTGTATTATAGATGATTTATTGGGATATAAAAGAAGGTTTGGGGTGTAAAAGTCGTTTGTGTCTTTACGATTTTAGCCCCGTGGCTTTACTCGCGTTAATGTAGTACGCAGTACTTTTTTGTCTGTGCCCGTGCACAAGCTACTCAGAAATAAGAATAGTGTGGATCATGATATGGCAAGTTCATCTCGTCATATCATTGGTTTATAGCACATGTCACATCCTCGTCATATCATACATCCATACCTGAAGTGCAATATGGTAAGGATAATTTTTAATATGAATGGGGAATGTTAAGCAAAGATGAATGAACTGCGTGAAAAATGATGCAGCAAAAGGAGAGAGTGTAGAGATGACGTCTAAAAGGAAAGTAACCTATTGCATCAATCAAAAGGAGTTGGTATAAAAATAATTTAACAGTTATTTTTCGTGTGTGATGTATTACTAGCAGCGTTGTTTCACCCTTGTAAGTCCCGATCCTGTGGGAATATCGGAATAAAAAGTAGCTTATGCGTTAATCCAGGACCCCAGCTATCTACATACCTAGTTTCATCGCAATCGATTCAGTAGTTTTGGTGTGAAAAAGTAACAAACATCCATCCATCCATCCATTAAAACTTTCACATTTATAATATTAGTGGGATTTAGTGCGTGTATTTTTTACTTGGCAATAATTTTGAAGGACATTGAATATCTGTCATTTTAAAAACAGTAATTAACATCTCTTAGTTTTGCCGACACATTGCGTCGACCCCATGTCAAGTTGGGAAAAGGGCATTAAGATGATGTTGAGTTTAGCCGACAGGTCTCTGTCAGGGAAATGTCAGTTGTCTAGGGAACTTTGTAATAATAAACAACCTTTGTATCAGTTTTTTTTTATAAGTTCACCTTGTTAGAACTCACCTCATAAATAATATGTAACATAATTGCGTATAAAATGCAGTCATTAAAGATACTCATATAAATAGTAACTTTTAGATCTATGTAATTAAGTCCAAATTATCTTAAAAAAAATATTAACTCTTACCTCGCATAAGACGTTACGTCATGAATCTCTAGTTGCGAGCGTTTCCTTTGTTTTGACCTCGACTGGTACTGTACGTGTAATTGTCGTAATATTTAAAAATTTAAAAATTTAGAACACCCCCGACTCGAAAATCCCTTCAGCCATTAAAAAAAATCTTTTTAACAAAAAATTAAACCGACGAAAAGAACTAAAAAGCAAAAAATAAATAAACTTTAAGTTTTTTTATCAAAATTTTATATGTACCTATGTAGGCTCTACGTCGGTAATTAATCATTTTATTATTTGACGCCGACTCAAAATAAGTTTATATAAAATTTGATAGTTTATGTAAATAAGCTTAATACTTAAGACTTAAAGTTTATTTATTTTTTGCTTTTTAGTTCTTTTCGTCGGTTTAATTTTTTGTTAAAAAGATTTTTTTAAGGTTTAAAAAAAAAAAAAAATAAAAAAAAAATAAAAAAAAAAAAATTTGTTAAAAAGATTTTTATTTCATGATTTTTTTTCATCATCAGGTCAGCTACATGATGTGATGATTTCCATACGCAAATACCTGATAAAGTAATGAAAAGTAAACAGAAACACTATTCGTTCCTACAATTTTCAGGGGTTTCTCTCAATTTTATCAGAATCCCATCATCAGATCCTGACTTCCTTGACATGGGACCACCGTTAAGGTATACCCTATCCAACAAAAAAAGAATAAATAAAAATCGGTTCATAAATAACGGAGTGAGGGCTGAACATACATAAAAAAAAATATATACACACGGTCGAATTGAGGACCTCGTTTTTTTTCGTCGGTTTAATACATAAAAAATATATATATATATAAATACGGTCGAATTGAGAACCTCCTTTTTTTTTCGTCGGTTAAAAAGAGCTAATGATCTTGGAACGACTGAACATTTTCTTAAATTGTATTTATGAACGCTCTCGATCAAGTCACCTTTCAAACAAAAAAAAAGCCATTTAAGTCGGTCCATTCGTTTGAGAGCTACGATGCCATAGACAGACACACAGACACGCAGATACACAGACACACAGACACACGTCAAACTCACCTACACCCCTCTTTTTGCGTCGGGGGTTAAAAATATATTACAAGACAGTGCTGTGTGTGGCACTCAACTGTTTTGAGCTTTTTGGAAAATCTGCATCTACGTCATACCTGCTCTCAATCAATAAATTAGAAAAATGGAGATAGTATTAGATACTAAATAAGTATATAACGTAATTGAATGAACCTTTTTTCATAAGGTAGTTACACAAAACCTTCGTAGGAAATGGTGTCTTTTTATATTGAGGATCAATAAATAATTCCATCAACACGTGATAAAAAGGTCCTTCCTAACCATTTATAACTCGAGTTACAGACTACAGAATATGCGACGTTTAGTTACCATGGCTACATAAATGTACAATCTAATACATCTGAACACCAATTTGATAGATTCGAATGTGCTTACAGGATTCTTTCATTGTGTGAATACTTACGTAGAGAAGCATTCAAGTACTGAATGTTAGATATTATTGTCCTTCAATTTCATGGATTTCTATTTCTATTACTTTAGTGTTCCTTGACCTTTATTATTGACGTTATACAGAGTGGTAGATATTAATCACATGGGCTCATGATTACTAGCCATCGCGGGCAAAGATTTTTTTGGATTTTCCTCTTTCTTTTATAAGAAGACGTCTTAAGACGCCCTAACATACAATATTTTTTATAAATAATATTATTTTGAATTACTCTCAAGAGCTCTATTTATTTTCCACTAGCAACCCCCTCGGCTTTGCACGGGTAGCAAAGCATATATTGTATTTTTCCGATATCTTCAACAATCATCGTCATATTTCAGCCATTTTACACAAAACCTTAATGAATTCACTCCATCTATTGGTGAAACCGTATCAAAATCTGTTCGGTTGTTATTGAGATTATCGCGAATAGACAGACGCAGCGATGAACTTTGTTGTATAATATGTAGTGATAGTGATTACGTTTTTAAACTTTTTATGCTTCAAACCTTTTGGTATCAAGAAAAGATAGTATCTACAATGTTTTTGACATGTAAGATTGAATGTAAAGGGTTAAAAGTAATAAATACGTGTTACATGTTACATCTCGTTACATAACACTGGCTTTTGCCTTCGGCTTCGCTCGCGTTTCCCAACTTAGTTGGGTTCGGCTTTCAGTTTAACTACGATACGGCCGAACCTTGATATTTTACGTGAAGCGACTGCCGTCAGACCTCCACAACCCCAGTACTAGGCGATATCGAAGTTCTGTAGTCAGACCAGGTTGTCGGACTTTTTAGGGCTCCAACTACCCGTAATGAATGCCACAGATGTTCGTATGGCACCCGGGACCGACCGTTTAACGTGCTCTCCGAGGCACGAAGGGGTCTCGATGTGTTAAGAATGTTCACCCATCCTAGAGTGACCTGGCTAGTTTAACTTTGTAATGTGCTAACCTACTCGTTTCACCATCACTCGGTTACCACTTAGCCACGAGCGAAACGCGAAAGCGAAACAAAATATAAACTTTTTTGATGTAACGCTTTTAGCGCGAGCTGTTGCCCGTTGGCGTGGAAATTTTGATCAGGAACCGTAAATTTTTCCGGGGTTGTACTATTATGTGCTATTCCCGACTATAATTTATTCCGTACAGTCGTTCTGGCCTGATTGACTAACAAATATCTATCCACGCAAGCTTTCAATTTAATTTAAAAACAATATTTATTATATCAGAAAGGACTGTTAGGATTTCAAGCGCTTTAACCATTCACGAGAGCCTCTACGCGATTTCGACAATAACATGGATAAAGAAAATTTTCATTCCAGTTTCATTTCAATCTGTCGCAAGGAGCTAAAGTAAGTGTCTCTTTAACCAAAGCCTTTTAACATGTCACTATAGTTTAATATTAGAAACAAGTAGAACTTTAAATATTTTTTTATTAAAAATCAGGATATCCAGCCATTCTATGACGTGCATCATACTGTTTATCAAAGAGTACACACATCGCATTCTTTTCCATCGTTTGTTACACACAAAAAAACTTACTCAATAGAATGTCCATTATGTAAAAAAAATGTATGATGAGAGTAAAATTCATTCTCTTGACCTTGCACCAACATTCGTCGCAAAATATATTCTCTATAACATTTCCGTACTCAACTCTTTTGGATTAAGTAATATATTACTGAAGATAGTAGTATTAAATAACATAAAATAGACACTTTCATGGGTGATATTCGAACTGACCTACTGTACTAAACTGTGGCTTAAGTTAAGCAACAGTTGTGAGATGCGTGGAGGGGTGCGCGGGCCAGAGGGGGCAAAATCAATAGAAGAGCCCGGCCATGCCCCGCCCCGCCAAAACATTCTACTACCCTTGATGTGGGTTACGGCCTTTTTATATTTATCTACGTGATTTTTCATGTATGTCAGCAGATAAAGTTGTTCTGCCTGTTTTGTTGTCAATGACATTGTCACTAAGTATTACATATTGCGGGTGTAGTAAGAAGTACATACATTATTAATAAAAAGCATACTATATGCCTGTTTTGCTAAGGCATAGCTGCGGGTGTAAATCAATACAGTATCAACATGAGCATGTAACAATAATAAAAATAAATTTCTTAATATACCTACTCTACTTCGGCATCGACTTGACACCAAAGTCAAATGAACATAATTTGCTAGCTATTAAACTTTCACGTTCCGTATATATAATCCTGCTAATATTATAAACGTAAAAGTTTGTGAATATGTATCGATATTTGTTACTGTTTCACGCAAAAACTACTGAACCGATTGCGATGGAACTTCTTATGTACATAGCTGGAGACCTAGATTAACACATAGGCTACTTTTTATCCCGATATTCCCAGGCATTGGGACTTACGCGGATGTAACGAAGCTCAGCTGGTTACAGGTATATGTTTACGGGAATTAACGCGATCACGAGATAGGTATTACATACCTCTGAATTGCCTGACGTTTTCACCAGGTTGCACTGGCCGTGGTCACAGGCTGACTCTAAAAACATAATTTGTATAAAAAGAAATTAAAATGTTAAAACAAGGAGTTTTAAATCTTAGCTTGATTAATTTTTCTTGGTTTTTGTGTTTTTAATAGATAATGTAATATTTTAACCCTATAAATATCCTTAACAAGTAAGTTGCTTGTAAATAACGTTTTATTTAATAAATAACAGATTTATCCGTCATAGAATAAATATATCAATAAAGCTCTGTTATGATCCATCCATCAGTTTCTAATGGTAACGACATTGCTTCTGAAACGTTTTTGTAGTAGTTAGCTAGACATGTCTAATGTTAGTTTAGGCTGCCGCAGATGGGCCACTTGTTCAGAGATCGAATGTGTACTACATTTCTACACAATTGTTTTTGTTGTTTATAAACCGAAGACTGTTTGTTTACTAACAATCTTGGTGTATAAATATTATGTTGGCTGACCACATGAGCGTAATTTAAAAAAATGAAACGATTACGAAAAAAAATATGTTTTGGTGTAGAGTTAAAGTGTAATAGGTTAAATTACTTGCGAAATAAAGATTAAAAAAGATTTTTAGTTTTTCAAAGAAATAACAGTTACTTTCTGTAAGTATCTTGAGGAGTTAAAACTCTTTAGTATTTTTTTTTTCATTTTAATGCGAAATAAATAAACTGTTTTAAATTATAATTCTGTAAACTTTCTGCACAAGTTAATAGAAAGTTTAGTTAGCAATAAAATATATTTCAAATTTGTTTTATTTTTTAAATTAGCCAGTTAAGTAACAAAGTAACAGGTCTTGTAAAATTTGTGAAAATTTACAATAAGTTATGGGCTCATCTCTTTGTGACTTCAACAGCACGTGTAGGCCTTGGTCCTAGTGTCATAAGTACTTAAAGTAGTCGATTCATTAAATAAGTGCCATAGATCGATGGATAGTTTTGTATTTGCTTTTGCAGTAAGTAATTAATGTTTAAGAATAGCAAGAGTTTAAAAACATTTTCTCTGCTTACGACCTACTCGTATATAGGATCTTTTAAAAGTTAGCTCTTTTTGTATGTATGCTCTCCCAATAGTGCAAAGCGTTTGAGGAATTCTTTAAAGTAATACCTATGATTACTTTCTAGCATTCAGAACTTCCCTTCCCTAAGACTTTCGCCTTCTATGCGGTCTAAAGTAATTGTAAAATGAAGCAAGGTATGCGTTCTTTAAATGGGCAATAAAATATTTAAGTATTGCAATATCTATTCATTGATTTGATTTGATTTATTTATTTCATATACAATTTACATTGTGTTTGAAACATAGTAATATTAGGAATACACACATAAATCGAACATTCAAGGCAAGAGATTAATTGTGATGATTGATTTTATTTACCAATCGAGCTGTATAGGTATATTTTCTTATAGTGGAAAAATAAGATTGTTGTTACAAAGATATGACTCCGTATATTTCAAATATTACTAACTAGCTGTACCCCATAGTTTCACCTGCGTTCATGGTCACTGTTCTATTGGTCGTAACGTAATGGCATTCCTCGATAAATGGGCTATCCAACACTAAAATATCTTTTCAATTCGAATCAGTAGTTCCTCATCAGTAGTTCCGCGCGTTAAACTAAACAAACAAACTCTTCAGCTTTATAATATTAGTATATGAACTACCTCACTGTAACTAAGTTAAGGCTGAATCTGCTTATATACCTAATTCGTAAGTTAATGACATATTAAGAGTTATTAAACTCATGGGTAATTACGTTATTTCTTACGTCATACATAGTCACACATAAGTACATCTGACTATGTGTGAACTACCTACTACTGTTACAACTATTGAAACACCGGATGAACGAATAGCAAGACCAGAAACTCGAAGAAAGGACTTCAAATCCCACAAATTTGAATGTTGTCAAACATAGCTCTATTTACCAAGCCGGTTGAATTAAAAAAATATGGTATTCACGAGTTCTTTTAAAACAAAACTCAAGGAGTATCTACTAATAAAATGTCTGTATAGTGCAGATGAATTATGACTTTCTTTTGAGAACCATAATTAGTGTTTTGATTAATAATGAATTAGTTATGCAATACGTATGTAATGAATTGTATCATTATCATCTGACATGGATAATTTTAAAATAGTTAAGTAAATAATGGTATCATAATTTTTATTTATTTATATGTATGACTGATAAGAATAATTTTAAAATTGTAAGTGTAAGTAATCATTTTGTAATTAGTGTAATATTATGTACAAATTGTTTCTGGATAAATAAATAAATAAAAATAAATAAATAAAATCTAGCCAATTTAAAATTAAGTATCATGGGCGTGGTGCATGTTACGATTTCATCTTCTGATAGAATTCATCTTTCTATATAAGTTCGTAGACTGAATTATTAGGTATTATTTGCTTAATGAAATAGAGTTCTAATACAAATGAGTATGTCACATTATCTTATAAAAAAAAAGTATCACCGACTTCAATGTGCTTTTTAGTGGAAAGTAGATGTATTTTGTTTAAATTATATTAAGTTTATGGTTTAAATACAAAATGGGTAGGCCAACTAAACGCACTGCTCAAATGAGACAGCGATGTTTCGGAGCAAACGTAAACATCATCGATGTATACAATTTTTAGATATATATAGACTGCACGGATGGCGCAATGGTTTAAGTGGTCATCTCGCCACTACGCCGCGCCGAGTGTTGTGGGTTCAAATCCCACACAGGACAAAAATTTGTGTGATCTACAAATATTTGTACCGAGTCTGGGTGTTCTTTGTGTCCGTTGTTTGAATGTTTGTGAAGCCCCCCGCGACACAGGAATATTCCTAATGCGGAAGAGATTTGTTGATTTTAAGAAACCGCTCTACTGATTTCGATAACATTTAAATGGGACCACCTGGGAAGTATACCCTTTCCAACAAATAAGAATTTTCAAAATTGCTTCAGGCGTCTTCGCGTAATCGGTGTACATAGTTACATAAAAAAAAAATGTGTGTGTGTACCAGAGTACACAGGTAAGAAGTGAAACTTCTTTACGACATATCATTTTTCTACTATTTGCAACTTCACGAAAATGGGGTAGATAAGGCTTAAGCCTTAAGAAATTATAAAACGAAATATATAATCACTCTCACTTTTCTTGTAAATTCACTTAAATTTGAATAAGTCTTTTTATTTTATCACTTTCAAATTAATATATTGTTATTCTTATTTCAAACCAAACTTCAAAACTAATATATTGTTGTTATTATTATAATATATTACATTATATTATTTACGTCACTATACTAAACTTTGATAAACAAAGCAACATGGCGCGTAACCGAAAAACGTGACGATTGCTACAAAAATTTCTCCCAAACGTCGATAAAGAAGTTTCACTTCAATAAGATTCCGACGAATTGAGAACCTCCTCCTTTTTGGAAGTCAGTTAATAAAATAGTATTTACACTGAATGATAAGAAAGTTCTTATTATCATAGTGGTAAGATGATAGCAATTTACGGCATTGTATTACAAAGTGTATTCTACGAAACTTCGGTTATACCGTCTGTATTATAAAGGGTGAGAGAATTAATATTTTAATTGGACCTTTCAGGCGGTACCTTGTTATTTATTGGTGTTTCTGTTAGAATCTCACTAAAGTTTAATTGAGGCTATGTACTTCGAACACTCCTAACCCTTCTTTGTGGAAGTTAGTAAAGGTTGCATACAACGTCTGTGTAACTGTTTTTCTTATTTTATAACATCTTACAACAAACTTTTTGAAACTTCAGACTGAGAGGGGCCAAGTGGATCCCATGGAATATTCAATCCAATGAATAAAGGACCTTCCAGTTATAATCGAGCTTCTCGCTACTCCATGAAGACTCTTTTATTAAAGAAGATTAAGAACATCATAGTCTTCGTTATTATCTAATAACAAAGACTATGATGTTCTTAATCTTCGTTAAAATAGACTTCTTGATAATCCCTGTAATTAAGCTAATACTTAAGAATAGAGTAAAGTCCGTAATGTCATGGTAACTATGTGGTTCTAATGTGAAAGCAATAAATCATTGCTATAAAGATACTCTTCAACCTCATATCAGAGAGCGGAAATTTTTGAAAAACCACATTCAAAAAATTCTTACGTGACATAGTCGTGTGGAGATGTTTTAAACTAAATTTAAATACTCACTAATCAAACTGTCACGTCGTCGGGTGAGTGACCATTACCGTTAAACTATTTTGAATTTATAAAAAGAATTCAGATTTTAAAACACTTCTGACTCGAAAATCCCTTCAATAATATTAGAAAAGAGCTAATGACCTTTGAACAGCTGAACAGATATTTTTTAATTATAGCTAAGAACACTATAGATTAAAAAACCTTCAAACAAGAAAAAACTAAATCAAAATCGGTTCATCCGTTTAGGAGCTCTGATGACAGACAGATATTAGACAGACACACAGATGCACAGATACAGAAACACACAAATACACATATGCACATGTTAAACTCCTTGCGTGAGGTCTATAAACAGACAATGAAATGCCGCTGTTGTATGGTTTACGATAGATTGGATCGACCACAGGATATAAATTTTAAATCTAAAATCTTTACATTCAAGATACCATGTTTCCGTTCCATGCCTTTCCCAGACACCCTCTCCTAATGTAATTCTATGTTTTTTATTCCTCCTCTGCTGTATTTTTTTATTATTGTTCTCAATCTATTCATTATCATATTTCATTCATTCTATTTTATCATTCATGTTTGAAATTGTAATTTTTGTTCTTAAATATACTCATCCACGAGGGATATAAAGTTCTTAAATTAATTATTAAACGCCTATTTTTTATTCTATAGGAAAACAATAAAAAAATGTCAAACAAATCAAACAAAAGTTAAAGGGTTGGAGTTCTTAGGTATCAAAGAGATAAAGCTATATTGTAGAGGTCTATAGGTAAATGAATTGAAATACTTTTCAGTTACTTTCTAATAATATACTATCATTAAAATTATTTAGAGTCGAGTATTACAAGGAATCGTAACAGAATTAGCACTTTAACTACACATTTTTAATTATCGTGCCTACTTTATAGAGCTCACGTATGTGATTGTATGGCCAATAATATCCGGTCACATTTGTGACAGGTTAGAACACCATCGCGGTAATGGTAATTGATAGTCGCTTACGGTTGGTGGGGCTACTCATCCCGTTTGGTGTCCGGCTTCTTTCTTCTATACACTTTAACGAGGTGTGTCCACTCTGACGGATTTCCAGCGAAGGACTTTCATTTGCTGGGTTTGCTGCTGCACTTCTTCATATGTCTTTTAAGCACATCTTTGTAGCTAAAGAGCTGTCCGCTTTGCTTGCGCTTAAAAGATGCGATTGGTCACCCCGTCTATCGTCAGGCATGCAAAACCCATGACCACACTAGTAACTTTATTTATATCCAAAATTTTCAAAAAGAGATTTTAGCTGCCAGAACTCGGTTTCGAGAAAGGTTGACAAGCACTAAATAAAGGTACAGTTACTAAAGCTCTGACCACGCGTAAATCACGTTCGATAAACAATAGCTGCTTTATGACACCTGGAACCCTATCCTATGAATACAATACAATTGCAGATACTAAAACAAAGCTTAAGTTGACTAAATAAGATCCAAATTTACACGCAGCTCTAATGTTCCAGCAGCCTAAAGGGAAAATCATAAATTAATGACATTTAGGAAGCGGTTTTAAAAACATAATAAATAACAGTAAATGTCAAAGTATTTCATCGTACTACTCTTATTTTTTTAATTAGTTCCTTCCTCAGTGGAAAATTTAAGTCGATATAAAACGTTGGAATGGTCAATAAAATAAAAGGCAAAGAGTTATAATAGCTTTATTTTAACTGCTTCGAGTTGAAGTAGAAGATGGATAAGAAAGAATTTTACCGTCTGTCTTCGTACTCATCTCTTGAAAATTACTATAAATGGAATAAAATCTACATACATTTACATGAGCTATTCTGTAAGTATTAGTTTATACGTAAAAAAATAAGCACTGCAAAATCCTATATTTATGTCATGACCAGACTTAGTTGTTGGCCTAAACACCAAGCCATAAAATCATGAAATACACTTGGAATTGTTGTTGTGATCAGTCCCTTTATAGGTGTATAAAGTCCGTAACAGTAGAATAAGTCTCAAAAAATATTAACAACCCTCCTCTAAAATCATGAACTTTGCAGAACATTTTGCGCCAAACAAGTTGTCAGACTATTTGTAGGAGGTTACTGTTCATAGTTTCGTACTTCTTAAATGACAGCATTCTAGACAGCTGGGACCGAGCAACGGCGAGAAATGTACGAGTTCTATGAGGCTCAGTGAAACCAAGCTTTTTTATATCAAAAAATATTTTATACGAGTTTGTTAGTATTTTGGTCTGGCTTAATGATGCAAAGCATGATTTACACTTTGGCACAGTTTACGTAACAATGATCACCTACATATTTTATAAGTATTTTTAAGAATAGTACTAAAGTTATGTGATAAAATAATTGATTATGAATAGATAAAATAATCATTTATTGCCAAAATTGTTTACAAGTTCTTCTGATAATAATCATAATTATTATTGAACATATTTCAAGATATACTTTACATTATTAGACACACGTAGTTAGTTATAGAATAGTTGAATACCCCAGCACGCTCCAACAGACATTCTTTTTTGATGCAGATATTATGTAAGTACCTATATTTTAACTATTTTAAAGGTTGATTTAACGTTCACCTAAGAATGTGTACAAAAATGTTGATCCAGAATTTTACAGTGACACAAAAAAAAAAATACTATGAAAAGTTTCATCTGTTTATTTGACCTTAGTAATATAGGTAAGGATTATGAGATAATTAGTACATATATTCTTTGCCCTAATAAAGACACTACTTTTTTACATAAAAATTTATGTTTTGTTACTTACAGATTTGTTAAAAAAGAACTCTAACCAGATAATTTTGTGGTTAGCATCATTAGTAAGGTATACCATCATTGTTTAGTCTATTAGTTTCGGTACCGTTATGATTAATTTGGTAGGATACTACGTATTGCGGCTCTAACCACTGAATCAGTGCGGTGTACCTAATTCGGCCTAACACGAGGAGTTTCTGGAATAATTTATTTGTATACACACGAACGAGTCAGATTATATAATAGGTATACATATTTTATATATAAGGAAACGCTTTATGAGTTTTCGAAGTAGGGGTAATTAGTCGCGTGGTTGTAAAAAGTAGCCAATTCTATTAATCTCTTAAATATAAATAATTTTACCCTAAAAAGAACAAGTGATAATTAGATAAAAAGTTATGTAATGTAATTCTAAGAGGTTCCTCTGCGCAAATAACAAGGATCGTTACTAATAAAAGTCCATTATTTTGTTTAGAAAGTTCAAAATAATTATGTGTAAGACTCGTCAGAAGGTTGCTAACCGTACTATAATATAAAGTATTGTACTATATTTCGGGTCTGTTCAAGAAGTATATAGTACGCAAAAATACCTTATTTTCAACACCGGAATATAACAAACAAATCCTTAGTTTAAAAAAAAATTGAACGCGCCTTTTTATTAACTTTTGACTAATGCCATAGCATGAATCCGAACTTATCTGTTATATAATGCATTCAGAACTTGTCAATAGTGTCAAATTGACAACGTCAAACGAACTTTTGGTCTGCTTTAATATTGTTTGGGATTTTGGTAATTCTTAAATTAAAGTTCTTTCTTTTGAGAAGTTGAAATACTAACTAAATTGGTCATGGAAAGTGGGAGCATATTTAAAAAAATACTGAAAATAACTTAACAAATTTATTTAAAGTAATTTCCTTTGATTATATATAATCAAATGTAATTTCATTCCTGCTCTCGAAGTAGCGGGAATACCGCTACTTCAGCATTCATAGAAATGATATTTTCGATTATGAATTCGAAATGGCAAGAAGAAAGAAACAGAAGTATTTCATTAATAAAAAATGAGCTTTTGATTTACAAATTAAATATAGCATAAAGCAAGCATATTAGAGTTTTTAAATTTTTATAACAATGACTAAGTAACAAATATATTTTTGTCTATTTTTTGCTTTTTCACAATTATAAAATATTATATTTTTTATGGCGGCCTATATTTTTATAGCTTCTTTTAAAAAATATAAAATTTTGAAGAAGAAATTAATGTCAGAACGTTAGATGAGTCATCGTTGCCGAAAAACTCAAGTTTTCTATATTTTTCAATATTTACCATTCAAATAATATAATCTAGGTCATTAGCCAATTTTTAAATCGTATTACTATACGATTTTATGAAGGGCTAGCAGTTACCGTACAGCTTCGCTTGCATATGCATATTTATGTATTTTGCGCGGAACCCTAATTCTTATTGAAATAAAAGTGGCATATGTTACTCTTATAAAACACCAGCTATCTGCCAGTGAAAGTTCCGTGGAAATTGGTCCACCCGTTCCGGACATTATTTTAAAAGCATCGTGCAAAAATAACTATTATTTTGACATTACAAACAGATACATTAATTTTATTTATTTGTATTGATGAAGTGATATATAGCCAACACTAGGGTTCTATTTACCTATGTATTTCGGGGTGGCAAAAGCAAGATGCATTTCTCACAAATAAGTATATTAACTACTAATGATATACGGCTGTAATCACATACATATGTATGTTTCAGAAAGTTCGAATAGTTTTGAATCATACAGAAGCTTTTAATCCTGCAGATTTAACTCCCTGATAAAAGTCTCGTTTTTTTGCTCTTCATAGGCTTTCTTTAAATAAATTCTGGGTGGTTTTTGTTGTCCAAGGATGTTGATGGAATGTCTGGAATTTTCTGAAAATATAAAAAAAAAAAAAAGTGTGGTTTAGAAATGCGCCTAGTTTAGGAAAAACATTTACAGAAAAGAAAAAAAGAAGTTTATGTTTTCCAAATCCATTTTTTTCTCAAGGTAAATCAACTATTTGTTAGCTACACATAACGATCCTAAAATTTTACCACACCTTTCTGTAACAGCCTGTATAGATTAAGCTACCAAAACGGACCGCGAAAGACTGTAATATTTACATACTACCGTGAGTTTGTTTGTAAAGATACATTCTAAAATAGGATTACGTACACGGCGGCTTCCGGGCGGACCCGGGCCATACATAGATTATTCACTCAGCAGCTTTATTCGGGCCCACTTAGTTTAAAACCCGATCTATCCGTACCCACTATGAATAGTTTCAATAATCAGAGCTCTGGAATCGCACTTTATTGAAAGTTTTGATTCATTGTTTAATGGTATTAGTTTGTGAAACGATATTCAGATATTTTTATGTGTACCAAAATTTTTAGAAGTTTTAGTACCTTGTCCGTTAGCAATATAAAATGTTTTTGCTGGTTTTTCTTTGCAAACCTTTATGGTATAATTAGTATCACATACGAGCAAAGCCATGCTGCGGCACGTATAGGCCGACTAGACCTGAGTGATAACACGGCCTCATAGAAAACCAGCAGTGAAGCAATGCTTGCATTGCTTTTCGCCGAGTGAGTGAGGTTACCGGAGGCCCTAACCCTTCCCTCTCCCCTGCTCTAACACACAAGGCGTTGATATCAACATAAACTCTAACATATTAAAATTAGCTGCAATAAATTTTCTCAGATAAAGATGTACACATGTTAGGCATTGTACAGTACCAAGAGTTTTAGACATTACCTATATGTGATATAAATCTGTATACTTAAATAACTTATGCTTTACGCAGACAAAAGCTACAACATTTGCCAATACACGTGCGTATATCATTTTCCTAAAAGCTTGATAAAATGTGTCGAGCAAATTTAAAAGAGAATTAATATCTTAAGTTTTTATAGTTCCACATAAAGTGTCGAAAATCAAACCATATTGCTGAAGAATGTTCATCTCTAAATTAACAATGTCATGTAAATTTTATTAGAAACTGAAATGTTTTAATGCTTATAAAGCTATGGTCATTGTCTAGAATGAGGGTTTAAATTTTGAGAATAAATTTTGCGAAGTCTCTAAATAATTACATAGTACTTCGTAGCTCAGAAAAACTAATATGCTGTGAAACATCTTAATAACCACGTCATGAAGTCAGCTCCCAGGGATGGGAGAAATATTTGGCTTAAATACTTCTGCTGGTATGAGTGCTGCTCCATACTACAGAAGCCCGCTGTCATCAGTAGATAGATAATCCTACTAATATTATAAACGTGAAAGTTTGTGAGGATGTACGGATGTAACAGCATCCATGTATGTATGGATGTTTGTTACTCTTTCACGCCAAAACTACTTAACCGATTGCTATGAAACTTGGTATGTAGATAGCTGGAGACCTGGATTGACATATAGGCTACTTTCTATCCTGATATTCGAACGGGGGACTTACACGGGTGAATCCGCGGGGCGCTGCTAGTAATAATATTAAATAAAGCCCTTAAATACGAGCATAACAAGAATAAGTTAATACACCACTTAATTTTAAGAAGTTAGAAAACTGCGTTGCAAATTTGGACAGTTAAGCCAGCTCAGTATAGTAACTGAAGTAGGCAATAAGTGTATGCGTTTGTTTTTTGTGATGTTTGTGATGTTGTGTGCTAGTTTTTGTTAAAAACATCGTGTGTGCGTGTGTGAGTGTGTGCGTGTGTGTGTGTGCTTGTGTGTGCGTGCGTGCGTGTGTGCGTAACGTTTTGCTGTAAGTAGGGTCCTCAGAGCTCCGAGGGCGCTTGGTAACGAAAAAGTGATACCATTGATGTGTTTACTGGCAAAAATACTTCTTCACTCTACTACTATTATATATATATATATATCTACTCTAATTTTGATGATTATCATCATTTATCTCTTAAAATCTGTTATGAACCTACGAAGTCTATGTAGATTCGTCAAATCTTTATATTACTTATAAAAAGCTAAATACTTATTCCGCAAATTCCTACTTAAAGTAGAAAAATCCTATTTAAAACTTTCTTGAATTTGAAACACCAAAATTTAAAAATTATAAGCGTTAAAATAAAAAAAAATGTCAGTCTGCGAGAATTACAGAGGCGACGAATATGGCGGCAACATTAGGGGCTGCAACGAGGGGATGATTATGACGAATGGTAGCACAAATTTAATTATGTTAATATTACCAGTGGTGGATTAAAATGAGAACCATTTTCAAGTAAAAACATTTAACTGCAAAGAGAAATAATCTTTATGTGATGCGATAATTTTAAAACAAATTTGCTTTTGATTTTAATTAATTAAGAAGGCATTTCTAAGCTTATATTTTATTAATTAAGAGTATAATTTGTCAAAAAAGGAATGGTCTGTTTGAGAATGGTTTATTCTTAGCCAAAGAACAATATTTAACTCATGGGAAAATGTTCCTAACCCTTTTTTTATCTTGGTACATTTTTTTATAAATCACTTTGTACAAAACATTATTTTTGCCATACATAGTTGAATCATGGCAAAAATAATGCTTTATACATTATCCTAACTAACATTATAAATGCTAACGTGAGTTTGTTTGTTACGCATTTACACCTTAACAACTCAACCGATCATCATGTAATTTTGCATACGACTTATCAGGTACAGAAAACGACATATATAGTATTTTTTATCGAGAAAAAAAGCGAACTTACCTGCAAGCAATTGACAAATATTGAGCACTGACTGCATTAAATTAAAATCCCTTTTTTCAAAACCTTTTACAAAAATATATTGTTTTCTTTTCCATCCAATCCCGTTGTTGTCCTACCATTGTTATTCAACAGTGAAAACAAGTGTATCTTGACATCTTAAAATATAAAACAAGTGCCAAGTTTCGACTGGCCTGTTGATCTAGTGGTTATTGATCCTGACTGCTAAGCCAGAGGTCGTGAGTTTGATTCCCACCCAGGACAAATAATAATGTGATGAGTACGGTCATTTGTTCTGTGTCTGGGTGTTATTTATCTATAATATGTATGTTTATCAGCAGTCTGATTACCTTAGTACAGACTCGTCCTAGTTTGGGATTAGACGGCCGTGTGTGAGTATGTGAAGATATTATTATTTAAGTAGGTACCTAATCAGACATCATCCTCCGCGCCATTTCCCAACTACGTTGGGGTCGGCTTTCAATCTAACTACGATACGGCCGAACTTCGATATTTTTACGTGAAGCGACTGCTGTCAGATCTCGACAACCCCAATACTAGTCGACATCGAAGTTCTTTAGTTAGACCAGGTTGTCGGACTTTTCCCGAAGAGGTACGCGAGTGGCGTGAGGCCGCTCGCCGAGCCACGATGGCTCTGGCTCGTTGGTCATCCCGGCTGGAGGCTCCACGTGCTGGCTTTGCCGCCGTGGCGGCGCTCCAGCCGGTCATCGTCGAGTGGGCAGGGTGGCAGCACGGGACCCTTCCCTTCCGACTGACGCAGGTTCTTCTGGGCACGGCTGCTTCGGGAAGTACCTGCACTCGGTCGCTAGGAGGGAATTGAGTCCCGCCTGTCACCACTGCGACTGCAGTGAGGACTCGGCTCAGCACACGCTGGCGGTTTGCCCCAGTTGGGCGGCGCAGCGTCGGGCCCTCACTGCAGTCATCGGAGTGGATCTGTCGCTACCGGCTGTCATACGCTCCATGGCCGGTAGCGACAGGAATTTTACCGCGGTCGCTACCTTCTGTGAGGAAGTCATCTCGCAGAAGGAGGCGACGGAAAGGGTCCGGGAGGACGACCTCCACTCGGACTTAAGCGCGCTTACCAGCGCCTCATGCCGCCCTGAGTGTGGCCGCGGGTGGACGGGACGGGTTTTTCTCCTCCACCCGCTATAGTGGCCCCCCGCGAGAAGGCGGCGTCCGCGTGTGCCTGGACGTCGCCTAATTGAGAGGTTCTTACCCGAAGGTGGTGCCTGCACTTTTGCTGGCAGGCGCTAGGAGGGTTCCGGATGTCTTAATAAAAGCTGTTCCCGGATCCCTCCTACTTAAGGCGCAGTACGGTACACCGTGTGGTTTTAGTCGGTTCGATTCCGACACACCACCCCACCGAAAACCCCGGTGGGGTGACGGCACGAGGGGGTTTCCACACGCACAAAAAAAAAAAAAAAGGTTGTCGGACTTTTAAGGGCTCCATCTACCCGATAGGAATGCCACAGATATCCATATATACATCATATATACATATACTGAATTTATTAGCCTATTTCAACAAAAGGGTAGGCAGGGATGTATTAAACACCAGAATTTTAACAACTATAATATAATTTAACCCACTCACGTAATAGGGGGCCGAGTTCAACCGTAACTCAACCGGGACCTTTGGTAATTAAAGATGGGAAAATTTGAAGTATATTGAAAGAGAAAGGTAATCAAGAAAGAGGACGGTGATATTGCTTTAACGGACGGAGTGTAACGAATGGATCGAGCAGATTAGGTTTTCGACTCTGACCTGATTGATCTATGGTACGCATACCGGTACTAATACCGATATGAATAACGGTAACTTGAACTGGCTGTTGTCGAGATGCGAGCCCTCTAACATCTGAACTAAACGCAATTATATAAGCATACTATAAAACCATATCGCAACCATTTCACAGCCAGCTAAACCACCTTCAACAATACGAGCAATTAACGTTATTTATTGGTGTGGTTTCAATTTTCACGCTACATAAAAATCCTAGGTGCTCCTGCTAAGTTTATCTGTGTGTTAAACAGAAAGTGAAATAAATTTCACGGCTCATCACCTTATGAATATAAAGGTTTTACTCAGTAAAACAGTATGCCATAAGCGATAAATATCAGGCCTAACTAAGGGCAGGTATGAAATAAGGATCATATTTATTTACTTAAACGACTTACAGCAGTATATTTAAGAGATGGTGAAGTATCTCTGCCTTAAGATCTTGGTAATAAAGTGCTACTTCTGGCGTTACCTGCGTTCTGAAACTTTTACTGTACTGAATAACAATGTATTAAGCACCTTTAGCCTTGTACAAATTAATAAGCTTTTAAGAACATATAGAGATTGAGTCGTCAACATAGTGTTTTAGATTTTGAATCAATAATATTATAAACCATCTGTTTAAATTATATTATATATTCTCAGGATCCAAACAAAATGGTTAAAGCTCTCTCAAAACTTTACCCATAAACTGAGAATTGTATTTTTAGGAAAGATTTAAAATTCTTAGTTAGTATATTCTGTAAGTTAAAATTACCGTGAACTCATTCCAGACTAGTTATTTGGTAAAAACAGTACTTTTGTAGGAATTAAATAAAATATAATTATGTAGTTTAACTTGTGCTTACATTAGTTATGTAAGCACAAGTTAAACTACATAGATAACATAACTACTAGAATTATTTTATAACTATATTCGTGAATATAAAAAAAACGTTTTTAAACTACTTAGGTTGTTTATTCAATAAATGAATAAGGACAAACACCTTGTGTTGTGTGCTATGACGTTTGCATCGCACTTTTCCTGTTTATTCAAAAATTTACCCCCAAAATTCTACCTTGTATACCTAACATTTTTTGCTTTCAAATTTTGTGGTTTCATAAATTGTGAAGTATAAATAAAACTTTTTACGAACGTTGAGGAATCAAAGTTTTTAATTGTTCGCCAATGCGTGACACAAACTTTGGGCCATTTAATGGATTCCCTTTGTCCATTAAACTCATGGAATAAATTCTTTCTTATGTTTTTTCTTTTAAGGCAGCGGCAGTGTTATTCCTATGCCATTGGCCTCGTAAACAAATGACAAAGACCAACCGTAAAAGGTAGCTAGATTAAGAATAAAGCGTTTAGTAAAGCTTGTGTGTTAAACTACTGAGGTTGTCACCACCACCAGGGTTGTCTGTGGCGTGGTGTATTGGAATCAAACCGACAAAACCATATGCGTGGCAAACATTGCCAGTGAATAGAAGGGGGCCGAGAATCATTATCAGTACATCAGTGGTCCTCCAAGCGCTTGCCAGCTCACCGCGGTCGCAGTAATAGTAGACAGGACTCACGGGACTCGATTCCTTATTAGCGTCCGAGTGCAGTGCGTACCGAAGCAGCCATGTCCGGAAAGTAAATGCGTGAGTCGCAGTCTAGTTGTTTTTTTCGAAAAGATAGAAACGACAGTTTTTGTCACATTAGCGAATAATATTCCACATTGTAAAGTGATATGGCACAAACACCAGACTACGTCAGAATATCAAAGAGTGATAATATGTACCTACTTAATAATTGCTTCTGACTTAATAAGACCATTTTTTTTAAATATAGCCTATTAATAATCCAATGCGGCGGAACTTATCATGGCATGTAGGGCATGACAATATTATTACAAAATGCTCAAATGTTTCTCTTTTTTTGGTTTGCTTGCCATGCATGCACGAAGATTAACCGGAGTTGTGTCGACGGAAAGAAACTCATTAGAGCATTTATTGCGCTAAGTAACTGACAGCTTAAGGAAACTGGTGACGCAATATTTAATGAACGATTTGTAAGCAGAATTATGATATGGTATGACATGAGTAATTATGATTGCTGTTGAAGTTGGAAGATAGACGGGTACAGGATACGTACAAGGGGGAGAGACATAGAGGGATTACGCTGAATTTAGGTATTACTATAACAGCTATCGCTGAATATCTTTGCTTGATATATCTTTATATATCTGCTTAGCATTCATCTTCCTCTAAAGACTAAGAAATTTAAGAGAGCATTGCATGGCTCCCTGACCAGAGACCAGACCTGACCAGAGAGAGACCATGTTAAGATATAGGTATTTTTTTTAAGATACTTTTTTAAACACTAATTAATCCTGTATCGCGTATCGGTACACAAACACATGCAAACAACGGACACAAAAACACCCAGACTCGGCTGGGAATCAAACCAACAATCTATGGCATAGCAGTCATTTATATCATTTTATGTGATTTATGTACGTATATCTAACAGTTATAATATGTATCTCTATCGTCTCAAATACATGATTTTGTATGTTTACATGTCTGTACAAAAACTCACGCTGAATAATGGTTGCCCGTTAGCCACCTGATTTAATGGTTATTTGTGCGTGGCTAATTTTATCCCCAGACTACTCTGGAACTACCCTAGTAGTGTTAAATAATGACAGTGTTCTGTAGAACAGATGTTCTTCCACAGCCAGATTATACAATTTGAGCAGATAATCAGCAATAGAAATGTACATACATATATCGTTTTCTATAATAAAAAGTAAACTCTTCAATAAGAGTCTACTTAAGAATCAACACATGTTTTAAGATCGATGAACGTCTGGGAAAACTACAATTTGTTAAATCTACTCTTCACAAAAAGAAATAAATGAAACCCCAATCACTTGTCTAGGGTCACGCACTGTCATGACATCGTTTTCTTTATTTTCTCTTAGAGGAACATTTTCCTTATCTGTATTCATATCAGGTTAACTTGTTTGATATCTCTGTAATGTTTATATAGTTTCCCTGAACTAGTTTAGATAGCTGTAAAAGGTGTTACGGGTACGTCAGTATTTCGCAGAACTCTTCAATATTATGTTTCTTTCATCAATAACAAAAATTCTACGAAATTTCATTGGAATCAGAATAAAATGTACTCTATTTATACATTTCATATGTGTTTATAAGTTCATTTATTCTTTATTGTACACCAGATGTAGATTACATATCTTCAAAACAAGAAAATGGAATGTACAAAGGCGAGCTTAACAAAGGCAAAGTCATGTGTACGTTAAACTAATTAGAAATAACAAGTAATATAAATACTTGAATAAACTAAATATAATGTATACCGACACGTATACTCATTATGAAATATAATATATATACATATATATTAAACATAAAATACATACATACATTTAAATATAATAAGTCTGATTTATTGTTTGTAAGTTTATGTGTGAATTTCATGAAAGCATACTGGTTCTACCGTTCTTTATCATTGACCGGAAAAACAAATAACCTAAAATGAATTAGTGTAGATGAGCATATGTAGATGGATAACATAAGGTCAAATTATACCTACTATAAGAAGTTTATGATTAGTAGGTAAAATAACACTTAATATAATTGGTGTCGGTACATAACTAAATATAAATAAAAGGCTCGAATATAATGGTCATTAAAAACTTTAAAATTAATAATGTTCAATTGATATCCTACTAATATTGTATGTATGAATGTTTATTGCTCTTTCACACAAAAACTACTAAACCGATTGCGATGAAACTTAGTATGTAGATAGCTGGAGACCTGGATTAACACATAGGCTACGTTTATCCCGATATCCCACGGTATCGGGACTTACGCGCGTGAAACAGCGGGGCGCAGCTAGTTTAACATAAAGTTTATTCCGGTAAACAATTGACATTCAAGGTTATACCGTTTCCGTGCCTCCCGTGAGGTAGTGTACTTGCCTCGTTTTTTTTTTAACATGGTTTCCAAGACATCTTAATTCACAGTTTTCAATACTATCGATCTTGACCTTCTCAGTAACATACTTATACATTTCGTTTAATTAGATAGATTTAGACGATCACAGGTAAGAAGTTACGTTAATTATTTAACCTTTAACCGCAGGCTGCAATTGAAATGAAAAATAAAACTGTTTTGTATAGACTGAACCTATTCCGTCTTTTACATATATTTCCCCTTTCCGTGAGGCAATTTTATCGAACTTATTGTTATCACTACATATTATAAAACAAAGTCTGTCTGTCTGTCTGTTCGCGATAAACTGAAAAGCTACTGAACGGATTTTTATGCGGTTTTCACTAATAGACAAAGTGATTCATGAGAAAGGTTAAGGTGTATAATTTGTTAAGAATTTGTGTAAATTGATTAAAATATGTTGATGATTGTTGAAGATGCCTCTGCTACCCGTGCGAAGCCGGGGCGGGTTACTAGTATACTGTAAGACTCAATGAATATGTTTTCTTTTTGTTACCTTGATCTTTCTGTTTTTGTTACGTCATATTCTAACATATTATTCAAGTACATGCAAGCAAGTGACAAATTCAATCAAGTCTAAAGTTACCTGCGTTTTTAATTTGCATTTAACCGAATATAAAGAAAACTAAACATACGTAACTATAGATAGATAACACTTTATTTGTACTTCAGTCTTACAGTAGTAGTATCAAACATACATTTGTCATACAGATAATATACAAAGGGCGGCCTTATTGCAAATGCAAACTAATATACTCCGTATATTTAAAAGAATTCTTCTGACCCAGAATTATTCTTTCCTAGGTTTTTGGCAAATGTTTAACTAAATAAGTAAACTCAGATTCATAACTACAACATATTTGTAGTTACTATAGAAGTGTACTAGAGATTTAATCCACTATATTGAACAGTAAGATTAAACTTTACGTCATTCAACGTGTGAATATTTAATATGTCATAAATTATTTAAATAAAATGTGATCAGTCACATAAGCCACATAATAACGCTTCAAGATTTCACATCAATATTTGTTTGGACAAACGTCTTTTGTGGTTATAACTTTCCTTCTTATATACAGCAGATGCTATCGGTAACCGCAACAAACGGCTAATTTCCATAAAAAAACATCGTTCACTGACAATAGGCTATCAAAGTTTGTTTTCTTATTCTTCTAAGGACTTCAAAGTTATTTCTTGTTTAAAACCAATACAGTGTAAGCTTCTTATCGGCTTTATGCTTTGGTGAAATGACTAACATTCTCTTTGTTCAAGTAATGCTTTAAATATTTAATGCTTTAGGCAGAAAATATTACCATTCGAGGCTTCACCCGACGCATGTGGTTAATTTAAGTTAGAAATCTTTGTCTGTCTTCATGTGTATTTGAGTGAGGCATTATTTATTTTATTCTATTTACACTTCTAGCAAATACTTTACATAATGCGGGCTTAAAACTGGCATTTTCTTCCAGTCAACCTTTGGGTGATGCAAATACGTCCATGGCAGGTCCATCTTAGACTTAGTCGGAGATTTAAAAAAAATGCACACAAATATAAATATATAAATAAAAATTATATAATACTAGCAGCCTCCTGCGGTTTCACCCGCTTAAGTCCCGATCCCGTTTGTATATCGGGATAAAAAGTAGCCTATGTGTTAATCCCGGTCTCCAGCATGTATGTATGTAGCAGATGCAATGTACGTAGATAATACGAAGTTTATTGGCAATCAAACAAACTCACAAACTTTCACGGTTATAATATTAGTAGGATACATATATGCGTATATATATATAAATAATGAAGACATTTGTAGAGTAAGTATTTATAATTCAGGTGATTCTGCCAATAATTCGTTGTAGAGCTGACGTACTTTAGTTTTGAAAGTATACCAGTTAGTGGACAAGGAAGGAAAAATTAACTAAACTGGAGTTATAAAAGGAACAGAGAAGGAGAAGATAGCTCTAAGCGGTATGACTGATTTCAACAGCTTTTTGACCGAATGGCGCGACAACTTCCTAGTACCTTTTATAGATACAATTAAAATAGTTTTTGAATATGTTTACTTTACGTTTCTGTTGTCCCAACTAACATGGCAAAATAAAATGTATGATGGGAATCAATGAAATACACTAGAGCCAGGTAGTTCACTTTTTGGCAACATCTGAGACGCTTATTGTCGACTTCTCCATACATTTGCTGAGAGCTTCACTGTTTAAAGTGATGGCTGACTAATGTAATGTTTGGAAATATTCGACAAATCGTTAACGTAACCTATAAAGCGTCAAACTAGAACAGAAGACTGATGTTTAGTTCCACAGGTAATGTTGCATATTAAAGGTTATCTTACGTTTTTAGAGGTTTTTTAAAGATACAGGTTAGAAATTTTGGTAACAATAAAATAAACGAAAATGCAACGCAACTTAATAGATTTATATATTTTACCGTAGATCCTATAGCCGCTTCCTGAAAGGATAACGTTAATTCTGATTACTCAAGCGAATGGGTCAAGTTGAATTCGTCCCACCAATGTTTAATCAGTAGGTATAACTTCAAGGACGGCCGGGGACCCAACCTAACTAATTACTTTTGTAACTTAGGTACACTAATCTGCAAGGGACAGCTGCTTTATATTTTGACAATTAGTACGGTAATTAATAAATACAAAATGTGTTCCCCTTTTAATTAGGGAACACCTTCCGAAACTAATTGTACTTCTGAACAAACCTTTAAACTAATGTATTTCTAGTTTCACGTTTCTAGGTTGTTTTGACATTTATGAGAACACTAATGATACTTACTTACAACCTGCTAGCAAGTTGGAGAGGTGAACTTAAATTACAGTTCTTGACCATATTGTATTTGGTCTGTTCACTTGACTTGACCGTACTGTTTATTGTTCCACTAACACTTTCGTGGAGGTAGAACCTTTAGGTAACTGACAATCATCGCTGACAGGACAGACTAACAGTCTCTGCTAGTTTATTCAACTTAAATTATTTCTGAACATCCTCCGCGCCTTTTCTTTAAATTGTTATTAAGCTTATAAGCCTGTCTCTTTTTTTAAATTAATTTTGTATTTTTTTTCATGACTTTTTTAGTAAACTAATATATATGTACACACTAATGTATATGTGGATTTAGTACATACTACATTATATTAAACAAATCTTAAGTGTGAAACGTACCAAAAACCTCTTATGGAATTTATGCTCGACCCAAATCCTCGTTGGTGGACACTTAACTGAAACATTATATGGTAGATGTAATCATTAGCAGAGAGGATAAAGGAAACATTAATACTATGTGTAAAGTGCACATAAGACAATGTTCAAAGTTGTGTTAGTTTTGAACTATATTTCGTATGGGCGTGAGCCGCATGAGAATTTGAACTGATTGAATTGTTAATGAGCGAGTTTTTTACAATAAATCATTATCATTATATTTTTATATAACACCAATAATGATTTATCACCAATGAATATTATTGTGCTATTGTAGTGCTGCAAATTTATGCTAAGGTTTACGTTGTAAAACTTTAGACTCTCAATATTTTTAACTAACCGAGTCATTGAAATATAATTAAAATTGTACTTCTCTTTAAATATCGACGAACAATTAAAAATACTTGTGTGGAATATGTGATTTTTTTTTTATATATGATATATGAAAACCTTAAAGAACAATATAAACTTACAATGTTTCAGATTATAGAACTCAATTCCGTGTATTCGAATATCAACACAAGCTGTTACAATTAATTTTAATGTCAATTATCCTGGTATGTATGACAGCCATGCCTAAGTCCACTAAGCCACACTCTCATCACCGATTAAATAGTATAATTAAGCTTACTTTCAAACCCTATTTTCCAAAATACCCCGTGATTATCGTCGATAAATAAAATGAATGTGATCATAATACTTCTAAATTTATTTTTACAACACTAAGAGAACCTAGTATACTAATTAATAGATCAGTTTTTGTATAATCATTCTGATATTATCCTATTATTTATAATACGTTTAATTAGGAAGTAAACGAGTTTGCTAAGATATTAAGAAAGAAAGATTGCAGATATTTTGGCACAAAGAACGCAGCGTAAAATTGCGACAACTACTATTTTCATCTTATTTCTTTTTCACTTTACGTTCAATTCAACGTTAAAAAAAAAGTTTGAAAGAAATTATAAATATGTCCACTCTCTTTTATTTACCGTGGCAGCCTTTTCAGAGTAAAATATGATTACTCTTTTATGCAATGTGAATTTCTAGAAAACTGCAACAATTAAGAGCTTTTCCTATTCATTGATTAGATATTATTTTTAATATATGAATCACCAGATTTAAAGCTTCACAATTAGAGCTGGATTGAGGGAATGAGCAAACATCCTACAGAAGATCTCTCACCTAAGATTACCTGTGTATGAACCTTGATGTTCAATATCTGATGTACATGCGTCCTGTATAATTCCACAATAATGGGGACACAGAGAAGACATAGTGGTGGTGTGATCTTGGACTGAAATCAGCTAAAAGAGTTTCGTCCAGGGCCCAAGCCATTTTTTTACAAAGAGTAGTCATGACATATCGTCAGGCCTACCACTTGATCTCATCGTCTTGGGAGATGAGTCTTGCTTCCCCATATTTGCGCGCAAGTTGTCTTGATGTCCCGATTCTGCTGGAACGGACTCTATCCAGTTTACCTCCATATCATTTTGCTGTATTTCGACTGTTTGTATTGTTTGAGCATTAAGATAACGGGATAGACGCGTTCAAATAGATTTAATTTTGCACTGGTTATAGAAGGTAAAAATGTATTGTATGAACGAGGCTCGATTGAAAATCTGCATCTAGATTGTAATCAAAATAATATTATTATTATTATATTATTATTTTTGGTTTGGTTATCCATGCCAGAAATATAATATAACAAAATAAGTATGATTAAGCACAAGGAAATCGTTAATGTTTTCCAAAGTCAACAAAATAGTAGTAATTATTTAGCTTTTTTAGTTAGATGTGTTGAATTAATGATCAACTGAAATGAATTCTCGTTATGTTCAACGTACCTTGAAGTCGGCACTGGCAGTCAATTTGCAACTGCTACTAGCGTGTGCTCTGACGGAAATAATTGTGTTGTTTTTTCATGAAATGGATGATGTATGAAGATCAATTAGAACGTAAATATTATCATATTCATAAGCCTCCATCCCTTTTTTTTAAACAGTAGATTACATTTTAACAATAGAGTATAAATCTTTGCCTATTAATCAATCATCTTTAATTATTTAACTGAAAATAAGCTACGTTGAATTTTTATTAACCATTATGTTTACAAAAATGTACGCAATCAATAAATAGGTTTTAAAATACAGACAGACCGAAATTTTCAAAACCAACAATAGAAAACTGATGAGTTATGAAATGAGCCTTTTAAAGTAGAACAGTTAAATTCAATATCCTGACATACCTACTCGTAATAGACAAAGAACTTATCAATGCAAATAAATAAAATTAAAGTGTATGTTTGTAATGTCAAAATAACAGTTTTTTTAAGCTGATACAGTTATTTTCACGATACATATGCCTAAAAATATTTTTTTTAAATTTTTGTCTGCCTGTCTGTTTGTTTGTTTCAGCAAATCTCCGGAACGGGTGGACAGATTTCCACGAGACTTTTATTGAATAGCTGGTGTTATAACGAGTAACTAAGGCTACTTTTATTTTGGAAAAAGAATTAGGGGTCCGCCAAAAATATATTATTAATATGTACACGCTAGCGAAACTAGTTTAATTAGTTATCAATAAATATTAATAAATTACCGTTTAAATGCTTCAAATCATGACAAATGTCAAATCAAAACAAGGAAAATCACATTTATATATATGATCTACAGAACAGCTTTAAAACATAATACATACTAACTTATTTACGATCTCGGAAGTAAGTAGCGTTGAGAGCCAGATGTTCACAGATGCAACATCTATTCAACCGAAATACTCCATAAAAGTGAAGCAAGGACATATAAATGTTGAAATTCAATTGCAAATGGAAGTGAATGCAGTAATTTATTACTATTACCCATATCTGTATAAACACACAGGCCTAGTGCTGTCGGATTTTTTGGAATTAAAGCTTTATAACAATCCAATATACATTCGCATTTGCACAAAGTGCACCCCGAGCTGGGATATACTTTATGTTGTTACATTTTGATTTAAGTTTTAAAAGTTCTGTATTGAAAATAAAATATCTATCCCTTTTTAGGCTTTCGTACCCAAAAGGTAACCAACAGAACCCTATTACTAAGCCTCCGCTGTCCGTCTGTCCGTCCTGTCGTCCGCCGGTCTGTCAGCGAGCTGTATCTCATGATCCGCAATCGGCAGATAGTTGAAATTTTTACAGAATGTGTATTTCTGTTGCCGCTATAACAACAATGAATAAAATAAATTAATTTTTTTTTTTTTTTTTTTTATTTGGGATGCTTACGGCTTAAATAGTTATAAAATGACATTCGTTGTAACAGATGCTAATTACAAGCTTCCACATATAAATACCTACATCGTATTAAATCTTGTACATTTTCGCAGAACCCTTTATGCGCGAATCCGACTCGCACTTGGCTGGTTATTTTAATAACTTTATTTCATAAACTTCTTAAAGCATTACTTGGAATTGTTAAAAACAGTCTCAAAACCACTGATATAAACTATGAAAATCACTAACTAACAGCAACTGCCAAGTTGTTCGTACCTCTGTTTGCACTCAAGTCAAAATAATATCTATTAACTTATTTTTATTAAATAGTGAACTGTGTTATCATCTATTATAGTTTGTCCCTATTTTTAATAAAATAAATAAGAGTTTTTAATGTGGCGACAACAGAATGATCTGTTTTTTAAACTAAAATTTATTCATCAACACACAATGTTACCTTAACAGATCAAGCCACCTACCTATGGCTGCTTCGTCAAAAGCCAAATTATTATAACAATAAATAATGAATAATACTGTGTTGTAAATAGTTGTTGGCCAGTGTCGATCTATAACCGCCTGTGTGTGAATAAATTAAGCATATTATTTATAAAGCAATCTCCCGACTTACGTTAGTATTCTGGGGTTACACTCTGGTTGCGTTATGTTCTCACCATCACATATCAGAGGCAAAGGAATGTAAGTAATTCATTCTTTAACGGTACTTGAGGATATGTTAGTATCATTGCAGTATCCTTCGTCCGATTCTAGTGTAAATTGGCATTGTAACTTAGCGATTGAAAGAGAGAGGCCGTTAGTTTTATTGTCGAGTTTCTCGAAGGCTCTATCTTTTTTATTACGAACAAGGCATTAAATGTAAATGAAGCTTTCACTTTCGTGATTTGATCTTAGAGAGCACGAATTGTGTGGTAAGCTTTCGCATTTGTGTATGCTTCTCGGTCTATTTCAATATGCTTTTTGCTTTTAGGTTTAAAAACGGAGAAATCTTACTTAACATTTTTGTACCCCGGTGTTGTGTATTGATTTTAAACCGAACGCTCCAATTTGAATGTAAGTCCAACCAGTTAACACAGAGCGCATTGTATAAGTATTTCACCCCATTTTATGACATATATTTCTGTTGGACACGGTAAATTTCCTTAAAAAATCTTATACAAAATTTCTTCACTCGGTTACTACTATTTGGCCCAGTTCTCATGGAGGTTAAGGTTTCATTTACTAGTTTTAAAGCGCTGTGCTCTCTTTCAATTTTACTTGAATATTTCTTGTCGCCATTTGCACAGAAACTCGAATGTATGCTCCAAGATAGCGGGCTGTGTCGATGAGAACAGAGCTGGGAATGTTTAATATACCTAGTGAAAATATTTTCTGCGTCCTTGTTATATGGAATATAGTTTTATTAAAACTAAAAAGATTATTAAATATGTATGCAGTACAATCATGCAGCTATGGCTGTCACTGGCTCTTATAACTTGTTAAAGATAAAAAACTACCATTTTACATGTGCCAATATATTACGATAGGTAAACTATATGAAATAAAAATGGCTTCTTTTGGTTTTCTTATTAGTTTTTCCGAACAATAAAGAGAATAACATTAAATATACCTAATAAGTTTAAAATACAGGTTCAAAACATTCCACGACCCGTTTAAGATTGCAAAAGTTAACATTGGTTTAACAAATGGGTGATGGCGCAAGCTTGAAACCCTTTGTTAATCTGTCTCCGCCCATTGAATCTTAAAATAAATTCAAGATAAAATTGAATTCCTGTCCTTTAATTACTCGTAATGAAATCCAGTGATAAATGGTCCCATGGTTAACATTTTACGAGAAACTGGAAGCTTTCATAATTGATAATTAAGGCGTAGCGAAACTAACCAAACTTCTGGATAAGACAAAGACAAGGCCGTAAAAGAACGGGATAAACTGTGTTTATTGAAAACCAATACTCTACCCATAAAATACTGTGTTGATCACTTAACTGTCGCAATATCCCCGCAGACGTAATAAACATCTTATTTTGATTAAAATAAGATATAACAAAGAAACTGAAGCTTCTGCATTGTAATGATTGTAAATTGATAGTTTTTTTTTTATTTTACAAACGGATCTTAGTTAATTTTATCCATAAACAATTGCCTCTATACTATTTGACCTAACCTACATTGTAGTTCATGTTTTAAAACATTTAAAACAAAACTAATAACTGACCCGCGCAACTTAGTCACATAAGAGAGAGAGAGAAATTTTCCCCGTTTTTGCAACGTCTTTCATTGATGTTCCACTCCTATTGGTCGTAGCGTAGCGTAATGTTATATAGCCTATAGCCTGTCTCGATAAATAGGCTATCCAACACTAAAATATTTTTATAATTCGAACTAGTAGTTCCTGAGATTAGCGCATTCAACCAAACAAACTCTTCAGGTTTATAATATTAATATAGATTATGTAAAGTATATCAAAAGCTGTCAAATTTCCCTCTAAAGTAGATTTGGGAGTGGAATGTGTCTTGTATGTTTCGTGTGTCTTGTAGGAAGGTTTTGTACCGTTAGCATTTAACAAACATAAATATTTTTGAGTTTAATCGTGTATAAGTAATGACGCTTTTATCTTGTGAATGGTTCCTATTCCTAAACTACTTATTTTTACATCATCCTAATCTATTAACGATAATGTGTGTGTGTGTAATAAAAGAATAAATTCTTAATTACTTATTTATTATCCTGGACACGAAAGCACTATATCACTACATATTATAAAACAAAGTCCCGCGCCGCGTCTGTCTGTTTGTTTGTTCGTGATAAACTGAAAAAGTATTGAACGGATTTTCATGCGGTTTTCACTAATAGACAGAAGGGTTCATGAGAAAGGTTTAGGTGTATGTTTTGTACCCGTGCGAAGCCGGGGTGGGTTGCTGTACTAGTATAAAAGTTTTAACAGTGTACCTACATACAAATAAATCGGTACAAAACTTTTATTTATTTCTATTAACGCAATAAAGAAAAAACTTATAACACAACATAAACTGGGTGGGTTTACTGCTTCAAGCTTTTAACGACGGCGATTGAGTCTTGGATTATGTTAATGTTTTGTCACCTTATTCTTCCCCGTCTTAGGTCTTTGCAAAGGTTAATTAATCTATAAAATATTTAAAATACAACAATAATTCTAAATGCTCTGAAAAAAAACCAATCAATTAAAGAATTGTAAGGATGACAATTTTCAGCGATTTCATGTTTATTTTGTTTTGTCTTCTAACCACATGTAGGGGAGTTCACCGTGGTGCTTTCATTAATATTCTTTACATGCTATATCCTATAAACTATTAAATAACTTTCGTAAAATCAAGATCACGTTTAAATGCTTAGAAGACGAACATGAAGAGAAACACGATTTATAGAGCACTAACGTGAAAGATTTCTGTTTTATTTCATGGTCTGGTCTTTCTCGCTTTAATGTCACAATGCGACGGTAATAATCTTGAACGGTTAGTGGCACACGGTAGACGAATGTCCGAGGAAATTTCACTTTTTAAAAATCGTCCAACAAAGTCTACACGATTGTTTTTCAACTTTCTAGAAAACTGTAATATTTTTTAAGTTTATTTAAATAATGCTAACAGACATAGAAATATATTTTTTTATGAAATAAGAGAGATTTCTTTTAAAATTTAGGCGCTTTTAACTCTATCCATAATTTGTATGTAAGGGGAAGCAAAAGAAGCAAAGGGCGACAGATGAAACGATGGGAAGACAAAGTTAAGAAAGTTGCTGCCCCAGCAAAAGACATAAAAATGGAAGCCTTTAGAGGAGGCCTTTGTTAAAAGCTAAGTTGTGGAAGATGATGAACCGTTAGCCCATCGTATAAGTTTAAATTCATTAAAACATGTGTAGAAATCAAGTTACAGTAGTTAAGGCTTATTTATTTATTTATAATAATAACTAAAAACATTGCTTGAAAGATTACATAGATACTAATGAGCACAACGCCTTAAATTTACAGCAAAGATAGTGTTTTGTTTTAAATTAAAGATGACGACGAAGTCTTCAGTCCTTGCTTCTCGTTATTATGAAGATATATATAAAATGTACAAATGAACGCAATAAAGTTTATTATCGAGCTCCGATTGCCAATCGAACCGAGGACCCAGCTTTAGCCCAACAATGGATCGTCAAAATGAAAATTTTGCAAGCAAACCAGGAGTGCACCCGAACGTCCTTGCATCTCGTTGATTGCTGTATTGAATTATAAATTTACACGCCAGTGACGGTTACTTCAGTGCAAATCTAAAGGATTTGTTATTTCACGTAGAAAGAAAAAAGTTTTATTAACATACATAATCCTACAACTAACTATCGTTAATCAAGCATGGACACTTATCTAAACCAATAATACTTTTTAAATAATAAAAAAAAAAAAAAATCGTTACTTTGCGTAAGCCTAATGTGGGGTGGTGCACATTTAAATCATAATAAATACCTTTTTAAAACTACTAATTGAAACATAAATGTATTTATTTCCTTATAGTTCTCTAAAACTGTACTATTCTACGTACAACCATAGACAAGGTGAAAGTAAAGGTAACCTAAAAATTTAGGAGTTATAAAACGATATAATTATAATGGTGGTCCTCAGTCTTTGGACCTCACTCTAGCTTTCCATCAGGCGGTTTGAGGTCATTCTGACGTGTCACAATAAAAATCAAAACTCTAAACTATTTTTCTTTTACTATGCAAATAAAATGACTAATTACAACAATACATAAAGGGCAGCGACTGTCGATTACAAAATTAGATGATTGTTTGGCAGCTAGCTAGTTTGAATTAGCCATAAGTTAAAATATTACGCTTCTGATATTTAGAAGACGTTTTCTTACTTTTCAAAGACTTAATTATCACGGCTTTATCTAAACCCATAACGAAATAAAGTTACTAATGTGTTATTAAAATATTAAAAGCCAAATGCAAAAGCATAATTGTTTTAAAATATGCTTGACATAATTTCGTAAGGTCATTTTACACTGTTATAACAAAATGCTATAAAACTATAAACGAAATATTACGATGTCATAACACCTTTACGAGGTACTGTAATAATGCGTTATGGTCGTATTAAATGCACTGTTATAACAATGCCACGTAAAATATCGTCGAACATTAAACCAGTTTGAAATACACGAGAACGGGATTTCTCAATTTTTGATCCCGAAGTTTTAATAAATGTCATAAATATAGTAGTTATCATTACGAAATCTAAAACCAAATATACCGATATAGGTGATGTTATTAGCCATGAGCAAGTTATTTATCTATGTATATATTGTAAAGCTTCCACCATGTGTAAACCACGTATAACGTGTAAAGCTTGGGGCTTTAGGGTATCGGGGTACTATAGGTGTTAGCTGTAGGAGGAAAATTAAAATAGCAGGCAAACGCACTATGCGATATAATCAAGATCAGATTATTCATATAACAATTATAACTTCACACAAATTAATTATAAATACTATTTATATTTCTTGAATTATTCCGTGCACCTTTGGCACGATCGTCGTCCAGACCGTCCTCTGTCTGCCCGGCGACTCCCTTGTCTTCAAAATTTATTCTTCATAAAATATTTCGAACGTATTCTAAATTCGAGTTTGGTGCCACCAGTCTGTGCCTCTCGCGTAGTAAAGAGTTATTCTTCCAATCGAAGGAGTATATAAGCTGAGCGACAGTTCCCGTCGCTACAATATGTATATACCTAAAGTCTGGTGACCGATTAACCATTAGGGATGAAAGGTTTTCGAGTGCTACCATGACTACTAGCACAAAGCGCAGTTTGGGACATCCTTGCACGAAATGTAGATTATTGCGAATACTTCCATGAAAGAAGTTCTATCTGTTTTTCTTCACAAAAGATAAGTCAACGGGACTAGTCAGAAGTTCGATTCTACGTAGTTCCGTGAGGGAATTAGTGAGATTGTTTTTACAACGACATAACATTTTTTTGAAAGTCATCAACTTGGACTTTAAAGGACGTCCGGCTACAATATAGATGTTCTAGAAAACTAGAAAAAGATGTAGCATTTTAAAATGTTTATGAGCAAATCAATCACCCAAAAATATATATAGAGATATTTGTACATCTACTGTAAAACAAATAAGTCTATCTCCTCAGGAGCAGCGATTGTTAAAAAAAACGATTTCTAAAAGTGTGTTTTTAATGTGGAATATTTTAAGTTACTTTCTTAAGAACAAGTTGCAGAACGTAAGAAAACTGTTTATACGGAATACCACAGTTAATTAGCCTTAAAAGGAAAATTCTACAGGGAAAACTCAACTTGATAATAATTCCTTTTAAGCTACAGAGAATTTAATTAATTTATTTACGATGTAATTTACGAAAATATTTATTGGTTAAAAGAAATTTGGAATACAATTTGCGAAATAAGAACGTACACGTACTTAACGATGTTGTGTTATTGCGTTGAGTCCTGAGTTCCTATTTATTCCAGCTCTATTTCAGTGTCTCTGAATCTAATAATATTTATATTAATAGGCAGGTCACCGTAGTCTACGGACACTTGCAAAATTATCAGGGCTAACGCTGTTTACTAACCCATTACACAGTTTACTGTTCGTAGAGCCTTAATTATTTAGGTTTTACCATCAGAAAGTTTAGGAGATAGGGTACGACATATTTCTGCTGGAATCGGGGCCACACAAAAGGGATAGAAATATCGTTGACATTTAAATTATAGTGTGCGTTAATATTATTTTCCTTTTTGACACATGTTGCAGATCCTCGCAAAGTTATGACATGTATGACATTGACATTTTTCTGTGCTTCCAATGTTGAGCAGTGGACGTAACACAGCTTTCGATAATGTGTAAATTGGTTGTCAAAATATAATGTTTTAAGTAACAATCATTAATTCCCTAATCCTCTATTTCCTATTCTACATCTTGTCACTTAGTTACCGTTGGAAAAAAACATTCAGCTACAAATTAACACGATGTATATAATATACCTACATTAACTCGTTTCGTTTTAAAGCATCTTGTAACTGTTGCAAGTTTATTCCGACTCGTTCTTTATAACGGCTTCACTCAATCGCTCGCCTCGGTACGATTGGTTGCAAGTGACAAATAGCCTATTTACATTCGCCCGTACCGATAATAGAACTCACAGCAGACCTATCGATCTCAAATGAATGCTATCGCAATAAATAGATGTATTTAGAGTCCCAAGGTGAGTATGACTTTATCTGCGATCTATAGTAAGTTCCGGGGACCATTTTGGAATTGTCTTTTGGAAATTGAAATAATTATATGATCCGATTTCTACTTAATATATGGACGTTGAAATACCAGACGTTTTTTTAACTCAAATAAATACAACCAAAAAGATATTAAGAAAAAAAACCTAAAACATTGTAGGTTTTTTTTTCTGTAAAAAACCCATCATAATTTAAAAAATATCAAAATTTGTGAAATTAAAATACGTGCATCCCTTATTTCATATCTAAGATATGTATACATTTTGAGGCTTCCTGTAGTACGTTCTAAAGAATTTTATGATTCTAAATTTATCGTGTGTTGGTATCCAAATGTTTGAATTGTATGAAGGTAAAAAAAATAACACTATATCTTCTTTTGTTAGTGTTCGGGTAACAACCCAAATTCAATGAAAGATATTCAAAGCTTTCCGTGTGGAAGGTGCAAAGTTATTATGTAAATAACTTTCAGGGTTATCTCTACTTTTTATTAAAGAAATACCGCTACTGAAACTTGAATAAAGCTAATAAGGTTTATTCAAGTTAGTTATAAGGTATGTTTCAATTTACTCAAAAATGCCGGCTGGTTTTATATATTCCTTTTTTTCAGTCTTTGTCGGCACGCAAAGTAGTGATTGCTTTTTATATCTACAAACTAAGTGTAAATGAAGTTGAGGTACTCATGTTTCATTTAAGTAACAAAATCATGAATGAAGTCTAATTTTATTATTTGGCACGCAACCGCGGTTGCATAAAGCAAGTCGAGAGTTAAGACCTTGCTTAAAATCCTTTAACATTGTATACTCTGTTTAACTTTTAGTGTTGTGACTTCCACATACAGCAAAGTAGTGACTTCCACATACAGCAAAAACATACTCCAACATCATCTAGCGAAGACAAGCTGAACTACGAAGTAACTACTAATCCTGCATCGCGCTATGAGAGTTCTCGCGCAGATTAGTATATATACAACTTCCCAACCTCAACCGTTGAGCCTTGGCCCGCCAGGCACGATCACCTCGCCTGGTCGGAGGATCCTCCCTTTGTGTTGGAGGGACATGACATCCGTTCCTCCACAGTGAGATACTATCTGATTGTCATAAATTATAAGGAAGATTTTTCTACTATAGCGAGCTGTAACTGTATAGAAGCGGTCATCCATCTATAAACTAGCCTCTGGCAACATCACTTAACCTTGCCTTGCCTGATTGATGCATTTAGTTCGAGATTGAGATGCTGCTGTTTCAGTATCAATGGCCAAGAAATGAGCGTTTTAAACAGAAGTAAACATTTTCCATGCCTTCGTTTTATAGTGGCACAGCTGTGGAGTTTCTTAATTATTGTTTTAGTCCATCAAGTTTCTCATTAGTGGGCCGCGGGGTTTTAAAGCGAACTTTATTCATTATAGTTTTCATCGTTTTCGCTTTTATTTCATGCTAGCGGAAGCTCTCCAAATGGCAAAACGCTTCTTTAGATTGTTTGCTAATGTTCATTCACTGCACAGTATCGTGATAATGAACTTTTATATAAAATTTGATGCCTAGTATTCTTTGTTTATCTACGTACTAGCTGTTGCCTGCGACTTTTTGGTAAAATCTATCAAGTGGGAACCTTACATTCTTTTTCTGGATAAAATGTGCTATTCCAGTCTATCTATCTCTCTCTCAAATTTCATTCAGATCCGTTCAGCCGTTTTTGCGTGAATTAGTAACAAACATCCATCCATCCGTCCATCCATACTCACCAATTTTCGCCTTTATAATATACTAGCTGCGTAAGTCCCGATGCCGTGGGAATTTTGGGATAAAATTTAGCCTGTTCATACAGGTCTCCAGCTATATACATACCAAGTTTCATCCTAATCAGTTCAGTAGTTTTTGCGTGAAAGAGCAACAAAAATCCATACATCCTCACAAACTGTCACGTTTATGATATTAGTAGAATTGAGTAAGATTATTGAAGTCTACAAACCAAAATATAATCATTTATGTGTCCTTGAGTACTAATCAAAGGTCTACGTACCATCATCACGAATGTTTCAGTCATTAATATCCAATATCAATTTCTTTCGTCTTGTTGTATATTTAGGAATGTAAAAATGCCCTTAGAGCGGCGATTCACTGCTGCGGTAGCTTATGGACTCCTTTCCCCTTTTTTTCTATACAGCGCTATCTTTACCCAATCTAAGCAGTTTCGTTAATACTGGTTCTAGAACACGAATAAACATTCCCGGAGACATTATTTGGGTTCCGTACGCCATAATTAAACACGGAACCCTTTATGGGATCACACGTCTGTGTATCCGTGTGTCGCAGTCAATTTTTTCCGACTCTACTAGACCGATAAAGTTGAAATTTGGAATACATATCAATTCCTGTGACCTAAACCACAGATGTGCAACGTAAATAAATGAGTGTTGCATATAGGGGTCATTTTCGGGGGCCAAATTAGAAAAACAAAATTGCAAATTGTACCGTCTGACGTCCAATGAAAAGATTGGTTGTGAGGTATCTTCATACATCTTCCTACATCTATATTTTTTTTATAATTTTAAGATAAGAATAGTTATAAGTTATTTAAAAATTGAAAAAATATTACAAAAAACACCAAAGAACTCTGTGGTCTTAAAATAATATGGTAAATCTCTCAATATTGTGCGTACAAACCTATCTTTGCAGTTGGAATGTAAGGATAAATTTCTACAATGATAAATTTGTTTAAAACAACTGCTACAAACCTATTCATCGTACGCGTCATCTTCACGCGAGTTCAACTCACAGTTGGTCGATTTTTTTTGTAAATACATGTGCCACGCCGCGCCCCACGTGGTGTCCCACGGGACGTCATTTGAAGAGTTCTACAAATATATGTATGTTATACCTATCTTTGTAGAGAACTTGCAATCATACAGAAAGTACGTAAGTACATAACTGGTTACCGCTGCCATTGTTTCATAATATTTTTTTTTAATACACATTAATACACATATCAAACAGGACTGTCTGATCCCAAACTAGGCAGAGACTTTGCTGATGGTACTATGGTAACCAGACTGCTGATACACATATATTTGACACAAAACAAAATGTGATCATGCTCATCACACAATTATTTGTCCTTGGTGGAAAACCGCGACCTTTGGCTCAGCAGTCAGGGTCACTAACCACTAGACCAACATGAGTCAATATGACATTTTTAATTAGAGATAGGGGTATGGCAATATTTGTAGTAATGCTATTTCAGTTATGATAGATAGAATTTGTCAATGTTGACTGATTTCAACATAAAAATCCACAATTTCATAAACTTTCACAGTACGGCCCTTGTTAACGCTAAGCAATATCTATCAAACTCTTAAAATATCTTAAAATAATCAGCTCGTCAGTTAACATGCCGATAGTAAGAAACTATTTTACCGCTTTGAAGAAATATTTTACGAGATAGATGCCAATAGAAGTATTTCATAAGAATTTGGGATGCTTATTAAAGGTTTTAGTTACGTAGTTATATACAATTTATAATTTATTAAATATTGCAAAATACTTCTGGGAAAAATTTGTAATTAGTCGACCAACTAAAGACACATTTTGAAATTGGACAATTATTGTTATAGGTTCATTCAGCTTCTGCAGCTATAAAATTTCAGTTTCTGGCTTAATAGAACCACATTTTCATTAAATACATGAACATGCAGAAAAAATAAACGGGTAAAGTGTAAAACTTCATTCTT
The DNA here is from genome assembly GCA_949752705.1 of Callimorpha dominula. Classification (NCBI taxonomy): domain Eukaryota; kingdom Metazoa; phylum Arthropoda; class Insecta; order Lepidoptera; family Erebidae; genus Callimorpha; species Callimorpha dominula. Next base: position 14,720,048 of record OX457005.1, read on the forward strand.
GTGTATAATCTAAGGCTCATTTTAAACCTTTTCTCAATTCATTCATATTTTATCCCACCCATGATGGTAGCAAAAACTACAGACGATTTTAATTACAGACTATGCGGTAATAGAGGATCAAATCCTTAGAAATCTCGGTGAAGATTTATTACGGCAAGCAAAGTTTAGGCTGCTTTTATGCAGTTAATAGTTATCGTTCAGTTAGATTGATTACACTACCATGACTCTTGCTTTTTCTGTATAAATCAAATATAGATTTAAAGGTTAATTACGTACTTCTTCTGATTATTTTTTAAATTAATACTAAATTAATATATGAACATGTACTATTTACTATGAACAGTTACAAATATACATTATATCAGCGTCATTACTCGCTGCTATTATTGTAAGAACCCAAAAAGAAGTTAACACATTACAATTTGAGAATTTAATTTTTCAAACAAATATTATGATCTACGTTAGCTTACTAAAGTACATTGTTAGTTGTACGAAACCATAGCTAGCTAGCTAAATGGTTGATAAATTATATAATGAATAATAATTGAGTAAATACTAGACGAGGGGTGAGCTCAACGGCGATTAGAAGTCTTGGCTTATACGGGCCCTGGTTGAGCAAGGGTCAAAGAGCAGTCTCCTTGTGACAAAAAAGCCATTAGGAAAAGTTATAAGCCTCACAGTGTTGACAAGCAAAGTCTGAAAGAGACTTGTGAGTGCTGATGCATTGGTACATAACTGAATCTTATAGGCCGGTGTATATCAGCACTTAAAACCAGTATGATACTCGTAAACCAGATAGCAAGCTAATGCCGGTCCTACCGATAAGCAGTACGTGTTTACCCATTTTTTACGAAAAAATATTTTTAATAGTAGGTATATATGGCCACATGAAGTACCAAAATATTCCAAGACAAAATTCTGGTATATTATTAAAATGAGACGGTAGAGAAAACAGTTAATCACTATTTATTGGAATTTTACGATTATCACGGGACTTGAACTCGTAAATCTTAGAGTATAATAACAATTTAAAATTTATAACTAAATGTCAGAGCATAACAATTTTAAAACTATTATGAGCTTCGAGCATTTCTGTGCCGTGCCTTTTCAAAAAAACCTAGCTATCTAACAATGGTACTAGCACCTCGTATATACAAAACCATAATATAAATCATTGGCAGTATACAGCATGGCGAAGCTGCCCGAGTTTTATTCCTGAACTGACCTACTTTCTGGCAGTGTAATAAAAGTGCATTCTCTCCAGTTTGCGTTGCGAGTGACTGCTATGCAATTATACGAACCTTCACCTTTCATAGCTCTGCAATCTGCTTTTGAAGGGTCTTCTGAGATAGGCAACCTAATCACATTTAAGTAATCTAATAGCAATGGTCCAACTATTTAAGTTTTGCGTTAGCAGTGTCAGTTTAAATCTCCACCTTTCGATGTTTGCAACCATTTATCGTTTATCGAACCCCACGTTTACCTAGCACTAGTAGTAAATAATTGTTTTTCTGTTGATGAAAAGGATTGCTAGAGTCTGTGGGTACAGGTCACAGCGGAACAAGACATTCATTTTCATTTTTAAACCTATACCTCCTCTAAATTAAGAACAAATAGGCGAAATGAGAGATATGATGATGATGGGATGATTGAGATGAGTCACATGACTATTCTGTAATTGAATATAAAATGAGCAATTAAACATTGGTTTGAATTATTTTCTTCTTTTTTATTTTTCTCTTTATGCTCAATTACATTTTTTTAATGAGTTAATATTACGCTACGTTACGACAAAAAGTTACTAACAACCAGCGCTAAAAGTAAAATTTTAATAAGTTTATTTTTCACTAAACTTATTCCATTACAAATAAAGTATAGTTCTAAATTTTTTTAATTATTAAAATTTTCCCTGTTATCGTCAACAAACTGGTATACCAGATTTATAACCCGGGGCCATTTAAACACAGAAGAGAAGTATCTCTTAAATAATTGTTTCCCATTTACATAAGTAAGTACACATTACGTACAAGTTACATTTACGTAAGTAAAATTTTAAATGATAGGAATGCTAAAAGGGCAATCCGAAAACTACTTATAAGTTGTCAGCTATATGACTAAGTAGATAGTCGAAACCAACTTTTTAACATTTAATGTACAAGACCATTGGAAGGCTATACTACTGTTTACTATCAAAGTTATAACCCTGACTTAAATTATACTTTGACGCCATAAACGCCATAGAAGCCCATACCATTTTTATTTCATCATAAATATAGGAAACGCTAAAGCATTTTTTAAATCTCAATAAAATTTATAATGTTGGTAAAACTATTTCAAGGAATGCAGTTTAAGGACACACTAATAGATTTTGTTCTACACAGACTTTAGGACTTGTACTTCACCGTGTGCCATTTCGCATGAACTTTCAAAGAAAACATTAAATTATTTATTGGAAGATATTCTATGCATGGTGAAATTAATAATCGATTTCAGTAGTTATAGCTATAAAAAATGCCCTAACTTTGAGACTTTTTGCCACTGATGGCTCAATGGTCACTTCGCCACTACGCCGCGCAGTCTTGGGTTCAAATCCACAACAGGACAAAAACTTAGTTGTGCCGAGTCTGGGTTTTCTTTGTATGTAGGTTGTTTAAATGTTTGTGAAGCCATGGGGGGGCTTCACAAACATTTAAACAATCACAGGAAAGTTCCAAATGCGGAAGATGTCTCATAAAAAAAAAATAAACATCTTAGGACTCCCTCCTAGGATGTTTACCGATCGAAGATCCTAAATCTCTAAATGACACCATTTTTTAGTAACTATAATTATTTTGATTAGTTTTTAAATCTACACATTCCGAGGCTTTTCTTCATACGATGTTCCTAAACATAGACTTTATCAGAGACTATTATTACGTTTCAGATTGACGAGTAGTGATGAACTGATGAGTTGTACTCCTCAACTGGCGTGAACAAAATATCTTTTAAATTTTATAACTTGGAGACTATTGGATAATATGATTAAAATTCATAAAACAATTACAGCATGTGTTTGTTACATCAAAAACAAATACAATATTAAATTTAATTGTAACTAAATTTAAGATATATCTAAGTGACAATTACACGATTTTCGTTTTAAATATTTTTATGGTTTTCAAAAACAGTAACTACGATTTCTATTTAGAGTTTGCGTCGTTAGTTCTTATTTAAAAAAAATTTACTTACAAATAAATGAGTACACTTATCTAATTAAATAGAAATGAATCCCTATTTCCGTTGGTCACATCTTTTTTTATGTTTTCTAATACTTTGTAGAAGGTGCTTATGGAACGAAAAATTAAGAAAATTTTACAGAAAATCGGCTCTCGTGGGATAAATTTGAATTTCCACGCGGACCAAGTCGCGGGCAACAGTTAGTACTTAATAAAGTGCTGTTTTTATTTCCATTGACGAAAGCTTTTTCCAATACTTAAATTATATTGTTTACTTTCTATCTATAAAATAATCACTTAATTTATCAGTTGAGACAGAACGGTACGGTATTTACGACAGAAGATTTCTTAAATTAGGTATTTTAGATTTATTTCAATGCTTAACGCTGTTAATGTAGCTAATAAGTCACTTTACAAGAAACAATTAACCATCTGAAACAGATATTTGTAATGAATTCAGTGAGCCAGAACTTATTTGTCTTTACAAATAATAAATAACTGTTAATTAAAAAATTGTTGTTTTGAATAAATTTCGATAGCCATCGTGTAATTGATACCCATAATATTTATCACCTTACAGGAGATAATCTTCATTGGTTTTCCTATCAAAATTATTAATATTTTACTTATAACTTAAAATAATGTATCACATTATGGAATGCAATAAATGTATTGAGTATTGAGTATTGAGTAATGCATAATGTACATGTAGGAAAATAGAGATTACCTACGCGTTTTGATTACTTCAGTCTCGTCAAAAAAGGTTAAAAGGTTGACCACAATGCAGTTAGCACTGTGGTCTCCAAATACGAGTATGTATTTACGTTATCGAGATGTGGAGTTTCTATGTTTAGACTTTGGACAAAGACTTTATAACTTTCGATCAGAATACCCAGCAGGTTATTGATCTTTTAAAAAAGGAACTTAGCTAAATTTTTCTTTTTTTTTCTAACACCATATCTGTCAGCCAAATTTCAATGGCACTTTAGTGTTGATTCCTTGAGTTATTATTTTACTTTTTATTTCTTTCAAAAGTTCACAGTATGTAAAATAATATTTGACATATGTGTAACTTACTTAAATTACTAAATTTAATTTGCTACTCATTGTTAATTCCTAGAGAATACCAAAGAAAATTCCAATACATTTGCCCGTTTTGTTAGGTAATCCATTATCTACAGTGTCTAGTTTCAATTTAAATTGACGTCATCTCACTTTTTGTTCATGTCAAGTATATGACATAAGAGGTCGTTACTCCCGAGTCGTTACGCGCTTCGAAGAAGATTTAAGTCCGTTTAGCCTTAAATCACTAAGTTTAAAGCTGATCGATAAATCCCTAATTTTCTGTATAGTGTTTAGATCAATTCTTGTCAATCAATATCAAGGTACAAAAAATACTGGCGATAATTAAACATTATTTGTTTTTTCCTTTTTATAATAGGATTTAATAACAACATAAAAATGTTAACCGTTATGAATATTTATATGCCGTGTCAGTTAAAATTTTATTTGGAGAGCCCGGCAAAGAGCTTATGAGCCAATTTTCTTAATCCTAAAATTCCTTAATGATTAATATTTTCGTAATTAGACAGGACAGGAGATTAAAACCTATAGGTAAGGTTTCAGAGCACCATCTGGTTACCATAGTACAGGCTCTGCCTAGTTTGGGATCAGACGGCCGTGTGTAAGATGTATGAAGTTATTATTATTATTCTTCTTTATTAAAGTTAAAACGTATAAATTATGTATTTAAATATGTATAAAACAAAATATATATTTAAAAATATAAAAAATAGTAGACCACCGATGTCGGGTACAGGGACCAAGTCACCGGTGGTTAGGGCTCCAAAGACAAGAACTTACTCACTAAACGGGCCGTGTCGAGGAGAACTGCTTTCTGCATAAGTCCCTTGACCCAGCCGTCTACTGCGAGCCTGTTAAGGTGTTGATCGAAGCTCTTGGCTATAAATCCATGAGCAAATATGACAATTGGAACTATGATCGCCGAATCGACATTCCACATATCGACAATCTCGTGAGCCAAATCAAATATTTTATTTGTTTTTCTTTTTCAACTTTCACGAGGTTCTCGTCATGAGGAACAGCGATATCGATATATAATCATTGCGCAGCGCTCTAATCGGTCTATCAGCACTATATCAGGCTTATTGGCAACAATAGTTCTGTCAGTGTTATTATTATCATCTCTGTCTATTTTTGATAACGGCTATGTTATCGAACCTATTTTTTATTTTAGTCCAATGTCTCACTTATATACATATGTCATACTTGTAAATATTTTTTATTCAATCGGACCGTGCTGACCGCACGGAGTCTGTCACCAAAGCCCTCTATGAGTATCTTCTATTTTTCCAGTTTGAATCTTCTAAGAAAATTATTATTATTGTTTTAAGTGCCTGGTGCTACCTCGACCATTTCTGGTCTTTTGTAGCGCACTTCTGGTTTACAGTTTACTGCTCAGACTTATGGCTTCGAGAAACCTCCAGATCCTATCAGCAGTGATTGTTTGTATTTCCTGCGGTTGCATGATGTACAACCCTAGGTGAATACTTCGGTGCCGCATTAGTGGGCCACAAGAGCATAAAATATGCATTGCAGTCTCTTCTGTTTCTTGACAGAATCTGTAAATTGTGTTCTCACCCTTCTAAGAATATTCGAATTATTCTAAATTCGAATTTGGCGCCACCAGCCAAGACCGCCGTGCCTTTTCAAGGAGTTTTCATTCCAATAGGAGTATGCAAACGGCGCGTGAGGTCTCATCCCAACAATATTTAGCGATTTTTTATCCTCACATGGATGGATGTTAAACAGCTGCATAAAGCGGTAGCTACATTAGGCCGACGCACACGTTTGAGACGTCTTACACGTGTAAGGTCGGTGTGCACATAAAATCGACGCAACGCATGTCATTCAAGAATTCTTCAAATTCACTGTCCGATTCATTCATTTTAAAGTAACTGATGATAACAGAGTCGAAAATGTCGAGAAAGTCGTTGCGTCGACTTTACCTGCACACCAACCTTACACGTGTAAGACGTCTGAGACGTGTGCGTCGGCCTAATGTAGCTCTCACAGACCTCTCAAACGTGTGCGTCGGCCTCATGTAGCTCTCACAGACCTCTCAAACGTGTGCGTCGGCCTAATGTAGCTCTCGCTTATTCAAAATTAACTTTTTTTATCATATTCATTATTACTTTTTCTTTACCTTTATCAATTTATATATTTATATTTTATATTTTCCACTGTCTATATTAGTTTCTCCAGTTTCGTGACTTAAGTCTAATGCTAAGTGCGTCATTTAGTAATTTGGACGTATAATGTGTTATCTATTTGTGGGTGGGTGTAAATAATCCTTTATGTTTTTGTTGTGACGAAAAACACCCACGCAACAGATCACTCGCCATTCTTAGCAGCAATTCGTATTATAAATGTTATTTATAGTGTAGCATTATACTAGATGCCAGTGTTATCTTATGAATGGTTAGATATAAAAAAAACTAATGTGGATCCTCAATAGGTTTATTATAGAAATAATCTCAATGGAACAAGCAGCCAATTTATGAGTATGCATTACAAAAACATCATTATCTTTCAAATGCAGATAATAACTATGTTTTTTTATTTACCGTGTGGAGGAACGGGTATCAGGTCCCACCAACACAAAGGGAGGATCCTCCGACCAGGCGAGGTGATCATGCCTGGCGGGCCGCGGCCCAACGGTTGATGTTGGGAAGTTGTATATCCGAGTATACTAATCGGCGCGAGAACTCTCATAGCGCGATGCAGGATTAGTAGGTTGTAGATGTTTCTTGTTGCTGTATGTGGAAGTCGCCACATCACTCCCCTCCAAGACCGGAAGGTCGATATCTTGATGAGTCAGCTGTCTATGCTCTATTAAGGAGCGTGTCAGGGCCAGTAGTGAGTTGTTCCGGTGAGCCGGAACTGAGTGCCGCAAGTTCCAGTGAGTCGGAACTGTATTCCGCTAGTTCCAGTGAGTCGGAACTGAATGCCGATAGTCCCAGTGAGTCGGGGCTGAAGTCCGCTGGTCCCAGTGAGTCGGGGCCGCGTGCAGTGCTGCGGTGCTGCGTGCGGTGCTGCGGTAAAGTCCCCAGTGAGTCGGGGCGGTTGCTGCGTAGTGGCTGGTAGCTGCGTAGACGGGAGAGAGATGCTCTTCTTACGTGGACCGTAGGTGCAGTGTGCTGTGCCTAGACGCTGATGAGGCCGTAGGGGTAACCAGGCTGGAGCGGACGCTGCAGCCGTGTGGTATCCCTGTTGAGGCCGAGGATGCTGGCTGGCTGAGACTTGATTACCGCTCATTGCTGTAGGAGTGTCTACGATGGTGGCGATGATGATGCTACTGATCTGCTCCATGATGGCTGCTTCCAATCACGTCGGGGTCACCACTGTGGAGGAACGGGTATCAGGTCCCACCAACACAAAGGGAGGATCCTCCGACCAGGCGAGGTAATCATGCCTGGCGGGCCGCGGCCCAACGGTTGATGTTGGGAAGTTGTATATCCGAGTATACTAATCGGCGCGAGAACTCTCATAGCGTGATGCAGGATTAGTAGGTTGTAGATGTTTCTTGTTGCTGTATGTGGAAGTCGCCACAACCGTGTTGTTGTTACCGAGCTTGTTGGCTATACAGATCAGCTAGAAGGTGGGACTATACTTACAATGCTGTTTAGCTTATAATTAAAATTTGCTTAACTAGAATTTAAGCTGAGTAAATAATTTACATCATGGTAATAACTTCACTATTGCTGATTTCCTGCCTGGAAAATCCCGGTAGTATAACAACCAAACGCACATAACTGACTTCTGTAACATCCCTGTTGAGTGACAAGAGTTAACTGACTATCTACAAGAGAATTAACTGGAAGCAACCCAGTAAACTTTGTTAATTATCTCGCTTCGTCCGCTTCTAACTGACGTTAAAGTTCCGTATAATATACTGTAAACATTTAGTTGATGGTTTAGCACGGGCGTACATTCTAAAGAGGCTTGGTAGTTGCAGTTGCCGCACTACATATCTGTACCCTGCATATTACTCTTACCAAAAATGTGTATTTTATATTAAATTAACTAGGCATGACTACTAACGACAAAGGCAAAATGCCTTCGCTTGAGGCAAAGTATTCGTTAGTTCAGTATTAGGTATGTTTGTAATATACTTATATTATTAACATACATATTACGAACATATGTATATTAAATACAGTTATGTATTTAATATACATATGTTCTCACATATATATTAAAATGAAACTTAAACTTCTCTCAAAATAAAAACTTCATCCGAGTCTCGTCATCTTCCAAATGTTGCTGTGTTTCGATCGTACAAAAGTCCAGTGTAGGAAACTTCACAGAATTCTCAACTCCAAGCGTTTCCTGAATGTTAATGAACACTTGATTTCTATCGATGTGTGGTTTGTGGTTCTAACTTAGTAGACCGTGGTGAATAACTAACTCTAACTATTAGATGTAATTTTAAGTTGGACTACCTGTTTAGTTTACAAAAAGGTTATAATAAATACGATTTGTACACTCAACAATTTCTGAGAACAAATTTAATGCGTATTTTGGATAGTTTCGGCACTTAGAGTAAAAAGATTTAAATACTTGCATTTGAGTTTGTTATGTAACGATATAGTTTCTTCTGTCTTTAGAACGTGAAGTGACAGTATTACCTGAGCTTGTAGTAGTCTAATTTATAACAATTATTTGTAAATTACACAACACTAGTGTGATCAGATGCAGGTGCCCATAGGCGGCGGTAGTCATTTAACATCAGGTAACCCGTCTGCTCTTTTAACCCTATACATTAAAAATAAATATAAACAGTGTAGTCCAAGATAGACTGTAAAAAATAACAATTTTAGAGAATACTTACAGTATAAAATAAATGTAATAAAGCAGTAACTATATATAATTAAAAAACAACGTTGAAACATTTTTCTCTAAATTTCAGCCAATACTTACCGTAAACTTCTCAAAGATTTTTCTAAAACTAAAGGCGACAATATTCCAACTGCAACGACTCCCATGAGAAGGAAACGGTCGTTTTTATTCATTCATACTGCGAACTTTGATACAAGATAAAAGAAGAAATCTACATTATTCATCTGAATCATCATGAAAAACTTTCTGTAAATGAAACTATCTCTTCCTGTGACAAATGGACGTATACTATATAAATATACGCGTGACGTCACTGTCAAAAAACCTTACTTGGCTTTAGAAGTTTTTGATCGTGTTACTCCCTGAAGTTACGTACACATACTTTAAATAATTTTGTTGGCCTCTTAGCATATCTTTGTGAGTATTTTGCTTGTGATTAAAAAGTCCTGGATTGGTTTGGGGGTTGGGTAAAGTGTTATTTTTTTCTGTTAGGATATTTCTAATTGCAGCATCCATCTATGAAACGATATTTGATAAAATATAGCCTTATATAGAGAATAATTATAAGCTAAATTATATGTAACAAGAATTCCTAACAAGAGATTCCCTGTACGTATAAAATTTACTCTGCAATAAAACCTTACCCTTGTAACTTATCGAAAAGAGACTTTTCGATTCTAGTTCGAGATGATCCTGACATAAAGTACTTAGCGATTTCAATTTATGTTCGGCGTAAGTCTTTAATTAAGTAAATACTAACTTGTTACCATTAATACACGCCTACCCAAGACATACTCATTAAAACAAAGACCCTTAAAGATAACGTCTTTGGGTCCACTATAAGACTTCATATATCATTAAAATATCTATATACGATAGATATTCTAAGCTAGCATACCAGTATAATAATTGTTTGCGTATCTACAACCCCAATTAAAAGATAATAACGAGAAAGCGTGACTCATGAGTAATGCATGAAGTCATGAAGGACTGATGAAAAAAGACTCATTAAAACTAAATAGATTCAGATGGATTGAATTAATTATATTTCATTGAATTAACAATAGGAATATTTTGAAATTACGTTGAAAAGTTTAATTTATTAATTTCTTGGCACGCATAATCAAAGTATATATCGTCAAATTAAGAATGTAAAAATCTATACTTATAATAAAAATGTAACAGGTCCAATTCTGTACATTGAAGATATTTTAAAATTTTTTTTGGGGGTACTCTGTAATCGATACTGAAGCCAAAACTATAATTTTTTTATTTTTGTCTGTCTGTCTGTCTGTCTGTATCATGGCCGCGCATCTCGCTGAAACTACTGAACGGATTCAAATGAAACTTGGCATGATTTGAGTTCATACTACGAGGTAGGATATAGGATACTTTTTATCCCGAAATTCATAACGGTTTCCTTGAGAGGGGGGATCAAAGTAAAAATGTGTACTTCGTTGTAATTCATTGATGCGTAGTCCGATTGCAATCATTCTTTTTTTGTTGGAAAGGAGGCACTTCGTAGATTATCACGTAATCTTTTTTTTTCTATATCTATGTGTATAATAAATCTATAGACATCGAGTTTGTGTTTGGTTGCTTCAAGTAAAAAGTACAAAATCATTCAGGAAACGTATTATGCACCAGTATTGTGTGTAACTCGGTGTAACATTTAGTATTTGATTGATCACAACTCTCTACCCATAGAAAAAAAAATACAAAGTTATAATTTATAAACACCGCATAGCGACATCTATTGGTCCAAAGTAGTACTAACTATACAATGCTTACAACGTTAAAATAAATGGTCCTTTCTTTTTTTAGATATTTATTATTAGCATATAACACACGCATCTTTACTTATAATAAAACTGTTACAGGTCCAATTCTGTACATTGAAGATATTTTGATAATAAGATGTAGTTCCGAGGTGACCACTTAAACTATTGCGCCGTCTGTTGTGTATAATATAAACATAATAGATACTGATAGATATATAGTTTAAGTGAATTGTGTAGTGCAATATCTACGCTAATATTATAAAGAGGTAAGATTTGATTTCCTATTTGTTTAATTGTAATGCCTATCCATTACCGAAATAAACTATTGGACCGATTTTAATAGAAAGCTACATTATCAGAAATTTATTTACATATTTTATTCCAGTAATTATAAGATTTCAGCCTCAAATAACGGCATTCGTGATGCAAGCCAGGAGATAAAGCGCTTCCGAGCTGCTTTATCCGCGTGCGCTGACTAAGTGGTCAGCCATACATAAAAAATATGTATTACAAAAGTGTTGGTCTTTAGTAGGTCTAAAATAAAATCTGCGGTACCATGTACGTATCTCCTATAAATAAGGCACAATAACGCATTTTCTGTCGAAGATAATATAAAAATTAAAACGTGAATTTCAATCGTCATTGGTGCCGATTCTATTGTACACTCGACTAAACTAAAACCTGACTTAATTTCTTCATATGAAATCAACCTAGTGTTCTTCGCAATAAGGTCTATTTGTTACTAGCATCTATTTCTCAGCGCCGCTAAATTTCACTAAAACCTGTCAACGTATACTCAACTTTATTTCTACGCAGCGAGAGTCTTCATTTATTCAAACGCTGTATAATTGCCGTATAAAAACTTGTTCAAAACGAACAAGGATGACGTGTTTTTAATCTACACCTACGAAGACGCTTACTAAAACCACAGAGCAAAATAGATGGCATTCAACGGATAGCGGCTCTCGCTACGTGGTATTAAAGTTTATTTAAGCGTATCAGACTTTAGTCGACAAATAAATTGCTTATTTCGATAGCGACATATGTTACCTACTTGTTTAAATTTGAAATAAGAACTTGTTTTGAAGTGTACAAGGTTTACATCTTATATGAAGTAAATTTAGTGAATTTTAATTTAGCGAGCGAAGTAACAGAATGGGACCATTATAAGGCATAGCATATTAACCTTTACAAAAAGATAGGCAGTCAAGGGATTGCCGACAGAAGAAACTCAAAACGACGTGTCACATTCTGTTTCAAGTTCAAGTCCGATTTGATAAAATAAACATTATTTTTGGATTGTTATCTTTAGGAAGTATTTTATTAGAGAAATTATTTTTATTAACGTACCTATTAATTTAGTAATAAAATTTTCACATTTTCACTAAAATAATGATTATTATCTTTTTAATGCAAAATGTTTATAATAAATGTATAATGTTTTTTTAAGACAACACCCGCCTTAGGAATATTCCTGTGTGTCGCGAGGGGCTTCACCAATGTATAAATAACAGACACAAAAAACACCCAGGGTCGGGACAACTATTTGTAGATCACACAAATTTTTGTCCCATGTGGCTCCGTAACTACTGGACCAATTTTAAAAACTCTTTCACCTATGGAAAGGTATATTATCAGCGAGTAATATAGGTTATACAACAGATACTACTTTTAAAACAAAAATGTTTATTGTATGGCAAAAATACTGACTTGCACACAAAATTATCAAAAGTTACAATGGAATTTCTAACTTGCTTTACAATAATGTAATTATGTATGCACGACCAAATTTTATTCTACACATAGGCTAGCCGCTAGGTTTAGGTTAGATTTAGAACTGCGACCACAACGCATGAGCAGAGCGAGCCAAGCTAGCATGCCGCGGTAGCGGCCGGCGATTGTCAGAACCGAACCCTATTGTAAAATCACAAATTTTTTGTGATATCATATTTTATTTTGACTCAAATAATTATTAGATTTACTTTTAGACAATAATAAACGTACGTAGATAATAATAACAATAATAATAATAACTCCACACTTCTCACACACGGCCGTCTGATCCCAAACTAGGCAGAGCCTGTACTATGGTAACCAGACTGCTGATAAACATACTTATATATTTCTAAATACATACATATTATAGATAAATTACACCCAGACACAGAACAAATTATCATGCTCATCACACAATTATTTGTCCTGGGTGGGAAATAATATAAACGTGCGATGTAATATACTAACACAATGGATTTTTGTTGTCCGAAAATAAAAATAAAACCGGCCAAGTACGAGTCGGACTCGCGCACCGAGGGTTCCGTAAAATATTTTTATTATATGATGTAAGTAAAACTTTACGGTTTAAAATTTTTTTTCTTTATCTGTACTGTAAGACGTTGCTTCGTACCAAATTTCAAGATTCTGAGTTCACGGGAAGTACGGTAAGTTTTGATTCCCTTGCGAGTGTCGAAAATTTGCGGAAACGGCTGTATCTTTTGATTGCGTTGGCTAAGTTTTATTTTTTCACAGCTTCAAGGGACAGTAAAGCTGAGTATTATAATAGTACGTTTCAGCTTGATACCTCCACGCGTTTGTGAGAAAAAGGGTCTTGACAGACAGACAGACAGACGGACGGACGGACAACAAAGTGATCCTATAAGGGTTCCGTTTTTCCTTTCGAGGTACGGAACCCTAATGATTATTATAACAGATAGTCAATCAGGTTTGCTTCATCTATTAAACAGTATACTACATTTTATTTTATTTGTGTGCATATTTGGTGTGCAATTAAGTATTTTTGGTGCTACTTTCGAATACTTTGTAAGAAAAAAAGGGATTTATAGTTATACGATTAAATAATACCCCTTAAAAATTGGGTACCTAAATAAAAATAAATGAAAAAGGTTTATAGTAAAAATAATAATAGTGAGTTGTCAATCAGAAACGTTTACATTTAAAAGACAAACAAAATAACTTTTGTATACCTATTATATTATAATAAAATATATATTTATGCTTCGGAACTCAATTTTAATATTTGACGTTTTCTTACTAAATTCTGTCGTATCGATGTATTTTAATTTAAAATTGGGATTATGCTCCTTATGAAATGTAATATGCAAGAATTTATTCCAACACTTTATATTTCAATGTGTTCAATTCCCTAAGGTAATTTTTTTCTGAGAGAAACAGTATTTATATAATTTTTTACTTCTTGCACATTATCAAATTGACTTTATTGCACGATAACTATATAGCTAACCAAATTAGGTACAGTTTTTAAAATAAATAATATTCGAAAATTATAGCACCTTTGTATTAAAAGAAACGTGCGTTATTATTGCACTGAACCTCAACTCTACGTCTAGAGAACATGAGCGAGACAGACGTGTGTTATAAACCCACATCACTATAAGTGTATCTGAGCGGTCACGCAGTCACGCGAGTCACGGTCTGTACATATATTTATTGTTATTATTGCAAATATGCATCTGAGCATGACGGTCATGTGAGTTCAGTGCTTTTTCCCCAATCCAAAAGTGCACAACGTGCCCAAATAAATTTTCACTTCAAAAAGTTAGAATGTAAAGATAATCTTATTTAAATAAACTTTGTCATTTACAGCAAGTTATTTGGACGCGTAGTTGAGGAGATATGAAAAATAAATACAAACTTACAAAAACGTCTTTCTTTGGATACTTATCACAATGCAAAAGTCAGTTCATCATAAAATTCAGAGACGAAGGATTTTTACAGTCAATAGTTTGATTTTGAACTACGCAGTGTAACGCAGCACGCGTACTGTGCATTACAGTGAATGACCTTTAGCGCACGGAGCCATCGAAGTAGCTACTGATTACTGATTTTTTTTTGGTAAAATGTTCTGTTTACTTATTGTGATATCACTTTTAAGTAAAAAGAAGAATTATGAATTTCCGGCAGAAATTTCCAATGATTTTCCACTCACAATGATGGTCTGAATACACTATTTCAGGATGCGGTACAGTGTCACTGACACCCTGGATAGTCGTTGATACGTATAAAATCAGAGTGACGCTTGATCGCGTGTTCTGCTGCCGAGTCCCTGCGCCGTGATCATGGTACTCCCGTACCACCCGGGGAGTTGACGTCTATGTATAAGGTATTCGCGCGGTCTGCTCCTTACCCCGCAACGCACCCGAACAAAATAGTTATTTTTCGTTAGAAAAATTGAACACTCGATTGAAAAAGTTTTATTGTGAGCTAAAACTATGTGAAAAAGTTCTTTTTAGAACGACAACTTGCACATTTATTCAAATTAAAAAGTTCTTTTGAGAGCTGTATATACTTATAAAAAATCTTTTTATAAATTTATGTTAAAAAGTTCTTCTCATAATTAGTACTTTTACTTTTCTTATAACGTCATTACTATAATTAAAGTTACATCAGAACCTATTCAATTTTTATCTTTTAGTATTTCTAATTTTTTTACCACTCGATTTTACCTAATTTAATGGTTCCAATAGATACCTACTAATTTACCTAGAAGAAGGTTAGAACTTTCTAAATAGAACTCCCAGTGTTGAACAGTCAAAATGCGTCTTCCTGCACAAAATATTAGGACCTCGCAAAAACGCGTGAGGGAATCGAGTATTGAGCGGTCACAACGTTCCACTGCACAACGTTTTAGGACGTTGCGAATCAAGCACCGGCCGCCCGTCCATAGCGGCTCAGGGTACAAAGAGAAAGACAACAAGTGACGACATCTACAGCGCGCAGTTGAATTTTAGCTCACAGTAACAGGTCGGCTTTCAGTTACGATCCAAACTACTGTAAATTTGCAGGAATGAGTAAGACTTGCCCTAAGTGCCATACAAAACGTGGATAGATGAAGCGTGCGGTGTGTACTGTGCATCCAGCTAAGTGATTCTTCCCAATATATAGGAACTACCACAACAGATACAAAATCTTTTCATGGACATTCGTTTAGGAATAAAATAAGTTAAGAAATTAAGGAAGGTAACTTCATACCCACTTTTAAGGTCGGAACGGCAGGTTTACCGCCTCATAGGCAGTCTTTTCCCGAAATCAAACTTAAAGTCACAAACTGATTTTCACGCGGACGAAGCCGCATGCACAGCTAGTCGAGAATATAGCTATAAAATCTGCTAAGTAATTTTACATACCAAGCAGTAGAAACAGTTTCTGAGCATTGAATCTTTGCCTTAATTCGTTCCTCGAATTAAGGAATCAATGTTTTATAGTAAACCCTTTCAGCTCCTACCACTTTCTTTTAGACTATTGAAAGGCTATATACTTTTATAAAAAAGCTTAATTAGTTTCTCAAACATAATTAATACACCTAATGTAAAATAAAATTCTCTATAAAGATGCTTTCAATTACCAGCATAATTAATTTTCAAATAAGGAATATCAAATTTCTAAATATCTTCGATAATATTACAAAGAGAATGTACTTATACTTTTGCTTTCTTTAACTTTTTAAATATTCATTTGTATGGTCTTAAAGGGGCGGAATGTCAAAAGAGTTCATTCTTGCCTCCGGTAAATTGCTCTTGTTTCCAGTAATTATAACATTTCAGAGGTCGTTTCTTGTAACTTGTAGGCGAACTTTCTGTATAATGAAAACAAATAATTTTTAACAGTAATTGAATGCCACAAGAACCAGTGGGTACAGCGAAATGGTTGTGTCCGAATCATTTTTTGGGAAATGGGTGTCCTGACTTTCGTGAAAGAATAGGCAATGTGAAAATTTTTATTCTAGTTTTGAAAGATTAAGTTATTTGTTTGTTATGCTTTCCAAGTTAGTTAGTTTGACTTATCAAAGTTAATATGCACATTAGATACTTGCTTTGACAGTGAAAGACAACATCGTGAGGAAATCTGGATACCTAAAGGTTCTACATAACTTTCTCGAAGGGTTGCGTGTCTGGTCAGCGAAATGATTGTGGCTTAAACAAGCAAACACTAACAGTTCGGATTAGGCCCATGCAAAGCAGGGGCACTGTTTATTTAAACAGGAATAATATTGACTTCTCTCCCGGACTATATTATTAGTAACATTTAACATTTAAAACAACTTCATATCGACTTCAAAAATGTGTCCTGCCAGTCCTGCCTGCCAAACCTTTTGAGTGTTTATAAAAAAGTATAAATAAATGTTTCACTATTCAGTCCTGATAATACTTCTATTATGATCTATAGTCTTACTATGCTACCTACTTGCTTGCTTGGCACCTGAGTTTACCTTTGATGGGGCTCAACGACCTTTGCTTTAAAATTATTAACATGTAAGAAACGTCCTGTGCTTATAGTTTCATTTTAATTCTTTTTACAACTTCAATAAAATGAAAACGTGTAAAATTTAAGACATCATTGTTTTGTAAACATTAAAAAAATTGTGACATGTAAATTACAAGTGTCGTAATTATTTATTTATTTTGTATTTATATTTGTATGTATATAAGAGGATCGCGGCTAAGTGGTAACCGAGTAAGTTAGCACATTACAAGTAATACTAGCCAGGTCAGTCTTCAGATAGGTAACTATTATTAACACATTGAGACCCCTCCGTGCCTCGGAGAGCACGTTAAGCCGTCGGTCCCGTTTGCCATAGGAACATCTGTAGCATTCGTTACGGGTAGTTAAAGCCCTAAAAAGTCCGACAACCTGGTCTGACTACAGAACTTCGATATCACCTAGTACTTGGGTTGTGGAGGTTTGATGGCAGTGGCCATCGAAGTTCGGCCATATCGTAGTTAGACTGAGATCTGACCCCAACTTATTTGGGAAAAGGCGCGGAGGAGGATGATGATGTATTATGTGTGTATTTATATCTAGTATATGTATGTAGCTTATTTATGTAATAAATTTATTCCTTTATCTTACGGCTTCTAAATATACACCTGCCACACATGGTCTGCATTACCCAAAGGTTAACTGAAAGAAAATGCCTACGGCATTAAGTAAATAAAAATCACCTAAAAGTACATAATTACGATGGTTACCTCATTTAGTTTATGAAAGCATTAAGAACTCTTAATCAAAGGACAAAAATATGATTTTCATCTAGTTTTCTATTTGAAAACTAAAATGTCCACAGTCGGATTAGCTGTAGCTAACGAATTTCCTTTGCAGTACAAATGGAATACTAAAATCATACCTGTTGGAGATATTAGCAGTATATCTAATTGCACCAGCCGTAGCAAACTTGAGACTTTATTATTCAGGCTATTCTATCTAGTCTGTGAGACTGTATTTATTTTATGTTTGCACAAAGTGGCTAATTGGGAAATCAAAGTTTCGTTGATGAAATCGAAATGCAAGTACAATGCTTCAAATTATACTGAAACAAGGTTTACATTCTAATTTGGTTGGTATCATTTTAGAGGATAATGAAATGGTTTAGATAAATGGTACGATGTTTAGTGTGGGCCTTTGTAATGGATTACTCGTCTTTGCCATGCGTAAACAGAGCTAAACCTGGTAATTAATTGTTACTCGGACATAATGGAAAACGTATGATAATAATAATAACTTCACACATCTCACACACCGCTGTCTGATCCCAAAATAGACAGACCCTGGACTATGGTAACCGCACTACTGATAAACATACGTATTTATTTCTAAATACATATATATTATAGATTAATTACACCCAGACACAGAACAAATGGTTATGCTGATCACAGAATAATTTGTCCTGTGTGGGAATCGAACCCACGACCTCTGGCTCTGCAGTCAGGGTCACTAACCACTAGACCAACAGGCCAGTTAATGGATGGTTGACATGACATGACGTTACTATGTTTGCTTTTATTAAATAATGTTTTTCTTCTACGTAATTATGATCTCGAAGTAGTTTGTTTTATTATAGGATTACGTTAAATAACAAGGACATACAGAGAGTGGCAGTGTGCGGTTACCAGTAACTAAAATACACCCACTACAAGTGTTGCCAGCTACCAATCCTATCTCGGCAGGTCCTCCATTTTATTCATTTGACACTTTGTGCACAAAAAACAACTGTACAATGGCGGACTTAATGCCATAGGCATTTTCTATCAGTCTTTAGTGAATTGTTGCACTAGAGTGAATCGGCTCCAACATGACCAGATAGTGGTCAGAGATGAAACCTTTTTTGCTGGCAGAAAACTGAAGACCACGTGATGTTGCTCACAGGGGTGTTTAGGGTCTAAAACAGGCGTGTCGATTGTTAATTAACCTTATAGTTACCAAGAAAAACATCAATAATAATAATCATTCCATGCTTGCTACTGATGTACGTCCTAATACCATTCAGACTTAAAAAGTCGGTTTGATTTATATCGCAATTAAAACTACGATCGCCATTAATCATCTTTCAGCTATTGTTGCCGAAATGTTACTAATAAATCCTGTTTCTAAAGACAACAACAATTTTATATAGACCGGGACTTTCTTCGATTTTTTTTAAACAATTTTTGATAGAGGAAATATATTTCCAGTTATTTCAATTACGGTTCTTCTATTGTAGGTTCAATACCCGAAGTACATCGTTACTCCAATAAACCTTACCATCTAGATACGGAGCGAGCTACTTTTCCATCAAGTTTTACAGCTTGTCATTGACAGGGAAAGAAATTGCCCTGCAGTAACATATATAAAATCTCGTAACACTCGATAGCTACATACCTTGCTTTTTATGTATTTTAAAGCTTCGTATTGCATTAGATTTTACAAGTACTCACTGGAATGGTAGCTTTAGTATGTTTAATTTATAAAACTTTAACATCAGCTTTTCAAGAATTTTAGTTCGTCAATAAACAGTCTGTTACATAATGGTGTGGTTTTAGGGTAGTATAGTAGACCCCGTAAATAACGTAAAGCGCTAACAATTTTAGGAAAATTCGTGATTTTTAATTCAGAAATCTGGTTTTGAAACTGACAATTTGAATTTGAAATTGACTTGACTTTGAAATTAAAACAGAGATCTGACATGAGTGAAACTTGATATTTAATACCAAGGATGTTGATGGAATGTCGAGGATTTTTGAAAATGTCTGCATAAAAAAATTAAAACCGTAAATCATTAAAACTGTCATGAAAATTTATAATAAATATGTTGTTTAAAAATATGCCCAATGCCCATACACAAAGAAAAAAATCCGAAAAAAAGTTTTTAGAGCTTTATTAACTATTTGCCAGTTACGCATAACGCTCCTAACTACACATTTCTGTAACATCCTGTATGTACACACGAAAATTATTAAGCATTATTAAATAGCCTATTTACTCTATCTATTTATCATTTGTGTTTGAATTGAAGGCCTAGGTGAAGAAAAAAAAAATTTAAAAAGTCTAGGTCTCATACTTGTTTACTTTATACTATTAAAAACTTTTGTAAAAGGGTTTAAACTTATGATTTTTATAGTCCTTTTTAAAAATATGAAAATGGAAGATTCAATAAATTAAACACACTAAATTAATGTTTAATTTTATCTATATTTAGCTGACACGCGCAACTTCGTCTGCGTTCGTAAATTTTCCCCGTTTCGCAACACTTTTTATGAATGCTTTGCTGCTATTGGTTGTTGCGTGATGTTATATAGCCTTCCTTGATAAATAGGCTATCCAAAGTTAAAAGATTTTTTCAATTTGAACTAGTAGTTCCCAAACAAACAAACTCTCTTATAATATTAGTATAGATTTATTTTGAAATTATTTTGTAAAATCTATATATTTAAGTTAGAATTTCTGATTAAAATCCTTGAATAGAATAGAATAAACTTATTCGTAGGCACACCAAGAACATGTTACTTAAAATAAATAGGTACACAAAGCCTTATCGCTAAAAGCGATCATTCTTACAGACAACCTTTGGATGGACAAACTTGATAATAGATAAAAGAATAATGGGTAGTTTTGGTCTAAGAAAGACGTAAAGGAAAAGGCAAAGAGAAATCATAATGTCGTGTTTCAGAGTTGGGTTTTTCAGCTATCCGCATTGATTTATATTTCCCACGAGTAATTTTCTACTAAAGCTCTTTATAAAAATGATAAATGACGGGGATTATAATTCAGCAAGGAAAATAAAAATAAAACTACTATTTTTTTGCTATAACAATTTTAAGGTTAAGTTTTTATTTAAACTTAATTATGCAAAGAGTTTTAGGTGCCTGAAAATCATAATAACTTTGTATTAATTTCCACATTTATATGTGAAGTTACGGCCAGGTAGCAGAAGAAATGTTCCGCTTCCAAATTGATTGTATATATATGCAGCTAGAAGTGTGGAATAAAATGTATCGAAATTAGAATGTAAAATGTTTTTTTTTCTTAAACATATTTCTGTTTGGCACTCGGTAAAGACTTTTTTTTGGAAGTGGCCTAGTATGTTTCATATTCATTCAGTCAAGTAACTTCTACACCTATGTTAATATTGAGGCCGCACGTTTCCGAAATTTGGTTTCGGAATATGGACATCGTGTAATTTAGGTGACTTACTGCGAGTATGAGTTTGGTTCTAACAAAAATAAAGCGGGCCTGAATACGAATCGTCTGTTTAGCAGCATTTTAGCCATTCCACGTATATTGACATCTTGTAAAAGCCATAATATAAGTACGGTTGGAGACGTGCGAACCGCTGAAATGCCACAGACAAAGATATTCTATTAAATCGAAGATTTATTTATTGCTATATCTCTGAACTTATCGTTATTCTGATTACAGCACAAATAAGATTCTCATGCATTTTATTTGTTTCGCTTTACAAATGTTAGTAGAAATGTTTTATTCTTCTACTTGTAAGGAATAGTTTTTCTTATAATACAACCTCGACGGTATGACATCATTTTCAATTTACTACGTCTTCGCCGCAACTTTGTACGTTTTAACCCCGTTTTAACTCTGCGGGATATAACGGGGACGGAAAACTTAAGTTCCGACAATAAGTAATATCATATACATTCATGGTTTGTCGTACACTGCATATAACCCTTTTTAAATGTCAACGATCTAAAAGAATAGTGTCGTAGAGTGTACATTGTTTACTACAACAACTAGTTAGGACACTTATTAATTTACTTATTTGAGGTTGTCTAATTTACTTTTAGCAGGTCTCATTCTTATGCAAAGATTAGTTGAGTGGTTTAAGAGGTAGAAACACCAACAGCCACCGCGTCGAATGTGGTACGTGCGATGCGGTACAATATAATGTATTCCATAAGGTACAATAAATTATCTTATTAAGGTAATTCTGAAATTCTAATTGTAAAATCACCAATTAATGACGAAACTGAAAAAGAAAAACTTTTTTAACATATGATTATTAAAAAAAAAAATTCTACATTTAATGTAAGATTGGCAATGTAAAAAAAAGATAAAGAAAAGAAAGCAATAAAAGAAAATTCACGGTCACTGTTTTGCAATAACTATCATAAATCATAGAATCAATAAACAAGAAGTATAGTAATAAATTGAATTACAACTCAACTAATTAAAGGTAAGTTAAAAAACTAAAACTGTACGTTTGATTTTATTAACTAACTTCAATTTTTAAATTACCTAAAAATTCAAACGTACTTTTTTAATTTTTTAACTTACCTCTTTGCCTCTTCTGAGGCTAGGTATGTTCGTACGTACGTTTTACTAAAAATCAATATTGCCGTTTCAAATTTACAGCATTGCCAGTTTATAATTAGAACTAACACGTAAAATGCATAAAACAATGCATAAAGAAAGCCATTGAGCGTTTGACTACAAAATTGTTCTGTTACTATTAAAAAACTGTCACGGTACCAAAGTTCAGTATGAACGGCGTATTTTCCAATTTGAAATAGAACTCCGGTCGGGCTGCGTCCGTCTGTCACAACTCGCGCCTGAAACTAAGGTCAAAAGTTGCTGGGTAGTTTAGATAAAATGCTGGATTGGTGCAGACTGATCTTTAGGAAACATTGTATTCCTTTTATTTATATTCCATTCTATTACATTCTAATGTCAAGAAAACAATGTATATCTTTTTGTCTACTGCAGTAACTCTTGCATTTTTGTTTTTAAACAATTTGCTTTGTGGTTCTAAATGTTCCGATAAAAGTACTTGTATCGCGAAAAAAATATAAATTTCTTTAGACTGCAGTATTTCATATAAAGATTTAATGTACTAGGGAAAACTTAAAGTAGCTATAAAAGCTTTGTTCTCAAATCGATTCGTGCCGAGATACTTTGTAAGCTGGATCAAAGGGGTTTAGAGTTCAAAGTGATGCGACCCTGTCTAGACGTATTCGTATAAAAGAATTTGAAGTGACGCTATATCTGATACTATTAAACTATTCTGACATTCCGTCTCAACGCTATTGTGGTGCAGTTCGTCTTCTCAGAATATTTTATTTGATATTTCTCGCACATTTTTATTACTAAGTAACAAATTGCCAGGAGATTCCGTATCAAGGTACATTTAGGTGACAATAAATCTTTTATACGTGACGATAAATGTCATTTTATTTTCTGGTAATGTGTACAGTGCTATATTATACTACTATATGGTAACCTTTTTTTTGTATTCCTAAAATATCTGGTATATTATTTAACAACAAAAATGTGCAGTAATCTCTATTTAATTACAGTCTACAATAGTTTGTTTCGATTGTAAAGTAAATACTTGTTTAATGTGTCCTAAAGCAACGGACAGAAATGGTGGCTCTTCAGCGATGCTTAAAAGAACTGCAAAAAATATCCTGTGAGGATAGTCTGTTCGCTGTCTTGCGATTTGTTCAGTATACACGGTCCAGCTCAGATAATTATAAAACAATTTTACGAACCAACTATAAACAGAGAACAGTAAAGTATTTCTGTAGAAAAGTTATACCTTCTTGTATAAACCCTTAAAAAACAAAAGTAAAAGAAAAATTCTTCATAAAAGGAACTTTATTAACTAGGGAATAATAACGATAATAAGAAAATGAACGCTCATTTCACGATGATGATATTCTTGAATTGTAACAAGGCGTACTTTGACTTCTTTTAATTTTTATATTCTAGCTTTCTAAATCCGGCTTATGTATGTCTAACTAATTAACTGCTGTAAATGTAATAGTCTTTTTGCATTTTGACATTATTTGTTACTAATTCAGTACCTAGAGGATAAGTCCACGTGATTCGATTTCTGAGATAAGTTTATCTCTTGTTTTAAGGCTGCGGTCGACTAAAAACAGGACATTCAACTCAATATGAATAGAGAATGGAGAGATTACCATAACTTAAAATACCCATGGAACTCGATTACGTAACGGTAATAGCAAAAATGGTCTTGGAGATATTAGTAATATGCACTTCCTAACAGTTACAGAAATGTGTCAACACCGGGAGCGTAGAACCGTAAGTCATCATATTAGCTCACCGTACAAAGAGTCACAATAGAAACTGACTGACACAATAGTGACTGTAGCGAGCAATAAACGACCTTTGTTCGCTCGTCCGGTGCACCTCACGTTTGACAGAAACATTCACGCAATTTACTCCCGTGTTGGGGAATTGCAACAGTTTGTATGAGATGCATGTTTGTATTTAAACCGTGCGTTTTAGCGAGCGTTTTAACTGTAAACCAAAAATTCATTTAAGAAATTGACAGATTGGAGTTGGCTATTATGTTGAAAAGCTTGCAAATGCTTAGGCTAATGTTTACATAACAAGAATAAATTTAAATTAAAAAAAACTTGACTGCGTTAAAAGTACTGCAACTGCAAACATATCGTTGCATTTACATATTTTTGTAATCATCTTTTGAAACCCTTTCATTTGATAAGTTGATAAGATTGGGAAAAAATAATTTTTCGAATAAAATACATTTTGGGAGAAATTTCCGCTATTTAAATTGTTTTAATTTTAATATTGGGTATATAAATATCATTCATTTAAATTGGTTCAGCCGTTTATTAATAACGAGG
This sequence comes from Callimorpha dominula, assembly GCA_949752705.1. Taxonomy (NCBI): domain Eukaryota; kingdom Metazoa; phylum Arthropoda; class Insecta; order Lepidoptera; family Erebidae; genus Callimorpha; species Callimorpha dominula. The sequence goes on from OX457005.1 coordinate 14,744,891, forward strand.
GATCATAGAGATAGACATACATACATACAAATCAAACTTGTAACCCTCCTTTTATGTTTGGCCGTAATCTGGTAAAAGTAATAATTTTAAATTTATGTGCAATTCTATATACATATAATTGTGATTTTATAAAAAGGTACTCCTAAGTATATTTCTGGTCAAAATTCCATTCCGTTTTGTTGGTCCAGTATCTCATTTTAACAAAAGCCTGCGGGTAGGTAACACTATTATGCTAGTGACTAGGGTAACACAAAATCTAAAGCATAAATATACAAAAATGGCCCAAGTATTAAAAAACCCTGTGGAACTCCCATTTTTACCACAGACCCTGGAGATAGCTTGCCATCGACATCGACATTACTACCACATCGACTTTCTGAATCCTGTTACTCAGAAAATAAGTAAGAAGATCCAGCGCCATGTCTTTGATACCGTAGTGATATAATTTCTTGATCAGAGCTTCATGTACAACACAATCAAAGTCGACAACCTCCTTATTAAGACGGTTAAATAGAAATAGCAATGAGAAAGCATTTAATAAAATACTTCACAAATACTCTAATCCATCAAATGAAAGTTGAAGAAAATTAAGATTTTTTTTTAAATAAAAAACATCGTAGACTTATGTGTCGCTTGACTCTTCAAAGATGTTATCGTTTCAATATTTAAATTTTCAAAGAAGTTTTGCTTAAATCGTAGTTTCATAAAATTATATTTTCTTTTATTCTTACGAAAAACCTTAAATTTTTTTCTTTATGGAAATTTTTGTAAGGAGAAATGGTGTCATTGAAACATGGATGCTCGCAAAGTTATCTTTAAACCGTTAATATCTACAACCATCTTTATAATAATATATCTCTTATTTTATATTATAAATGACTGAGTCCTATCTGCGTTTTTGTTAGTGATTGTAGTCTTTGGCCACATGAAACATTAGAAAAGTCCTTGTTTGATACCCACGCTACAATCCCGAAACAATGGTTGTAACCGCCACTGTGAACGGGTATCTAAGGCGTCCATTAGACGCTCATACAAAACGTCAATCATTACCAAAAGTCATGATTGACGGATGTTCGTTGGTGATTGATTAAATAATATAGACATCAAAATCTCACTATGCAATCGTCAATCACTGCATTAGACGATAGGTTATTCGTCAATCACCGTTTTCATTGTGGCAAAACTGAAAGCAGAACCTACCGTGTAATGGGCGCCCAAATATGACAAAAGCAAAATTGAGCTGGAGGGTGGTGGCCTAGCGAAGGTATATTTTTGGTACTGCAATGATAAAAGCGCCGGAACTGGTATATGGTTACCTTTATGATTTAGCCAGAAGTTTTAATATTTGTAAGTAAAAATAAATGGGGTAAAAACTTTTATTATTACGTTGACTTAAAACTTTCACTTTTACAGCTCCAAGACCCTGTAAACCTACGTGTTTGATATTTATTCCTCCTTCCTAAAAGGTTCGCGCTAGACAGATAGGAGGATAAAGAATCAAGTTTATAAGGGTTTGTATTTCGTTTTTAGTTACGGAACCCAAAAAAATATCTCTTAAGCATTATTTATCTAAAAAGCTTATCTAAGCTATATATAATAATACTATATTCAGTAGTCGACAAAGACATATGCAACAATATAATGCTGACAGATGTTACAGGAATAGTCCGTTAGCAGATTTTTAAGCAATAGCTTTAGTTTACTAACGTAATTACTAACTTACTTTAGTTACTAACAGTTGGCACTTATGTAAAATCAACAAAAAGTTAAAACTTCCTTGAAATAACAACATATAACTTCAAGGAAATTTATTACTATACGATGTTACGACGGTATCCACTACGTTATTATATTTTATCTTTTGATTTCTAAGCAGTCATCGCTGTCTTTAAACACTATCCACAGATACGGTCACTTATGAGTTGCCAACCTTGTCCTGCCATGAAGCTCTGGCGACCATACTTACCAGTAAAAGAATAAAAATGTTCATAGTTTGAAGCAGTCAATAGGCCATGGTTGGGGTACTCAATAGACTTTAGACATTAGACTTTAGTGAACTATGTCTCTGTTAGTAGACTGTTAGTATAACATGGGTATGTTAGTAGACTAGTTGCTGTGTTCGTTGTTGAACGTAGGTACTTTGACAGTCTAGCAAAGAAAAAAAATGTACCGGTCTCGAAATATTAATTTATTTCATTACCACGTAATAAAGATTTTATTAGAATTTACAGTCACAATTAAATCTTCTGGCGAATTCATAATAGATTTTATTACAGATCATAAACTCACAGAAAATTAGTTTTCACAAAAATTAAATAAAAATTTAATGATACGTTATGATTAAGTAATCAATTTCAAGTTATTCGTAAAGTTCCTTGTTCAAGTTTCATTGAATAATTTTATTAGTCACGCTACTATTTATAAGATTACCACACTAAAAAGAGCTATTTACGATCGGAACCTTAATAAAACGTAAACGTATTCGATGAACAATACCCTCTTAAGTACATAAATTTACACAGACCACCTCCACTTACGCTATTTCAAACAATATGTTGGTTATTTTACAACAATGAAGCAATAAGAAAAGGGCTTGAACATAATTAATCCTTGTCGAGTCTCTTGATAAGTTTTACTTTTATTTTCCATTAGATGTATGTGCCTTATTATATACTTTAAGTAACTAACAATAACACAAGGCAATAGTATTATTTCTAAAAGAAAAAAAAACTTTACCCATCTGTTTTAAGATAATAACCAGACAAATATTTCTCACCGTTACTTTGTTTGTTTTGTAATTTAAAGTCAAGTAGCGTTTATAAGACAAGTGTTGTTGACAGTTGCTCTTTAAGGAACAGTTATGTTTGTATATAAGTATCTATACTAATAATATAATAATGCTGAAGAGTTTTCTTGTATATTTAAAGGGGCTAATCTCCGGAACTACCAGTTGGATTCGAAAAAATCTTTTTGTAAATGATAGCCAGGTTCATGAGGAATAGTATAGCCTATGTAATATCACGCTACGACCTTTAGCAGTAGAACATATTCCTGCTCTGTGCCCGTATTTTAATTAAACAAAATTAATGTTCACAGCGTGACACTAAATGTAGACTGTCAATGACGTCAGACAGACGTGACTTGGTTGTGGTCTGCTATATTCCCCGTTCATTGATTCTCAAACTTTTAACGTCGAAGGGGACAAAATTCTAATTAATCACATAGGCTGTCTCGTTTGTGATCCCGGCCTTCCAAGTTTGTTTACGTACTTTTATTGGCTTAAGCGTACTTGGAGTAATGTTATTTTTAAACTGTATAGCATTAGAAATAACCTTGTGTCGTGGTACGGCGAGGTTTTCTCCTCCCCCTCTCTATAAAATATTTTTTTTTTTTAAATTAAGGGTAACACCCATATTGTAATTTATACATGATTTATTAGTTTACTCCATGATTAATTACTTCATTAGTAATGTAACTGTTGGCTCTCTACTATATTGGGTCACAAGCTCAGGGTAACAAAATCATGTGTTTTGCAATTTGCTTCTAACTACCGCTAAGGACTGAAGTGTGCCGATAAACGCTGATTAAATAGCTGGACAAAATTGGTAAAGATGAAGCGACTTAAACTCAACGTTCAAAATAATAAACACAATGGCAACATGCTAACTCCTAACATTATCACTCCGCATTCTGGTAATAATAGCAGGATAAGCAGTTGTTGTAACATACAGTTATCGTCACTAGGTATAGGTATATATGTATATAGTTAACGTAACATAAAGTTATATAATTAGATATGCTAAACATACAGATTAATATCAAATTATCCGTCGTAGTTGCTTCAACCACTGATTACTTTAATTGCAAACTGTGTAACATGGATGGGGTAGGACATTCCAACATTTGCAAGTGGCCATGTTGAAGGGACCCTTGGTTTTACATAACAAGTGCTCAGGTAGGATTAGTCAGTTGAAAAGATGTGGTAAGATTGTAAATCGTATTAAAGTGATGAAATTAAGGAACTAACTGGATATCATTTTACATCTTTAGTAAGGTGTAATTTATCTAAAATGGAAGATTAAATAGAAAAGCATTAAGAAGTAAGGAACAATATTCTACAAATCTATAGAATAAAAGTTATAAAAAAGAATGACTAAAAAATTAAAATTCAGATAGAACTGCTAGGCTCGATTAGACGGAGAATTACAAATTTTAACAGATTTGATTGCAATGGCTCTTATTGGTCTTGACGTAATACATTAGTATTAATGCTAATGCTTGAGAACAATCTTGACGTTCATTTTATAGTTCGTATGTTGGTTTTATGACAGCGTTTAGTTTGTTTTATTGTGGTTGTGGTGCGTGCTCTTGAACATTTAACCGTCAAGACTGAGAGGTTCTATGTCAATTTATTTGTAACGTTTTTATCCTACCATATGTTGAAACACACCCAACACTTACTTAGACTACCTTTACTACTTGAAACTATGGTACAAAATTTAATTTCAATTACGTTTAGGTATTAAAAACATTTATCTATACAAATACTATGCATATGAAATTGACTAAAGGTTCTTAGTAAATAGTTCTAATAAATATCCATTGAGGTCTGTTGAACCCTTTATTTTTCACTCGTTGCGTCTCTTCTTCTGAAATACAACGAAGCTCGGAGCAACTGATAAGACAAAACAAACGACGTTTACAGTCTACCATTTATTATTTTAGCAAAATGGATGCACTCCTTTGTTTGTCGTGGACAAATGTAATGCATTTGTTATGATATATATGGGTTAGCGAAAAACTTTGAAATTCTCAGAATTGTGGAGCGTGTAATGTAGGGGGTTACGCGTATGCAAATATATGGCCTTGGTTCAATATATAATGCTCTGTCAGATAGTATTTAAATAGTTAAGATAGACAGAGACTCTAAATGTTTACCTCTAGATACCTTATTCATATAAAATATAAACCATTATCCTTTTAATTATTGCTTCTTATAATATCAATGATAATCAAACTGCCCTGTACTTTTCTGTAACTATTAAAAATTTGACCTAAGAACTAGCAAAGCTTTACTTATTTTTCCATTTTAAACAGTTTAATTAACAGAACTCATCAAACTTTGTTTCAATTTCAAAGATATTACAGACTACCAGTAACCATACTCTATATCATAAATGATTTGAACTGGTTGGCAAATTACAATTTAAGTAAACACAAAGCCATTTCAAAAGGCAATTTTACCTCAATAATGTATTTTATAGACTTTTCTGAATAAAGTTATAGGTTCACTTTACTGTCGGTCACGATGCTATCTTGTTTTTAGGAAATACCTCCGACCTACAAAAGATCAAGATCGGAAGTATTATATAGGAACATATAAGACAATAACTCTATTAGCACGTTTCTACCCTTAGATGGGTTCACCACTGTTATCGCACTAGTAGTACATCGCTTGTATTGGTTTTAGGTATCTGACAACCGTTTACCATTCATTTCATTTAATATTTAAGAGACATATTTTTTAAATTATGTTAGTGGTCTTGATATAATGTATATTATGTAAGTTCCCAGACCCCATAAAAATGTGTTTAAAAATTCAAGTCATTAACTCTATATAAACCTGTCGTATAAATCTTCGTTGCTTAAATCTTTTGCGAATATTAGTTATTGTTTTACAATTTACCATCGCAACAGACAACTACAAATTAAGTTAATGCTAATATAAACAATGACGCCTGAAAAGTTTAAAGTGATTACACAATTTAGCGTCGAAGCAAATATCTTGTTATTCAACTTGGAGAAATTAATTTAATTCTGAAATAAAACGGAAAGTAAAATTTGCCTTAACACTAAATTTAAAAAGGAATATTCACATCCTGTAATGTGTGTAATGTTGCCTGTTATTGGTACATTTATTTTCTTCGAGTTTCAAGTTTCTTCGGTTTAAACGTGTATGGTATTGTGATGTATTTTTTCTCATTTGACCGATAAATTGGACTGATGTTAGAAATAGTCTTGATATAATGTAAAAAAAGAGGTTAGTTCACCAGGCGAGAGAGTTACACACACGAGAGCATCCCACTTGTGGAATGAGAATGTAATGAGCATGAGGTTATACATTTCTTTACCCAAGACATTGTTAATTTGTTCAAATTAGATTATTAGTACATCTGCGGTATATTAAGAAAGGAAATTAAATATTCTCAAGCTGTATTTGGGGTGTTAAGAAACGGCATGTCCTACGTGTATGTAAATACCTCCAATATCGTCATTACCATCTAAAGCCAAAAGATTTCCGAAGGTAATTTTTAATTATCTTAAACCCATTAACACATTTTTTGTTCACGGCTTTAGCTTGATAGCGTTTGTATGAAATGTATACTTCAAGAATGCTAGATTAAAAGAGTCAAGACTAGACTAAAACTCACTAAGCTCACACTATGGTACTGTACTCTAAGTGAGAGAACGAGAGCAAGAAAAGTGATGAAAGAAGCATAGACTAAGATTATACGCTTACTGCTTGTCTGTCATGTAAATAGTGTGAAACAGAACCTACAATACCTTTAATCCTTCTTGTTAAAGATGAACAGTATTTTTTAGGGTATTTTAGGCATCAAAAACAAACTTCGTCATATTGTGTAGTTGATACATTAGGAAATTTTATGTGGAAAGCCTGAGCTTGGGAGAGATAAGAACATACAAGTTCGATACACAAATGCTTCTTCGATACATAAACGTTGTATCTGATTCAGACATTTAGGTATCTGTAGACTACAGAAAAATGGTTGAATTGGGATGGGTGTAGACAAGTACATTATGTTATTATGTAGATGACGATCCTGGCGTATCCATTGGTAGGCATCTTGTACGAACTTTTAGTAGTTTTGTCAATATGTTGTTAGTATAAATCTACTAATGTTATAAACGTGCAAGTTTGTGAGTATGTATGGATGTATGGATGTTGGTTGCTCTTTCACGCAAAAACTACTAAAGTGATTGCGTTGAAACTTGGTATGTAAATAGCTGATAACCTGGTTTAACACAGAGGCTACTTTTTATCCCGATATTCCCCCAGCATCGGGACTTACACGGGTAAAATCATTCAATATGATAAACGTTCCTCTTATATATATATAATAAAATAAAGAAGCGAATTGATATATACACTAAGCCGCATCAAGAATGCAAATTCTGGCTGGTTAAATGGATAAACAAGCTATCCTACAATGAAGTAGAGAATCTTATATCAAATATATAGATTAAAGTAATGCACTTGAAACTTTCTTAAAGCTAGTGGATCTGTCTATACAAATAGGCAGACCCGATTCCAAGACTTCGTCGCAGGGGTAGCAGTTGGAGCAAGTAGATATTCGCCTCACATCACATACACTCCCACAGCATCAGGCACACACTTTCAAACATCATTTACATCACTAACACACAAACTACAAACAGACCAAACAGGTATAGTTAAAAAAAAAACATTGTTTTATTTTTATTTTTGTAATAATCACGTATATATGTAACATACAAGCTGTAACAGAGCGCCATCTCCTGACACAGGCATCTATATGCTTAAAAGGAGATGTCAACAACATTATTTGTAAACCAATGTGTATGACGAAATAAACTATTTGATTTGAAAATATAGGTATATATGCGCCTGCAATCGTAAGGTCCCCCGATGCATATGTACATTATCGGTTTCTGGCTTTGATTGACTGGCTGGATCGAGGAAGTTTTGAGTTGATTCTGTTAGCAAATATTTAGCCTTGACTTCTTCCTGTTACACGGTATTTAGCTTTAAAAGATACAATAAACTACACTTTTCTCATATTTATATAGTTCGTTGTGATTTGACTGTACATTAAAGAAGTGGTCAATATGTGAGCCATTTGTTGTCAAAATGAAATTTATAATGCTACATCACGATTAGTTATTACGGTAAGTAAGGGTTAACAAGAATACTAGTAATGTGTGACACACGTTGCTAGTATTCTTTTACTAAAAAAAATAATAATATATAAAAAAAACGCCGTACACAAATTTTACGTATACCTACACCGGATATTATGATATTCGATATTTCCTGTACTGTTAATATGAATATTAATTTATATCTTTTTATTTTTCATTAGGTTGATAAACATGTGGCATTTAATTTCTATGGCAAGGAGTGACCTACCACGATAACCAAATTTACATAAGACCTTATTGGCACTTCTACTAATAGAAACAAATTATGGCTTTTTTTTCTTTGAAAATAGAAGCAAAAGCTCTTGATTGGATTTAGGAATTGACTACTTAACATATTTTGCTTAAAAAAAGAACTGATCTTTCCTATTTCAGATAACAATTTTTTTACTCAATAAGGGAGTAATAGAAGAGATCAGAGATTCATTAAATTTTATCATAAAATTTTCTACTTTATTCACTCATCCATCACACAATCCATTGATTTAAGAGGAACGTGTAGTCTTCCATCATTTATAAACCTGAAGCTTTATAATACATTTTTCAAATCAGAATTATTATGGTTCAATTAATTAATGAAGACTTTCAAAGCAGATTCGATTTTAATTAAAGCTTTTGTTTATTAAAAACTTTACCTTACTTATTTCCAATGAATCGTATACTCGTTCTCATGTGAACCGTAGTCATTAACTTAAAATGAACTTCGAAATTTATGTTATGTTAAAGATATTTTTTAAGCAGAGGGTTAGTTTGTGTAAAGACACTAAAGAAAAACATGTATTTATGCAAAATATTAACGGGATAATGTCCAATTAATCTTAATATTTGTCACAATAAATATTTAAAGCAATCTCCAGATAGTACAGAAAAAACGTTCGACAACATAAAGATCATACTTGCATATAATGTTACATAATTTAGCTACTACACCCTTGACAAAGAAAATATAAACAAAAATTTATAAAACTTCTTTTTAGTCACTTAAGAAGATAACAGCTAAGAAACTAACACCCGTATTCACCTACAATATTTTGGTCAGTGTCGAAATAACACCATGCTAAATAAGGAATTTCTCATAGCTTTCGCTGTGGCCAGCCTTGTCATTCACAAACGATACTCAAGTTCCCTTTGCTAAGCGAACGCACTGCGTCGAATACTGATCTGTGATTGGTCCATTTCTGTTGCTAAGGTCGCTCCGCGGTATTTGATTGACAAACGTGCGTATGATGTAAATACTTGATGATGATGAAAAACTAAAAACATATAGTATGATCAAAATTTGTCCTTATCTTTCACGGTCAAAACAGTATAAAATCGATAGATTTGGTTATTTTGATTCCAAAAATACTAATTTTCTAAATATTTCGTGACCTGGCATGACCTGAGCGCATTTCCAAGTATACCATTTTTTTTTTACCGAACTATTTCATTGCAATCTGTCAAATGGGCATTGTCTTGGTCGTGGGCTCTCGTGATATCATGTGGTTATTTTTGTGTGTCAGAAAAAAATCAGTGTAGTATGAACATTCTATAGGGATACAGAGGGAGAATATATTTATGGGAAGGGAGACGAATACAATAGAATCTGGAAAAGGATTTCATCATTTACAAAAGGAAATAATAAAATCTTAGGACCACAAGTAATTGATAAATAGGCGGCATTGAAAACCCCCTTTGGGTTAATTTTATTAGATTTAAATTAATTTGCGGTAAGTGTACAAAAAAGTACAGTATTTCTTGCAAATCTATAGCGTCTTCTAAATTCTTCCTCACCGTAGTAATTGAAAGGAGTTTAAAATCCCGAATTATTATTCTCGTATTTATAGCACCTCAATCAAAAGTATGGAATAAATTAGCAATTTTCATAAACCGTCATTCCCACCAACACTTTGCGTTGCGTAAAATAGATGACGAGCGTTTTTACCCGAGAGTTCCTTTTATTGAACGCGTTGTTCATTGCTGAAGTATTGTTTAAGAACTCAAAATTGCCCACCTTATGCGTCCGGGCTCACTGTTAGTCCTCATAACATTGTTTGTGAATACGGATGTTACACTAATATATATTGCCCGTTATAACTTATTGCATAGAGATTTTGAGACATAGTTTCTAATTAGAGGCATCAAAAGAAAGCTAAAACTTACCGAAAATGTAAAGATTGTTTTGCTGAGCATTTTCCAATGAGTATGATTAAAATAAATTATTCAGTAAATTATCTTTGAAGATTATACTTGAGAAAACCTCTGAGATTCTGGATTAAAAAGAGATTAATAAAAAAAAAAATATATATATATATATATATTTAACGGTAAAGATATTTTATATTTCATGATATTATTATACCTAAGATGGATACTGAACAAACAAATAAATGCTGTTTCCGGGATTTCTCAGTCTCTTCAAAGGTCCCCTACTCAGCGTATTGTCAAATATCTGATAAAATTTTCGAATTTAGACAATGCTTCTACCTAAGAATTTTGTAATTTCATATATTTGCATCAAATATGTCCTAATACTTTGATAGTTCACAATTCTAAAAACATATTAACTGCTTTTGCATTAAAGCTGAATCTTCCTAAAAATTCTCGATATCAATGTATATTTCACCTATTAATACAACGAAGGCTTAGTCTTATTCATTGTTTTTTTCTTCAATCAACATGCAGTTATAAACAATTCTAATTATTGCCTCCATTCACAAAGAACCCGATAAAATCAACTTTTTTTATGGTAAAGGGGGCAAACGAGCAGACGGGTCACCTGATGGTAAATGACTCCCGCCGCCCATGAGCACCTGCAACTCAAGTCGCAAGAGTCATATGTGCGTTGCCGGCCTTTAAGGTGGGAGTAGGGGAAGGGGGGAATAGGGGGCGAGGAGGGGAGAGAGGGAGAGGAAAGGGTTAGGGCCTCGGGTAACTTTACTCACTCGGTTAAAAGCAATGCAATCAATGCTTCACTGCTGGTTTTCTATGAGGCCGTGGTATTACTCCGGTGGAGCTGGCCCATACGTGCCGAAGCATGGCTCTCCCACGAACTAAATCTTGAAATAAAAATAAAAACTTCTCGTTTCTTTAATTTAGTCAAATAGGACTTTAGTTACCAAATAAAGTAACATAACCGAACATAAAATACTTGATAACTGCTTACATATATAATATTTATCTTTATTTTCTCTATTTGTATTGCGTGGGTACGTATGCAATATCGATAGTCGAAAGTAACTTACATTGTCTCGATGCATCAGCACTGGTACCGGGGTAGAAGTTTTATTGTCCTCGGTGATCTCCGTACCGGTATTAAACCGCAAGTACATCACAAGGAAAGTATAAGAAAAGTAACGCTTCAAATAACGCGCCAGTACTTGTCCTTGTACTTGTTAATGATGTAGCACAAAGGGAATGGTGTCTTCGAACTACAACGCCAGTAAAGAAAATACTTCAGAAAAGTCTTCAGCTCGGCTGCCACTGTAGGATCAGAACAACTTACCTAACTAAACTAAAAAAGAAAACTAACGTAAAAAAAACTTTATTTAACTATTGAAATGAAAATATGCCTATGAGTCAACGGTTACCTATTTACCTTAAAGATAATACTTGAAAGTACCAACAAATTGTTATGTATTTGTATTTATATTGAGATTCCCTATTCACAATTAATGCGATGCCACTTTAATTTAACTAGGAGTTGTCACAAATTTATATTGAATTAATTTCCATGTACATGTTATTTATCACTCTTTACTATATAAATATAAATTCTGATAATTAATCATTTTATTATTTGGCGCCGACTCAAAATAAGTTTATATAAAATTTGATAGTTTATGTAAATAAGCTCGATACTTAAGACTTAAGGTTTATTTATTTTTTGCTTTTTAGTTCTTTTCGTCGGTTTAATTATTTGTTAAAAAGATTTTTATTTTATGATTTTTTTTCTTCATCAGCTCAGCTACATGATGTGATGATTTCTAAACGCAAATACCTAATAAAGCAATGAAAAGTAAACAAAAACACTATTCGTTCCTATAATTTTCGAGGGTTTCTCTCAATTAAATCAGGATCCCATCATCAGATCCTGACTGAGGGGGAGAGGGGGAAGAGCGGGAAGAAGGGAGAGGGGTGTATAATTTGTTAAGATTTTGTGTAAATTTATTGAAATATATTGATGATTGTTGAAGATGTCTTTGCTACCCGTGCGAAGCCGGGGCGGGTTGCTAGTGTAATAAAATTTTAACCTTGTAGACTATGCCTTTTTGACTATGACTATTCATTTCTAACTCACAATAGGAAACTATGACACAGCTGTTATTACATGAATTATTGACTTCAATTTTCGAACTCCGAGCGTTATGAAATAGTGCCGCCTAGATATCTCAAAGGTGTTTCGCATATCTACAGCCAACAATTTAACTTTACGGCTTACACTCGGAATAAATAGTTCATAAATCAAGTTCACCGGTATTACGTGTTAATTTAGTCGAAATCAGGTCTATGTTCTTGGGATGAAAGAAAAACATATTAGCTTAATCGTGCTGTTATCTTTAATTAATTAGTAACCCTTACCTTTGATCTTTGAAAGATAATAGCGAGATAGCCAAATTGCTCTTCTGCTTTGTGTACAGAATTAGCTTCAGTTACTGTTCGTTGTACTGTAAATAAACAGAGGCGAACTAGATTCTCTATTAAATAATTAAACACAATAATAAAAATATAATAGTGGGCAACATTTTTGCCATGGATCTTTAAACGGCTTGTCCATTTAAGTAAGTAATATCTACTGAAATGTGATTTGATGGATGACACCTCCCATAAATTAACAAACCTTTGGGTAATAAAAAAAGTATACAAAAGAAAATATCAGAGAGAAAAAAAACAATTACCCTAATGATGGCAAGAAAAGCGGTAGTTTATTGTAGCAATGGAAAAAATAACTACGTATACACACAATTTACTAATCTATGAATTTAATGTAAAGCATGCCAATACTTGTCGCTCGTCACTCATTTGTATTTTTGTACGAACAGAAACGTATCTTCAATACTAAGAATTGATCTCAGTGTATAATATTAAAAACTATAACACTTTATACAGTCGCGATTGCCGAGGTCATTTAAACCACAGACCGGTTCAGCCGTCATGGATGATATACACATACATAAATATATGACATATTTTTTGTAGATTATAATGTTTTGAAAAGAGAATAAGAATATTACCAAATTACTAAGAGTGCTGTGTGTGCTGTCTGTCAGTCACTAAGCAAAAAAAAAAAAAAACTCTCTTTTGTTGTAAACACATATAGAATTAAAATAGCCAGAATATTGTTTCTGATAGTGTTATTCGAAGTCACACAAGATATTGTTTTTTGATTGATAATATTAATCCCATTAATCTATTACGTATTAGTCTTATATTGTTCGAGAGAAATGTATTAGCCTTATTTTAAATCTCCAATAGGAAGTTATTCCATAAAATCTTTATAACCGTAACTAACTATATCATTATTTGTTTAAAAAAAATCAATGGCCGTACAATGGAATGTTTAAATTTCGAATTGCTAAAGCATTGATGTAGTGATTGCGTTGCTTGCAACACAAGCACCGCTGAACGAGAGCGTGAAGTACGACATGTCAGTGCGTCGGAACCATCGGAAGCGACAGTAAATTATTCAACAACCTCTCTAGTAATAAAGTTACGATGTACACTTTATTGGACATCCAATTGAACTCTGTGAACACGGCTGGTTTTAACGTAAATGAGAACATCGCAAATTGTATTTATATAAGCGCTAATGTTTGATTTTTTATTTAAGACGAATTTCTGGTTTGTTCTCATTGCAGAGAGTCTGTGTTATTTTTTAACAAGCTTTTATTAGCTTCAATTGTAAGCCTTGTAACTAACTACCTACTCGCTTTAGAGTAATTTACTTACATTTTCCAGAGGACTATCTTTTCTTGTTACTTAGTGTGCGTAGTGTGTGTGTGACCGCATAAGCTTCTATCTTTGGTACGTACAATAACGAAGCGACCGTTGTATGTCGAACAAGCTAGGTGCCACAAACAAATATAAATACCGACGCAAGATGGAAAGGACCGAAATTTCCCGAGGTCATCCTTCAAATTACCGGTCGGGAGACACTCCAGGAATTCTTAACAACTCGTGAGCTTCCTAAAATTTTAATTACGCTGTATCCGACCATTCTTCTCTTCGCCTGGCATAGCGGTCTCTTTGAATGTTATTACGAGGCTCACTCGCAAAAAGCCTTTACTGAAACATTTGTGAGAATACAATTTCATTTTAATGCTTTTATGAGATTGCCTGGCCGAGGTGGATTGTTATAAAGATCGAATTTTGAATAGAAATGATATCATCATCAATGCCGTTTTGATATTTTTTCACCTTTACTTTTATGCTTTCACATATCGATATAAGTTTATTTACTTAAAACGCATTAAACGTGGTATACAAAAGTACGGCACGCTTTTATAACTGATAAATATTTATTTATTTCTTCTTTTGAAGACTTACAGCTAAATCAACAGATTAACTGTAAAATAGGGTTAGAAAGCCAATTACGGGTAATAAGTGTCACTGTGTGACTGATTCAGGTTTATCGTATAGTACAGTCAGCGACACAAATACGATATTTAATATTTTTAACTTAAAGATTACATATTTGCAAAAATAATTAAGTAGGATATCTAAAAAAGTATACATTATGTAATTTAATTAGAGAAAAAATTAGGAGACAACCATCTCCTTGCTGCAGGTATACTAATTTATCTATAATTATTAGAAGCATGAGGAACACGTATTGGGGGTTTTAAATGAGGTGATTTGCACGGAACGTTAAGGCCAATAGGTATTGTATAATAGATCAGAACAATCAATGTCACTATACACTATACTAAATAACACCAGTTATGTGATTCAAATATATTTCATACTTTTTAGTCTTATTAGAAACATGTGAAGAAGAATAGTTATACATGATTCATATATATATCTAAAAATATTACTTAAGGATATACCGTTTTACTCTCGTGTATATTTCGGGGATGCCCGCCCTGATGCCTGCAAAGGGTCCCCGTCTGGCCCGAAACTAGTCGGGCATCACCGAAATATACATGTGAGTAAAACCGTATATCCGTAACTAATATAAATACCACTCAAAGGTTGAAGAACTCAAGAAGTTTTTATTCGAATCTAAAAGATAAAAATGTGAAGTGCTGGTAGGGGTTTTTATCAATAATATTGGCCTAATGAGAACATCTTACAATTGCTTTAGCTGAATTTATTAACAGTGAGCGAGTTGCAATTTATAAATAGTGTTTTACGTAGATTTCGAAGAAAACTCTACCTATTGGTTTTGTACCAGTTGTGGAGTTTTCCTAAAATTTCTTCACAGATCCCACAACAACCGCCAGTTATTAATTATATATATATATATATGTGTGTGTACCTCAATTTTACCGGCACGACAGAGGTCACAATTATGCACCGATTGCTTTTAAATTTCTGCGAAAAATCAACAGGGCTAAAATGAAGGTTAAGGTTCGTGACTATAATAATATGACTTGGGGGCAGATTTAAAAAAATAATAAAAAAACACAAAACCTACCTCTGCGCGCCTGCTGTAGGCCCGGTTTTTTTTGAATTGTAATTGAAATTTTGATTCCTTAGCATACAAGTCTCGTAGTTTCTAAGACTCCGAGAGAACATTAAGAAAATTTGATGTTAAAGTAATTTAAATAAAGTATATGATATTATGAATATAACCAGTAATTGTTGAATTTTAACTCGATTCTGTAAAACCGTTTACTGTACAAAAGTGTACCACTGTACATTAAATCGGGGGAGAGCGAAGCTTCGGCAGGTATGGGCCGGCTCGACCGGAATGAAACCACGGCCTGACAGAAAACCGGCAGTCGGTGAAAAGTAATGTAAACATTGTAACAATGATTACATTACTGTGTGAGTGAGTGAGGTTACCGGAGGCCAGAATTGCCCTCCCCCTTTTCCCCCTCTTCCACCCTTCCCCTACTCCTACCTTAAAGGCCGGCAACGCATTTGTGACTCTTGAGTTGCAGGTGCCCTTGGACGACGGTAGTCATTTGCCGTGACCCGTCTGCTCGTTTATGAAATATGAGAAATACATTTTTTTAAATATTCAACATATTAAGTATATAATGCTTTTATCCTGTGGCAGTATTCTCGATACATTATACATATATGTATATTTATACAAAATGCTACACATACCGAGCTTGTGATAGCAAGTTTCCTACTAAACCTCTTTAAGGCTCCGCATCTAATACCCACTTGCTGTGACAAATTCCTTACATTCTATATTCAAATACCGACGTACTCTGTTGCAAGAACAACGAGGACTACGAGATTTGGGAACATTACTTGCAAAATCTTGCATAATTGAAACTTCCTTTACTGCACCGTTGCTCCTTGTA
Organism: Callimorpha dominula; assembly: GCA_949752705.1. NCBI lineage: Eukaryota > Metazoa > Arthropoda > Insecta > Lepidoptera > Erebidae > Callimorpha > Callimorpha dominula. The sequence continues at coordinate 14,761,330 of OX457005.1, forward strand.
TTCTTTAGAAATAGTTAAGCAGAATGAGTTATGCATAATAAGAACTGTGTTGTCGTTAGTGAAAATAAAATAATAGGAGATGATGTAAAGTGAGAACTAGCGCCTCTGTTTTGACAAGAAATACACATTTTTTTTTTTGAAATAAATTTCTTAAATAAATAAAGGTCTGTTAAACCTTGGTAAGATAAAATTTTGATTGCGTTTTCTGTAGGATGGTGGATTGAAGTTAATGCCCCTGGCCTTTTAAGTATCTGCCCTTTCGTATTTTTTTGACAGAAACATACAGAGTAAATCTATAGGTTGATCTTGGGATAAAATTGCTAAAAGCTTTTTATTATTCACTAGCAACTCGCCCCGGCTTCGCACGGGTTGAAGAGACATCTTCAACAATCATCAACATATTTCAATCAATTTACACAAAATCTTAACAAATTATATACCTAAACCTTCCTCATGAATCACTCTGTCTATTAGTGAAAACGGCCTGAAAATCCGTTAAGTAGTTTTTTAGTTTATCGCGAACAGACAGACAGACGCGAGGGGGGGGGGCTTTGTTTTATAATATGTAGTGATTGGTTTCATAATTTTTTTTCTTGTTACAAATTAGTTACTTAACGATACGTAGTAAAACCTTAATAGATTTCATTTATTTATATGCCCTCCTGTATATATCGGAAGGAGTGAGCAGAGATGACAATGTATACTTAGTCTAAGCAATAATAACCAAAACCAACAACCCAGTTTGATCAACCCAAGCAATTTAAGTATGCACTCGAATTACGTGGCATAATTGATTAAATTATACTAACCATAATTACAACGACACCTTGTAATCTTTTCATTACTACTTCACCGTCGATGTTGATTGCGCCATTCCTCATGTAGCACGCAATGTGTTCACGCAGTCGGAAAATCACACCATTTCCCGCGTCAGAAATGATAAACGCAATATTAATCCGCGTAAGCGTGACCTCTTTTGTGAATTTATTGCTCGTACGCTATATCTGTCCTATGTATGCGAATATGAGTATTCCAAGAATACTTGTTGGCATGAGTTTTATTTGTACATATTTAATTTGGTTTACCCGTACAATGAGTGGGTTGCAATGAGGCTGTATACATTCCTGTAGAATATTACAGTATTTTCGTGAGATGCGGGTTTTTTTTTTGTATTCATACGACATAATTAATGTAATTTGTATTATTGAGGACACTAGACATCATAACTTATTCTTAATGAAACTATAGGCGTCGAAAACATGACATTCATAAAAAAGTTACGTGCATTTTAACATTAATTAAATAAATATGTAGTTTAACGCGAAAAAAAATTGATCATATCAATATTTTTTTTTATATAAGGACTTTAAACGTGATTATGTTTACATGTAGATATTATGATTTGTTTTCACGTTATGAACGATCAGTCTATAAAATTTAATTATGATCAAAATATAATTAAACTATGTTTTTTTTTCTTTTTGGAGTTTACTCCTTAAGAATCGATTTACATAAAAGGCGCCCGGTATGGAAAAATATTAAGAGTAAAATTTAGTGATCGGAGGGCAGTGTAACGCTTTATTGTGCTCTTATGCTTTATTGGAGTTTACTCCTTTTTCTCGACGCATGTAAGTAGATATGTGTATACCTTTATGTTATATATATGTGTAAATATATACAGAATATATAGAGGGAGGGAGGGAAGGAGTTAGGGAAGGAGTTAGGGAAGGAGTTAGGGAAGGAGTAAGGGAGGGAGTTAGGGAGGGAGTTAGGGGGGAGTTAGGGAGGGAGTTAAGCCGGGAGTTAGGGAGGGAGTTAGGGAGGTAGTTAGGGAGGGAGTTAGGGAGGGATTTAGGGAGGGAGTTAGGAAGGGAGTTAGGGAGGGAGTTAGGAAGGGAGTTAGGGAGGGAGTTAGGGAGTGAGTTAGGGAGTTAGGGAGGGAGTTAGGGAGAGAGAGAGAGAGAGAGAGAGAGTAAACTCCAGTCGTGCGTCGGAGCAGACACACACATTTTTTTTCACTTTCTTTCTTTTTTTTTTTCAAGTATTTAAGTGAAATCTTTGGCGATTGCGTTAGTCAGACAAACAGAAGTTTAATGTTTTTAGTTCTACGTTTTATCTATTCTATTTTACACGTACATAAAACACCTAAATCCTGTTAATATTATAAGAGTCTATTAATTAGTTCGTCTGATTTAACGTTTGGGACAAATGCTTTCGAATTGTCTCATTTACCGGCCGACTCAATACAATCCGAGTCACGCGATATCCGGATTTCCGCAACAATGTCTCTGTTGTTTCGATTGCTTAATTAATTTACCGCCAGCAATTTATTCTTTGTGGACTTCTGGCAGTTAATAAATAATAAATGTGTTACACCTACCTTTACACAGTTTACAGCTTACATTCATGCTAGCTATCTCTCTTACGGAATATTAGTTCTATACATATTTTTTCAATTTTAAATAATCCTAAAATTGTCAGCGTCTCACTTTATTCACGGAGTCTACTATCTACCCTAAGATATGAGTACACGTTTTCGTAACACGTTTTATATATTTTTTTCTTTTACCTACCGATATACATTTTAATCCACCCATAGTAGACATAACCAAGAGTTATGTCTACCATGCGTGCAACTAGTATAACAATCGAATCATTTACCGACGTCCTTTCACAACCCAAGTAAACAAGTATTTGCTGAGAATATGATGCTGTATGCGTCACGTTTATTTACAAAGCCGTTAACAAGCACAATAAACCGACTCGCAAGGTGGGCACATTCGGGCAATACAATCGACACGATCGTCACACTGCCATCTGGCACTTGTTGCGTTGCTAAATAACCTCTGTCACTGCATTGTGTAAATATCAAATGTACACTTTAACGGTGAAAAAAATTCTGTTTCAAATTTTCATTTCGAGCTTCTCCTCTTATTGGAAATCCCTTGTCTGTCATTCGGAGTTTAGGGTAGCAGGTGAGAATCGTTACTGTCTGCGTCTAGGGTATTGTGCTGCGTACTTTATTTAATAATCATGGTTTTGTGTAATCCACTTTAGCTTCGGCACACGATAATCATAAACATTTCTAATATTTAATTCTAATAATAATAACTTTACACATCTAACACACGGCTGTCTGATATTAAACTAGACAGAGCCTGTACTATGGTAACCAGACTGCTGATAAACATACTTATATATTTATAAATATATACGTCTTATAGATAAATAACACCCAGACACAGAACAAATGATCATGTTCATCACACAATTATAATGTTCTGGGTGGAAATCCCACGGCTCGGCTCAGCAGTCAGGACTACTAACCACTAGACCAACAAGCCAGTTAGTTGTTTTATATATTACTAGCAACCCGCCCCGGCTTCGAACGGGTAGCAGAGATATTCTTCTTTTTTCTTTTTTTTTTTTCTAAAAAGACAACTCCTGCATTAGGAAATAGTCCTGTGTCGCGGGGGACTTTACAAACATATAAACAACGGACACAAAGAACACCCAGACTAGGGTGGAAATCGAACCCACGACCTCTGGCTCAGCAGTCAGGGTCACTAACCACTAGACCAAGAGGCCAGTCAAACAATATCTTCAACAATCATCAACATATTTCAATCAATTTACACAAAATCTTAACAAATTATACACCATAACCTTCCTCATGAATCACTTGTCCATTAGTAAAAACTGCATGAAAATTCGTTCAGTAATTTTTCAGTTTATCGCGAACAGCCAGACAGACAGACAGACGCGGCGGGGGTGAATCACTTTGTTTTATAATATATGTAGTCTATATTCAATCAGGTAACTATTAGGTGGTTTTATTTATATATTGAAAATACATATTTTAAATCTTAATATATACATCGATTCAATCTTAACTAAGAAATACATGAAATTTTTCATCGCTATCTTTCTTTATGGCCAAAGTCATAAACTAAATTGAGAGACGAATGTTACTGCGAAAAGCCAGTCAAAGCTCGTCTGAATAGTTTATTGAAAACGTTCAATCTAAGGGACAGTTTAGGGTTCGACTCCACCCAATCAAAGTTTTCTAACAAGGTCAACTTATTACGCTTGGGACATATCTGAAATTGCTAAGGAGGACCTTCATTCTATTCTTAAATATACCAATCAAAAAAGTAATTTTTCTTAAATGTTGGACACACGCATACCTACTGCCGCTTATTGTTAAAAGTTACTGTAGCCTTTGACGTTAGCTAACAATACCAGGAAGATAGGCATTGCCAGTGAACCCAGCTTTTAGCCCAATGGTGGCATACATTTTAGTCCCCTCGTGTTTAGGCAAATTTATTTTTTATTGATCCAGGTGGAGGCAATTTGACACGAAGTTACTTTATCAAAAGTGAATACTAAAATACAAATCAGAAGAGCAGCTGCGGTCCCCTGACCCCCTCTTGGTTCACCCATGGACATTGTTAAAGAGAAAATATCTTAAAAAAATACTAGATACTAGATAAAAGTACTATTGCACTATTCATAGTACAGTTTTTAGAAATAGTGGAAGTGATGCTACTATTAATCTAAACTTGCATTTACCTACATATCTGTCTGTAAATTCGATCCAAATCCGATCAGTGGTTAAGGTGTGTAGCTAGCTTTTATCTTTTCTAAAAGCGTGTATGTTCTTTCCAGTGTGCCTACCAGTGATCCACAGTATAAGTTATATGTATGCCAAATTTCAGGGAAATCTGTCAAGCTATTTAAGACAAAAAGATAGGAAGAACGTACTAACTGACTGAGACTGGGAATAGGACTACAAATTTTATCATGTGTATCAAGTTCTATCAATCAGCCAATCAAAGCAAATACCTATAGCCTTAAATTTATATCGATGGTTTTTCCGTAAAGTTTTAACAAGGCAATCTCTAAAACTGATGCTTATCTCTCGTAGTCGGAACTCCACAGATGTCGGTAGTTCCTAATTTAATACGGGCTTTATCGATTCAAGTTTACGCTGAGCCAGTCTAAGTTGTTATTTAAGGCACAGACTGGAAATAGCGCTGAGGCCTAAGTTATAAGATACCAATGCATATAAATTTGGATTTAGTCTTGGAACTGTTAAGTTAATGGTATAATATATTTTCGATGACAGCAATGTTTGTAGTTCGTAGATCTAGATTATTTACAACATTATTTATAAGACACATCAATAAAAACTCCAGCAAATACTTTATTGTTAGTCTTATTTGGCACTTCACATGGTGCATTTGAGCAATTATTTGCGTTAATATATTAGTAAAAATCTAATATATTTGGATCTATATCACAAGAATTCGTATAAATACGCTGTTTTTATGCGACGTGCGTTGGTCAGCTCATCACTCGATAACGGCTAGTCTACTAACTAGTAGTCTAGTAGTACTAGTAGTAGTAGTAAAAAAATATGTTTTAGCTATGATTATAGTAAAGCTAAAATCTGTCTGTTCAGTTACTATTAATTTAGAAGTTATTAAATTCATGTACTATGATAGTTATCGTTAACAAATGACAATACATTTTTTTATTGCGAAGAAGTAAGACTATCCATATGAACTTTCAAAACCTTTATATGTACCTATGTATATAAACATTAACGCACTGTTGAACTCTAGGTATGCATTCTATTAAAAGTTGTGTTATAATACGGGACTGGTATTACTTAAAGTTAACATATATTTGAACTACCTAAAGCAATATAAAGTCAGTCTACCGCTTAAGCATACGAATTGCAAGCAACCCTAGAGTGTCCCACCGTAGATAAGGCGAGTAGTAGCCTGATTGTACGACTAATTGAAAGGTTCGCCGCCTAGAGGAACTATACTAATAGCTAATTAGATACTGTTTGGTTTTCATTTTTTACCTTATATTTTTTAAGTATTAAACCTGCATGTAATATTTGAGACACGGGGTTAAAAAGTTTTAAAATATTTTAGCTATTACAGAACTGCCATGGTTAGTTAATTTCCTTCAATAAAAGAAAGAAGAAGAAAGAAAAGACATAATTATATCAGAACTCGTAATGCTAAAAATCAGACACAAGCTTGTCTGTGATGTTTTTTTTGACCGTACGATTATAAAAAGTAAGTAAAATACTGGTATTTCTCGGGGACTTCCTTTTAGGGTATACCCGAGTCCCTTGCGATAGACTCACTTGTGACGGAACACCGTGTGGTTTTAGTCGGTTCGATTCCGACATACCACTTCACCGATAGCCATGGTGAGGCGATGACCCGTGGGGGTTTCCACATGAAAAAAAAAGAAAAAGATTAAAAAAGAGCTGATGATCTTCGAACGTTTGAACAGATTTTCTTGAGTTATAGCTAAAGACACTCTCGATCAAGTCACCTTTCAAAATAAAAAAACTAAATGAAAATTGTTTGGTACATTATAGACTCATAGATACACGCGGTAAACTTATAACAACTCTATTTTGCGTCGGGGATTAAAAAATAAGATAAACGTAATAAACCCGGCTATGGCAGTGTTTTCAGAGCGAGGAACTACCCTTGCAACTTTCTCTGTCAGCATTGTTAGCCGTTCGTTTATATAGGATCTTTGTAGATTTAGTAATACCTTACGACGAAGCTTATTTCCATCAATAATGAGCAGAGTCGGACAAATGTGCGAAAAAAAGTGGAAGAGTCCGAAATCAAGAATTTAATAAAACATTCAGCATGTTATTGTGTAATAATGAGTAAACTTATTTAAGACTCTAGTGAAGTAACAATGTTTAAGCAATCATTAATGCTAGTCAAAGTCCAACGAGTAAACTAAATTAAATAATATATTGTAGTTGTTAGACGCTTCCCGAAAAATATTAATTTGCTCTTTAATCTTTTAACATTTATCCCAATTTGGGTGTTACTTTTATGTTTTATAATAAAATAAACTACATTGATTATGATGAAAAAGAAAAAATAATAATCATTGTGTTTCTAAATCATAATCAAGGTTGTTTTTTAATTCACTTCGTAGCATATCGATCATGTTTTTTGTGCTACTGATAAAATTCACAAAACGAAACATAACTATGACAAAGATTAAATGTTTACTTGTTTGTGTTGTGTCCATGCCCCGATAACTTCAATTTATATTTACCACTAGCGGTTTCCGCAGTTTCACCTGCGTTTATGGTGACTGCTCCGCTTCTATTGGTTGTAGCAAGATGTTATACAGCCTATATCCTTCCTCGATAAATGGGCTATCCAACACTAAAACAATTTTTCAATTCAAACCAGTAGTTCCTGAGATTAGCGCGTTCAACCAAACAAACAAACTCTTCAGGTTTACAATGTTAGTATAGATAAAACTTGTAAGAATAAATGAACTAATGATGGCTAACCTTAAAAATATTGATTATATTTTAAGCATTGTATTTTAGTAACTTTAAAATTGTTCTACAAATGCAAAAGTATTTCTTATCATTAAAATAATATTTGTACTGGAAAACTCTTCGTATATTAACCATAAAATCAGCTATTCATACGTCAGGCCGTCAGCTTTACCTAAATATACCGCAACTACAAACTAATCACTCATGTGCACGTCAGATTTCTCAAGGACACGGAGAGACAATCCCAAGATTACAGCAAACAAAAAACTATAGAAGTCTTTTTATTTCGTGTTTTTATGTGACCTTTTTAAATTTAAGTTTTTTTGTTATTAGAGTCTTTTATCTTAAATTGAATGGTCCAATCGTGGTTTGAATGATTGAGTTATTTTTAATCGTTTAACTTAACAAACCAGTTACGAATACACGATGAAAATAAATAGAAGACTACATCTCAAACTCAACAACAGTACACTCGTATTGCTAACATTACAAAGTGTCGGTAGCATTGTCATCCTTCAGAAAATGTTGTAAGTTATGTCTAAATAGCCTTTAGCAGACGTAAACCTCAAAGGCGGCCAGTAAACGTTTCACTCTATGAGATAAACATAATATGAAACTAAGCTTTCATTATACAACAATATATATTATCCTTTTAATAACCCATCATCGTTATATTATACTATTTATTAGAATAGTGTAGTCTGATTTTTCGACCACACTATGCTACACACTCGTTGAGACTAGAACCTAGCATTTTGACTGGCCTTTTGGTCTAGTGGTTAGTGACCCTGACTGCTGAGCCAGAGGTCGTGGGTTCGATTCCCACCTGAGTCTGGGTGTTCTTTGTGTTCGTTGTTTGTATGTTTGTATAGTCCCCCACGACACAGGAGTAATTCCTAATGCGGGAGTTGTCTTTTTTTAAAAGAAAAAAAAAAGAAGATATTCGCAATAGGCTTTTTTTCAATTTGAATATCGAAAACAATCAACGATGGGATTGAGTAAAATTTTGAGGGGAAACATCGCCTGTCCTAGATTACTAGAATTATTTAATATTCGTGTACCTTCTAGCATTCCTCGTAGCTTAGTCACACTACTATACCCCTTGACTGTTTTGGGTGCTAGTTCACCGTTATTCACGTGCGTTATTTATGATTCGCTGGCCAAGCAAAAATTCGTGACATGCATTAGTGTTTAGTTTAATTATATCTAAAGAAAAATTAAACATTAATGTCACTTAGGCATTTCTTGTGTTCTATTCACACTTATTTAATGACGAGTTGGCACTTAATTATAAACAACACAGCTGCCATTCGCAGTCGCTCCGCATACATAATTAATTAAATTCCGTCTCATAGCTAATCGCATTGGATGAATTTTGCGTAAACATGCTCGTCTAGTTGAGAACGAAACAACTTGATACAATTATTTCACCGTGCTGAAACTGAAATTTAATAAATTTTTCATAGAAGCTTCGGTTATAAAACAATAATAAAAGTTTTTTTACATTGCTACGTTAATGACGATTCTGAAAGTGGACTGCAAAGCTCAAACCTGAATCACACTATAGAATGGTAGTTATATTGGAAACTAGCTGCCCCGACAGAATTCGACGGGGGGACATGTGTTTTAATTATTATTTACTCTATGGTTTGTATAGGAAAAGAAAATTGTTGTTTTTACTATTTTTCTCGCTTTTCCTCAATTTTTACATTTTTCTTTCCATAAGAACCTTCTCTGTGCCTTAACGAAAATATGAAAAAGTCTTTCTCGAATTTTGCGCTTAGTAACACATTTGGCCATTCATTTTTTTTTATATAGATAGAATTAGAAATGCGGCTATTCGGTTACACTCAATTCATTTATACAGCTATTGTCTAGACAAACAAAGCCTGATTTATAACTCCACAAGACATAAGCTTTAATCATATACTGAATGTGGTTTGAAGTCACTGCTTATGTTAACTGTATTTACTTAATATTTTACGATATAGAGGTTATATTAAATAAAAAAGTAACAGTAAAAGAAAAATACCACCCTGTTCTTGAATCGTTATACACATTTGATGAGGAGCCTTGATTTTATGTTATTCATATTTTAGTAGGCATGTAATATTCAGTGATTCGTGAAGGGTTAAGCTATTTATACTTCCATAAAGCCTTCCTTTATTTTCGAGTTCAATCTAATTCAAAAGGATTATAGCTGTAGTGTAACACCTGCGAAAAGCTGGTTAAAAGATTATTTTACTAACTCATCGTGTTTGACTCACGTGTAACTGATAAATACAACTCAAATTCTATACAACACAACACAACTAAATTACTAACTATTTATTTTTGGACTTATGATGTAATGCTATTTTTTCCGCTTTAAAATTGGCACTAATTTATGCCATTTTAAACGCTATCGCTACATACAAGTGCTGTGCATAAATTCTGCGCCGTTTTACTTACTACTTACTTACTGCCCGTATTTTAAAAATACTGAAAATTAATAATACTACATTTATCACTCCAAATGTACGACCTTTCTCCATCTAATTCTTCTACATTTAATTCATCCCAGCTATCGTCTCGATATCGTATCGATAAATTAGTACTACAATGAAGAACTTTTAAAACATCACCAGTTGGTCCGCAACCACTTCACATCACTTAGTGTCGGATTCTACATCACGTTGCCTCCCTAGTAACTACTTTAATCAGTTATATCTATACTTATACAACTATTGTAGTACAAATAACAAATTCGATTTGATTCTGTCATTAGAGTTAATGAAAGCAATGTTATCGTATGAATGGTATCACTGAAAAAAATAATTTATTAAATTAACGAAATGCTGTACACGGCACACGATGTCTTCGCAATGAAGTGAAGGGAAGTGAAACGATATTAACGTTTCACTGGGTTCACAAACAATTACGTCGACATTCAGTCGCTAACTTTATGCGCGTTTGAACACGTTCTAATTCTTTAATTACTTCTCAAATGCTCTTAGCGTGTTTACGATAAATTGTGGTACTTTACGGACTTTATTTTAAACAGTAATAGTATTTACTTTAATACTTTTAATAAAAGTTGCAGAATATTTCATCCACACATATTACGAACACACTACATTGTTTTTATAAGCTTCTCTTCCCCTACCATATAATTGTAACACAAGTAACACAGTTTTACTGAAAAAAATTCATTGAATTTAAACTATGTTGTCAAGTTGACACTGGTTATGTCAAGTTTGCCGGACGCTCCCGAAAGGGTGACCGAGAATATGAACAACAACAACAACATAATAGATTTGCTCCAACCCCAACTGCTTTTCACACGGAAGAACGTTGTGATGCGACGCCACTTGCCGCTATCGTGAATCCGGTCAACTTCGAAGACGCCACCAGCAAACCTGTTTATAATTATACACTTACAGCGATAATCACCTTTACCATTTATTCTTTTGATTGTCTAAATGCGTTTTGAACCATTTAAAAAAAAAAAAATACAAGAACAGACATCTTGATAAGGAAACTCATAAGGACATATACCCATAAGTAGTATTTTAACCCAACCTTCTCGTAAAAACATCGAAGTCATTATTTAAAGTAGAGGTAAGGTGATCAAAGAAACTCGCACAAAAGAAAGACACATTCAACAAATATTGAGAGAGACATTTATGCTCATTTCGTCTCTGAAATATATTTAAAAAAATACCAACGCTAGGAAAAGCTAAGTAGTCCATATTAACTTGGACACTGTCATCATTGCGTTTACAAAGAAACCCAACTTTTTTTAGTGTGTAATTATGTTACAGTATGAAGATATAGCATAAGTATAATTTCTTTTCATCCTTTAATCTTCAGATTTAGCCGAGTTTCACTCTTCTTAGAAAACACATTTTTTATTAAATCTCTTTCTCAAGTCATCGTTTTGTATTTGATTATAAACATAGGATTAGAATCTTGGCTCGGTAGATTCATTTCGTAAAATAGAAAAACAATTGCTTTTCTAAATGAAATTACTTACTTTACTGAATTTGCGTATTGCCATCATTTCCTAATTTGTATACAAAATTACAAATCATGCAGCAGTCTAAAGCGGTCCCTAGACAATCATGCGGCATGACATGCGTTACGTGCTGTCATGCGTGCATAACCGTTCAATTGTATTGATTGATTTGAATGACAAACCACGTGCATGACATGCAAACTATGCGCTGGCAGTTGATTGACAATTCCGTTTATTTTTATATTTATAAATTTATTTAAATCTGCATTCGACAAAGATATTTCCAGAAGACCTCTTCACTTTACTATCTATATCGACTGAATAAAATGATTTTATCAAGCGAATAATCATGCTGCATGATAAACTCTCAATAGGTCCTTCATGCAGCATGATGATTCAGCATATCATGCCATGTCAAGCCGCATGATCGTCTAGGGACCGCTTGAAGTTGGTAGAAAATGAATCGTTAAATTCCTTTCTATATCGACTTATGGGAGGAACTGTATTATGACTTTATCAAGTACAATCTATTAATCTCGTCGACCTTATTAACCTTTACTGCGCCTAATTCAGAGACTGACGAGCACATTTCTCCGCGTCTTCCCTAACTCTTCACGTATCAATCTTTTCATACAATCTCTAACGAGTAGGGGTCGGTATTACCTCAAATTATCCACATAACCTTTTTTTACCCTCAATATATTATCTTGTCGGGTTAAATGTGAACAGTGGACATACGGTTGAGTGTACTGGGCCGATAGCGCACAGGTTATGCCAATGATCCCTCGGGGTGGATCCGTGGAATTTTTATATTGAAAATATCTGCTTGGTAGGATTATCCTTCTTGTCAGGATTATCGTGATAATCGAGTTTCCTTTTTGTGGGACCAATAGTGTGATTCTAAAAACAAAGAGGCTTTCTTTTGTTTATACGTGTTTTTCCTTACGGCCAACAAGAGTAATTTTTTTCGACCGTTTATTTTATAATTCCTTGGCAAACTGTATAGTGTAATCCGTTAGACAGATTTTTACATTTCAGGTCCCATTAAATTCATCTCAGTTGTAGGCGTGAAATAGATTAGGTATACTATTTTTATGAGTTTTATATATTATTACATTTAATAATTATTTTAATGGATAAAACTTTTTTTATCACTCTTTAAGCATGTTAAATTCTTAATCTTCTAAACCACATGACTGATTTAAAAAGACTAACTGATTTTCAGTAGTTATTCTTTTATTTTTTGTTGTTGTAACATTGTAACATGTGTGTATATACTCATTAAATGGTTTATATAATTTAAAAAGTTGACATTAAAATACGTTTTTTTTTTGCAAAAACAACAGGGACAGCATATCGGTCCGTATCAATCTCGTGGATTAAAGACATAGCACATATGTTTAATATTATTTACAACTTAGGCATAACCGCATAATAAATATCGCATTGATTAAAACAACAAACATTTCACTTTGTAGCAATTGTCTGATTTTATTCGGGAAACATTTACTCACTCGGTATTGTTAACCGAATACATTGGAAAAATTGCCTGATTCATTGTGTGATCCATGCAATTTATATGATAAAAATAAATCAGTACTTTCTGAAAGGTAATAAGGTTCTAATTTCCGTACAGGAAAAGGATTTGCGTTAATAGAAAACCACACGCACATTATTCTTAGACCTGTAACTATGGCAACAAACAATATATGGTAGCGCGTTCACAGTATATCTTTCGCCGAGAATTTCCTTTAATAGGCCCTCTGATTAAATCATCGCATCGTACATTTTAGTTTGCACACAAAACCAACTGTAAAAGTTTCCACCTAGTCGAACAACTCTGCGGTGACAATGACAGTCGAGGCTGCCGAAGTTAAATATGTACAATGAAAACTACAAATAACTTGAAACCACTTGCAAACTATACAACATTCATAACTTTATTTACCTACTTAAAAGACGCCTTTTCTCTAAAGTGCAAAAAAGGCTGTTGAGCAACTTATAAAAATATATCAGTTTTAATTCGGTCTAAAAATAAGATTTTCTGTAAAAGTATCAGATAATAAGGGTACATACGAAGTCATATCCGGGTTTACGGGTAGCCTTGACCTAGAAAACGCCAGGCGAGGGTTATGATGAGCCTATAGAAAGACGCGTAAAATAAATTATTTGAAATTCAACTTCGTGGATTCGATTTTTAATAGGATGTTTTCTTTTGAATGGTGTAATATGGTTTCGGAATAATTTGTGTTGTAATTTACTCGAGGTTATTCATTTGATAAAAGAGGAAAATGATTTCATTAATTCAAATTTTCTTTTATTAATATGATTATATAACGATGAATGATGATTGATTGATTGATACGTAAATATAGAATACTTTTTGGTCTGTGCCATTAGGATAGTACCTCCACTCTATGTACAGAGTAATCTGCGGTTAAAAAACTCTGCTACAATAGTACTTCATTTACTGCTGACCATGAAGGAGAGCCTAAATAGAGAAGTAGTCAAAAATACAATCGCAATTTCCCACTGAGCTTTAATTTCAAATCGAAGGTCGAAGATTAGAAAAAGTCCTTCAAATTCGGCTGAGCCGAGCTAAACTTTGAGATCACAAGTGACTTTTATTACAAATTTATTCCACATTTAATTATACTTTCAATGTTACTGAACAATGAATTCAGTACTTGCCCCATTCTCTAAAAGATATCCCGTCATAAAGAAATGTGTTCTACCTATAGCCATTTTCTTTCTCGATTCCTTTGTGCAGCGATGGCACAGATAAGGAAGGAAGATTGACTAAACTATTGTTATCTCCCTCCGTGATGTTCCTATATCGTTCTATAAACATTTCATATAAAATCTTGCTCATAACCTATTTAGATTATAGACCTTTCCGTCTATTTGGGATATTTTAGAGTCATTAATAGTTATTAGTTTCCTTCGGTTGGGTTAACATGTTAGCATTTAGGGCTATTTTGTATTCTTTACTAGAATGTGTATATTGAGCCCTGAAGCCTTAAGGAAATAAGTTCGTGATTTACGGAGAGAATAAATATTCGATGCGTATATTTTTCACGTTAATTAATGAGAATATATTATCATAAACTGTAAGAATTGATATGAGGAATACGGTAATTGATAGTGAAGTCTTATTAGTTTTGCTTCAGTTGTGGATGTATATTTAATACGTATGCATTAAGTACTACTGAAAACAATGGTATCCGCTTGTATTCTAAGGAAAAGTTAGAAGCGCAATGGTCTTTTTACTCAACTTACGACGGCGACGTATACGATGGACCCACATGCTCTTTTCATTTTTAATCGATTTCAAAAAAAGAAGGATCTATATTCGTCTGCAGTGTTTTATATGTATGTTCACCGATATTTCCGTCGTCTATGAACTGATAAATAAATCTTGTTTTGTTTGAAAGGCTATGCTCGTACGCTCCTAAGTTAGTCTCATTGTCACCAAGTCCGGATCTGATAATGGTATCTGATGAAAAACGAATATAACCCTTAGAAATAAGGGCACAAAAAATGTGTTTGTTGATTATTCTTGAAATTAAGAAATAGTAATGTTTAAAATGATGAATGTTATTGTTTTTAACCAACTTCAAATATAAGAAGGTTTCTATTCTTATATTTTGAGGAGAATGAACCTTTATAGCAAGAATTTAACTTTTATTACATTAGTAGGTTGCTGTGATATAAACAAAAAAAAAATACATATTGCAAGCTTCGTTCGTTTTAGTACAAATGAAACAAAAATCATTTGTCACCGTACAATTTTAATCCCCCTTTGTGTCACTGCAACATGCAGTATAGACTTATGTTTTGAAAAGCTTTGTAAAGTCAACAATAACAAAGAGATTTACATACAGTACCGTTTAGCAACATTTAAATATTAACATTACGTGTACCGAACTGAAACTCAACTGTATATGTTATGTATGAAGTTATAATTCTTTGTAAGCTTAACCACGGCCGGTGTTAATGTACTGCTCGTAAAAGTTTGTGAACGAAAATATGCGAAACGTTGTAACCGCAAATATGTTGGGAGTAAATAATACTATTTTAAAATGAGTGGTTTTGACTAACCACTATTTGGTCTAATAGCGATGAAGTAATGAATTGCGATCCAAATTTACAATTATTATACTGAAATTCACAATGGAATATTGAAATTTTAAGATGGTTAGGTAATGAGTATGACATAAGCCATTGTCGCGATCATGAGATCGCAATGATGAGATGACTATAATGTTTTAATTATTTATTGAGCATCGACTAAATTAAATTTCTTACTTACTATACAAGTTTATAACAAAAAGCAGTGGACCTTATGAGGGTAGAGAAAACCGCGAAACTGTACGTAAATTATTTTTCCTCATTTTACGTCACGTACTTAGTACATTACATTATATAGATCAATGAAACAAACAATAGTCCTACTTCTTAAACTTAAATTTAAAAATAGTACCTATTTAAATATTTACTGAAAAATCTACTCTCCGCAGTAGGTACGTAGTAGCATTGAACCATTGAACACATTACAGATATTCAAATTCAACCCATACATTCCTTTTCAAGACATACAAATTCAATTCTTTTTAAAAAAAATTTTAGTTGAATTGAGAGCACGAGAAAACGCTTTAGCTAACTATGGCCATAAAAGTAAAAGAAACATTTAGAAAAGTTTTGACGGGTAAATGTCTGGTCTATTTTTATAGTTGTCTAGTTCGTATACTGAGAGCTAAGATATGAAGATATGACGTTCTAACCAGCTGAAAAGATTAAAGTGACAGACAGATTACGCTTCACTTATCTTTTATATAACATTGTTTTTACATGGAATGTCGATATGGGTACCAGCCACGCCTTTAAATTCTGTCGTTTACATATTTTATTTATTTTGAATTTGGAGCTGCTCAATATTCGAATTTGTTTCAATTCGGAATCTTAAAACAATTGAAACTATTAGGATTAATGCTTTTATTTACTCACAGTGTTGTTTCGAATCTGTAAGGTCACGTACGAAAATGCATCTTTCTAAGAAAAATGTACGTACAATAATTTTTTACAACTTTCGGAGAGGCCGGACACTGAAGCCGTGTTACGGCTTCAGTGTTTGGAAGAGCTAACATCTGTGTTCTATAATGAAACCCCTTGTCTGCGGACTGTCAAAAGCTGGTATTTACAATTCCAGCGAGGACATATCAGTTTTAGTCACAAATCACGTGAAGGACGTCCAAAATCTGCCTTTACGGAAGATAACACCATTGCTGTGAGACAATTAATTCTCGAAGATCGTCATGTGACATATCGAGAGATAGAGGCGTTATTGGGCATCTGGGGGACAACAACTCAAAAGATCTTGCCCAAGGCACTTGCTGTAAGAAAGCTTGTAAGCCGTTGGATACCGCATTTGCTTTTTTGAACACGCCTACTTTGGAGTGGAATAAATGTTTTAATAACTGGTTCGAGCGAATGGAAAAGTGTTTTAAACTACGCGCTGAATACTTTTAAAAACAATGAAAAGTAATATAAGGTTTTATTTGTATTTTTTTCCTTAAACGACAAAACTTAAAAGGTGTCTCGACTTCCACATTCAGCAAAAAGAAACATCTACTACCTACTAATCCTGCATCGCGCTATGAGAGTTCTCGCGCCGATTAGTATATATACAACTTCCCAACGTCAACCGTTGGGCCGCGGCCCGCCAGGCATGATCACCTCGCCTGGTCGGAGGATCCTTCCTTTGTGTTGGAGGGACATGACACCCGTTCCTCCACAAAGGTATGCCTCATATTCCATTATTTATACTAGGTAGTTAGATCACAAAGCTACACTATTCGGAATGTAGTATTGTTAGCATATAAGTGGATATTTATTTCAATGTGAGCTTGAAAAATCCTCAGTCATGATGTCTTAAATTCTCCACCATTACTAATTAATGCAAAGTTTAATGCGTCTGAACCCATTTTTAATACACTTTTACCAATCTGCCAAAAAAATGCCAAATAACAAAGTATATAATAAAATGCTGTGACGTAATAAAAATGAGAACGCAAGCTCAGATGAAATATCCACCGTTGGTGATATCACATCTCATCTCTCATCCGTATGCTAAAATATACCTAGAATGTTCACAAATGGTGATGGAAACTAAAGCAATTGGATTACCAAACTAACGTCACTCGGTTATAGCATAAGTGCGTTCGTGAAGTTAGTCATTCCTAATACTATTTTACCTTTTACACTAATCATTTTTTAATAGTTTTCTTTACTTGGAATTCAACTTTTGAAAGTGGTGTTTATGAATGTTAGAATTATCTGTCAGCTTATTATTTACGAATTCCATCTCTGATTCGTTTGTACCTTTGTTTTTAGTAAGTAACTAATAGGTACTACTTTTTATACAAACTAAAACGTTCAAAACATCTCCTCTAAATGTTCTTCATTGTTTTATTTCTCAACTTTTGTATACTTACCTTCTGATAGAGAAATATGTTTATATTTGTAAAATCTAAACTGGAAAACAGTTATTTTAGAGTCTGTTTAACTCAAAGACGACACTTCACACATCTCACATACGCCCGTCTGATCCCAAACTCGGCAGAACCTGTACTATGGTAACCAGCCTGCTAATAAACATACTTATATAATGTCTAAATACATAAACATTATACATAAATTACACCATCTGGTATCTGCACCAGGTGAGGTGTGAGCCTTTATCTCCACTCGATATAGTTAGATAGCACTACAAGTGTATTGGTGTCCTTTTCCAAGTAGAATTACAAGAGCTCTATAAGAATCCTTGTAACAGAGTGCTGTTTTTAGGCACCAGTAACACCTCACTATCAGTTAGGCCGTAAGCTAGATTACCAAAGTAATGGTAAATAAACTTTCATGCAAAGGAATTTTTAACTAAAAATAACATTTACCACGCGTAGCATTACCATATTCAGTTATTCTATTTTCAACCTTAAAACATTAAACACGAAAATGCTTTTATATCGCATTTTATGAACACTTAAACTATCTGCACAGTCTACTAAAACAATTCTTAAATGCTCTATGTGCACTTAAATTTTATGACCGATAGCTTATTTTGAAAACCAATGAGTACAGTTATGAGCTTGTTTATTATGACGCCTAATGTGTGAAACCCCTATGTGACTTTTGTATTAGTTTTAGGTACTATCGGTATTAGGAAACGGACACATGCGATAAATGTCTGGATAAACCATGCATTTGTCATATGCCATTACAGAGCCCACAACACTTTAATCACTGTGCTACCGTTGATAACCTCAACACCTAATGACCTAACCGTTAAGCCATACATCCTGTAAATATATGTTCGCCATATCGAAAACTTACATCTAAAGAGCTTACTCAACATTTAAAATTTTTACCGATAGCACGATGACACGGTTATGTTGAACTCGAACCGACTAAAACCGCACGCTTTACGTCACAGTCGCCTTTAGTAGGGAGTCCCGGTATGCCGTAAGCGGATTATCACTCAACCACCGACAGATTTGTACCAAACTTCTTACCGGACTCTCAAAAGCCACTACTAGAGACTCCTTAATAGTTTTATATATACCCGCAATCTTTAATACATTAGATTATAGATATTGCTGACAATATGAGAGTAATGCGATAAGTATTGGGTTTCCAATTACACTATTGTTTGCCACCTCAATAGAACAAAATAACACAACCATATGGCATATGGTTGTGTTCTTTTATAAAAAAAAAATTACTTTGTTTTTATGTGCTGTATTCTTCTGTATCGTAAAGTGTAATATACTTTTTCTAAATAAGCGTAAATATATGTCAATGTTCCTCACTCTGCTCCTCGCAAAGTGTTCCTTTATGATATCATTATATTAATACGTGAAGAGAATTCTTTGTAACCCTTTTTAAGAAAATCTCGCGAAGTTAATAACGTGAATTTTGGAATATTTACAGTTTATATATAGAAGAAGTACAGCGAGCTAAAATTTTTAAACAATGAAACGGCTTAATGAAATTACACGCGTCCAGTATATGTGATTATCATGTGTCCTGTCATGGTAAGTAAGTCTATACAATGACAGTTCAAGTTATACTGGCCAATGAAAAAACCATGATTGAAATTCGACCACCAGGCTATCTCTACTATTACATAAACACATTACTTCTTGTTTTCTTGTCTCATTACTAATCATTACTTTTCATACATTACGTCGAGTGCATGGCCGTAACATCACAACAATATCTAAATAAAACCATTCTAAAAATCTACGTTCTAGATTTCCCACAGTGCTTACATTTGAACGAAATTCACTCACAATATGAAGGTCGTAAGTACTATTACATTGTTTCATATTGTCATGCAATGCCACATAAGATATTTTTTATAACCCTATCCGATATATTATATATTTAGTACAAACTTACAGAATATTTTGTATTGCTATTTGTGATCATCTTCCTTTTAATGATAGTCATAATAATATTCAGGCAAGTCGAGGAATATAAAGTTATTGCTGCAGTAATCAATTTTTGAAAGCTTGAAGAGTAAACCATTCAGATATAAATGAAATCGAAACCGAAATCCTCACTCGTGATTTAACTTCCAGCGCGTCGATTCTAAGTACTGAGAGCTTTGAGTGCACTTAGTGTCAGAAATTCTGTGTCTTAGAATGCTAAGTTATGACCACTTTTAGTTTATATTTTTATTTAGGACTTTAGTATAATGTCGAATACTAATCTTCAAACAAGCATTCACCATAAAAACGTTATCTGCTCAGTTTCCGTAGTGTCTTTAGGTCTTTTGTAATACAGCTGCAATATTAAATAAGTACACGTACGCTGTAGTAAGTGGTTTTCAGTACCTTTAAACGCTTTTAAGGTAGGCTTAGGTGTACCTAAATCTACTGACACTACTCGTACCTATATTTGAACATAGTTACAAGAAAAATAAAAAATGTTGAGCGCTATAGGGTAATGTATACACATACATGTATAGCTTACGGATTATGATCTTATATTATTATTGTAAAAACGACGGTAGTAGTATCCGTCTTTAAAACATACTATAGATCGGTGGTTTTCGAATTTCAACCACAATGCATCAACTTTAAATGTTTTGTTTAATATCGTTGACCAGTATAACTTGAACTGTCATTATATATACTTTCTGTACCAAGACAGGTCAACATATATACTGGACCCTTTTTAAATTTATGACATATATTAATATTTTTTTTTTAACTTTCTGCACTTTTACATAATATAAACTTCTAATATGACTATTTCGAATTTCAATAGAATATTTAGTAGAGAGCGAAATTTGCTTAAAAAGGATTACAAAGATCGCTTCACGTATGATGATGATCATGAGATACCCAGAAAGAGTGAAAATCGATTTATAAAGTTCACAGTATGCCTCATGGATTACATTGAGTCGAAAGAGGTCACGATTATAAGTGTCTAAAGTACAGAAGTGTACAGTACTCACAAGAATTGTGCTAAAAATTAGGAAAGCAGTCACCATTTCCATAAGCTAGACTACCAAAGCAAGAAACTGAATGCCCATCTACTGTAAAATACGAAAACTATTACCTAACCAACTAGCTATAACCAACCTAACCAACTAACTATAACCTAACCAACACTAATATAGGCTTAAATAACAATCCTAGCTAAAAGGTCCTTTAACCAACTGCTTCACAAATGTTTTAGTAAAAGGAATTAAGTTGAAATAGTCTTGGAGTTATAAGATACCAGCGGTTTGTAACAGCCGCTAGTATCAGCTATCTCACAGTAAACCAGTATTTTTTTGGCTTCATCATTGCGTAACCCATCAAGGAATCGTATGCAAAAAATCATATCATTTCATTACTTTATTATTACGTGAAAGAAAAACAAACTAACCGTAACACACAAATATATTATTTCATTTATGTCAGAATAGAGACCAAACCAAGCTTTGAGATGTTCGATTGAAAATTATAATAAGAAAACTGTGTACTTGAGAGCTGGGGAGCGTGCTATTCACGATATCTAAGATCTGTGGGTAGAAAATGTATGTTTACGGCAGCGGCGCGAGCCCAGTGATCTGACAAAAACCATGGCGCGGTGTTTTGACGGTGCTCACAGGTGGTATAATGAGTTGTGTGGGGCGCGGCGCGGAGTATCGAGCGTGCCGGCGGCGGCGGTGGCGGCGGCGCGCGCAGCAGTGCAACGGGCGCCTGAAGCCCGGCCGGCCGCGTTCACAGTGTTAGATGCGTCCTCCACCGGCCGCACTATACAGACGGCCGCGCGAGGCGGCCCGACCGCCTACCGCGAACTCTTCCCATATCCCTCACATATTAGGTACCCCCATCCTGACGTGGTAAACAAACCCCATGTGACAGTGATGTGAAGTGACCGTTTATCATATCCTTCTTTTGAGCCACGTGACGATTTTATAATTCTACGTAACGAGGGCGACGAGCCGTCCGTGTAGTGTAATTAGTTAATCAATTATGTAACGACCTTAATGGCAAAAGCTTTTCACCGGTAACACTATAGGCTCATATAATATATGGAAAAGCTTTTTATAAATTAAAAATGTGATGCTATTCCGTAATTGCCCGCGTAAATACGTTCGCCAAAATTGCTATAGCGTGAATACAGGTTTTAATATAATTTGTACAGTCTGTTATTTATTTTAAAATCAGCAATCTTATCGCTGAAATAGTAGTTTTTTTGCGCACGGAAGCTACAAATCGCGTCGAAGGAAACTGTAGACTTGTATCGTTATGACAGCCTATTCAGCTAGTTAGCGCTTTATAAACTATCAACTACCAGAGTTTATACCTAAGTACGTATAGAATATAATATCGTTACAAACTTTTATTCAAACTATCGCCAGCGTTGTCGATTTGTAGCACCTGCTACGGAATAGGCTACGAGAGTGCTACGCTGGAGAATTATTAATATTAGTTGTGAATATTAGCTTTGGCGTGACGTAAATAAGGCTGTAGTTTAATTATTTTGCAGGCGCGTTTAATTAATTTTGGATATTATGTAAACGGTTATTACCTTAAGAGATTAATTGTAAAGCTGCAAAGTTTAAAATAAGGCAACTTGCAAGCAAATGGACCTTCATCATATCTTTTGAACAAACTAGTAAATTAAATATACACTTTATTAATACATCATTCTTTTTGTTTGGATTTATGTCTAGAAAAAGATTTGCTTGTCTATTAGCAAGGGTTATCTGCACACACCCACGAATATATTTAAATCACTCTTATTGATATGGCTATATATAAATCACATTGAATAATTGATTCCCTTATGTTATAAAACTACATTTATTTTAAATTGTAAACTTTTAAAAAGTATTCTTATTTACCTTGGTAAATAAGCTTGCTAAACTAGTTTGTTTGAAATCAAATATTTCAAACTATATTGAAAATGGTTGTCATGCCATATTCGTCTTAAATACATTGATATGAGACTTTAATATTGGATATAAGGTGAGCCAGGGTTCTATTGTATCTAGTATAGGCATAAGCCCAGAAACAAAAGATTTTAAATTTAAATACCAGTTGCACATTTATACAAGTGAATGTTACGTATTATGTACATTAATTGAGGCGTACATAAGTACTAGTGATGTTTGATTCCATAATAAGTATGAGTAATTCCAGTAACAGGTAGGACTAGAGCCAAAGTCATACTAGTATAGTCATACTGAGTATAATTTTATATTTTTTATAACGAATTGGTTATCGAGTCTATCTAGTCGAGGTGAAAACGTTACCTAAATGAAGTTCTGGCGTTCTGTTTACCGGTAGATATAAAAAAAAAACTGTTCTTAGTCCCCGCTGGGCAGCTTCATTGTGATCAAAACTGCTATGCGTTACCTATTTTCATGTACTGAGCGGCAGCACATAAACCCACAATATATGATACTCATTGATCTTAAGGTTAGATTTCAAGAGGTAATAAAGCGTAGGTATACTTGCTTGTTCATACTCAGTAATTGTTATTACTGAGTATGAACAAGCAAGTATACGAGTAAATTATATATAAGTATGATTACTTAATCAATGATTTATAATTTATTTGCTCTGATAGCGACAAAAAATTTTTATTAACGAAGATTCGATTTTATTTTCATTGTATTAGCAAAAAACTTATAAAAAAATATTAAACAAACGATAAACAATTTAAGTAACAAAATAAAAAAATCTAAGGACATTGACCTGCTATTAAAAAAAAACTTTTTTAAAATATTATACCATATTATTGCGAATAGCAAAACTTAAGTAGAAAGAAACGAACGAAACAAGTTAAAAGCTTATAAAAATAGTTAGTTCAATGCAAAACTTTGAGCAGTAAATTTTTTCTGACTGTACTTCAAGGAGATTGACGTTCTCTATCGACAAAGAAGCTTATAGTTACCCTGAGTCCTGGATTTATAAAGCCTACTGGTACAATGGCGCGATTTTTTACGGTTTATCAGTTTAAATGCAGCTATTCGGAACTTTATCCTTACGTGAACTTACAATTTTTTTGTTTACCACATAGGTTGTTTTAACCCTAGTTTTCAGAATAGTGGATGTTTATCTTATAGCAAGTATATCAAAGTAAATGCTATGAAATAAACTAATTAAACCTGGCCACACCTTAGCGTGGCTCAGTATATTTTTTAAATTTCCTTTAAAATTTTACTTGCATTGAAACACAATGTAGTGTAAACATTTTAAGAGAATTTACATAAATATAAATTATAATAAAAAATATATTGCTATAACCGTTAAAATAGCCAGAAAACTATTTATATAACATAATGATTAGTGACACCATTCTTAGAACTTAAATTCTTGCACTTGACGTCATGCTTCTTGCCCGTCGATTGTGCCAATAACTTAAGACCATTAATCCGATTTACTTTTTTATTTTATCCTCTTACATGCCATTTATTTAAGGTGCCGGTGACGGGGAAGCCTTAGTGTTGTTTATTGTTATTCAACCTTTTTTATAGTTGAAATAAACATTGGATAAAGTTATGTCATCATACGAAAAATATAGAACGATTTTTTTGTGACAGTTTTTAGAGGTTGAAGCATTGTACATACTACTGTATGTTCACAGGGCAATAACAACAGAGAGTATATTCTATCTATAAAATGGAATTATGAGCCGCTAAAGTCAAATGTCAAAATCTTCTAAATCTATTTAATTCCACTATCACTTATCATACACATCCTCTCAATCTATCTATAAAGAAACTAAAATCTTATTTCGAATGAACAAAAACTTATTTAACTTAGTCAATTTCAAAGGAATTACGTTGGCAAGTAAATTATGATTCATGAATTCAATTTGCCGAATGTACATATTCCCATAATCATACATAGAAGCACGAGAATTTGCTAGTCCTGGTACAAGAATAATAACTATATGAAAGATAAATAATAATAAAAGAAGAAACATATCTCTTATATTATCTATAAGAGATATGTTTCTTCGCGTATTTTAATTATCTCTGAAGTCCTTCATAAAAACTAGGTGCTTTGTAAACGCGATGAATTGCGCAAGCGAATTATAACTATGGTTTTTTTTTTAATTTTGTATACTTTTTGTGTTATGAACTTGACAATATTGCCATACACGACTACTTCGAACGGTTTGAACGGAAAAACTGCAATACGAATTTCGTCTAGTTCATGTTAAAATATAAAAATAAAAACAAATTAGTTAGGGTATTGAACTAGGTTAAAGTACGTAAGTTAACAATATTAAAAAAGTGAAATAAATATCTACGTCTTATTCTCTTTATGCCAATTGCACTTTGCAATTAAATCAATCATTGGCCATTACCGGCACATTACCAACCTAACGGAGTTCTGGCACCATTACTCATTGACAGAAAAGGACAGCATCAAGTTAACACTGCTGTTTAACTATAATCCTTTGTTTAGCAGCTCCAACGTGAATAGAAAACGTATTCGTTTTATGTAATATATTTACTAATTTTTTGTTCATATTTTTCCTTAAACCTATTTATTACAGCTGCTTCAGGCATTGTAAATAAACCTTTGTTATAATCATATTTGAATTTTACCCAGTCGACATAAGCCAGAGGATCAAAGCAACCTTTAATGTACTACCAAAGTTGATATCTCGGCACAAAACAGAAATCTGTATGTTATGTAAATAAAGGCGTAGATAAGTAAGGTTCGTATTATCTCTATACGAAACATCAAATATGGTCAATGGTCTGTATCTTCGTATAGACTATACTTTAACTTATATTATCGTTGTACGTTCTCTTTAGTTGCTATATAAATGTTTATTAATATTAAAGATACCGTCAGTAAAATTTTAGCACTATCATAGTTGGAATTCTCGTTTGTGCAAAAAAAAACCGTATTGACTCATACGTTTAATAAAATGATGATTACTATGTTCCCCTGTATTATACGTTTTTTGTATAATAAGTCTATTGCTCAAACTTTTAAATTTCAAACTGCAACCACAGAAGAGATAAATAGTATTTACAGAATTCTTACTTATTATAGAAACACAGATCATTAGAGACTCTCGGATATTTAGAATTAAGCACAAATTAACTTAAAATCAAGAATTATCTATATTAAAGTAAACAATTTTCTTAACGTAAGCTCACGGGAGTTATCATGTCTTAAAATCTACACGTAGGATTTTCTTCTGTTTTGATGATAACCATAAATCTGGTAATAAAGACCAATTGACGAATGCTTGAAGGTATAATTGTTGTGATAACACGACATAAAACAGCTAACCATGACACTGGCCTGACCAAGGTTCTGTAGGAAAATCTGTAACTGAGATGTTCAAGACTTAGTAATCACAGCATAACTGAATTAGTGAGTCCATCGAAAAATCTTTTAAATACCAAAATTAGACCGTTTACATAATATCACTTCATATTGAATCAAGAAAATAATACAGGAATGCAATATTTCAATTTGGAATGAAGCTGACGTTAATAATTAATGTTTCTCATAGCAATATTGAGATTGCTTCAAAAATGGCAGAATCTAGATCACAATTCCCTTTGTTGTTGTTTTTCGTTTGAATAAGAAATGTTAACAAGAATTTGCCTTATCTTCTTCACCGGGTATTCAGTCGCATATACACGCTAATATCCATTTGGTTGATATAATCTCTTATTCGTCTCTTACAACACCCACGGGATGTAACCAAGGGATCATTCAGCAAATTTGATAAAAAACTGTTGTGCTGTTTTTCTCGTCGATTTTGTCTGTTTAAAAGTAATTTGTGATTACGGTTTCTAAGAGCCTTCTGAACTAAACAAATTGTCAGGTACTCCACATTTATAAAATTTAATATAATAATATATTCGAGTAAATATTATATTACTTACTATCACCCACGACTTCACGTCTGTGGTTCTAAATTATTCTAAATAAAAAATATACAGTTTATTAAAGTTATTATGAAAATTATAATAACAGTTTAAAAATAAATTGTTTCTTTATTAGAAAACTTTAATGTAGTTTTAATTGGATAAATCTCGATAATTCAAGCTACAAACTAAGGGCCTTCACCCACAACCCCAAATTACTTATTAACGTGGTATATTTTATTTACCCCAGTCTTATGTATGAAATAATCTTATCATCGAGCTAGGCTTTAATCTTATTTACGTCATTGAAATATACGTCAGTATTCTACTTTATGTCTATACTGTTTTAATTTATTCAGCGCTCTTAATTGACATGCTTCGTAGAAGACTTTAAATTAATTAAGAACCCTTGCGTAGTTTGTACAGTATATCGGTGTAAAAGGGCACTTAAAATACAGCAATAAAGCACTTACATTACAAAGACAGTGAAGGCTTCGATAGTTACGGTTCGATAACTCGTTTTGAATAAATATCAAAGTAATGTTACGTGCTAGGATGTAAGTTATCAAAAGTTAATCAATTATGCTGATGAATGATTAAGCTATAATTTTATATCTTACGACGCTCGACGAGCTCTCTGACGTCTGTCAAGATGTAAACGGAAGCATCTACAGCAAATTGCCTAACAGAATAACTCAATAACCTTTGACCTATCTGGGAATCAAAGCCAAGACTCAACTACTGCAAATTGCCCCACTCATTCACGCCTTAGCTTAATTGTACATGACCCAAAAGATCTTATCTTATTGACTGTAATAAACAAATTTGAACATAAATCTGACTAATTTATTGCATACTGTGTCATACCACAAATCAAACGTTACGTAATGTATATGAGGCACTATTAGCTTTGTTCTGTGTGATTGAATTACGCCTATTAGTTTAGCGCTATTTAATCTATTGGTAGGTCGCAAATGCGGAACAGTACCTATTATTACTGTACGATTAACACTTATTATTACAATAACTAATAACTCTTAAATAATTGCAGTACAGCAATTCTTAAAAATTCGTAGAAGTAATTATTTTTGTCGAATGTTTTGAATTTCGAACACTCAATTTGGTTCCACGTGATGGGATAAACTGTCCCAGTCCTGGTAACTAAAGATGACAAATCAATTAAGACATTATTAATTTTATCGTTTTTTTATTCCTATTTGGATTTAGTAATGACAAGGTACCTCATCCGCATACCGTACGACCCGGGAGTATCCATTGGGCTGTTAACGGCTAAAATTCGGCCGAGTGCCAAAATATCTGCTCTTAAAATAAGTGGGCAACCAGTACCTCGCCGTTACGATGTAAGCGGCTGATATAGAATCGATATAAACATGCTTCGAAAAAGCCTAGTTGACGATAACAAGGAGACGTGATGACGTAATCTAAAAAGTATATACATATTCTTTACAAGCTCTCATCCATAATAAATATTACGTTCTATAGGATAAAAGATCCCTATAACTAATATTACAAATGCGAAAGTAAGTGTGTTAGTTTGTTCGTTTTCATTCCATAAATACTCAACTTATTGGATATACGTTGCCATTATATAGAAAAAGACATAGTTGTACCGTTGATTCCGAAAAACCTACTGAGCCCGAAGGATAGTGAATTGGTTAACAAAATCTAAATTCAAAAGCTAAAAAAAAATAAAGACTAGGTTTTATAAGTAAACTAGCAATGCGCCCCGGCTTCGCACGGGTAGCAGAGACATACATATTATACAAAATCTTAACAAATTATACACCTAAACCTTCCTCATAAATCACTCTGCCTATTAGTGAAAACCGCATGAAAATCCGTTCCGTTCAGTAGTTTTTCAGTTTATCGCGAACAGACAGACAGACAGACGCGGAGGGGAACTTTGTTTTATAATATGTAGTGAGAAAGGTTAATAGTTTTTAAGCTCAAATAGTGGTGCACTAATCTGCGCTAATTGCTCTTGTTTTGTGACGTCATAATTACGTGTTATAAAGAGTACATTACTAGTTTTTTTTCGTTATACAATCAATGTGGGCCTGTTGGTCTAGTGGGTAGTGATCTTGACTGCTGAGCCAGAGGTCGTGGTGCCACCCAAGACAAATATTGTGTGATGAGCACAATCACTTTTTCTACAGGCTCTGCCGAGTTTGTAATCAGACGGCCGTGTATGTGTTTCAAGTTATTATTATTATTATTGCCAAAGGGTTGTTTAGATGTTTATGCATTTCTTAAAACAAATGTCGATTCTTACCATCATATTACGCATATACACCATAAAGGCTTAAAAACTTTTTCTCTCGCTAAAATAAAAGCCTGTTTTGATACCGACTACTCAGAATAAATAAGATTGCCAAAGGAATCCTCAAATCGTTGTCCAAGACGTTTCTTCAACAAACTTTTTTTGTGGCGTATCCTTTTCGAAGGTTATTCATCATGAAACTACAGATACCACAAAGAAAATCCAAAAATAATCTTATGTTATTCTGATTGTGATAATTAACATTTTACAATTATTTTCCCAATAGTGTTGCGCCCTGAGGTCTTTTCGAAAATAATATAATTTGATCATTATACTCTATTAAAAACCGTTGGTTCTTGTTTGATTGTAATTTCGTAAAAGGAATTTAGTGCAACAAAAACTGACACGTAATTTTTTATCAGTTTTTATGCCCATCAAACCATTTTATGACTTTTTCATTTACTTTTACGTCTTCAACGGTAAACTATCAGTAAATCGGCCGTTACGGTCGCACGGTTGGTCAAATGTTTTATATGATATTAGAAATTGGTTTATTTATGATATTAAATATAAATATATTGCATATATTTTGAATATAAAGGCTCTTAACGTACAGGAAGTTTGCAAGGTACAGAGAGGGAGGAATTGCACTGACAACATATTTTCTAATAGCGAATAAAAACAGGTAACCTACGAACCTGAGAAAGGAGCTCGGAAACGGACGCGCCTCCATTTTTAGACCTGTTTTAGACAAACAGGTGTGTAGTGGTAGTGAGTTTTTATACGAACTGGTTACCACTTATTATTAGGCGGAGCCAGCTACTTCATTTAAATGAAGAAAATAAGTTATTCATAATGAATAAAATTCTCACAATTTTTATTTTGTATTGTATTAACTACTATATTATAAAAATAAAGAAAATGAGCCCATAGCTATTCCATTTACCCAGCCAAGTGTCAAAGGCATCGTCAATTGTCAGTATCTATAAAAACATTTTTGTCTCAAAATTTCTTTGAGTGACATTAAAAAATGTATTGACCCTTAATAAATCACCAGAAACTTCTCAAACAATGACCATTTAAAACACTTATAAATAAAACTGTTCCACACGATTGAGCAAAAACATTCTGAAAGTTGGCAACTTTTTTCAAGTTTGAATTTAAAGATTGCCTCTTTACGCTTATAAGACCAAATTGACAGTAATGAGCATTATTCCTCGCTGTAGAGGGTAGACGGACGTAGGAGTGATTGATGATCAGTGCCTCGTATAATTAATGTGGCCTGACCGATCCGTCTACAGACAATTAGTTGGATTATAGCTGTGAACGCTTGTTTCAATGTCTGTATTTATAGCTGAATGGGACGACCTTGTGCGAGCGAAGATGCTCGTCATTTTTATTTGTTTGGATAGAGGGTAATGTGTGTAGGTTTTATTGGGTTATTTCCACAAATGCTGACAAAGGACGTGAAGCGATTTGTCCTTTATTTTATCTCTGAATTGAGTCAAATGTTTTGTTTTTGTAAGTGTCAGACTTTTTTTGTCCTTTTAATATCAAGTATTGTATTTATATTACTAAGGCAGCAATGGGCCGTCTGATGCTAAGCAGTTACTGAGGTCTATAAACGCAATACTACCGGAGAAACTCGTGAGTTGCCAACTCTCTCTGTATCTAGCAGGTAGTGCTGACAAAGCTCCTTGGCATGAGTTTATTGTAGCGCTCATTGTGCACTATATGCCCATTTGGCTTTAGGAGAGGGTTTACTCGGGAAAGTGGTGTATTTATAGGTAGATCCAAATAAATTTATGGTCGCTGAAAATTGGGGAGCGCACTTGTGTTACAATATTATTAATGATAATATATTTAACATTTTCACCAAATCCTTGGAAAATAATACCGGGCGGCAGATAAAACCTGAATACTTATCTTCTGTTCCTTTTCCCTAATATTAAAAAAAAAAAACAATATAACTTACCATCTAAACGTGATTAAAATAACTATCATCTCACATACCAGTACTACGCTCCTACCAATGAGGTCGGTATGCTTCAGTATGATAATGCGTGAGGGATATCTCTAATGTTGTGAGTAAATATATTATATCATATATCGACGCCGGTAACTGCGTATCATTAGGTAACGCTGTATACTTCTTTGATATCGTTTGAATATCCGTTGCCAGGTAACCGGTATCTTGCATAACAGGTTTCTTATAGACGTTAAATATCGGGTTAATAAGACAAACGTAGTGTCTGCATTTTTGTTGCAATGCAGTGTAATACTAAAAAATATCATTTCTCTTCAAGAGATATCAAATACAATATTTGCAATTCTGTTTAGGATTTGACTTGATTAATTTAAAAAAAATCTGTCTTTATTACCAGGTTAATATTACATGACTAGGATTTCTCATTATCGAAAAACATGTCAATGGTCAAAACAAAAAAGGGCTTATATTTTCAAAGCATATGCCTATCAAAAGACTCTTTAATCTCAAGATATTTCGCATTTCATTTTCTGAAATTATTTCTATTTAAGTTAATTTGCTTGTAACTTGCAAAGCGACGTGCCTTTAATATTTAATGTTATCTAAGCGTGTACTTACAGGAAGAAAACTGGGATTAAAATTTCGTTATCATTCTTAAAGTGTTGGCGCCAAACGCGTTCTGAGGATATCTCAGCCGTTGGCTTCAGTGAGGATTTTTACTATTTAACCTTGCTATCTTTATGACTAGATTGTGTTTAAGAACGAAGGGTCAAGTTCATCTGTGATGTCAATGTCTCTGATGAAAGGTTGATTATATAAATTGTATACTTCATATCAACTCGACCTTTTCTTTCTTGAACCTGTGAAAACTCCTATCGGGGTTCACGGTCAGATCAGGCATTTTATTTTAGACTAAAACTACAAGATGTTTTATTCGTATAACTGCTAAGAAAAATGATGATGATGATTATAATGATGATTGATTCGAGATGCTAAGTTTGAAAATGTCAAATTTATATTACTAGACAAATAATTTCAAGCTTATTGAGAAAGATTGTGTATACTATCAAATCCTTAAACTGGTCCTCTAGTTTAAGGTTTTTGATTAATTGTACACAAAGGGCACAGGGCCAAATGGCAATAAATTGCTATCGTTAATATCAAATTCCAATATTCCAAACACGAAGATTCATCGACACCTTTTTCCTTGTAAATAATAAAGCCAGCGGCACATAAATACATAATATATTTTATTACATACAGACGTGTCTTGACATTGAGCTGATATCGTCCTCATTATAATTCCGATACGTCAAGCTCTCTATCCATCTGACATTAAATCTCTGCTAACGATGAATATTCAATTTCAAGATATAAAAAAATATTTTATTTATTTTAAATTTGTATTAAACAAAGAAAAAAAATATATAAAATTTGTTTATTGTACAATAGTTCATTGTACGGGTTTCACGCTTGGAAAAATATTTACTCCAAATCCATAATATATTGGTATGTATTCAGAGTTCTTTAAATATGGACTAACGTATTAATAAAATTCAGGAACATCTGTTTTTATTAAAGTCATTCCTAAATTTTTAGGGCTTTGACCTTCCCAAGGGATGGGATTTGGCTTACAATGATTCGGATGCATACCCCTAAAGATTCTGAATGACATTGGAAAATTCTCGAAGAATGTCATTCATGGAGCACCTGCGAAAGTAGAAACTTTGGTAAAATATATAATAAAAGTTATGATGTAGGTCCAAACAAAAAGACATATTCTTTTACTTTGCGAACTTACGTCCGATAAAATGTACCGCAAACTCCAATAAAGTGCCACTTCTGGTAGAAAGACTTCAAGTAGATAAAGTTTAGGTTTCTTTCCAATGTCATGTAATGATGTATGTCGAGTGTGACGTCATTGTACCTAATTCTTGATCGTACCACGGTCTATTTTATGGCTATTTAACTAACATCTAAAAGAGTGACTTTGGGGTTAGTATTCTGAAGGTTTCTTTGTTTAACAACGTACCTTACTATTCAGTAATACCACTAGCAAAAACATATTTTGCAAGTGGAATTACTGAATACGAATATAGTAATATAACTGTTTCTCTTTGTTCAGTAATCTCATGAGAAATTTCGCAAAATTAATAAAATGGACCTTACAATTCTTATGTTATATTATATATAACATTTAAGTCTACGCACGCGCAAAATAAATCGTATTTCATCATATTTTTCGCAGTAATGTGTAAATTGCAGGTATTAAAGCGATTGACTTGAACGTAATGCAAAGAAAACTTAAGTGAATTGAAGGTTATAACCCCATGAATTAACGTGAAAGGAAGAAAACTTAGCTAAATGGCAGTTAACTTGTTTTAGCTATAGTGTAGCTATAGCTATAGTGAAATTCCTAGCATAATGAGATATTTCCCATAAGATTGAGACTACTCGATCATGAAATAAAATAAATTCGTCACCCTTCACTCAGAATACGGCGGTTAAGTGTCACTACTAGAATAAAACATGTAAATACTTACAATGACTATTCTTAGGAGCTCTTCGTAGTGCTTTTCAAATTCACTTAAAACATTCCGACGAGAAAACAGCAACTTAACGAAATTTTTGACATAGTATTTTTTTAACAAAGAGAGGCCACCTCGGTCAACTGAAATGACAGACACGAGCCCTAGCATTTATAAGCACTGGAAATCGATTATAATTATACCTATGCTCATTTCAGGCTTTAGATACATGAAAAAGATATCATTTGTAATTTTAAAAACATGTTCCTATGCATATTGCGGACGGTATCAAAAAACCCGGAATTTCATGCCACTTTATATTGCAAAAATTCATTTATCAACATGTCAGTTACATATGTAGGTATGTTTTTTTACTGTATGGAAAATACCGTATCTGCATCAGTTTTAAAATTCCGTACAGTTTCAACTCTGTGATAAATTTTTGAAAAACTTAAACCAGTAGAAAATGTTACTCAAATATAGGGCATATAAAAATGATGAGGTATTCTTGTAAAATATTGAACCAGATGCTTTCGAATTGCCCTCGGAATTCATAGCTTTAATCTGTAAACCCGAGAAGGGTTTAAGAATTTCTTTAAAAGTTGGTGATATTTTTATTATAACGTAACATTTCTAAATTTGGTTACATTATATTTATGAGAGGAATGGGGTGAAATCGCAGAAGGGGGACAATGGAGTCAAAGCGCAGATTAGTAGATACCAATGTCTGGAGATGAAGAGGTCCAGATTTTTTAAAATATATACATGATTTGTACACAAGATCTTATTTCAAAAAAAGAAAGGGTTTATCTATATCGATTATGGCCATGGCTAGATCGATCCGTAGTAACAGTCGGTACTTAACTAAACCCGACTCAAACCTAGCCCTGGACGTCACGCCGTCTAGTTTAATATTTAAAATTTCATGTTTCGTGGATGACTAGTGACAGCCAAAATACTAAAGTTCAAGGCCATGCCGTAATGGGATCTCAAAAGTTTATTTCAAATGAAGTATATAAGTTTCAACTTAATGTCTCAATTTTGTAGGTGCAAACAATAACAAACAGTGTTAAATTTTATAAGTATTTTTGAGGAGGTAGATTTTACTATGATATTATCATGACTGCGCTTCGTGACTGGGCCTCATTAACGCCCCAAGCCGGATCCCACCGGTTCCCACACAATGCCTCGCGGATACTGTTAGAAGCGTTTCTTCAGCTTTCACTCTTCTACTAACGAGAAAGCTGAGGAATGAATAACGCTAACACCCTTTATTGTGCAAATTTAAAATTAGAATTAAAGTTTCACGTCACATTGAAATAATTTTTTTTTTTAACTGAGAAATGGAATAACAAGTTATTCAATTTAGTATTCTTTTGCTCATTTTTCCTTATTTTCTTCACATTTTTGTAAAGAAATATGAGTACTGTGTTGAAGATTTAGCTGCACATTAATTTCATTTTTGGTTGTGAATAATATTTCTGACATATGAGATAAGCATTTCAATGAACATTTTTGACAAGATTCAAGGCTGTTTTCCTTATCGCATTTATCATAATCAAAAGTATACATCAATCAATTGCAGACCAAATATAGACATAAAAATATTACATGTAACCAAACTTAAAAAAATGGTTTTGTATTCAGTTCTAAATTATTAATAAGGTTTGTAATTTTTTACGAAATATTCGTTTTAATATACATGAAATAGCTACCTTGTATATACAGTGGGATAAATTAGTGCTTAGATGTGTTTTGTGGTTTTGGATTCCATTCCCTGGTCCCAGTTTTTTTTTTATTAATTCTCATTAGCCGCTGTAAGCTTGGAAAAGTGTTCGGCATACTCCTGTAAAAGGTCTTAAGCACCTATAGTTACAAAACATAATATTATAGCAGTATATAAAAAATAAAAAACTTCATTGAATTCTATTTTCAATTTCAATTGAATGACATGCTTTTACACACAATATTTCTAATATAATGAAATAGTTACAAGAACCTTATAACTTTTAAACTTCATTTTTGATCACAACATATTATAAAACATAGTCCCCCGCCGCGTCTGTCTGTCTGTCTTTCTGTCTGTCTGTTCGCAATAAACTGAAAAACTACTGAACGGATTTTCATGCGGTTTTCACTAATAGAGAGAGTGATTCATGAGGAAGGTTTAGGTGTATAATTTGTTTGCTATATGTTGTTTTGCTAGTATTTGTTAAAATAGCAAAGTCGGCGTACGTCGATTTTGTTTACGTTGATTCAGACGATATAAGTGTAATGGTGGCTTGACCTAATAAGTGTGACCTGGTTAAATTGTTAATCGTCACTCTGATAAATTACATTCTAGTCATGAAAGAATTTAAATTTTCATTGTTTTTCACCTTTCAGTTATTATTGATTTCAACAGTTTTTTATAGCATGAAGAAACTTTGACATTTTAGAACGATACATATTTATTATACCAAAGCAAAATATACAGCCTTCTTGGCAGTAAATTATGAGCGTATCATAGAGTCTGTGTCGCGAGTCATAGTCCAGTGCAATAAGGCATTATAAATAAAAAATGACGGAGCCCAGTTATAGTGAATGTATTTTAATTAATTAGATTTTTTTGAATTTCTAATGCATTAAACTAAAAGTTTACTAATTGAAACTTTTAAATTGCGAAAATCTTTTTTAGCGAACACGTCATTAATAATGTCGTCAATCTAGCCGCTAGAACGTCCGCTTTGACAGTTCGAAACCAGACACCACGTCCACCAATTTGGGGGGGGGGGATTTCGCGAAATCGCGCGGAAATCGCGCGGACCACTGTGCGGAATTGGTAACAAAAACCTCTCCTATCAGCTATCTATAACAGCTACAGCCAAGATAAAAATACTGGCAACTAGCTAGACGTTTATAGATGAAAGTTATCTATTTCTAAATTCAAATAAATACTTATAAGATTCTTATAAGAAGGTTTATTGTGAGGTCTCGAGAAAAAAAAAACAAAAAATTCTATAAAATGGTTTCGTAAGCCTAAAATATCATATTTTTTACCAATAAAGCATTTAAAAACAAAACTAGACTCATTTCCCTAAATTATGATACTAATATCTTGATATATAATTATTTCTCAGTAGCTTTAAAAAATACATCTTTATAGGTCGACTATTCGCGGCCCTGAATAGCGCGGAAATGTGCCGGCAACTTGGTAACAAAAACCTTTTTATAGCTAAAATAATAATATCTAGAGAGTAGATAAAAATACTGAAAAATAGCTAGACGTTTATAGAAAGAAGTTATCTATTTCAAAATTCGATAGTGATAATTTAAAATACTTCAAAGGAGGTTTGTTATGAATTCCTACTAAAAAAAAACAAACTTTCACTTAATTTGTTTTATAGGCATAAAATATCATACTTTTTAAAAACAAAACACTATAAAAACAAAACTAGATTCATTTCCCTTTAATATGATGCTAATTTAGACATATATAATTATAATCTAATTGGAATTTATTCTAGTTAGAAAATTCTGAATTTCGAATTTTGCCTATTTCTAGACCATCGTAATCGTTATAGGGGGCTGTAGTCAAATTACAAGAACGTAAAATCCTAATTAATGTTTATTTAAAATATTAATACTAACCACTCATCCTAATTACCAGATAAAATATATTAAAATATATGATATAACATACAAAAACATTACGATAAACCGGCGAACAAAGGCGAAGTTTTAATTGAAATAATATACCAAAAAAGTTTTATCACATCTAAACACATCATAACAAACTTTGGATTCATAAAAAGTTTACATATACTAAAAGAATGATTCATAAGGATAATTTTGATATATAATACTAATACAGAAGAACAATAAATACATTAGTACTTACATTTTAAAAGCAGAGCTCACACACAAAAATAACACAAAAAACCAACAAAACTTTCACCACTTTCACCGCAATTCACTGACTTTTGAAAAATTTCTGAGAATTTAATGGCGTCTCTTACCATAGATTAAAAGGAACCAAACGACGCGGTATTTCATAGAGAAGAGATTAGTATAACATTGTTAAAAGAGGCGCAATGGATATGTTGACTAAAAATCGATTATAGCGTGCGAGTCGCTTCGCGCCAAAAATTTTTCGGGCCTCATTTGTTTGGGCGTATATATACGCCCGGACGTTTGACGGTTTGACAATTCGGGCGTATAAGTACGCCCGGACGTTTGAGCGGCTAGTACACCATATACGTTTGCCAATAGTATCCATTTTGTTTCTTGAAAATCATTGAAAATTTAATATTTAATGTACACAAAAGGACAAGAAACAACCCTGAAAAGTAGGTATTGCAGGTACAGGTAAAGGTAAGAGAGAGTATGGAGGGGAGACAGGTATAGTAAAGATCACGAGTAGCAGCTGTTTAGCCGCTTTAAAAAAAAGTTTAGTGTCATTTTGTGGCCACGTAGGACGTTATTTCGAATATTTTTTATAGGGAGAAATACATAATTATATGTATATATGTATTTCTCCCGACATTATAAATAAACATAACTAATACAACTTAACGCATATTTAAATAGTGTAATGATCCATCGTTTATCTAGCCAATTCTTAAAAAAAACCTTTGGCGGAATGTTTCAATGGGTAAAATTTTTAGTGTATGGCATTAGAAACTAAAAATATGATCCTTGGAGCCCAGTTGGGGTTCCGAAATATAAAACTAATTGCACTTAACTATCGCTAATGTTGTAAAAACCAGTGGTGTTGGTAAGGACAACAATAGAACATATAGCCTTAGCAGATAAGATTCTTTTATTTCGTATTTTATATAGTATTTCATAGCTTGAAGGCTTTTAATGGATTTGTAAATGTAAATGCTGTTGTTGTTGCTCACCCTACATACATACTTCTATTGTAACACATGATTGTCAGGCGAGAGTTTTTATTATACTGACATAATAATTTGTTAAATGAGTTTTTATTATACTCACATAATAATTTGTTAAATTAGAATTCATAACTAAAACTGCATTTGATAGAAATCCTGCTATTTATTACAGCTTGTTTAATAAAAGTTTGAAAACATGAAAAAAGGAAAAAAAAGACAATTTTTCAAGAATGTTGTACAGCTCTTAGCATTCAAAACATTTTTGTAACAACCACATTTAGCTCATATTTTTCGCAACGTAAATGGTGAAAATGCATTGAAGGAACTAAGAAAATGTAAGGAAACGCTGACCTAGATACGCCCAATAGACATTTTAAAAAAGTGGACGTATTTTCCTCGCGTGCGTAATAGGACCTGGTTTCAATGGGCCTTAACATAGCAATCCATTTTCTTATAAAATTTATAACCTGTAAAGGTTCGCGTGATGTAACCCTGCACGTAATATAAGTTGACCATAATATGCGATAAAAACTTAACTCTTAGCCCTCAGAAATAATTTACCTTCCCGAGAGTGTCCCACGCGCTCTATTGCGCTACATAAACTTTGTTAATACACTACCTACCGAATTAAAGCAACGCTCAGAGGAAATTGCATGTTACGACTTGTTCAAACAGGGAAGTTTTATTACTTGTACTTGAACGAGATACAGATATTTGCAAAGTTCCAAGACAGGTGAAGTTTTGAAACACAAAATGGCAAAAATGGTTGAAGGTTCATCTCAGATATTTAGTTTTAAAGAACGCTTATCGAATGAAACTTTGAATTTGAATTTTGAATGTAAACACACTTAAAAAAAATCTGAATTTGATATATTTGGACGAGAAAGAACATATTCGTTTCAAGGTACCTTAGAGAGATTTTTATTACCCTAAAAACTACAGTTAAATGTTCTAATCAGTACGTAACAATACGCTTCAAAAATAGTTAAACTGAAACACTAGCGAAGAACAAAACACTATGAAACAGCACACGTTATAATAAAATTGTCATTTTGAAGTAGTTAAAGTGGCGTAAAATCAAACGATGCAGAGTATAATACTTCAACATAATAAACATAAACAAACCAGAATCGAGTTACTCTGAATATTACCAACGATGTTTCCCGACACCATGCGGTTTAATTTATGAAATTGCCACCACGGAAAACAGTACCTAACACCGGTCGCAAGGGACACAAAGGGTGTGTGTGTTTGGGACCGAAGGGAAACGTTCTGTTAAGCGCCAATCGAAAATAAACCCTTTGACATTATTCATTAGGTGCAAATAGGTTTGTAGGACTTGTTACAGGGAGAACACAAGGTAGATTCACCTTGAGCTAGACAGTTGTCGCGAATGAATTAATGATTTTAAGAAATTTACTGTTTCTTTGTCATCGATGTATTAAATATAAATTTTATCTACGATGAGTATAAATTATGTGATTGGATATGGAACGGAAATATAACAAAATACTGTTAGAAACTATTACTTGCGTTGCTTTTTGGATTTAGAATTTCTTTTTTTTTAATTGAAATATACAAAAAAAAATAGTGCTTTAATATATATAATAATTATAATGCTTATAGTAAAAAAATATAAAACAAGTTTTTTTAGTATATGTTTCAATATTCCCAAATAAATAAATGATTATAATTATGAAATTAATGTGGGTAACGAAGATTTAGATATCCGTGTAAAAAAGTGCCATATCTTACCGTATGTGGTTTTAAGTTCCATTTTCTGACAAATTTGCAAAGGTCTTTTTTCTTCTTTTCTGAAAAATAAGCAAGTTTTATATCAACCGTTATATAGACTACCAACCTTTATAAGAACCTTTCCATCAACGCTTTTAAATAATAATTATAGTGCCGCAAAAATACAATAAATAATAACAGTTTATACCAACGTCTTCGTTTTGCTAAACCGCCAAAGTCTTTTGCGAAATTTACATCAATACCAACATCCAAACATTAACTCTCTATGCATAAATGTATGCACTGATAGACGTAATCTTAAGTGAAGGTGAAGATGATTACAACCAAAAAGATAGTTTCATAATGATTAAAGTATATTTTTTGTTGTATCATCATTTTCGCAATAGCCATAAGCCTCAGCTGTTGAACATTGGCCTCACCGACTTCCATAATAATATGGTCATGCACCACTGTGGCTCAGTACGAGAACCTTTCTACCCCAAATTCAAAGTGTACTTTTCGTTTTCAATGTGTATAATTCCAGTAATTTTTATTACACGTTTTTGGCTACTTTGTTTATTTAAAATTGTTTCACAATTTTGCCAATATTGTGTAGTCATACTCGATTTTTTTTATGACGCTAAAATTGATAGTCATCCGCTTTAATACCGTGTCATGAAAATTCGCATTTTCTTTTATTTTGTTTTTGTCTTTAAACAAATTGCTAAAATGATATTTAAAGTATTTATTTCAAAGTTAAATTTTGAGTTACATTATTTTAAGAATTTCAAAATGAAACAGATGTTATAGGCGATTATAGATGGTTATAGATTAAAGTACAGGAATTAATTACGTCACTTTAAGAAGTCGAGCTTAACATTGAGTTTAAAATTAATTCAAATATCATTACGAGGCCGCTTTTAAAAACTATTATCTATATTTTATTTTGAATCAACTATGATGTGAGAACGATTGTCAAAGATGTCGCGTATCCAATGTCATTGCTGTGGCTTCTTTGAAGCATTATAAATTATTACAAGTATGGACAAGTAAATTACAGGTTTACAACACGCAAGCATAATGATAGCTCAGCGATTGACTTATATGAATAATTGTATAGAAGAACCTTTGTTATTTAGGTATGTTTTTTTTTAGTAAAACAATATTAAAATATTTTATTCATATATAAAATCTGTAAGCTTATTATGCTTAGTCCAAATCACTAGAACTTTTAGATTTCACGTTCGATATCTTTAGTACTTTCAAAATTATGGCGTCGATCACATTTCGTATCACTTCAACCGCAATTAAACGTAGGATCACAATTATTAATAAAGGAGTATTTCATTTATTTTGGGAGAATATTTGTAATTATAACCAAATTGTAAATAGCATTTGCATACCAATTTAATTTGTAGTTATTTATATATCTTAGAACATATTTAACTTTAATGTAAACGTCTTAAGTTAAACGTTTTCCAGTTAAGCGTTAAGCAATTTAACTTTACACGTTCCACATGCTTTTATGAGAAACGCAGGCAAAAATACCCAAAAATTCAAACGGTATGACCGTTTCTTTTTGTAAACTAATAGTTTTTTTTCAAAAAATCTTATAGTACCTGCATGCTAGAATTATGCCCTTTCAGTGATTTAACTAAGTGCTCCTTTTTCAAATACACCTTGTTTAAATAAAATTCTTACATATAAAAAAAATAGGTCAATGTATCGCAGGCGTGAGTTGGATTTTGGTGTAGGCTATCCGACGCACGTTCGTGAGACGCACGTTAGCATGTGGCCGACTTGAACGAAATTCGTATACTTGTTAACACACGTTATCAAAGCGCGCACACATGAACATAGCCTTAAATGTTACTAGTAGGAAAGATATTTCGATCGAAGGAACTTTCTTCACTGTAAACGGATCAGCTTTTATACATTTACAATGAATAGAAGTTGCTCAGTAAATAGTTTCGTTTTTAGCATCAACAACTTTTTCAGCGTTATAAGTTATTTTTCATTTTTTTTGTACCTATCTATTAACTAGTAATTAACTAAATATTTTTTTAAATTAACAAACATTGATACTATATTTAAAATTTTATCTTTACTAGGCAAGTTATTGATAGGTTTTTCGTTACTGAGATCATATAATAACTGTTCTCTAACTTTGAAGTTCAAAATGTCTCGCTTATACGCTGAAACCAAATAAAACAACGAAGAAGAATATTAAATTACTACCAAAAAACTAATTAAGTGATTTTTTTTATCATTAAAATTTACACAATCTTTACACTCATTAATGATCAAAAATAAGCGTCGCGTCTCAGGCCAGGTGTATGGAGATAATGCTGGCCTCTTCAAGGTAAAATACCTAAAAGCTAGCAAAGTTGCCTAGTTCAATGGAATTGCCGAACCTTTGTGTCAGACAGCCCTCAGAATCGACAAATGTCCACGGAAGTATGTATATCGTAAAGTTCAAAGGTAAAATCTGAACATTTAGAAGGGAATAAAATAATATTTAAGTATACTTTAAAGATATGTAATCCCGACTTAAAAAAAGCAATAAAAATACAAAAATGACACTTTTATATGAGCGTCGTTAATACACTGGAACAGGTAAACCGGCCGGAATCTTGCTATATTATAAATGCGAAAGAAATGGATGGATGATTGTTACTCAATCGCACTAGAACGGCTAAACGCATATGGATGAACTTTGGCATAGAGATAGATTATAGTCTGGATAGACTATTTATTCCGGAAAAAATTACGGGTCCCCTTAAGTTATTTAAACGCGAACAAAGTCACTGGCAACAGCTAGTCATATATATGTACCCTTAGGTACGGTAAAAATTTTTTTTAATGAATTCGAACACAAATTGCTTTGTCTTACTTATCTAGAGATTCCTCTCTCAGATTCACTTTTATAGCCTTTCTACACAAATAAACTGCCAGTTATCTGTTTGAATAATCTTGTGACGACCATTTTAACAACGTTCTACACTCTAACATCATATCTGATGCAGTAACTCTGCAGCTATACGGTGCACGTAAAGAAAGGACTACCCAATTAAGATCTTCTTCTTCATAATACTGGTTACAGAAGATGAAAGTCATTTCTCATACCATTATGTTACGCACACAAGTATAGACCAACCGCAGTCTTCTGTAAATACATCACAGATTTTTGCTGAGATTAGTGTGAAGCATCCCCACAAAAAACGGCGCCTAATCAGTAATGTTGATTTTAAACGATTATGGTTTTTGTTAACCCTATTTAGCCAATAAAAAACCCAACATTAATGTTATAGTATCTATTTATATTGTTTTTTATCTAAACCAGGGCATTTTGTTTTCTTTACGCAGTCACCTTACTTAATCTAGTGTTAAAGATAAAGTTGTTTTGTTAATCATAAAGCGAGAATGTGTGATATGAATATATGTAAGCTAGGTATACTTAGAATTTCAGAGGTATAAAAAAAAATTACTGACGACGGCAAGAATAGTAGGAGGAAAAAATGAAGGAGTAGAAAGGAATATGTAATTTTAAAAAATATTAAGGTATTAACATTAGTAACGTGTACCAGACTGACTATAGTAAAATTTAGAGGTCACCTGGTATAAAGAATTGTTTTAGTATAGAAGAGTTTATCACAATAATAAGAAAGTTTTATAAATCTCCACAAATAACACTATCTCTTAAACGTTTATTTTTGTGATATTTTAACTGTTTATATTCATCATTTAACTATAATTGGTGTTAGAACTGTGCTGTAGCAAAACAAATGAATTTTTAATTCAAGCTCTATGATAAGCCTGTTTTCTCTGCATCACCCGTCTACGTCAATCCGCCTATGTACCAAATGTGCATAAAGTGTAAATAAATAAATAAGTACTTTTCCATGAATTTGGAATCTATTAACAACTCTAAACAGCATAATCATACAAGATCTGTAAGTGTACTTCAAAAACATCTACTTTTATTCAACTTAATGACGTAGCATTTCAGAGTCGTATCATCAAGGGTGATACGTTTGTTTTTTTTTAAAATAACCCTTACCCACTTTTATTCCATTTAAATTTAGTAAAAAACGTAAACCTTTGCGTTCAATTTGTCGTATCAGACGAATTGTTGATATTCCCGGACGCGATGTTTGGTTTGCTACTTATATGGAAAAAACCGTCAGCAAAAGGAAGGGTCTCGATGGACGAGGGACCGCTGTGACAGCCCGGGTCGCCGTGTCAAAATAGATAAAAGAATCCGTTTTTATTTAAAATAAGTTTCCTGGATTTAAACATTTAATAATTAAAACGTAATAAGTTATGGGATATGAATGATATAGGATTATTCTTACAAATAAAAAAAACATCAAAACTTGAACTTCACATAGTAAATGGAATCGATAAACCGAGGCGTCATCTCAATATGAATCTGATTTTCATACCGTGTGAACTATGTTCCTGTGATTGATCCATAAATTATTCGACCATCGCTGAATCTAAAACGAATTTT
Organism: Callimorpha dominula; assembly: GCA_949752705.1. NCBI lineage: Eukaryota > Metazoa > Arthropoda > Insecta > Lepidoptera > Erebidae > Callimorpha > Callimorpha dominula. Next base: position 14,806,007 of record OX457005.1, read on the forward strand.
ATTAGAAACCTGTTCTGTTACGTGATTCCACCAGATTGATAGTGGGAAATGCTTTTTTTCTGTAACCTGCAAAAACTGGGTGTGAAAAACATTCGGCTGAATGAAATGGGCATGAGTCGGCGCTATACTGCAGAGCGGCTGTACACTCGTGCTCGAAATCGTTTTGTTGACAATCCCAGCTTATACATACTTACCTTGCAAACAGTTTTTTTTTCATTTGTTTCTACACACACATTTGAAACTTTTGTACTATTTGAGCAGCCTCAGTGGGTAAAAATGCGAGATTTTTACGAGTGAATGTTGTAATTTTAACGTCTATTTTTCAGCGGCTTACATGAGATAAATAGCTTTTCTGTTTTAGGTGCCTAACTTCTGCGGACGCCTTTACATTTATTACTTTTGAATAAGCATTTTGTGTAAACTGCCTTATAAATAACAAGGGATAAACTTTGGTCTTAAGTGTTTATTTGTCGTAACATGAAGATATTTTTTCTTATTACAGTTGTTTTAACTACTTTTTGGTCCTGTACTATAAAAAGGCTTCAATATTTTTTATGTTAAGTACAAAATTGCAAGTAAAATAACTTTTGTATTATTTCCGTTGTATTTAGAGTCTTAAGGAAATGCTGTATACTTTCTAATATCAATGTTGCAGTTCCTTCCGAGAACCGAGTTCTTAGTGCATTTTTAACGAAGATAGATTCAAGTGATATCTCTAAATATTGCGTAATGATATAATATTTTTTCGTTTGTGGGAGAGCCATGCTTCGGCACGTATGGGTCAACTCGACCGGAGTGATACCACGGCCTCACAGAAAACCGGCAGTGAAGCAATGCTTTCATTGTTTTTCGCCGAGTAAGTGAGGTTACCGAAGGACCTAACCCGATCCCTTCCCATCTTTCCCCTCTCCCTCCCTCACTCCCTCTCCCCCTCTACCCCCTTCGCCTACTCCCACTTTAAAGGCCGGCAACGCATTTGTGACTTACCATCATAAGTTACACGTCTGCTCGTTTGCCCCTTACTCCATAAAAAAAAAATATGAATGCTAATTACGTCTATGAATCGAAAACCAATATAAAATAATATGACTCCGACAGTTAATTGTATTTTGCGCGATGACTAATTAAAGACCAATTAATTAATATAATATAAACTAGCAACCCGCCCCAGCTTCGCACGGGTAGCAAAGCATATATTAATTTTTTTCGACCTCTTCAACAATCATCGTCATATTTCAGCCATTATACAAAATCTTAATTTTATTAATGAATTAGACACTTAAACCTTCCTCATGAACCACTCTGCATATTGGTGAAAACCGTATGAAAATTGGTTGGGTAGCTATTGAGTTTATCGCGACAGACAGACAGACGCGGCGGGGGACTTTGTATAGTAGTGTTGTACTAGTAATATGTAGTGTTTATTAATATATGAAGATAATTCTTTCTACGCTTTTTTAAATAATCGCGCACAGAGAGGATTTATAAATTAAGAATACTTAAAGTTTAGGTATATGTATAAAAAATTCAGAAAGTTAATTTTTTTAATCAATAGATCATAAATTGAAGAATTATGTATAAACGGATACAAAGTTGACCTGTCATGGTACCCAACGTCTATACAAAGACAGTTGAAATTATACTGGTCAAAGAAACTATTCAAAATTTAATGAATTATAGTGGCAGTTCAACCACCAGGCGATCTCTAGTTAATATTATTATATTAGTGATCTTACCACACTTGAACTTCAAAGAGTGAGTACATGCTATCAGTAAAATTCTATATCGTTCAACGGCTATAATCGTATATCTTTCTGGTTTAACAACCTATTGCATATCCTACTAATATTATAAATGTGAAAGTTGTAAATGTATGGATTTTTGTTACTCTTTCACGCCAAAACTACTGAACCAATTGCGATGAAACTTAGTATGTAGATAGCTGGAAACCTGGATTAACATATAGGCTACTTTTTATTCCGATATTCCCACGGGATCGGGACTTACGTGGGTAAAACCGCAGGGCGCTTCTAGTACTCTATAAATTATATTCTTTTGTTTTACTTCTTACGCAAATGGTGATACTAGTCGTAAGCAAAACTTATAAGGAAATTGGTCGAAAATAAGTCATCTATAATGATCTTAAATGAAAACTTTACTAAAATCTGCTTGAAACATTGCAAATAGTAGTTTAAGAATGTCAGATGTTTTTGGCTAATGTTTTAGATTATATCAAAACCTTATCACAACTTCTTGGCTGATATACAAGCAAATAAGAGCATTCACATAATGTTCCTGCTACTTTATACCCTACCAGTTACAAATTTCAAAATGCGACTGTAAATATCTCTACGTAAAAGTAATACTTACGAATAATAATATATTGTCTTTAACCACCAGATGCAGTACATACAGGCATTTCAGCTACAATCGCTACAAGGGCATAAAAAATTAATATAACATAGTTGGGTTGGCTAAAAGTCCTACATGAATTATTACTTGAAAATAGTTTATTTTCGAAGTAAATATGAATCCAAACAGTAGAAATTCTTAATAAAATATTTACTCCATTTATATTCTGTCCGTTATAACAAATGTATGAACTAAACCTTGAATTACGATCTAAAGAACGAGATAACACCCTTTACAAGTACTGACTTTAATTTATTCAAATTGTTTACTCACGCGTTTGTGGACACATCGCTGAATCAATATTACCTTGCAAAGATAAAGTAAACTTACGAACCATGATGTAAACAGATATTTGAACGTTCAGTTCGTTAATAAACACTATATACCTATAGTTATTAATTTGTTGTGTGTTGAATAGCGCCTTTAAAGATCAACTTTAGTTATCAGCATCGCTACTACATTTTGCATAATAAGACAAATGAAAACTCAAAACTTTTTCATGTCACACAAAGGAATAAGCACGGCCATATTTACCGTATTGTTGCGGAATAATCTGGCGAGCATCTGGCAATGTTGAACGACTGCCAACATCTGCATCCTGCTGTCTGTAATAATCTCCGTCTTGTCCAACTGCAATGATTAACTTGTCGGACGGTTTTGTCCTACCCACACCAGATCTCACGTATAGAATATTTAGCATAGAGTTACGTTAATTTTCAAAAGACTTACAGAGTTAATAGTTAAGTAGTTTTTTTTTTTATATATAACAATGATATTGTGCTGTTTCAACCAGATTAAACGAATACAGCTTGCTTCTAACGTTATCATTATCATCAGTGAGAAATTCAACAACGTCGAGTCTTCAACCTCAAGCCAAGTAATACCCAGCCCAATAGTCCCAAGCATTCGTGAAATACTGATAAAGTTGGAACTGATGATTATTGATACATACCAACGATATTGCCATTCACATCAACACAACAATTTATTATTTCTATAACTACCTTTTTCTGAAAATAATTGTGGTATATATTCGGTACTAACTACCAAAACATCGGTACTAACTACCAAAACATCGGTACTAACTGTCCGATATGCCTTTAGAAAGATATTAACACGCTATACTTGACGCTAAAGTAACTTCCGCTGTCCAGCCCCCATCCTTATCAGCTCATACAGACGCTCCATAACACATACACTTAAGATAAATAGCCATATAAATAATAATCTTTAGTATATTAAGTGAAAAACTCATGACAAAAATCGACGTCTTCAACAAGGGGTTTATATCCCTTGTTGAGGACGTCGACTTTGTACTCGGCGTAATATGTTTCATAACGAAAAATATCTTACCATTTCTATATATTTTTTTTATTATTATTAAACGCCCACATGTAGCCAACTATAATTTAGTTCCACTTTATCGGGCATTTTCAGAATTCAATGGGAAAATTGGGAGTATATTTTAAGGGTAAAAATAGGTAAGAAATAAATGCAAAGGAAGGAAGGGATGTTGATTATACAGAGGGACTGAGGAGTGGACTGACAAGACACAATACTGATGACAAATAACCAGAAAAGCTTTGAAACGTTTTTTGTAAATCCATTGAACTGTGTCTACTTATTACGTAATGACGACGTTTTCAAGCTGATGTAATTAATTCAATTGTTTGTCAAATTTGTTCTTGTTCCATCTAACTTTATATATAACAATTTCGTCTACGTCACAATTTTTTTATTGCAAATTACTTAGCCATAGCAACTGTCTGGATAGCTAGTTTCTCTTCTTTATTTATAAAAATTTCATGTCACGTTGTTTGTTCGATTTGAACTCCTAAAGTAATGAACCGATTTAATTGATTTTTTGCACACCGTGTGCAGTTTGGTCCAACGTGTGAGATAGGATAGTTTTTATCTCAATTTATAGTCACAATATTTTTTTAGACGGGTAGCCAGTATATCTCATATAAAAATCCTTAGCATACAGTACCGCAAAAAAGAGCAACCAATTTGTACATATTAAATAATAAATTATTGGACTGCTACCAACTATTCACGAGCACTTTTCCTCTTCAATCCTGTAATATTAAGCAGTAATCTATTAACCCGTGAAGCGGAACATCTGTTTTGTTGAACGATTGCCAACAGAAGGGGATGCTGGGGTGCAGACGCTCTCAGTTAGAATGTTCAGTTCATTCATAGATACATGTTCTATATAGGACCTACTTATGTTTTGATAGACTGCATAGAGCGATTTTAAATGCGACACTTATATAGTTACTCGGTATTCTAAGGTAACCATTTCAGGTATAGTTCATTTAACATTTTAGAATAGAATGGAATAAAAAGAATTGACAGTTTTAGTAGATATAAAACCAAAATATGGTAATTTTTTGAGGGATTTTATTCAAATATTGTAAAGTTTGTTAATCATCTATTTACCTGAACGATTGGTTTGTTATTTTTCACGACGTATTCAATTCATTTGTTAAGCCTTTATTTTGGCAGAAATGTATTTCATTAAAGTTAGTAAAGATAAGCGTAAAACAATAAAACCTAAATTACGCTAATTGTTATTTGTTACGTTTCTTAATTTTAAGAAACAAATCTGTGAAAAGAAATTTATGAAAATCATTGCACAGTTCTCCATCACGAACATAAAAATAAATTTGAAAAGTTATTTGAGTGTCTTCAGCTGAGTTAATAATTAAGTTCTATACAATAACTTAATAGGTTCACACTGGGTACCTCGATTTGTTTTATTCGTATGCTAGTCAATTTTATAAACTTTTAACAGCGAATCACGAGGAAGTAATATCCAAGAGGATTGTGAAAATATACTAATTGCATAGTAAAGGACATAAAATTCTAACAAACCTACTATACACACTAGATAAATATACTATATAATTATATAGTCATAATATATATACACTTATAGGCTCTATTTATATACCCCAATAATTTTTATCAGGTTTTACAAGTTTGTAATGTGAAAAAATAAGTAAAACAGCAGCAACAACCACTTGTCATTATGTCCATAAAACAGCTTGTAACAACATTTTCTTCACCAAGTTAATAGAACAAGGAACCCATAAATTGGATGTAAGGTTGACGCGTTGAATTTATGTGTGACCAAGCCGGCGATTGAAATTGAAAACACACCTGTACGAAAAATTATTTGCCGGCTACGAACTGACGGCGAATACATACAATAAAACAGTTCCTATAAAAGCAAACATTTAAGTTCGCCAAAAATATTGTCATTGGCATGATTTTTTGTTAGTTTGATATTGAATAATGGATTTCAAATAGCTTTCAATAGATACAATGGATTATTATCATATTATATTCTAATTTGAAAATATGCATCTGAATTTAAAATACTTTTTAAATCTTTCAATGGCTTCCAACACAAACCTAAAATAAGGGAAAACAAAATTGACTAAATAATAATCTTTGTACACATTCTTTGAAAATTCGTTAATGCATTAACGTGTAATTTGAAATAATTACTGTTTATACATGTTTAGAAGAAGTGCAGAAAGCTATAATTTTGAAATATGTTATATAAATAAAAAAAAATGCAAAAATTAAAAAAAAAACAAGTTACACGACACGCGTCCAGTGCAAGTTATACTGGCCAGTGAATTAAGCCGTGGTCAAAATTCGATCATAAGGCGATCTCTAACTGTGTCATTTTATGTCTTCGCCTAGCAATGGAACAAAGAAATGAAACTTAGTTACTGTTTGATTTTCTAAATCGAACATCAAATTATATTGTGTTTTGCCGCAAATTATTTGGTATCCGTGCTTATGGTTATAAATATCGCGTTTTTTATATACGTAACAAGCATCGAGGGCTCTTTAAAATTCTCCTTGGGTGCCAACAGTACCCTCGTACAACGAATATTGGTTCAATTATTGGCAAAACTTTGATCGCGCGCATCGAAGCTTATGAAATTCTACCTTATTATGTTTGAAAGCCATTCATATGATGTTAGTAGGTATATCTATAAAATTTTAACTATCAATACTTCGATCCCTACTGAATTATTTCTCACGCACTGATGTTCATTATTAGTTTCATTAGATACTCAGATGGTCTTTATTCATTGAAAGACCGATCTTATTATTGTTCTACATTATACTAAAATTTCAAAAGTATTATAGTTAGTTACTTTTGCAATTTTAATGTGATGTTAGTACAAAAGTACCTATTTAAAACAAATCAAACAATGTTGAAAAATGCCCACACAACTTAAAACATTATTCAAATTATTAGGTGCCTAGTAAATGATAATTGTATCTAAATTAAGAGGATACAGTTATACGTACTCATATAAATTAAACATTTAACAAAAAATGGTTAAGAAGAGATGCTAATTAGTGTATGGCACGAGTCAGTTGTCCTAACTTTTGTATTTTCACCTTTTTTGGCTTCCATGAGAAAACTCTTTCAAAGAGTGTACAGTTAAATTCCCTGGCGATTCATATAGGGTGTGATAGAACAAATTGAATCAATGTCGAAGTTACAGTTCTTGGTCGATGTTGGATAGTTTCCAAGAAGCACGATTGGGGATTGCTAACTGTAGAGGCTGGGCGTTGGTGTCGGTTCATTGGCACTAATTTAGCTTGGTGTCATGAGAAGCAAGACAATCGGTTGGCTATTACTTTGCATCACAGAAAATGTTTTTGCCTAATTTACAGAAGTACCGACTTAGGAGTATCGGGTAAAGTTCTAGCAGTTAATAGTCCTTAGTTTATGCTTTAAGTAAAATAACTTGACAAGGTTTTTTTTTGTTTTGGGAGACCTACAACTATTTATATACGAGATGCTAACTAGACTGAAATGATAAGTCACCCATGTGCATTGACTAATAACGCTAATGTAACCAGAAAAACATTGAGTTTTATAACATGAAGGCAACGGAGTAGTAAATCGGCATACAATGTTGACAACCCTAAGGTTTTCTATAAATATCAAGTAAAATATAGCGCATTATGTACATATCTGTATTTAAAATATTTTAGGGATATTTACATAGATATTATTAAGCTTAAGAATACTTTTTTTTATGGTATAGGGGGCAAACGAGCAGACGGGTCACCTGATGGTAAATGACTACCGCCGCATATGGGCACCTGTAACTCAAGAGTCACAAGTGCGTTGCCGCCTTTTAAGGTGGGAATGGAGGAAGAGGGAGAGAGAGGGAGGAAGAGCGGAAAGACGGGAGAAGGGGATTAGAGGGAAGGAGAGGGGGGTTAGAGGGGAGGAGAGGGGGAGAGGGGAAGGACGGGAATAGGGGAGAGGGAATTGTTAGGGCCTCCGGCTACCTCACTCACGCGGCGAAAAGCAATGCAAGCATTGTTTCACAGCCTGTTTTCTGTAAGGCCGTGGTATCAAGCGGAGTCGAGCCGGCCCATACATGCCGAAGCATGGCTCTCCCACGTAAAATTTGTTTATGGTTATGCATTCGTTTATCATCATAATATATAGATCAAAATCGCTCATATTGTTTAGATTGTTGATGTAGGTATGAGAACACTCCGTTACATATTCCCATATGTGACATCAAGGGAATTCCTGCTTAACTATCTAGTCACGTACTACCCAAGAAGACGGTCGCTCATTTACTTATTTTGTGTCACGTCAAACACGGAGGCTTTCATGCAATGTATATTTACAAAAATCAAAACATATTTTTGGGGTTTTGTTTACCACTTCTACAATGATGTACCCTAATCCGTTAAATCCTATGTCCAATTTAAGTGAAGCGGTGGTGGAGCTCGGCAGCCATTTCCATTTATTTCAATACTGTTTCCTTCTCCTTTCCCAGCCGAGCGACGCCTTCCACCTCTGACACGCACTTGCTCACGTGGAATCGAATCAGAACCGCTTAGCTGCCTCCTGCAGAAACATGTTGACTATCTTGAGAAGAACACCGTTCATATATGTTATATGTTTTAAAATTTACAGTTTACATGTTTCTTTGAGGTATTTCCTTTGCTTCCTATCCACTGGTATGCACATAAGCTGGCTTATGTTCAAATCAGTGATGCTCGACATACGTTAACTAAATCTTTTCTTTGCAGTAAACAAATAAGTGTAACTCAAAGTATATTTTTGATGTAAAGTAATTATCAATTGAATTCCGTCGAAGTACAAAGTATATTTTAAAAAGTTGAACAAAAATAGTAAAGTGAAATAAAGTTAAAAATATGTGTTGAAATTTTCGTGTGAGACAATGACTTTAGTGAAGACTGTCCGCGGTAAAGGACTGTTTTGCGTAGAAAGTGTAAACAACAAAACGATATGGGATGACTCATAGTGAAAAATGTTATGTGCAACCCACTTTCCGATCCGAAGATGATGCACGAAATCCACGACAATGTTGTGGCAGGCGGAAGCGGCGCGATGGAGGAAAACGAGGCCGGCGGGAATGGGGGTGCAGAGGTCGATATGGACGACTGTGGCTCCCTCGCTTTACCTCCCGACCTGCCACCATACTCCGGTGACTACATCATCAGTGACTATATGGAACGTCTTGGTACACGACTCAATATTCTCGAGACGGAGCTCAAATATGCCTGGCGGGCTCTTGATTTATTAAGTCAAGAATACGTCAGAATGTGGGAACGACTCGAGAGATTGGAGACGTTACTTGCAGATCAACAGGGTGTAATATCAACATTACTCGACTTTTACACTTGTCGAACTGTCAACTCTAGAGACCCTATTACTCGACTAGAAGTGATTAGAGAAATTTTAGGAAATGGCACAGTTGAAGATGGTATAGAAGAAGGCTTAGATATTGGACGAAGTTCAGTATTACTTATACCTCATGACGAGGTAATGGAATCAAATGAAGCATTCTATAAGAGTTTGAACCAAGCTTATCGAGACGATCTTGTATATGATGAAACATCGAGACCACAATCACAGTTGGACATGATCTGGGAAGCTCCAGAGGAGCCAGATATAGAAATTATGCCAACAAGCTCTAGACAAGTTTACAGTTCAACGGATTATAAACATTATTGCGGTATCAAAGGTGGACCTGAAATTAGGGAAAGGGATTTAGACCTGTCTTCTTTAAATACAATAGAACAAATAACAGTAGATAAATTACATGAATTAGATAGATTGACCAATCAATTACACAAAGATTCCAGAGAGTTAAAAGACTTGAAAACCAGGCTTCTAAGTCCCGACTCAAAAATAACAAAACATGACAGGGAAATAGAAGCTAAAGCATTGGTCGAAGATGGCAATATAATAAATGAACAACTTAAGGGTGTATATTCAGGGGGTGATAACTGGGCAATTAACGATATGATGCAAAGTTTTGATGACTTCATTTTGACAACAACTAAAGATGCTATAGTGAGAGAAAAATCTCCATCTAGGTTATCACTTACCGATACTGTTACAGACAGAACAATAGATTACTTGCCACCCACTCTTTCACCTCGTCGAAAGTTTGTGCCCGAAAGGACAACAACAGAGCCATACACAACTGTAACTGGTCGGTTAGCCTATAGTTCGGCTGTTGCAAATGCTGAGATAAATGCAGCCAAGGCATCTAAATCGCCTAGTGCACTTTCAAGAGATCGATTTGAATATAATTCAACATACCAAGTAACTGACACTTCCAGACAAATTTATTTTTCTAACAAAGGCTTATCTCAGCCTTTAAACGAGATTTATAAATCAAGTTCTGAACAACATTCTCCCATGTCAATTCATGAAATATATAACGGACCTAGCGCTAATGAGTTAATTTATGAAGATAATAGACTTCGACAATCTCCTAGTCCACCGCCACCCGCGCCACCAAATGGTACAAACGGCTTTCCATCAATTGAAAATAACAACGAATTAGTTGTTCATCAACCAATGCTATCAACAAGTAGTACATTACCACACGATACCATGCGTCTGAGTCCCAGATCTCCAAAATCCCCAAAAACATCGCCTAAACATTTAAAAAGAGATTCTGCAAACATTGTGGCTGCAAAATCTGATTCAGGATTATCGTCAATGAGTGGATGGTCCAGCTTAGAAAAAAGTCCAGGCTCCCCTAAGACTGGAAGAATTGCACATGGAAGTCATGATTCCCATAAAATAAGAGTACCTTCGTCCCCGCAATCACTACAGAGAATATCTTACGAGCTTGATCCCAAGCCATATATAGAGACACTGGTCGACTCCTACCTTTATGAAGATAAAAATTTAAAAGATGATTATAATTTAAGAAAAACAGATCACATGGCAAAAGAAATCAGCTCCAGAGATCTCAGTAAACTTCAAGGGAAAATCGATAACGAGTATATGAAAAGTGATATTCCGTATTCACTAACTGATCAAATGTCGGAAACAAGTAATATTGGAGAATATTATTATAGTAACGAAGCGCCTTCAATATATTCCGTAGCAGGAAATAGGCAGCCAATATTCACAACTGTATATAGTACTCCAAGAGGAATGTTATCTGAAGACAGAAGTTTTTCCGAATTATTAGATAGAAATGAAATTGCCGAATCTGTTGCAGGGCCTGCAGTAGATTCATATCCTCCTGAACCTAGTTATCATGCTCAAACTGTTGTAATATCAACAGCCAACCTTAACAAACGCCCTCTGGTTAGGGCTAACACAATGGGTGCAAATGATCCACACTTTTATCAAAATGGATTTAAAGGAAATCGTTCTGGATACCCACCACCAGGTAACCTAACAGATGCTCTTTCATACTACCCAACGTCTAATAGATATGATTCACCCAAAAGAGCATCTTTAGAAGATCAACTAACATGGCAAGGTGGCAATAGGTCTCCAACTAGCTCCATGGAAACATCGAGCCTAAAATCGCATTCTCTGAGTATAACTGAAAGAAAACAATTTCAAAATCAACTTCAGCAAGAATATTTTAGGCAACAACAATATGACCAAAGAAACGGTAACGCGATGTATGAAAATGAAGGATTTGAGAAACAAGCGATGCCAGAACATACTAAAATAAGGAAAGAGCAGTATGTGGATTCTAGTGGCATACTAGTATCTGAATCGGGATATTTATCTATATCCAATAACTACAAAGGAAATAAACAACAGGATAAGCAACCTAAAAAACCAAAGCGTACTTCTTCGTTAAAGTCTGCTATGTCCTCCATGAGTCACTGGCTACCCGATTTACACCTTCCCAAGAAACATAGGTCACATTCACTACCTTCAGGCGTAGATACGGTAGAACCAGCACAACAAGAAAAAACATTAAAAGAAAGAATATTATCTGCACAGAGAAGGAAAAAGAAATATCACCTTGTAGCATCTATGTCAGGATTATTACAAAAAGCGAGAAGAAAACATCAAGCTAGTCATCAGTCTCTATCAGATCCAGAGACATCAGAAACTGAGTGGTCTGGGGGTCGTTCTAGTGCTCAGTCAGAAGACAGTGACAGTGTATTTTCAGATAGTACTCATGAAGGTAATATGTTCGCTAAAGTAGCCCCTAAACCCAAAAGGAAGATAAACAATCAAGAAATAGTAGAACAACAGCAAATGCTGCAGGAACGGATACAAGAACAAAGATTAGAAATCCGTGATGATGATTCAGAATGTATAAATGAAGAAAATGAAAAACTTATACCAAGCACAGCTTTACCTCGAGACAAAAGTGATGATATAGATTTTCATTTTGCACGAGTAAGTCAAATGAAAAAAGATACCAACAATATACCGAAATTAGAAAAATTGGACATTGATACAGATATATCGAACATAGATTTGTTTGAAGAAGATGAAAGAACTGATAATCAATCACCTGGATCACTTTTTGCTACAATTGGTGATGTGAAAAAGGCAACCAATGTTTCAGACGAAGGTTTGAGTGAAAGTAATAAATCTTATAGTGGCAGTTCACAAGAGTTTGCAGTATCTCGTGCATTGGGAAAATATCGGCTACGAAAATCAACATCAGTGTCTGATGAACAAATTTCTGATACATCACCTCCAAAGGGTGAAATTGAACAGGAAGAGATAAATGAGGAATTTCAAGCTCAAAAAGAAAAGAAAGTTCGTAAAGCCAGTACCCCTGAAGTTATAAATACTGTCACAGAAGAAATGACAACTTTGCCTGAAAGAAGTCCGTCTATTCAAAGTACTCGCGGATTACCGATTAAATTTCAGCCGCGGCATCAACAAAGCTTAGAAATTCCAAACAAGCATGATGATGATGACAGTAGAAGCACACATTCTTGGAGAAGTGGTTCTCGAGTGTCATCTAGAAGACAAAGTACCGAAGATAGTATCGATTCTGAGGATGAATGGTACTGTTATGAATTAAGAAAACTAGAAGAAATGGAGCATCAATCGCAGCTAGAAGCGGAGAGACAAAAAACATTACCCGAAGAGCCAGAGTTCGAAGATGTGGAAGAAGAACCAAATGATGATTTGAAAGGCAAAATGTCATTTGTGTTAAGAGAATTAAAACTAAAGACATCTAACGTTAAGCAAAAGTATGATGAATCTCCAATAAAAGATACGTGGAAAGATATAACTACATTTCCTGTTATTGAAGAAACTGTGGATGATATTGATATGGAACAAAAAGAATCTGACGACGACAAGTCCTTTGACGATTCCGGGTCAGGGGAAACGTCAGGGCCTGATAGTCCTGTGCAGAGTGGTGATGAACTTGACGAAGATTATGATATGCCAGAAATCCATCAAGAATCAGCCCCTATTGAAGACCGTCCACCACAACAGGACGCTCCGGTTGGAAGCAAGTGGAAATTGCTTAAAGCTCTGAAAGATAGAAAAGCAGAAGATAAGGCATCAGAAACACCTGCTGCTACAACACCATCAACTGAAAAAGATAAAGTCAGCGCAGGCGTAAGTTATCTTATGCAGAAATTTCATGAAATTAGAGTTAAGAGTTAAACATATGTTGTGTAGAAATATAAATCTTTATAAGCCAGAATACTTTCTTTCGGTTTCTTAAAAACTAATAGTTAGACTGATATACTCCAGTCATTGGCGCATTTTATTATAACCTGCTTTACAACTCTTACTAAAAATTAATGACTAACTTCACAACATGTCATGTTATAGAATAGAATGTAGGACGTGTAATATTGTTGTTTATAGTCGTCCATTTCAAACAACTTCCTGTAAAAATTACTCAATTTTGAACTTCAATTACCTCAACGTTGAAGGTTATATACAGCAATGTTTCATTTATAGAATATTTAACTAAAGTCCCCCAAAGAAGTAAATGTGGTTGTTAGAAATGTAACCATATTTCATCCAGTTTTTTTGTCCCTCAACTGCTCTGGTGTATTCATAGAATAGGGTGCTCTTATATACATTATACGAGTACGTACTTACTTACTATTGACGCTCCTTCTATTTAATTAAGGCAATAACTAGGTATAACCAACGCAATAGGGTACTAAGAAATTTTTTAGTATAATATATATAAATTAAAGGATTTTTACATAAAGCTTAATATACATAATACTCAACCAAACATATATACAAAATTTTTAAGAAAGATCTGCTTGACGAAATTTATATAAAAAAATGGTAATCTTAATATAACTATGTATTCAGTATTATAAATGTATTTGTTGCTTGATAGATATTGTCTATTGATGTTAGTAAATTCACTCACAAATGAATTTTCTGTCTATATACATATTATATAACTAAAACACGAATGATAGGCGCTTGGGGAGCATTTTGTCGTACAAAATCCATTCATCATCATATCATTCCATATCAGAAAAAAAAATTATATTTATTTTTATGAAATCTAGAAAAATATACGTTGCTCATGAAATACATAAGTAATAATTATAATATCTCAAAACATAAATACTACATAAAAATATACATTATTATAAATATAGTACGAAGAATAAAGACATTTCACTTCGGAAAAATTAGGGAAAAGCTGAATTTTAGCAGGAACCTTCTTTTTGTGGTTTTAAATAAAATCCCAAAAAATACCGTTCGTAGGCACACAGATCGATGAAGACTTTTGGGATTTTGTTTAGATCTACGAAAAAAAAAGATTCATGCAAAAATCCAGCTTTCCCCAAATTTTTTGGAAGTTCGTTCTGTTTTATTTATTTACTAAGATGACATGGACTGGAATAATACACCACAATAAATACAATATGTGTGTAACACAATTGTATTTGCTTTTATTATAACTTTAACTTTGATTTTCTTACCTAAAACTATTAGCATATCCGTAACAAATAGCAAATTCATTATAAATTACATCATGAAAAAAATTAAATTAGTTTATATTTTAAATAGAATCTTTACGAAATTGTATTTGCTTTTATTATAACTTAAACTTTGATTTTCTTACCTAAAACTATTAACATATCCGTGATATATAGCAAATTCATTATAAATTGCATCATGAAAAAAATTAAATTAGTTTATATTTTAAATAGAATCTTTACGAAATTCAAATCTCATTCATCTTCTTCATTTAACCAATACATCAATATTATCAATAGATACTTTCCGAAATTCAAATCTAGTTTATTTTCTTCATTTAAACAATGCATCAATATTATCAATAGACACTTTTCAAAATTCAAGTCCAATTCATCTTCTTGATTTAACCAATACATCAATATTATCAATGGACACTTTTCGAAATTCAAATCCAATTGATCTTCTTGATTTCAACAATACACCAGTATTATTAATACACATTTTTCGAAATTCAAATCCAATTGATTTTCTTGATTTCAAGAATATAAATATTATCAATAGACCCTTTTTGGAATTCAAATCCAATTCATCAACACAAAGCCTGTCACTGTTAATTTTAAATATCGCTGTTATAAATTTATACGATAATATTACTTGTATAATAGGATTACAAGTACATCAATGTATTTTATTAGATGTCACATGGCTTAGATTATCGTATAGCTATTTACACTTACATGAAAATATAGCTGGCACATTATATAATAACATATTTAGCGGGAAGTTTAGATGTTGAATGATATTTCTTAGAGTTATAACAAAACGGGCAGTACAGTTTATTTTATATTTGTTTCATTACAGATCATTAGTTTGGATGGGTTAATATTTTGCAAAATATTATCTATATATATATTATAATGATCTGTGACAGACAGTTAATTTTTATATTGTATTTCTACCTACTAATTCTGTCCATATATAATTACTATTGTTAACTATGTTATGTGAATTGTTTTTAATCATGATATTAATTCTCCATGAAAGTAAATATATGTTATAATACCTAATTGTTACTTATATTACGACTATTATTATTTGTGACAAACACTATGTACTTAAGAAGATGGACTACAATTGTTTAAAAATTAAAACACAGTCTTAGTTTGAACAAGTACTTTGTCACAAACAATCAATGGATGTCATTTATTGTTGAATGTTATTAATTTTATACTAATAAAATGTAGCGTTTTATTTTTTTATTTATTTTATTTTACTAATTGTTTGTTTGTTTTTTGTTTTTAGAATGGATCGGGTGGATTTAACGAACAAGGAGGCCGAGGAAATGGGTATGTGACAAAAATATAATCAAAGTAGTAACTTCGATTTCTGTTCTTAATTATAACAACAGTGAAAGTGCGGATGTTAAATATAACAGCAATATAACAGCACTGTCACTTTTTCTATTAATTTTATTAATTTCATACAATACTGTTTATTCTTACTGTAAATTCACCTGCATTATGAACGAGTGACTGATATCTTGACCATTTATTTTATGCAACGCGTTTTAGGCACCCCGGTGATAACCCCTTCTACAGCAATATCGACAGTATGCCAGACATCAGACCCAGGAGGAAATCGATTCCGCTCGTCTCGGAACTTGTAAGTAGCGTTTTAATTGTTTTATCGTCACCAACTTATCTATTATTATGATCCAATGGAAGTTAGCTATTTTTCTCACGGGCCGGTTTCAACTCGCTATCTTAATATTTATATATATTTAGCATTTTCAAAAGGGTTATCTTAGGCATAATAAGCCTTTATCTGTATTCAGGGTTATGGAAGGTAGATATTTGAAACTGGTCGTAAATGTTTACAGCTCGCATCGACGTACGCTTCCTGAAGCTTAGTAATTTTAGGCGCGTAATAAATGTTTTCTTCTACACGGAAAATTTCTATATTATGTGTTTTGAACAATTTTTGGGGAGACTTATAAAAAATAATTGTACACCTCTGAATATTACAGTATCAAAATAAAATTTTAATTAAAAATTAATGGATTATACATTAGACAGATAAATTCATGAAGATTTTATTTTGAATTTCTTTTCTCCCCATCTGTTGTCCAAATAAAAAAAATCTTGATGAATATAAAGGCCTACTTGATCCCTTCTCTCTTCATTAATGTTTCAATGTTACCTGTACTGTGTTTTTCCTTTTGATCTTTACTACTTAGATGGCCTTTAACCTACTCTTAGATATCAATCCAATCCTCATTGTACCGTGTAAAAGATAAACTAGGGGTCACCGGAGCAATACTAATGTAGCGAAACCATAGTCACCGAATGATTAAATCTTTATTCCTGATAACAATTAATGATATCATTGCATTTTATCCCCTTACCATGGACCCGCAGGTTCTCAAGGTATTTCTATCCCAATAACACTTCTTTTTCTATGCATGCAATTCTAATTGGCAGTGAAAAGATAAAATGTTAATACCAAAAAAATTAAATAAGGAAGTGTTCTTTTTTCTCTTTTCACTTACTGTACATAGTTTGCTTGCATTATAACTTTTTGTGCCTTTGCATGTTTATGCTTTGAATTGGAATTTCAGATGTTGGTCAAGTATAAAAGGTAAAAATAATTTTTATACATCTTACGATTGCATAAGACCGCAACAGCATCACGTTGTACCTACAACAAATTTTAATTTGATTCTACACTGGGAACATGCACGTGCTTGCCAATTTCGTTTTCATTGCGAAGCTTAAATATCACAGCAAATATTATTTTTACGACTTCAAAGTCTATTTCATCACAACATCAATTAACACAATTCCTCAAATGTATATTTTCAGTGTTGTACTGACTCACATAAACACAAATTTTTACTTACACATCTCACGCACTTTACAAGTTATTACTTTTGATGATGAAATGTAATTAACAAAATATTTAAAAACTATCAAGTTTATAATATTGTAGGTCCAACATTATTGTTAAGGACAAGCTTGAAAAGCAGCTTATAAAAGCATGAGTAGTTCAAAACTTGCAAATGATCTCAATCAATTTTCAGTTATAGAAATATATTGCCATTTCAAAATAAAGTAGGTAGGCGATTTCAATTAACAGCTTCATTAGAAAATAGCAGATCAAAGACTCAGTGCCATGTACATACTGAGGCTATTTCAAAAAAATAATAGTACCTGGGTTAATCTGTGTTTTACTGTTTAGACCATGGCGGCAGGAATGGCGAAGAGAAATGCAGGATTAGCATCAGCTGTGCACCGGGCAACGTTGAACGATGAAGAACTGGTGAGTCTGTTGGCTATACCACTTCTACGTAATATATAATTTTGTCCATAAATACTTACATCAGTAATCTTATGTAAAAAAATTTATTAAACTTTTTAATGTCAATGTCACTTGGCAAATCAAAGCAATATAATTAAATCATCAATAAAGTTATGTAACCCTGTTTGTAATTCTGTTCTTGACAGTAATGTATTCATTACCGTCGATGCCAGAACAGAATGTGTCTATTAACACTCACTTACTTTCTTATTGGAAATGATTTTACCCAGTTTAAGTCAATAAGTTTTTTTCAGAAAATGCACGTATACAAGAAGACCTTGCAAGCGCTTATCTACCCAATATCTTCGACGACGCCCCATAATTTTGTTCTATGGACTGCAACATCTCCCACTTATTGTTACGAGTGCGAGGGGCTTCTATGGGGTATTGCAAGGCAAGGTGTCAGGTGCACAGAATGTGGTGTCAAGTGCCATGAAAAATGCAAAGATTTGCTTAATGCCGATTGTCTACAGAGTAAGTGGAGCACTGTGGTGGTATATAAGTGTTCTTATACGATTAAAGGAATCTGTTCCATAACCTTACAGTATCAGGACGTAAATTAATGTAGTTTTTACCGGAAATTATATTTACTTACAATTTTCTGTAAAACTGAAATGGACCTAGTTCCTGTTAAAACGGTAATTACATTCTAAGCGAATGACAAAAGCAAGAGAATCTTAAAACTTCTAACATTTGCACGATGTGAATGAATCAAGTAACAGAACATTTAAAATTGGAATACAACTCTTTCTTTTGTTACTTTTGATAACAAATGTAATACTTAGAAACTTTGTATCTTGATAACAGTTGAAAAATTCTTAAATTGAAGTTCTAAATCTTAAAAAGCATCATTTCGACGTTTTAGAAACTTTCTTAAAAAGTTTAAGTTCATAGAGTTGACTTAGAAACGCAGTTCGCTCCTTATTAAACTCAAGTGAGTCAAGAAGCACTTGACGGGTCACTCGTTGTAGACAAGATCTTTGGATATACAAGCGTCGCTGAAGAAAATCAATATTTAATACACAGCCTCCTTGTTCTTTAAACTGAAGCATTGTCTTATTCAGCGTTAGCTCGAACAATTGCGTTTTATTATTTAATTCTGATATTGCGGGAGTTTACTTTTATCATGTTACCTATGTTGTTCTGTTAAGAGTTAGCGAACTGGATCAAACTTTACTTCGTAACATAGTAGGGTTCGTGAAGTTATGAAATTAAATTAGAGTAATTTTTTTTGTAAAATGTACAACAGACAGAACTTGAAGGCTTGTATTTGCTATTACCCTTCATGGATCCAAGGATTATTACGACTTTGTTTGTTATCACTATGAAATGATGTTTTTTAGTAATGTGTGCTAATTAAGTTTATATTAGATTTTTACCCAATTTTGTTAGATTTTACCATCTAGGTGATGTCTGTGTGGAAAGGTAATAAATGGTTCAAAATCAAAAGAGTCATCGTAGTCAGTCTTACTGCCATTATTAGTACGGTTGATGTGCATGTATACATTTTTGCATGAATCGGTCGTATTGTCAGGGATTAAACATAATTCACCATTGAGGACACAATTAGGATCATTGGTTAAATCAACACTATTAGCGACATCACCAGGCTCACACAGTCATAGGAATAATCCATTTTAATAAGATTATTATCGTTGTGGTGATTTTGTTTCTGTGATATTTATTTATGTTTTCATTTTTCTTCATATTTTCTCTGACCTCATATAATAACGAGCATGATATTTTTCCCTTCCCCATAACTGATTTGACCATCGCTTTATCGGTGTGCATGGCTATCGGTACTATACAAAATTATTATTATATTCAAAATTTGATTGTTCCTGTATTATTCGGTTCTAGATAAACATTTGCACGATCATGAAGGCGAGCAGTCGTTAGGTGTTTTTCTGCGTGATATCTAACATTATATTTGATACTTGAAATTATCGACTGCACGCCATTACCATTTTTAGTCTACACTTTGAAACTATAATGATACTCATATATAGGTACTTTAATCTTGTTTTTTTTTACTTTCAACATTTTTGTTCTAAAGGTTTAACTGTACTATGCTTTCATCAGAATTATTATACTTTATTCGAGATTACTGATATTTCATGTAAGTATATTTTTTTTAGTATGAGACCTTGTTTATTTGATTTTACCAAAAAATGTGTCTATTTTTGTTATAAGTTATTAAGTTGTTGTGTGTAAACTAAAAACATTTTGGTATTAGATATTTTCGAAGTGTGGACATTTAGATCACGTAGATAGGGTTTCGGTCCTGTCATCCGTTTGTTCCTTCCGGGTTGCCCCGCCCAGCGCCGAAATTTATTTAAGCCCTATTTAACTGATTGTCTGTGTTTTCTGTACCCCACTTCACATTCTACACTATCTTACACACCGTTTCTTCAAACTGGTCTACAAGCTACAGCAACACAATTGTCAAAACAAATCCAATAAATTTTATCGTGTTGTAAAGATGTGCCTGTTAGCAATGTGTGCACGCAATCCAGTGTCTGTCCACTTCTATATTATATGTGGTCCTTTAGTTTCATTATTTTACACATTTTAATTTATAGACTTCCTCGTTTCTGTATTCATTTTACTTTGTTTATGTTTTCACTTTTCGACCCCAGATGACTATTAATCTGAGATTGATATGATTTAAATTGCAAATATAACAAAATATAGTAATTAAGTTTCTATCTAACGAAAAGGTAATTTAAAAGACAAACTATACTAATACATATTAATACAGAGGGTTTTTAGTCAGCAATACAATTTTGACGCTGTCTTGAATACTTGGCAGATTGTTGATATATGGACTGATATTAATAAACTGCTAATATGTAATAAATCGATTTCATGCGTTGAATTGTATTGAGTTTGCTTAACAGGCGCCGTGCTCAGATCCGCTCCGACCTGCGCCGCTCGACGTCAATGACCTGATCAGATCTAGCATTACTTCTAACCCTCCTATTATTTTACATCAAAGTTAGCATCTCATCAGGTTTAGGCCAAGAGTGGTCGTAGCGGGTGTGGGCGCGGGGCGGGGGGCCATCCCGGCGCAACCCGCGACTCACGAGAACTAGGTTGGCACCGCCTGATCAGTGTGTTTCGCAGGAGCGGCGGAAAAGTCTTCGAAACATGGCGCTGAAGATAAAGCTAATTCAATCATCACAGCTATGAAAGAAAGAATGAAACAACGAGAACGAGACAAACCTGAAATTTTTGAACTGATCAGGTAACGATACTTCTAAATTTGAATGATGATATATGCGTGTATTTAGTCTTTGGTTCAGTGATGGTACGTTTAATGCCTTGGATTAACAGGTATATGTTTTTAATGTTCTTAATTTTTAATAATACTCACGAGCGAATGGTGTCTTTAATTAAAACAGTTGTGTCAGCACTCTATTACTGAGCATTGTCTAGAAAGAAGCTATTGTTGTCACCACTCATCAAAACGAAATTCAAAATTTCATTCACTATAAATGATTATGGTTATCTATCGCTGACACGAATGTGTATGTAACAGACGCGTGTTCAGCATCGATGGAGACCCGCACTCAGCGCACATGAGCACAGTGAAGCAATCAGTCCTCGATGGCACATCAAAATGGAGCGCCAAGATCGCCATCACAGGTTCGATGACGTACAGTGGTATTAACCATTCCTATTTTAGGATCTAGGATGCAGCGGACCAGAGTCATCACCAAAAAGGCAACAGTCAACACTATACAAAGGCAACACTAAATTGTTTTCCATATTTCGTTTCATGTGGCGGCCAGGCGGACTTTTAACGTCGACCCAGACACTCACATTGACAGTGTAGAACAGGCCAAGCAAGTCACTATAGAAGGAACATCAAAGTGGTCTTGCAAGATCGCCATTACAGGTTTGCGGTGGTCTTTTGCGGCTACGAACCGCACGCTCGCAATTTTTGATACTATTAGACAGGCTCTCTTTGCCTCAATTCTTTTCCTTTGTTTTTGATATCTGCTTAAAAGGTTTTTATTTTCGTAATGTGCATAGAAGTATTGCGAATAATATGCGCTATGTTGGAAAGTAAACGCTTATAATTAACAGCAGCAGTTAGCAGATATCAAAAATCATAATGCATATCTTACTTCAAATACTAACCCAAGAATCACGGTCGTTAATGCACCGCCTCTAATCACTTCCATCGAATAAAAATGTAGTTTGATTTAATCATTAACACACAGGAAATTCCACGACTCTAACACATCACTAAACTCTCTTACGTTAGTAAAAGATATTCAATGATTCCTGTCAAGCACACATTTCATACTCTCTAAACACTACTCAATTCTAAACCACGTCCATTTATAATGATTGTAAGACCATAAATCGGCAGCACAATAAATCTACTAAATTAACACAAATTGCATGTGAGTCACAAATTGCCAATAAATATTGCAATTGTGAGTGGCTTATCAAAACTGTTTACTGTACACATGCGTTATCACGGTATCACATTACAAACACTAACCCGTTTAATTTTCAGTGTGACGACGATAGCTACATATACTTCAGTAGTCGTGAATGAAATTTTTAGAAGGAATAAAAGCATGCCGAATGAAGGACCCCAATTATCCTGAAATTTCTACCTCTCTACTGTTACTGCCAATAACTTTTCGATTCGTGAAAATTCCAATTCCATTAGCCTTGATTCCCGCGCATATCTTTATACTTCTTCTTTGAAACTTTCTTCTTGGTCGAAGTTTGCATTAGCAGTTGCGATAATGTAGGCGCTATGTTCAAGTTGTTTTAGAAATCGAATTTGGGCATAGATAAAAAGTTCGGTAGTTTCAAGCTAGTGTCTTCTTCTTTGACCCCAACCCGTTCTGATCACACAAAAACCTGTTCATAGAATTGCAAAAGGTTGCTAGCACTGAATGCCTTGTTTGGTAAGTAAGGTAGTAAAGAGTATACTGCGGTAAGTTTGCTATTTAGTGTAAGCTGTATTAATATTATTTTAATCGGATGGATACCAAATCCGATAGAATAAAATACGAGGAATTGCAATAGTTAAAAAGAGTAGTGTACATGAACATCTTGTAATATGAACTTTAAGAAGACGTTAGTAGCAATTTACCCATCACTGTTACTGAAAGTTCTTGGAGACCCATTAAGTCTGAAATTTTCAAATATTAGTTTTGTTAACAACCTACATATTTCGATGACAAAAATGTTGTCCTGCAGAAAACTTGCACTTTGAAAGCAAAGTTTTTATGCATTTCATGATTTTTTTGTATTTGTACGCAAATTACTATATTAAAAAAAAACTAAATTGGCCCTCTGTGGGCAGTTATCTGTGCTCAAGGGCTCATCGCAAAGGATAAGAGTGGAACATCCGACCCATACGTTACTGTCCAAGTTAGCAAAGTCAAAAAACGAACAAGAACTATGCCTCAGGAATTGAATCCAGTGTGGAATGAAAAGTTTTACTTGTAAGTATATTATTAAGAAAAAATATTAAAGGTTTCAACGTTGAAACGCTTTGTGATAAAGACATAATATCTATATATCTTTGCACTAACATATTTTAAATTTAAGTTCTATTGTTATTGTAGCCAAAACTATTTATTAAATTTAAATGCGAAACATTCCCACAGTGAGTGCCACAACTCGTCTGATCGTATAAAAGTGAGAGTATGGGACGAAGACAACGATTTAAAGTCAAAACTTCGACAGAAATTGACAAGAGAATCTGATGACTTCTTGGGACAGACAATCATTGAGGCAAGTCAATTATTTACGTTGTATACGTAACTTATCGTGTTCGTCTCCACCGGTGCGTTTAACGTAATCCCTGAAGGGAGTTAACTTGCTCAAGTAATCTTACTACATAAATTCATCATAATCTCCTTACATTCTTGACAAGCGAAGCATGATGAAAAGCCCGCCTTTTCGACTCTCATAGGTAATAAATATTTATTCGCGGTCGTATAATTTACCTGTATTTTATTCCCTTAAGACAGTTATTTGTATATTTTTATTTCCATTTTTTATTTTGATGGTTGCAACAATTTTTTATTTGCAACAACTTTGAAACTGTTAATTTATATATCAATTTATGTCGCATATTTTAGTAATTATGGTGTCATCAATTTATTGGAAACTTTTCATAATGTTGTTATTATTTTAGGTCCGGACTTTATCGGGTGAGATGGATGTTTGGTATAATCTAGAGAAGAGGACGGATAAGTCGGCTGTATCAGGAGCCATCAGACTGCACATCAACGTCGAGATCAAGGGCGAGGAGAAAGTGGCGCCTTATCATGTCCAGGTTAGTGACACCTTTTTAATGAAGAATATGTTTTCATTTTGTAACTTTTTCTAAAAGATAGACTTGTCTATGAAATTAAATTACTTACTCCTCAATACGACACGACAATTTATTCGATCAATGAGTGCCAAATAAATTACTTGTATCTATCGTCAAACCTGTTTTTATTTCATTAAAACAAACTCGTTTTATGTGAGGTAAAAAAAACACAAGCATTTAGCTTAGCTGGAGGGGTTAACAAGAATACTAGTAATGTGTGACCCATGTTGCTAGTATTCTTTATTAACAAAAAAAAAACCTTATGCAACAAAAATGAATTTTCATGTTTATACAATATCAAGCAGATTAGAAAAAGATATCAGATTAGATTAATGAAAGTGCAGGTATAAAACTTTCAACGTTTCCAGCACAAAGATTTTACTACAGCTACATTTTACCACTACTTCCTTACTTTTAAAGTTTTGTGAATATTATTTTCCAATTCACATGACAAGTCAACAGGTTGAACGGCGTATTGGCACTATGCCCCTTGGACAAAAGCCAGCCACTGTAAGTAATTACTTGTTATTTAACAATTAACTTGACAAATGTAAGTGGATATTGTTTTCTAATCTTTTTTAGGCTTTCTAAGATTGGGTTGTAATATTTTAAAAATTAAAAGCATTCTATTTAAACGTTTTCACTTTTTATTTGAAAACATGAAAGTAGCCGCTTACGATTTTATAAAATTTAATGACAAAATGTTTTAAATGGGATTTATTGATATCAGTTGAGTTATAACTTGCTTATATTATAAAGTGCTA
The DNA here is from genome assembly GCA_949752705.1 of Callimorpha dominula. Classification (NCBI taxonomy): domain Eukaryota; kingdom Metazoa; phylum Arthropoda; class Insecta; order Lepidoptera; family Erebidae; genus Callimorpha; species Callimorpha dominula. The sequence continues at coordinate 14,831,133 of OX457005.1, forward strand.
GTTTTACAATGATCCCAACTACTTAGAAGTTTAAATTACTTGTGACATGAGTCTATTTTCTAGTTTTAGAGAATAGATTACAACAACGTTGTTTTTGAACTATTCTATTCCATCCGGTACACAGAATAACGCTTAAAAGATTAGAGGTTCAGAGAAGAGGGCGTTTCTAATAAGTATATTTCTACTTTTGGGGATACACAGACTTGATGAGAAAAAAAGCTAAGTATACTATTTTGGCCGTCAGCGTCTACAGTTAGAAGGATACCTATTCGTAGTCCGACTGCTCTAATAAAGCGGGCACTTTATTGTGCTTCTCTTAACCAACATCCATTTAATTTTGAATCGTTAAAGGTTTTATTCTTAGTTTGGATAAATTGCGGGCTTTTTCTTGCATTACTATTTTAGAATGTTTGTCGCAGTAATAAAGGAGATAGTTTTCCGAACTCCGATCCGGAATGAAATCAACGAAACTATAATTCCCTTCAGAAATATTCGGGTCAATCATTCGTTTATACCATACATTTGAATAACAGTGGTCGTTTATCTTAGTCTTAGACTTAAATTCTTGAGTAAACAACCAAATCCAGCTGTCGATAATTCGAAATGACTACCTCTTAACCAGATGCGCAAACCAAGTAAGCTTTTCTTGATAATTGACTATTAACTAAAACTGTTAACTATTGAGTGAAACGTAAGGTAGGTAAGCAGAGATGAGCTAAGTTAATGTTAGTTGTAAATAATATAGAAGTATGTGAATTGAATATAATTACTGTACTTTAATGAAGTACAGTCTATGTATCCTTTATATCAACACGATATTAAGGATTACAGAATGAATACCGTTTATCAGAGTTTAAAATTGACGATTATTTATTTTAAGCTTCTAATACAAATTTGATAAGTTAGCCATTTTATAGTTCAGTTTTATAATTTAATTTAGTAAGTCTATCAATATCCATTTTGAAATACGACGGTTCAATGAAAATCTCTTACATGTAAGAATTTACATTGAAACTCGTTAGACCAGATCCAATATTTTACATTTGACATACCAACCTATTGTTGCGGGGACTCTGCGTGTGTTGGTCTATTATTTAACTAAAAAAAGACGATTTCAAACAATTTTTAATTTTTTTTATAAAATAAAGATATGTGACTTATGCTGCGTTCCAATAAACAAAAAACGATTCGTTTAAGGACGGTAAAATTTCGTTGGATTTTCAACGAAAATTTTACCGTCCGTAAGCAAAACTAATCATTTTTTGTTTATTGGAACGCGACATTAGACTTTGAACAACAATACAATAGGGAACGAAAGGTTAGGGATTAGTATCTAAAATAGCTTTAGAAAGATATACATAATTATATGTAAGTATAAGAAGTAATAGTCATTCAAAGGCTAAGAATTCCAGTCGGTTTCAAAGTGAGACTAATACAGTATTTTCTGGTAATAAATAGCTGGCAACACGCTGGAAATTCATTCCTTTTTTTAGAAAAATTGAGTCGGTATGTTACGGCTAACGAATTATAATATGTACATACATGTGGGGAGATCATTAATGACCGAAATTGTGTTGTGTAGAGGCTTTGTACCCTAAAATGCGTCATTAAAATTAAATGTAATTTACGCATGAAATAAGACAATACCTGTTAGTTTTGCGATCCAGACCAGTAATTTAAATGTAAATTCCGACTTTCATGAGTGTCCTGAGTTATTGAGAGAGAGAATTTTATAATTTACTATTAGCATTGACCTTAAAGATACATCTATCATTCCAGATGGTAACCTTAGCCAATTACGGTATAAATTTTTTTTACTGTCTATTATAAACTTTCGTTAAAAACGTTAAACTCCATTATGATCGTCACTCTACCGTAAATAATCCCAGAGTCTCAGAAAAATATCTCACTCAATTTGAGATTAGTCAAGATAGTTCTGTTAGAAACTTGTCACAATTCCATGAAGTTGTAGTAACTAATTTGTCAGCCTTTCAACTAACAGAATCTACTAGATTAACCTAATGCAAACTTGAATACAAACTGAAGCAATGTTATAACGCGGTTTGTCAACGTTCTTTATTTTCAAAAAGGGGTAATCCCACTAATATTATAAATGTGAAAGTTTCGATGGATGGATGGGTGTATGGATGGATATTTGTTACTCTTTCACGGCAAAACTACTGAACCGATTACGGTGAAACTTGGTATGTAGATAGCTGAAGACCTGGATTAACATATAAGCTAGGCTTAGGCTTTTTATCCCGATATTCCCACGGGATCGGGACTTACGCGGTGAAACCGCGGGGCGCTGCTAGTACAAAATAATTTGTGAAAGTTATTAAGTGACGCGACAAATTGTTTTCATTCAGAGGTTTTACAAGCACAATATAAAAGAAAACTTTGTGTTAAATATATGCACAAGTTTGTCGGTCTCGGTGCATGTTCTCGGTAAATCTAGCTCCCTAGAAATGTGAAAGTATAATTCACCAGAAACCTGTCCAGTGAGTGCACTGAACGGGATTCTGATTTACTGAAAGTTTCAGCGGCAACTTGAAATTTTTTTATCGTAAAACTAAATATTTACTTGGAAAGTCACTAGCAACAAAGTCATTGGGCTTTGTAATACAATGCACAAGTTTATTTGCGTAGTATTTTCAATAGGGCTAATTTAATTACCCTCGTTATAGAAAAAAAATTGGACTTCTAAAGGTTTCAACTTTTCTCTAAAGGTTTTAACTTTAAATTTCATTTATTTAATATCTCAATATTCTAATAACTTTACCCAATCAAGCTTTGGTTGTATATCGAGGCAATAAAAGGCTGTACATAAACAACCAGGTATATTTAATTAAAATGTAATATCAATTTAGTGACACATATTACATGTTATGATATGTTAAAGACATGTGATACCATATCACTTCTCATGAAAATGATCCTCACTTGCCTGAAATTTAACGAGACCATTAATCAATTTAAAAGTTCAGTAAAAAGAGCTGACAGCAAAAGTTTTTATGATAGGTTAGTTGCTCGCGCTGAGTTTGTAATTCAGTATGACCTAATTGAAAGATATTATAATTATATTGTAATATTATAACTCAAATTATGTCACGTGTCCTATTATTTTTTCTCTATTCTCAGACACCCAATAATATTATGCCAAAATTAATTCAGTATCTAACTAGTTATTTTCATCACTTACAATAATTGTCTGAAAATTTAACTTTTTTATAACTAGCCTGTAGTTACTTTTGAATAATATAATCATTTCAATTCGCTATACAGAAGAGGTAAATCAAAGCAAGCTTTCAAATTAAAGGATTCGCCAATAAATTAACCCTAATGTCTTTGCCTAAAATAATGGTCTTTCAATAAACGAAATCACTAGGAGCTCGCAATTTGATATCTTTTCAGAACCTTTTAGAGCAGGTATTTTATTCGCCGAATTTCACGACAATTTAATATAATGATTTACTTTCCGTTATATCTTATTCAATGTAACAATTGTCTCTCAATTTAGCATATAACCTAAATATTATTGAGAATCTTTCGTTATCTCAATATGAAGATTTTATTGAGTACTATCACTGCCTCGAGTGTTATTTTAGTGACGTCTCTAAACTTCAATGTGCTGTGTCTGACAACAATTAATCTGATAACTGATTTGCAGAAGGTCTTTCAGAGTAATCTTAAATAGTAGAAGACTTTCCTTTCACCCCTCACCAGGTCCAATCACTAGGGGTGTAATAATAAGTACTTAAAACGGCACCGACTTCAGTGACTGATTTATATGTTTGTAAAGTTGGTTTTTAAAAGAAATAACGTTTAGTTTTTGGTACATTTATTCTAGTGCTCTTCGTACTGACTATTTACATAACGGGTTATTTTTTCATTGGTACCTTATTAGTTGTGTAGATTAAAGCTCAGTGCAAGACTAAAGAAAACCATTGCATTGCTTTCGTTAGCGACGCTTCAGTTAATTTCGTATTTTGTTTGCTTAACTATAAAGTTATATAAAAGGTTAACTACCTATAACATTTTCTGGTTTAATAACTTCATTATTTCTTATCTATCAAATCAGCAAAATGTATGAACAACCACCTTGAGTACGAATTTATTATTTTGTAACCGGATACGAATAATTTCATAATTACATAGAGGTAACATAGGTACGTACATAATTTAAAGAAATTGATGCACAAAGGTTATTGTTTTGCGGAGAATCTTAACACAGAACCATTTATAAAGCACACATACGCAACTCTTTTTAGGTTTTGTGCACTTTCATCAAGTATTAAAATTAATACTTTATTTTATTTATTTATTATTAATGACATTTTTTTTGACAGAACAAACGGATATTTAAAACTATTGTTTCATTAAAAAAAAACCGCGAAGGTATCGACATCTATTGTTCTAATGGAAAAATCCAAAAAAAAACACACCATGACAAAGCTAACTGAAAAAATTTAAAGTAGTTTTTCTATAGAATAAAATAGATTTATTTGTTTAAACGGATAGAGAGAACCGATTACGATAAATCAAATACTTAATGTATCACCAAATTAAACACAATACTTAGCATAAAACGTTTCCACGATTATTTCGTGCTGATGACGTGATGCGATCAAAGATGTCTACAAATTTATTATACATATAGATAGATACAGAAGAAAAAAGATTACGTCACAATCTTCAAAGTACCTCCTTTCCAAGAAAAAAATGAATGATTGAAATCGGACTACGGGTTAATGAATTACAAATAAGTACACATTTTTATTTTCATCCCCCCTCTCAAGGAAATCGTCCTGAATTTTTGGATAAAAAGTATTCTATGTCCTACCTCGTAGTATGAACTCAAATTATACCAATTTTCATTTGAATCCGTTCAGTAGTTTTGGATCATCATTTTTTAAACATTTTCAATGTACAGAAACGGACCTGTTACAGTTTTATTATAAGTATAGATAAATTACACCCAGAAACAGAACGTGATCATGCTCATCACACAATTATTTGTCCTGGGTGGGAATCGAATCCACGACCTCTGGCTCAGCAGTCAGGACCACTAACCACTAGACCAACAGGCCAGTCTATTTCGAATTTAAAACAGAATCGACTAGACTAACCGAATGCAAATGTGTATACAACTCAAATTGACTGTAAATGACCGTTGAAATATGTATTTTCGTCTTTCCAGTGTTATAACAAACGCAGTTTGTCAACGTTCCAAATTTTCAATAAGGGGTAATACAAAATGATTTGTGAAAATTATTACGTGACGCGACAAATTGTATTCATTCAGAGATTTTACTAACACAATATAAAAAGAAACTTAGTGTTAAATATATGCAAAAAGTTTGTCGGTCTCGGTGCATGTTCTCGCTAAATCTAGCTCCCTAGAAATATGAAAGTATAATTCACCAGAAACCTGTCCAGTGAGTGCACTGAACGGGATTCTGATTTACTGAAAGTTTCAGCGGCAACTTCAAAGATTTTTACATCATATTTAAATTTGATCGTAAAACTAAATATTTACTTTGAAAGTCGCAAACAACAAAGTTCTGGACTGTGTTTGAATATTAATATTGAGTTTTCTCCAACATTTCGTAGTTATTTCAAACTTAATATCAGTTATAATTTATGCACGATTATAAAATATACACAGACTATAACGACCGAAAGAGCTATATTGATGTTATAAAATTGGCGAATTAATTTCAAAATATGTTTAACTTTCACAATACAAAGACTTTCAATGTTTTTACAAGAAATATTAAGGTCAGGGGAGTTTCTCAGATAAAGAGAAGACAAATCTCTTACATTACATGTTTCCATACAACTGCAGAATAAGGGTGTTTTAGTCGGTTTAAAAAAAATATGTGAAAAATTACGAGAATGACAGCCTAGGACAATATTGCATGCTCTTTAAACATACAATATTATAGAAATTTAATAAGAAATTCTTCGTCAAGATTTTAAGAGACTACATAACGTCAATATATTTTCAGTCCGAAAAATTACCAGAACATATTTATTGCGCTGCTTAGAATATCTCGCAATTTCAACATTCTATAAGGAGATCCCTAAAAAATCTCTTTCTATCTAGATTTTCAGGGATCTTAGAGTATAAACACCATACTGATGGAATTTCGTGTGGTTTTACCCGGTTCGATTCCAACGTAATCGTTTTATCTTTTGTCGTTGGTGAGAGGACTGAGGCACGTTAAAATAAAAAGAATCAAAAAATGTATTTTCTTAGAGAGTAATTGCGTTATTGCTCATTCTAGTTAAAAATAGGATAATAAATATAACATTAATAAATACTATCTAGGTTTAGAAAAAAAAACACTTTATCCTAAAAATTACATGGTATTGGACTTTTATGCATTTACACGCTCGGCTGAAGTCGTCATCATCATTTCAGCCATAGGAACTCCACTGCAGGATATAGGCCTCCCTCAATGACTTCCAAGATGACCGTTTGGAAGCGGCCTACATCCAAGGTCGACCCGCGATCTTTATAAGGTCATCTGTCCATTTTGTATCCGGACGTCCTACGCTGCGCTTTCCGATCCGATCCACTCCAGAACCTTTCGGCCCCATCGGTCATCCGTTCTGCTGTAGTAAGGACACAGTTGCCAAAGTAGCTGACGAGTTCCGCACATTCAGAGAGCTTATTTTCTCTATGCTGGGCTTGCTACGGAAACAGATATCAGAATGTTTTACTATGATGGACACCATAGAGACAAGGCATCGCCGTAAAGCTCTGATAATCTCAGGAGTTTCAGAGACTAGTGGTGAGGACTGTACTAAGTTGGTTCTCAGCATTATAAACACTAAGTTGGAGATGGCGGACACTACTGCACAGTCCATCACAGTGTGCCACAGGCTCGGCAATCCAAGTAAGGAACGTGATCGTCCCATTCTCGTACGTTTCGCAAACTTAGGTATTAGATCAGCCATTTGGAAAGCGAAAACCAGGTTGAAGGGCTCCTCCATTACAGTGAGAGAGTTTTTAACAAAGGCGAGGCAGGCAACGTTTATTAAAGCACGCCTTCACTTTGGTATGAGATCATGTTGGACACAGGATGGCGTTATCACAGTTCGAGCATCAGATGGAAGTCGACACAAGCTCATTTCCATGGACCAGCTGAACAACCTGATGGTGAAGTACCCAAAGAGTGTTTCTTCCACCACGTCAACGGGTGTAAGCGTTAAGGCATCTTCTCGTCCAAAGTAATGTAAATTTACACCAACATTTATGTCATTTCAGTATGTAATCACATAAAGTATCTATGTCAAGTTCAATCTGTTATCTTGCGGCACATATGTATTACGTATAACATATCTGATGTAACGAAACATTGTATTACCCTCGACTTAATCACTTTCATTAGTTAATTTGGATATGTAAGTAAAAACTAACATATATTATTTGCTTTTTGACAGTTCTATCAATTTCTTGTAAAATTAAATATGTCACTCATTAGTTGCGTTCCGAAACAGGAAGTTGAATATTTAACGCTTTATTTTTTCTCTCTTTCTTTTAAGTGTCAATATTAATTTTGTTACTTTTGCTTATTACGTTCTTTCTATTTCTCTCTTTTTTTTTCGTTTATATTATGGTACCAGTGGCAGCTGGCGGATGGTTCAGAGACGAACAGCTGCACCTTGAATTCAGTATAGTTTACAGTTTATAGTTTCAGTACAGTATAGTTTTATAGCTTTAATTATATAATCATATTATTTTAGTATATTATATTATATATATAAATATTTATTTTTATGGTATTATCGGACGATGATAGTTCTTTTCATTCTGCTAATGATGATAGTATCTTATCTGACGATAGTAGTTTCTGCTCGGTTACGGATACCTTAGGAGATGTTATTCGAAATACTTTTAGCCAACAATCGGACCGGTCATTGAATGTGTGCCATGTGAATGCTCAAAGCGTACCCAGTCATCACAGTGACCTTTTAGAAGCATTTAGTGACTCCAACGTTCACGCTATCCTAGTCTCAGAGAGCTGGCTCAAACCTCAACTCTTATCCACTGCCTACTCTCTTCCAGGCTTTATCCTCATCCGAAACGATCGGATTGGTCGAAGAGGCGGCGGAGTTGCTATTTACATACGTAGCGACTTTAGTTACAAAGTCGTCACTACCTCTCCCTCTAGCTCTAATGCCTCTGCTGAATATCTGTTTCTTGAGGTTTGCCTTGGAGGAGCGAAAACTATTATAGGTGTGGTTTACTGCCCCCCTGCTGTCGATTACTTCACTAATTTGGAATTGGTTTTAGAATCTTTAGGGTCTGAGTATGCACATCACATAATCATGGGGGATTTCAACACTGATCTCCTTGATCCCAATAGCCCTCGAACCCGTAAACTCCTTAACATAATTAAGTCTACCAATTTTCATGTTTCACCTCTCCAACCTACGCATCACAACAATACTGGACATAATACTTGGTTAGACTTAATCATTACCTCTTGTCCTTTCCTTGTTTCCTTTCACGGCCAACATCCTGCACCGGGTCTCTCTCATCACGACCTTATCTTCCTGTCCTATATCCTGAAAACTCCGAGACCCAAGGCGAAAGTGCTGCTTAGGCGTTGTTTCGCTCGCATGGATGTATCAGAATTGCGAATCGACGCTTCTGAAATTGATTGGGAGCCCGTAACGCTGGCAGGTACAGTTGATGGCAAGGTTCAGTTATTTAACGAAATTGTTCGCAACTTATATGATAAACATGCACCCATCAAGAAAGTCAAAATAAAACACCCGCCGGCGCCTTGGCTTACAACAGAAATTCGAATGGCGATGCGCCGTAGGGACCGAACTTTCCGTAAATTTAAAAGGGATCGTTGTGAGGGCAATTGGACAATCTACAAAGCAGCAAGAAATCGATGCAATCAAATGATACGCAATGCTAAACGCCACCACATTCACATGAATATTTCTAATTCCTCACCCGCCGATATTTGGAAATTCCTAAGGACTCTGGGTATTGGTAAGGTTCAACCTGCCAGTACATCTATGACTATTGGATTGGACGACATGAACCGACATTTCAGTGTTGCCCCGTTAGTGCCGTCACAAACTAAGAGTCAAACAATGTGTTACGTAACCAGCCTACCTCGGCGTAACATTGAAGCTTTTTTCTTTTCTCCAGTCGCCTCGGACGAAATCAAAAAGACCATATTATCCATAAAATCAAAGGCTGTGGGCTGTGACGATATAAATCGGTTCATGATAGTCACCATTTTAGACCAGCTTCTGCCCGCAATTACCCACATCGTAAATTTTTCCCTTGACTCCGGACTCTTCCCATCCGTATGGCGCAAGGCTTACGTTCGCCCTCTTCCGAAGATACCTAATCCTTCCCTTCCTAATCATTTCCGACCCATATCAATCCTCCTTTTCCTATCTAAAGTACTTGAGGCCTGTGCTCAGAAACAGCTCTCCAAGTTTATCCTGCATAATAATATCCTCAGTCCATATCAATCGGGATTCAGACCTGGGCATAGCACAGTTACTGCTATGCTTAAAATGACTAGTGATGTTAGGAATGGCGTGGAGGATGCAAAACTAACCGTTTTAGTCCTAATCGACTTCTCTAATGCATTCAACACCGTAAACCACGACATTCTAGTATCCATCCTTACTCATTATATGGTCTCCTCCGACGCGCTGGAATGGTTTTCATCTTATCTTCGTGGACGCCAACAGTCAGTCCGCATCGATGAATCATCATCAAGTTGGTGTGATCTTGACACTGGTGTTCCACAAGGTGGCATTCTGTCTCCATTATTATTTTCGATGTTCATCAATTTCATTACTCTCGAACTTCAGTGTGCGTATCATTTGTATGCGGACGACCTTCAAATATATTCTCAGGCCAGGCTGGATAATTTGCCAGAAGCAATCCACAATGTGAACCGTGATTTGGAGGCCATCAAAAACTGGTCTGAGCGTTTTGGCGTATGTGTTAATCCGTCCAAATGCCAGGCAATTATAATGGGCAGTCCACGAATGGTTAGCAGAATGGACACTTCAATACTGCCGGCCGTGGTTTACAATGGATCTATTTTATCAATCAACTCATCTGTCAAAGACCTCGGCTTATGGGTTGACTCTACTCTGACCTGGCAACCTCAGATTGCGAACGTCAGTCAGAAAGTCACCGGGACCTTGCGATCAATCTGTCGACTCAAAAACCTTCTCCCGACCAGCACTAAGTTAAAACTTGTACAGTCCTTGATCTTCCCTATCCTCGATTACGGTGATGTATGCTATCTCGACTTGAATGCAGATCTACTCAATAAACTTGACCGACTTCTCAATAATTGCATTCGGTTCATTTTCAATCTTCGTAAGTACGACCATGTGTCTACTTATCGTTCCCAACTGTCATGGTTACCTATACGTCAGCGTCGTAGCCTACGTGCTTTGACTACTCTTTATTCTTTACTTAATAACCCTACAGCTCCCACTTATCTCACCTCACAGATACAACTTCTATGTTCCAACCATGACAGAGATCTTCGCTCCACAAATAATCTTCTACTCCTATGCCCTACACACACTTCTTCTCTTGTTCACTCTTCATTTGCTATCTATTCTATTTTACTATGGAATGCGCTCCCTCCTGAGATTAGGATGTCCACCAGCAGAGATAAGTTTAAAGCTAAGGTCCGTGAATTTTACAGGAAGCCGTTGGCAGAAATATCCTCATAACCTCACAACCATAGGTATATTTTGTATCTATATATAGTATTTATTTGAATATATATTTATCTGTAAGTATTTATATATGTATGTATTATGTATAATCAATTGTATTTCTATGTAAATTATAACTTTCTTCATGAAATTTCATTCTTATATACCTGCCATGTCCCTCACTGAACCACCCAAAGGTTGACTGGTAGATAATGCCATGTGGCATTAAGTCCGCCTCGTGCAATGTAAACTGCAGGAAGTTTTAAATAAAAAAAAAAAAAAAACGAACACAATATCGTATGTAACACATCACCAGCACGTGACGATATCTGTTATAATTACCCTGTTATTGTAATAGTTCAATAACGGTGACAATTACATTTAAGATTTTTGTTAAATTTAAGATTTTGTTTGCAAATAGCGTAACGAATTTGGACTCTTTCAATTTAATAGGTGTAAAATAAGAGTATTTAATAATTCAAAATTCAAAAAAATCTTTATTTAATAAAATTGACCAGCAATTATTCGAAATCGTCGATTTAATAAATAATTATTATAATTAAAAATTATAGATCAACACACACAGAGTCACCGCAACAATAGTTTGCTTCGTCAAATGTAAAATGATTAAAGAAAACAAAATGGATAACATAATATCACATCTGCCTGTTTCGATCTATAACCACCCGTTTCCAAATGATTGAGCCTTGTGAGAAGAAATCGGGTACACAAACTCACGGCCACTCTTTTAAAAAAGAAAAACCAGACAGTTTCAACAATATTCAGTGAATATCACATCATTTTGTTGTGTGTTATTATGTTTTTTAAATTAAAAGTGAATAAACTAGAAAGAGAATATGACACTAGGGAAACTGAAAATTAAGGAAAAAATTAAAAAGAAGAAAAGAAAAACATGAGAGATGGAAAATAAGAAACAAATTTTAATTTTTGAATCTCCAGCTTATTCCTCGTGATACCAAATTAATTAATTTGGTTCCATGATAATTTGAACCCAATGGAAACAATATCACTCGCATAAAATTTAATTGAATTAATGTTTACTTCATGTTGATTTTAGTGTTGAATTTCTTTTTTAAATGTTATGCTATGCAACTATGTAAAATAAGTAAATATTAAACCTAGCAATCATCATCCGTCGCGCCTTTTCCCAACTAAGTTGGTGTCGGCTTTCAGTCTAACTACGATACGGCCGAACTTCGATATTTTACGTGAAGCGACTGCCATCAAACCTCCACAACGCAAGTACTATGCGATATCGAATCTGTAGTTAGAGCAGGTTGTCGGACTTTTTAGGGCTCCAACTACCCGTAACGAATGCCACAGATGTTCGTATGGTACCCGGGACCGATGGTTTCACATCCTCTCCGAGGCACGGAGGGGTCTCAATATGTTAAGAATGGTCACCCATCCTATACTGACCTGGCTAGAATTACTTAACTTTGTAATGTACACTTAGCCACGAGCCCCTCCATTAAACATAGCAATCTTTCTCAAATTTAAATTGTTCAGATGTATGTATGTTACAGGTGAATTTAACTTCCAGAACCTTGCATAATTTTGAAGTCGAGCAGAAATACTATTCTTTAAAGTTTCCGGCTCCCATCAAAGTAAAATCAAATGTTATTAAAACTTGCGTCGTCGGCCCGCCTAAGAGTTGCTCTTACCTTTTCACATTTTACGGACTTTTGACTTCAGGTTTTTAATAGAAAAAAATCGGCGGATTCTCCCTTGAGGATAGGTGGTAGCTTGATAACTTTTACCTGCAAACATTTAATATATTAAAAATGTGTTTATCTCAGGAAAAAGGTTTTTGTAATAAAAAAATATTAAAATATGTGTTTTATGATTATTCTCTTTCGCATTATAACTACGAAATGATTTATTGATGCCTCGTTTTTAATGTTATTCGTTATTTTAATTTGCTACGGGATTAGCAAGTTTTATTTTTAGTCAGTGTAATATTACAATCAAAACTTACCTTTTTAGAACTTACACACATAGCTTGGGTGAATTATTGTTATTACGTACGGTACGTAGGCCAATATTCATATCAATGTGAACTCGTGAGAAGTAGGCACTACTGCTGCACTAGATCGATAGTCAACCCTACACTGGTTAAATACTCATATAGATATGTTAAGGCAACGTTATTTCTTAAGTCAATGTTGTTGCAATATGATTCCTTTTTGTTACTCCTACATTATAATAACATAAAATAAAACTTATAATAATAACAAAAAGGCTAATTTGAATATTGTGTTTTTATTTATTTTTAAAGTTTTTGTAGATTTACTTCAATTAAATAACTTCTTAAACTGAAACGAAAGTTAAAATAAAACCAGTTCAAATTTACTGTTCAAATAAAATCTTTAATTTAATTATTAAAGTTACAAACAGCTTTTGAGACCAGCTCTATTTATTCGGATACGTATTTAGGAGTATAGAATTAGTACCTACGAACCAAATAGGTTCAACAGAATGAGTTAAGAACTTCGTGATACCAAACCTTTTTTGAAGAGAAATTTATTATTGCTTTTTTTTCTATACAACGAACTTAGCAAACAGTACAATATCCGCCTGATGATAAAGGGTTCACATTAAGAGCTCGCAACAAAAGTGACCTCACTGGTACCAATTTGAAACTAAACTTATATGTATTAACAAACAGATGGGTTGATGTCAGGCCAGTTAACGTAAATATTTCACATTTTAGTTTACAACAATAGGGGTTTTACGATCGTCTGGCACTTTTGTAGTTCAATCGGTTTCTACAAACAAAAAAGTATGTGTGTGCAATAAAAGAAAAGTAGAATAAATTTAATTTTAGATAATTTATGTAAAAGTTATTGGTTAAATTAACACAGATATGTTAAATATTTATTATTAAATTAATTAACCAACGACTTTTAATACTTAAATGCACAAAAATGATACACGTGAATATGATACACCTCGTGGACTACGACGCATTTTCTGAAAGCTTCGTAGCACGCAGACGCAAAAACACGTGCTAGCATATAAAGATTATAGGAAACACTGTATACTTCTATTCTATCTCATTCTCTCGCAGGCTAAATCCTATTTATAAATATCTTTGTCTCTTTTAGTGTGACTTTTTCGTTTTATCGATTTTTCAAGTCACAACGATTCTAAAGAAGTTTCACTTCAAAATACATTATACAGAGAACAATCTATCTAGTTCAGGAATATTTAGAAAATTAAGAGTACATTTGTATCAATTCCTACATTACATTTAAATAGTGTCCACTTAAAATAAACACACCTCATAATGCATAGATTTGTAGCTTATTAAACTCGTCATCATCGTACATAAAATCATTTACATAGATTTATGGAACAAAGCTTTCCCTTTATTGAGAGACGCTAGGGTTAATGTTTGTTGAAAAAAGTTTATGGGATCTATAACTCACTGTAGACAGGACTGAGACACGTTTTGTGTAGTCTGTTTCATGTTTTTTTTTAATGACATTCGAAATAAGTCACCACAAGCTTCGATTAAGAAAAAAACATCTGTTTTGCCAAAACGTTTTAACACTTATATAAAATAATTAGGTTAATTACTTTTATTCGTCCTAAGTTAAGTTTAAATGACTACGGAGTTTTCGAAACTTTTTTTATTGCTTCCCTCCCATGACTTGTTAAATTTCCTGGAAATAACACGGGATATAACATTTTAATTTAAAAGAACATCATGATTAGGGAAACACGATAAATTATAGTTAATATTTAATGTGCGGGGTAATTTCATGTTTGATAAGTTATAATAATCTTTCAGGACCCAAACGTATATGTGTATGCAAAAAAATAATCCAATATTAGACACGTTAATCGCACACCATGTCGAGTAGACCATGTTTCTGTCAGGGTTCACAGGGATTTCCTTGCAAGGGTATACCCGAGGCCCTGGCAATATGGACTGTGACCGACTGTGTCCGATATACCCCCCTACCGCTTACCCGTGAGGGGGAGATGACCCGTCGGGGTTTCCACACCATGTTTAATATCTCTAATAGCAGCACCTATAGATTAAATTTTTAATTAAAAGATATTAAAGGTAGGTTAGGTTAGGTTTAGTAGTAGGTAGGAACGAGATGAAGTTTTAAGTAGTCGGCCCATGTCGTGCGGTGTTCCGCAGGGGTCTGTCCTTGGACCACTCCTGTGGAACATGGGGTACGACTGGGCCCTTCGAGGTGACTTTCCCCCCGGGCTGGGCGTGATCTGTTACGCCGACGACACGTTAGTCACAGCCCGGGGGGTGAACTTTCAGGAGGCGGCGCGCTTGGCTACCAGGGGAGTCTCTCTGGTGGTCGGGCGCATCGAGGCGCTGGGTTTGCGGGTGGCCCTGGATAAGACGGAGGCCCTTTTATTTCATGGGTCCCGTCGTGGTCCACCCCCTGGCGCCTCTATCGAGGTCAACTCGGTCCTCGTACCGGTTCGGGCCCACATAAGGTATCTGGGCCTGATCCTCGACGGCAGGTGGCTCTTCGACGAGCACTTCCGACAGCTTGCTCCGAAGCTGGTCGGTGCCGCGTCCGCCCTTGGGCGACTCTTGCCCAATTTTGGTGGACCCAGCGTCGCTACGAGACGGCTGAACACGGGGGTTGTCTGGTCAATGGCACTTTACGGTGCACCGGTGTGGGCGGGGGCTCTGACCGCCCAGAATAGGGCACGCCTCTGGCGCCCTCAGAGGGTTATGGCGGTTAGAGCCATACGCGGCTACCGCACCGTGTCGACGGAGGCGCTTTGCGCGTTGGCCGGAACTCCCCCGTGGGATTTGGAGGCGGAAGTGCTCGCCGAAGTTTATTGGCGGACGACTGAGTTCCGGGCGGGAAGCGGCGGACGACTGAGTTCCGGGCGGAAGCGGCAGTCGGCCCCCGCCCGAAGAGGTACGCGAGTGGCGTGAGGCCGCTCGCCGAGGCACGATGGCTCGTTGGTCGTCCCGGCTGGGGGCTCCACGTGCTGGCTTTGCCGCCGTGGAGGCGCTCCAGCCGGTCATCGTCGAGTGGGCAGGGCGGCAGCACGGGACCCTTTCCTTCCGACTGACGCACGTTCTTTCCGGGCACGGCTGCTTCGGGAAGTACCTGCACTCGGTCGCTAGGAGGGAATTGAGTCCCGCCTGTCACCACTGGGACTGCAGCGAGGACTCGGCTCAGCACACGCTGGCGGTTTGCCCCAGTTGGGCGGCGCAGCGTCGGGCCCTCACTGCAGTCATCGGAGTGGATCTGCCGCTACCGGCTGTCATACGCTCCATGGCCGGTAGCGACAGGAATTTTACCGCGGTCGCTACCTTCTGTGAGGAAGTCATCTCGCAGAAGGAGGCGACGGAAAGGGTCCGGGAGGATGATCTCCACTAGGACCTAATTCGCCGCCGGCGAACCGGGCGACGGAGGCGCGCCTACCAGCGCCTCATGCCGCCCTGAGTGTGGCCGCGGGTGGACGGGACGGGTTTTTCCCCTTCACCCGCTATAGTGGCCCCCCGCGAGGAGGCGGCGTCCGCGTGTGCCTGGACGTCGCCTAATTGAGAGGTTTTCTCACCCGAAGGTGGTGCCCGCGCTTTTGCGAGCAGGCGCCAGGGGGGGTCCGGATGTCTTAATAAAAGCTGTTTCCGGATCCCTCCTACTTAAGGCGCAGTACGGCACACCGTGTGGTTTTAGTCGGTTCGATTCCGACACACCGCCCTACCGAAAACCCCGGTGGGGTGACGGCCCCAGGGGGTTTCCACACGCACAAAAAAAAAAAAAAAAAAAGGTTTAGTAGTAGGTTTTTTTAAATTAAGCAAGTGCTTGGACAGAATTCACTCACAAACTTGACAACAAAAATAATTTGACGTTGCGTTGCGTGATCTTTGTGATATTACTGTTACACATGACACTTCCTAGCACTTTTACTTTCCCTGAAAATAAATGACAATATCTACAAGAATACAAAACCTGTATTCTTTTATATATGTCCATATTGTAATATTTTAAAGGATGGAAAAATTATAAACTCAAAAATTATTTGAAATTTTTCTAACTGCTGAATAAGTGGATCACTGCAAATATATGTCTATAAACATCTTGCCATCTTGGTTTGAAGTAATTTATGGGTATCATGATGTATGGATGAATGTAAGTAGCTTGGCTGTCTTCTCCACATCATCCACTGTTGAACAAAGGCTATCTACTACAGGCCTAAAGACTATCAGAAGGAAGGGTATTGCTCTGCCTATGTCATGCCCATAGTAAATATAGTAAATACGAACATTTTTTTATTTAAACCCTAAATGATTCCATCCTTAACTTGGGGAGGAGGGGGAGGGGGGGGACAAAATTTGTTGAAAAAAAATTCATAGCTCCGAAACTGTTAACCTTTTTACAATCGGTAATATTTTTAAAAGATAGCTAATATTTTATTTTACTCTACAATGTAGACATTTAAAGTTTTTAATGCGACTTATATTTTTGGAGATAAAAATAAAAAAAAAACACGAAATCTACCTCTGCGGTTAGAGCCGTACGCGGCTACCGCACCGTGTCGACGGAGGCGGCGTGCGCGTTGGCCGGAACTCCCCCGTGGGATTTAGAGGCGGAAGTGCTCGCCGAAGTTTATCGTCGGACGACTGAGTTCCGGGCGGGAAGCGGCAGTCGGCCCCCGCCCGAAGAGGTACGCGAGTGGCGTGAGGCCGCTCGCCGAGCCAAGATGGCTCGTTGGTCGTCCCGGCTGGAGGCTCCACATGCTGGCTTTGCCGCCGTGGAGGCGCTCCAGCCGGTCATCGTCGAGTGGGCAGGGCGGCAGCACGGGACCCTTTCCTTCCGACTGACGCAGGTTCTTTCCGGGCACGGCTGCTTCGGGAAGTACCTGCACTTGGTCGCTAGGAGGGTTTTGAGTCCCGCCTGTCACCACTGCGACTGCAATGAGGACTCGGCTCAGCACACGCTGGCGGTTTGCCCCAGTTGGGCGGTGCAGCGTCGGGCCCTCACTGCAGTCATCGGAGTGGATCTGTCGCTACCGGCTGTCATACGCTCCATGGCGTAGCGACAGGAATTTTACCGCGGTCGCTTCCTTCTATGAGGAAGTCATCTCGCAGAAGGAGGCGGCGGAAAGGGTCCGGGAGGACGACCTCCACTCGGACTTAATTCGCCGCCGGCGAACCGGGCGGCGGAGGCGCGCTTACCAGCGCCTCATGCCGCCCTGAGTGTGGCCGCGGGTGGACGGGACGGGTTTTTCCCCTCCACTCGCTATAGTGGCCCTCCGCGAGGAGGCGGCGTCCGCGTGTGCCTGGACGTCGCCTAATTGAGAGGTTTTTCACCCGAAGGTGGTGCCCACGCTTTTGCGGGCAGGCGCTAGGGGGGGTCCGGATGTCTTAATAAAAGCTGTTCCCGGATCCCTCCTACTTAAGGCGCAGTACGACACACCGTGTGGTTTTAGTCGGTTCGATTCCGACACACCGCCCCACCGAAAACCCCGGTGGGGTGACGGCCCGAGGGGGTTTCCACACGCACAAAAAAAAAAAAAAAGGGCTTGCTCACTCATTATCGTATTTTATTATTTCAGTATACTTTCAACGTATAGACACGGACGCGGCGGGGGACTTTGTTTTATAATATGTAGTGACTAGCAACCCGCCGTGGCTTCGCTTGGGTAGCAGAGGATATATTGTTTTTTTTCGACATCTTCAACAATCATTGTCATACTTCAGCTATTTTACATAAAATCTTAACAAATTATATACATAAACCTTAATAATAAATCACTCTGTCTAGTGGTGAAAACCGCATGAAAATCAGTTCTGTAGTTTTTTAGTTTATCGCGAACAGACAGGCAGATAGACGTGGCGGGGCACCTTGTTTCATAATATGTAGTGATATAGTGATTTAATGTAAATGGTTTTTTGGTCTATTATTCTTAAATAATACACCAAAAAACCACACATTTCAAACGCCATGTAAACATTTGAATTTTTTGTTTTCCTCACAAAGTAATGAGAATGAGATAGAATGAAGATAATTACATTTTTCCTTAATAAACTCCGTGAAAGTTGGCAACGAAGTGAAATGGCCCCTTTGATGGTGATTTCAACATGCGTAATGGGCCAAATAACTGTCGTAATTTTCTTTATATAACACTTTCAAACATTTCACATACTCAGCACCTTCATGAATGAAAATTGAAGACATTTTTGGTCGAGGTAAAACCGTCTATTTGCAATATGTAATTTTCTTGAAGAACTTATTTAAAATTTTCATGAACTGTCCAAGCCATTTTTCAATACTAATAATATTAAGAGGTAAAGCTTTCTTAGTTTATATGTAGGGGGTAAACTCTGAAGCTACATTACCGCTGAATACTATTACCTATTTTGATTGCACCATGTAAAAAGCACCCATACTAAAAAGAGACAGGTCGATGGTGTCAAATAAATTTAATGACGTTGATACGTTTTCGTTATCAATGTGGCAAGGAAGCTCGGAGCCAGTTTAACAAAAACGTTTATAGACGCCTATAAATGTTTGCCATACAAGATTCCAAGTTTCACGTAACTACTTAATGGCTGAATCAATTTCGACCAATAAAACATCTTCATATTTATCTTTATAAAACCAGTGTCACCAGATTTAAAACTATTATAAAAATCAAACTGGCCGAATTTCAGCGCCAACATTGCCCCCCAGCCCGAGCTACCAGGTATGCATACCTTCAGAATCTCTACTAATACTACTCCATACGACTCATTTTTGTCGTTAGAAAATAAGTGTTTGTGTGAAGTTTGCCAGCTTAGCATAAAAATATTAATAACGTTTAGCTTCTTATATTTTAAGAAACCATAAGAAATTTGCTGCTTATTTCTCTTAAATTACTTGTCGGTATCACAACAAACAACAAGTAATGTTCCATTTCTTGGACAAGTATTCCTCGTTAAGCTATCTAGACCTCAAAAGGAGGTAATTTAGACTTCAGACTTAGAGATAGTGTAAATACTTTACTTCGGTGTAAAACGCGACCAAGTGTAATAAGAATACTCTCCTGTTAAAATATTGTAGGCTGATACTCAAATATGTAGCTTTGAAATACAATAAATTATTAGCAATTCAAATCTTGTTAATAGCGTCATAATTGGAGCGTTTGTGAACTTTACTAGATTAAATCACTACATCACTACATATTATATTATAAAACAAAGTGCCCCGCCGCGTCTATCGGTCTATCTGTTTGCGATAAACTAAAAAACTACTGAACAGATTTTCATGCGGTTTTTACCAGTAGACAGAGTGATTTATAAGGAATGTTTATGTATATAATTTGTTAAGGTTTTGTGTAAAATGGCTGAACTATGACGATGATGGTTGAAGATGTCGGAAAAAAATCAATATATGCTCTGCTACCCGAGCAAAACCAGAGCGGGTTGGTATCACTACATATTATAAAACAAAGTCCCACGCCGCGTCTGTCTGTTCACGATAAACTGAAAAACGATTGAACGGATTTTCATGCGGTTTTCATTAATAGACAGAGTGATTCATGAGGGAGGTTTACGTGTATAATTTATGCCTGTACGAAGCCGGGGCGGGTTGCTAGTAAGTAATAAATAAAACAATGTTTTTTTATAGACTTATAGTTAATTCTTTTATGTGCCTTTGCTCAAATTCACAACATATAAGTTTGTTTGTTGGTTACGGTTTTACGCCTTATCTAATCAACCGATCGTCATGAAATTTTGCACAATTGTCAGGACTTACATAGGTTATAGGGTGACGTAAGGTACCATAAAGAAAAAGAGAGAAAACATGACTTGATAGAGCGACTACTTGAATCGACTGAAAAATGTACATTAACGTGAGCAGAGCTAAGCAAAAGCTAATCTATATATATAAAAATAAATCCCTATTTCCCTTGGTCACGGCATCACGCGTAAATGGTTGGACCAATTACGTTAACTCTATTTTTTTGTGTTTGTTATTGTCAGGATAAGGTTTTTATGAAAGAAGAAACCAAGAAAGTTGAAGAAAGTTGAAAATTAGAAAATTTAGGGAAACTTAATGGCTTGTTTTTAATTTTAAATTAATAATACCAACTTGAATTCAATATTCATATTTAGGATAAAGTCTGTTAGGTCAGCTAGTTTCTTTTAATAATACATTTAAAACGACAACCATAAAATTACGACAACTGTTTATAGATGTTGTGAATATAAGCCGACCGAATGCGACTCCATCTTGTCAATTGCGGTGAGGTAGACTATCCCTATAACGACTTAACACAACCCAATACCGACTGCTTAAAGCGACCACAGAGACACACTAACATACCGCAACTGGAATAGCTTTGCTGGTTGATTCCAGTACTACGACACCCTTAGAACCAATTAACAGTGTTAGTTACAAGATAGTAATGTTTACTTTATTATAGCTAAATTTTTGCGGAGGTTATTTGAAATAATGTAAGATTGTTAATGTTTGAACGTGCCCTAAGCGGCAATTCAAGAGAGCTTTAGGAACTGTCAGACCTAAAATATTTAAAATATTTTGGAGCTCTTTTGGACTGAAGTTTTGATTGTGACATAACTAGGATGTCTCATAGTTTCAAAAGCCTTTACTCATAAACTATTCTATTGAAAATTTAACCAAATAATAATTAATTATTATTCTACATTTTTGTGACTCATCGCGTTGTTTCACGCCTAAAACTTTTAAACTATTAGGCAAATGAGGTAATAATAATACTATACAAATTAAAGTCAGTTTTTAAAAAAAGGTTGTTGACGTGTTTTCTGTTCTGTATTTTTTTACCATTTCGTTTATACTAGTAGTCGCCCAGGTCCTTTACTATCGTATTTCTTTAAATTATTGATAACAGTAAAGCTGCCTGGAAAGTACTGAAAAAAAAACTTTGTCCATTTTTTATCGATGCTGCTACTAAACTAAAATAAAATAAAGAAAAAAGGTCTACAAACACACGACAAAAAAGTATTCAACTGTTTTTCCTTTGACTATTTATATCTAAATTTATTCATTTCGCTTATCTTTTTCTGCATATTTTTGTTTCTTATACACCTTACTCATCTACTTGTAAACTAAGTACAACAAAACGTATAGTTGTCAGAATAAAGATAAACTTACGTAAACATCATATATTTTTTTTGTAAGGCGATACATCCACAGCAATCCAAGTAGATATACTCGTATATAGAATATTTCAGTTCGGTACAGTTAGTAAGTAGGTCGTCAAAAGTAATTTCTTGAAGTATTTCTATATTTTGCAGAAATTCCAAGTTTTTACATTCGCGTCTATGCTGTTTTATTTGATTTTCAGTAATGTGGTGGTAATAGTGTTTTATTTGGTATTCGGTAAATTCATTTTATTCCCACCGGTATCGAGAACAAAGAGGGTTCAACTTCTTAAAGCTCTGAATTAAAACGAATAACCTACATATTTAGAACCAGCTGTACCAAGTACTTAGAGGCTAGTACTCGTACGTCTCTTTCGCCATATGTAAATATCCAACCGTAAACTGTAATGAACTAGCAACCCACCCTTCAGCTTCGCACGGGTACAAATTTTATACCTTACCCTTCCTCATGAATCTCTCTGTCTGTTAATGAAAACCGCATGAAAATCCGTTTCTTAGTTTTTCAGTTAATCAAGAACAGACAGACAGACAGATGCGGCGGTGGACTTTGTTTAATAATATGTAGTAATGTAGTGATAAGATCGGGGATATCAATATTGTTAAGAAGTTTCAGGAGCTACTTTCTTGTATCATTTTTGTTTGTTTATTTTAGTGCTTTTTATTAAACTGTTATAAGCAATGTCATTCATGTCATCATATCATTAAATTTATCTATAGCTACATACATACGAGTACATTACATTTAATAAGAAATTAATTCTTAACGTAACTTAAAACCCCAGAACCATGTTTTTCTTATGTCTGCCTCACGCGATACATTAATTATTCTAAAGCTTGCTTAGTATTGATTTTTTTAAAGAAACGTCTTTAAAAAGCAAACAATAAAACGCTCTCAACATCCGAAGAGGGTTGAGGGGTAAGAAACAGTATTACGAGTCCAATGTGCATCCGAAGAGGGTTAAAGTCATTTATTTCTCAAATTATAGGGAGAGAAACAGTATTAAGAGTCCAATGTGAGTTTAGAGCCAATTTGATCGTGGTTCATTGAACGCGGACTAGTTTAATCCCTGTTGAATGTAAACTATTAGGTAAGTAATCGCCTTTAATAACACAAATGTTATGAGTTTTGAAATATTTAACAAAAAAAGGCTATTCCATAATAGAAACAGTTAATCTTGCCTTTCATAAAAAGAAGTTAGTGTAAAGTAGGATTTTATATGTAAATTTATTGAGACTAGAGATCGCGTGGTAGTCGAATTTCGACCATGGTTTTTTCAATGGCCAGTATAACTTGAATTGTCATTGATTTACGTACCATCACAGGTCAACGGATATGGACGCGTGTAATTTCATTAAGCCGTTTTCACGTAATTTTTAAAGTTGTAAGAGATATTGTTTGAAAATGTTAGCTTTCTGCACTTGTTCTATATATAAACTGTAAATATTCCAAAATTCACGTTACTACGTTTACGAAATTTTCTTAAAAAGGGGTACAAAGAATTCTCTTCACGTATTAATATGAATGAATGAACACGATGAATTGAGAAGAAGAAAGAAATAGGGTAGTAACCCTACAGAATAACGGTGAGACATAACTATTAGCGTAATATTGTATTTTTAACACCCGACTCAAAAAGCAGGGGTGTTATAAATTTAACGTGTGTATTTAAATGTCTGTGTATCTGTGTGTCAATATAGCGCCTAAACGGATGGACCGATTCTGATTTGTTTTTATTTTTTTGTTTTAAAGGGGACTCGAGAGTTTTTAGCTATAATTCAAGAAAGTCTGTTCAACCGTTCAAAGATTATCAGCTCTTTTCGAATAGTTTATAAGAATTTATATATATCAGTCTGTGACAATATAAGGTACCTATTCACGCCAATGGATTCATTACTCCGGTCACTGCTGCGTCATGAGCTATCACACCAATGAAAATGCTGCCTGAACTATAACCGTCAAAAACTTTGAGTAGAGCTGAAACTGCACATACCGTCATTTAAAAGACTCTTTACCGCGCCGTTCAGTACCTACCGTATTATAACCACTTATGTAGGTAATTATAGCACAAAGGTCTGAGTGTCACTCGCTACAACTTTTAATTGCATTACTTTCAAACTGCCGGTTAGCGCGTTTTAGGGTTCAACTGGCTTTTATAAAAATCCGTAACCTGCTGTCGGTTACAGATTTTTAAAAGTTAGAAAATAAAATAAAGTTTTAATAGATTTTGTTTCTAAAACGAATGATTTGATACCTATATGTTTTAAAAGAATATACATGACGACACAAAATATACCTAGCTTGGTAAGTTTGAAAGAATTTGTCTGTTTGACTTGGAAATAGACACACAATTCTCAGTATTTTAATGTCACAATATCGATTACAGTACTATAAAGTCATGAAACTTCATATATAGTGTATTTGTCTTTTAAAACCCGCGGGTATCAAAGATGAAAGCATATCTATTTCACAATTTATAGCAATCATTTTATTTCTAGTCTATATAAATATTATGTAGCTCAAGAATCTGTTTGACATGTTAATTTCAGGTTTTGCCTAACTGATATGTAGGGTACTTTGTATTTGCTAGAAGTTTCTTATTTTTATTAAGTAATTTTATAGACGGAACTTGGTTGTTAGGCTTGTTATACTTTAATGTAAAAGTTTGTGAAGATAAAAGCTACTCAATCACATACGAACTGAACTGACTAGGTTCATTCGAGTCCTGGTTTAACATAATATGCATAGACACAAGAAATTCGACAACATAATAGGGAGATAAGAAAGTTATAGGTATACGTGTACATTGAACATGTTCTTCAGAACTGGTGTTCAAAAGAAGACAATACTTTATGAGAAGTGTGATGCTACTCATGTTTGCACTTTTAATAACCATACAAAAAAAAAACAGTTAGTCGTAGGACTGCACGTCAGA
Source organism: Callimorpha dominula (assembly GCA_949752705.1). Lineage (NCBI taxonomy): Eukaryota > Metazoa > Arthropoda > Insecta > Lepidoptera > Erebidae > Callimorpha > Callimorpha dominula. Next base: position 14,855,949 of record OX457005.1, read on the forward strand.
AGTGTAACTTCACAATGCATTTGCATATACATATACACATACACACACAAACATCTATATATATATATATATATAGGGTACACTGGAAGTTTTGCGCTCCTGGCCGCTTATAAATGTTTGAATTTCGAATGATATATCTTTTAAAATATAAGAAACTCGGCTCCGTCTTACGAATTTTCGATCAGGGTCACGTGTCCTGACGCGAGTTTAACATTTTTTACCCATCCGAAAAAGTGCACAACGCCGCTAAAGAAGTTTTCACTTCAAAAAACAATAAAATCTCATTGTGGGGCGGTAACATTACAAAATATATTCAGAATTTTTAATATTACATTAATGCACTGAAAATTCCTTTCTTTTATATCAGTACTAAAGTATGAATAAAACACAATCACACAATCAGAAACTTTGCAATTAAAATTGCACCTTTACGCGTTAAAGTTAAAATGCAAATTTAAAATTTTATTCTGAAAAACGAACACAATCGAAAAGTTCGGAAAGGAATATATACGATAGTATTTTTGTGGAAAATGATGAACCAATTACTGTACAGTGGAGGAATATTTAATGGCTATTGTCTGTTAAAATTATTGTCCTTTCTTTGACTTAATGGTTCTGAGTTTTGACTGTAAATATGGCTTTCACTTTTGATTGACGATAAAAAAATTAACTACCAATTTAGTAGACGAGAGGTTTAGGATCGCTTGCAATACTCGTAATAGTGATGACAACGAGGCCAATAGTCTATAAACCTATAAAGTTACATAATATGTGTCCGACGTTCAACGAGGAATGAAAGTTTTCTATAAAATACACTGCTCCATTCGTTAAAAATCAGTGTGTCAATTTTTGTGTATTCCAATCCTATTTAGTGTACTAATTTATTTACTAAATACCTCTTGTCCGCCACTTTACAGCATAGTGAGATTTAGATTTTATATTGAATAGAAAAAGTGTCCGACAGAAACGAAGCAGCGTATAACCAGTCCGATAAATTTCATGTTTATTAAACAAAACAAAAATCGTGTAATTTACTTGAAAAACGTGGCATTGATCACAATTAAATTATTTTATTTCTATTCCTATACGACGAGTGTAGGACACATACACTACTAAAAAATAATAATTTAATGTAGATAATAAATAAAATAACTACCCGGAAATCAACTGGGTATAAGATGCATGATTTTTGTCGGACACTTGTACCTTGTTACGCATCCACCCCGACGCCTCCATCTCGACGCGTCCATATCGACGTCTCATAAACTTGCACAAGAACTTCCATAGTCATTAAGTCGTAATTCATACCTTAGTTTACAGAACAGTATGAGTAATCAGACATTTTACTCTTCATTGCCTCCTCTCTTATAAACAAAACTTAAAACAAAACAAAAAATAAACAACAGGTGAACAGCTACGATGCAAACAGATTCTCGTTAATTATTAAATACTATTGTTGCTTTGAATACATTTTATTTAACCCTACTATTCAGTTTAAGTTTAAAGTATGAAATATGTTGGACTTCAACAATTAAGACCACGTTGATTAAGACAAGTTTCAAGAGTCTAATTAGTGTTTTAAGTAAACCTGTTATTAAAATATATTTCAAAGAGAACATTATGTAGAAATATCTAGAACTAAATCATTTAAAAGAGTACACTAAGTTCTTTCTAAAAGGTTTAGTTAGGTATTATTAAATCTTAGATTTGTGCATTAGATAGATTGCAACGGCCTGCAATAAGTAACTACTAGTATTTTTACCTTTTTATTTAACTTGACACTAATCACACACGGCCATCTGATCCCAAACTAGGCAGAGCCTGTACTATGATAACCAGATTGCTGATAAACATACTTATATATTTCTAAATACATACATATTATAGATAGATTACACCAAGACTCAGAACAAAGGATCATGCTCATCACACAATTATTTGTCCTTGGTAGAAATCGAACCCACGACCACTGGCTTAGCAGTCAGGATCACTAACCACTAGACCAATGGATTTGACCGCATCGTGTTATTTTAACTACATAAAAAGCCTGTTTGTATAAATACAGTGCCCAAATAAAATGATAAATGAGAGTTATTTTTTCGAAGATTAAGTGTTATCCGGCATCCTGTCACATGTGCCCGAATTAATGGAGAAATCCACTGCTTACTTATACTAACGTCAAAGGGTATCCTTAACCGTGGAAGTGTTCTATTAAAATGGTGAGGCCTCTTCCGCCATTGCGTGAATAGGCATACTTCATACTACATACATGGAAAATTGGTGTTCTCACACAGTTCATTGAATCAGAATAGAATCAAGTTATCTTTATAATGGGGTGGCCATTACAAACATTTATGTACCTTCATACATGATATATAATTTACACGGTAAATTGGGTCTATACCTGTCTCTTTGTATATAAAGTGTGTGTTTATGTATGCATGTATAGTGGCGTTAGCTTGAAATAATTATACTTAAAATATACACTGCCATTTTTAAGTTTCATAAATGTGATATATAGATTTTATCGGAAATGAGATGTCTATAACATCACGCCAAACTTGTTTTAAATGTTCATCCCATAAAAACGTAAGAAAAATAACATTTTTTTATTTCCCAAGCAGCGTGGATAAAATACGTATTAGAATACTGCCAGCGTATTCGTTGTAAGTCTAATGTAGTAATTGCCGGGACTTCTGCTAAAACAAATTTTGGAAAAAACCTCTCTTAATTCTCTTTACGCAGTCTTCTGCTGACCGTACACAAATAAAAAATAAAGAAGACGCTATATTTGAGTCAGGATTTTATGATGCCACTATAACTTTAGAGTACACTTATTCAGTGTAGAAATCGTTATGCAATAAATCAATTAGGGACTTATTAAAAGTACCATTGAATATGATAGCAAGCTCATCGCGTGCAAATCACTTTTTTTTTTTTTATTGTATAGGGGGCAAACGAGCAGACGGGTCACCTGATGATAAATGACTACCGTCGCCCATGGGCACCTGTAACTCAAGAGTCACAAGTGCGTTGCCACCCTTTAAGGTGGGAGAAGGAGAAGAGGGGGGAGGGGGGGAAGAGTGGAAAGAGGGAGAGGGAAAGGACGGCAATAGGAGAGAGGGAAGGGTTAGGGCCTCCGATAACCTCACTCACGCGGCGAAAAGCAATGCAAGCATTGCTTCACTGCCGTCTGGGTGTCATTTATCTATAATATGTATGTATTTAGAAATAAACAAGTATGTTTATCAGCAGTCTGGTTACCATAGTACAGGCTCTGCCTAGTTTGGGATCAGACAGCCGTGTGTGAGATGTGTTAAAAAAAAAAGTATGGATGTTTGTTACTCTTTCACGCAAAAGCGGCTAGACGGATCTAGATAAAATTTGGCACAGACATAGATTATAGCCTGGAATAGCACATAGGTTACTTTTTATTCCAGAAAAATATTCTCTTGGGATATATTTCACCAAAATTTCCACGTGAAGCTAGTCAAGTATAACAATATTTTTCTCATCAAATTAAAAAAACAACTGAATTACATAAACGAGTCCAAACATTTCAACGCCTACAAGTGAGGTACCTATGTCAATCCTATTATTTATTTAACAAACAACGGTGTACAGGTTTCCGCTCTGGTTGCCCGGATCCAGGCCGAGACAAATTTGTTGTCGCTATGGGACTCAAAAGATTAATGTACCTTAATTTCCTTAGCAATAAATTGTTGGAAAACATGACTCTTCACCATATTTTAGTGGCCTACAATGTCATCTTAGGACTACAGAATATATTTTGTAAGATGAATTCATTGTTAATAAATTAAGAAAGTACTTCTAAGCAGTATTTAGTATAGGAGCGCCTCACGGTTTCACCCGCGTAAGTCCCGATCCCGTGGAAATATCGGGATAAAAAGTAGTCTATGCGTTAATCCAGGTCTCCAACTATCTACATACAAAGTTTCATCGCAATCGGTTCAAAGAGTAACAAACATCCATCCATCCATCCATCCATCCAAACTATCACATTTATAATGTTTAGTATATCCGGTTGTTGTTCGTATTTGCCCATGGTTACCGATTGATAAACTATACTTTCAAATAGAATATTGAGCTTAAGTTGTATGTAGCTACATATTAAATAGCTTGAAATATGTTTAAGTATATTGTGATAGAAAGCAGACAGAAAATAGAGTGCTTTCATACTATCTTGATTATTTATATGTGTAGTATTAATACTATCTTTTGTTAAATACTAATAAGTATAATATAAAGACGAGGCTATTATCACATACTACCATATGAAAAGGCACTCTGATCTGCTTTCGCAAACACGTAAGTGTAGTTTTAATAAAAGTAATAATTAATAACTACAAGCTATTTGTCACCCTAGTGTTTCATACCATCAACAGACATTAAAATCACAGTCACGCAAAAACACGTATCACATACGAAAACTTCACCAACTTTCCTGAAAAATTAGTATTCGCAACTCGTTGCAAAATAAAATTCTTATAGTAGGCAGGGCACAATATCACAAATACGTGCAAGATTGGCGTGAACATGAAACAAGGTTTTTTTGTTTTCTTTCCGAAATCAAAACGCAAGCTGAAACATATTTTCATACATTCACAACTGTTACATTTGTCTTTAAAATGTTGTGTCTGTTTGTCTCGTATATTCTTTGTGTAGTGTTATTTTTCACATTAAGAGGGTTGCCGTTATTTTCCGGTATGAAAAAGAAGAATGTCTTTTTCCGGGTACGTGATGTATAACATGATTTTAATACTTTTCGTGGCTTTATTTATGGGATGACGTCATCGGAAAAAACGAATTTATAAAATTACACATACATACTACCTTCAGTACAGGACCAACAAGATATACAAAAATACATACAAAATAAACAAAATTCCTAAAAATAAATTTAAGACATTAAAATTATATTTATACATAATTTTAATATACCTGATACGTAAATAGACTTAAAGCAAATTTTATTATTTGCCTATTAGGTCGATACTTAAACAACAAACACTTGCTTTAAAAAATGCATTATGACTTTATTTTTGTACATATTAATTACTATCATAAAACAAACAAGGTTCATTTGAACAAGATGTGACATTGAAAATGAAATAGGTATATAGCTAATCTTATTTTTTACTTTTTTTGGCATAATTTTAAAGTTTTTGTAAGCATTTTCTTTTTCCTCTTTAAAATTGTCGTCCTTAACGCATTATGAAAAAGTATTAGCATAATCTCTTATAAGATACTGTGTCTAACAGTGGCTATTCAAATCCGTATTCCCTGTATTAATTTCTATGCTAATGTTAATCTATAAATCTTTCCAAGTAAAACAGTAGGTTTATTAAATTATTTTTAATCGGAGTAGACACTCAATAATTTGAGTTGCGGATACGTTGCTAATTCTACATTTAAATGTGTTGCATTTAGGATGTTCGAATGTTTCGGTCTCGAACTATGGATTTGGGATAAATCAATTTAGCGAATTTGAGTATTGCTTTTCGCATAGAGGTTGGTTTAGGAAATGAGAAGCAATTAATCACTTTTGATCCGGAAGGCATTGGTTATGGTAATTCTATTCTATACTCAAACTACAGTAAAGTTGTTGAATCAATATTTTTTTATTACGTCATTCTGGCATCCACTTACGAGTACATATACATATAATATATGTATTTGTAAAATGAAAAGTTTTATAATCGTCTATGAATCGGATCTTGATCTTTTTATATGTGTGTATCTCTGAGATTTTTTCTTACAAGTATTATAAAAATCCGTCAACGTGATGAAGAAATTATTACATATTCAGACACAAGCAAAAAATTCATGAAATCGATTAAAAGTTAATAAAGCTTTTCGTCAAAGCCAAAATTACCAAAAATCTTTCGAAAATAACATTTTCTGCACTACTAAACTTAATGATTATAAAATAATGCAATTTATAGAAATGTGCACTTAGCAAGTACATACCAACCGTACCTACCGAATGTAACAAATTTCTGTGACGACATCGTCTTAGAGCGGTGTCCACGCGGTCGAGTCGCGCATCATGCTATGTTAATGTTGAAATTCCTATTTATCACATAACAGCGCGTACACCGCGCGGATGCTGTGCGACTACGCGGTCTGCGCGAGGACATCAATGCTGTCTCTAATTTAAAGCGTAGTGGTCAAAAATTAGAAAGTATTTTGCTGTGACAACGTGGTGTCTAGACAGGCAGACAGGCATAGGCATACGCAGTCGGCACGTGCCAAACATATTCAGTTCGTGCGAAATTCGACATATATAAAGGCGTCCTTACGGAAAAACTGATTGTGTGTAGGGGTCAGGTAGGTGAAGATGTCGCCATCACTTGTTTACTAATTGCTCTGTTCTTTAGATGCTTTTCAGTGACTAGAGCAACCAGTGCTTATGCCACTCTTTTGAATTATTTACACACTCATAATCAACATAATATATAACTATGTATGTACATATATTATTTACTAATATGTACCTACTTACACTAATATAAAATTAAAATAAGTTGATCACATATTAAGAAAATTAATTCCATAAAGTGATCACTTATTTATTCAGTTAAAGTAATGATAAGCTGATGATAAGGTAACAGCTTACTATCAGCTTAGTCAGTAAGGTTGGAAAGCCAAAGTTGTCACCTAGTAAATGAAAATAGAAGTGCTTCATTCAAATAACCTTGAACGCAAAAATCTTAAATATCTACACTTAGTATAACCTACTATTTCAAATCTCCCTCATTCTTCCAAAAAATTTGTTTGTTTCCCTAAACCCTATAAGATTAATTAATAATGAAATTTTAAACCATTTTAACGTTAGTCGTTAAAATGGTTTAAAATTGAAATTTTAAACCATTTTAACGATCAACCAAAACCAAACTTAAAGACTCATTATTACTGTTTGACTACAAAAATAGGTTTTCATGTACGTGTAATACCCTAATAAAGTATCTACCATTTTATATTACTAGAGGTGTAACAAAAATATAAATCTATCTATCGATCGATCTAATTAATCAGAAAATGTATATATTTCAGTTTCTTTCTTTGACCGAATCCGTTAATTTGTCGATCTAAGTTAATTGTTATTATTACGTACAAAGTGACTATTCTTTTATTCACAAAGGTATTTATTTTAATTAAAAAAATAATTTGGTTTTAGTCCCGCGCCCTTTATATAAATAACAGAGCAGGCATAAGGCACGAGATATTGAGATTAGGTTACATAAAACTAATTCCAAAAGTCGATTGACAGAAATATCACATTTTTAATTCCGTATTTCATTCCCAAGCTTCGGCAGGAAATATATATATTTTTTTAATAAGACGAGGTCAAGGAAAAATGTCAAAACAAGATATCTTTCAAAAGTATATAACGCTGACTAAAGATTGGATTCTTAAAGTGTTTTTCGAGACGCTCAAAGGGAATTGTGACACAATAATACGAGTATTATCTACTTTACTCAACAGTTATTACCTTTACATGTAGAAATATTATATTTCCGATATTCGTAGTGGATAAGGGAGTTCCAAGTTGATACTTATGTGCTGTTGTTATCATTATCACTTAAGTGGGGTTTTGACTCGAGTGGAGTGTAGAAGAGAGGAGATTTTTTTTTTGTAATGAGGTATCAGGAAAACTTAAGTCTTTTGAACCACGTTGTATAATAAAATTATTAGTTATTCTGCTTTGGAAATATATTAATATATAAATAAATATCTAGTAGTGTGTATTACCCTGCTGAAGACTAAAACAAGAATGGCTAAAACAAATATGAAAATCGAGTTCTAATTCAATATCAAGTATTTATTCTGCTCGCTAACTACAACCCTTTAATCTGACATTAATTTCATATTTATATATAATGGTATAACAGCCGGGATGACTATTACCGATAATATCAATAAATTAAAAAAGTGAGATAATGTGGATATAGTTTTATCACGGTGGTATTTCTGAGAATAACGGTATTACAGTGGGGTAATTTTGATGATCCCTTCCGATTAGCAGATTCGGGTAATAGAGAAATGTTGAATTAAATTATTTACTTAAGGCGCTAACAAATCAAATCACATCTTCAAATTTCAGGATGCCGAAAATTCTTGTATTCGTACTTACAATAATATCAATTCGTTTTCATAATAAACGTAAAACTTTCTTATATATGGTTTCTGATCAGCTATCTATAAAACCCAAAACTAACTAACATGAATAGATTATGGCCGGTACTTGACTCACGTCTTTCTACGACTAATCATGCTCAGGCTAGGATACACAAATAGCAATGAAAGCATGCTGACCTATTTAAACCGGTTGTCTATTGTTTACCCGAAGATTATATACCATAATCATCATATTCCCGAATTTCATTTGCCCAAATGTTTTGTTTGCCCTAAAAGACATTCGACATACTTTTAATTGCCCGAAACTTAGATACCATAAGATACGAGTGCCATACATATTGTTTTTCATATTTTTAATTGCCATAATAATTATTAGACATAATATTTAAACGCCGTAATGATTATTAGACATAATATTTAAACGCCGTAATGATTATTAGACATAATATTTAAGTTTAATGGTCACAGTTCTAACCTAACTCAAATGGCACCTAACCAAACTACTTCTGGATGGTTTATAAAAAAATAACCACGAAGGGGATGGCGGGGTCTATTCGCTCGCTTCGCTCTCTCAAACGACCCCGCCATCCCCTTCTAACCTAACCTATCCGAGTCGGGGTGCCCTAAAGTCCCGATTGCATCCAGTTTCTCCTGATATAACAACCGTTACACACCCAAAGTCGATGGCAAATGATGTTATGGCATATGATAATTAGGGCATGTGATAATTAGGGCTTACAATGATTATGACAAATGATGTTATGGTTAGTGACTTTATGGGAAACAAAGCTTCTAGCACGTGACTAATATAGCAAATAAGAGTAGGGCAAATAAAATTCGGGCAAACGGCGGTATACCATTTAAACCTATCTATGGATTACACAAATAATTATGTGGAAGGTTGTGGAATGCATTACCTATAGAAATAAGAAAGGCTCAAACTGTAAACGCCTTCAAAGCAATGGTGAAAAGTCACTACCTAACCTTATAGCTCCATCAAGAGGTATACTGAATTCATGTGACACTTTATCGTTATCATGTTTATTTGCAGAATATTGGTATGTATTTTCTCAGCATTTAATGTTATTGCTTCGGTATATATGAAAATATATGTATGTATAGATATATATATATATATATATATATATATATATATATATATATATATATTTGTATATTTATATATGTATATTGTATGCTTATATGTGTGTGTATATATGTAGTACACCGACAACTACTACTAAATTCTGCCACTAAATCCATCCTAAGGTTGTCTGGTAGAGATCGCTCTTAGCGATAAGACCGCCCATTGTGCATAACATTAATATCAATCATTGTAGTTTAATGTATTATGGTGTACAATAAAGAATATTCTATTCTATTCTATTCTATGTGATTGAACTCCTAACTATAGACGCGGTATTTTTTGAGATGACCGCTGAGTCATCCATGTATCTCATCTCATCTTTCCAACTGAATCTATGTGTACTTTATACTTTCAGTAATCCTCTCTTAAAGTGGTTTCATTTGATTACCTAACGACTTATTTTTTTACCAAATATAGGATGGCTGTTACAAAATGTATTGGGTTCTTTGTCTTACGCAGTATTTTTTTTTCTACAGCTATCTTTACATCAATTACCAACAAAAAACATTGATTTGTTACTTGTTTTTGCCACTTTTGAAAATTTATTTTATTTTATAATTTACATAATCGGAATACAATATTTTAAGTTTTTTTATAACGTGGGGACCTACATGGGTCGTCACCCCACCGGGGTTGCAATGGGGTGGTATGTCGAACTCGTACCAACAGTTAAAAACTACAGTTTTCCGTCACAGTCCTTTTAGTACCAGAGCTGCAGGTGTACCCTTGGAATGATATACCTGTGAACCCAGGCATAGGTTAATTTTCGTCTAGTTTGCTAAACTGTAATTACTAAACTAAAAATTATAATGTAATAAACAGTCTCGAAACCACCGATATAAACTATGAAAATCACTAACTAACAGTAACTGCCAAGTTGTTTGTACCTCTGTTCACACTCAAGTCAAGGTTTCATCTTATTTCTACCCTTTTATAATGCCACCATTCGTTAATATTTATCAATCGACCAATAGTATTACGTTACCGGCATAACCAGTGAAAATAATGTCTATTAACTTATTTTTATTAAATGGTGAACTGTGTTATCATCTATTATAGTTTGTCCTTATTTTTAATAAAATAAATAAGAGTTTTTAATGTGGGGACAACACGGCCCTCCTGCGTACGCATCCGTCCCGGATAGCGTCTTGGTGTGGTGTGGTTGCTGAGGACAAATTATTTACCATTAGCTTGTATCTATTTCAATATATTTATTTGCATCGATCATTTTTTTTTATAAACAGCAACGAGGGCTCTTCCATCTACTATTCCATCGACGGCCAGTAGATAAAGAGCTTCCCGCTTCATTTAGACAAACCCTGGACACTACTAGAACCTTAATGCTTACATAACTGTTCCATCGGCGGTCAGTTATACAGCCAATGTTAAGACTCGAAGTTTACCCTAGGCGATGCCTTTGGCCAACCCTAGTTGCATATCACAACAAGTCTTAACACCTGGCTGTGAGAATTTACTCGTGCGTGTATAAATATTCCATCGGCGGTAAGTTATACAGCCAGCGTCAAACACCCGAAGCTTCCCCTAGGCGATGCCTTTGGCCAACCCTAGTTGCATATCACAACGGGTCTTAACGTCCGACTTTACACGAGTAAATTCCGCATATAGGTTACCCAGTATTGTCCGAAGCAAATGTACTAGACTAAATATCATACATATTTTGTTATGTTCTCATTCCTCACTCTTAAATCTATTATCATACATACTTCTCTCAAATATCAATCAACAATATTATGATAGTCATAATTATGTAGTAGGCAAATTTTACAAATACAAATTTATAAATACCGGACAACATCCTGGTCCATCCAATTTCAGGTGGTCTTTATCCAGTTCTGCTAATTTAGTCCAAGGTATCTATATTTAAACACATGTTCTTAATGTTTGATAGCCACTGGTTCGTTTTATGCCTGACCACGTTTTTCGACGTGGTTATACTTCCTTTTCCTGTGAAGCTCGGCCTGGCCTGACTTTAAGTGTGTAATAAAACATTAGCACCTAGCAATTGCACTGATAAAAACTAATTCTTTCTTTTCTTGCTTGATATCAGCGGAGAACAGGCACTAATAGTAATTCTGCTTAAAGCGTTAATAGACTACTTTTGCGAAACTAGAGAGTATATATCTACTTTTAAAATTATTTAACAGGATTAGGGTGTTCAACACACTTTTTGAGACTACTGCATATATCAACAAAACCAGTTATTAACATCACTTTAAAGGGATATTTAACCATGCTTTATTTTCAATTTTCATCTTAGTAGGTACCTACTACTAATACTTTTGATAAACACTTCGAATTAAAGTCCGAATTATTTTATTTTATTTTTATAAAATTCTTAACGTAATAACTCGTAAACCCATTTTTAACCATTTTGTCATGCAAAAATTAATCCAAGGAATCAAAGTATTAACAGTTATGTTTTTGTGGCAAATAGTTTCTACAAATATAGAAATATTCGAACACCTCATTTTATCCATATACCTTTTTTTTTAGTAAAATACATGTACCTATTGCAATCCGTAGATTTTTTGAGCAAATTAGTAAATTATAAATAATAGTTAAGCTTCCAACTCTAAATTAACCGTAAGAACATCACAATAATGAATCCGATAGTACGAGTATTCGCTTCTATCACATCTACCCACATTAGAATAAACACACACTCGGAAATTACTAATGAAAACGTTTTTGCTTACTGTTAGATGCATACTCATTGCATGCCGATTGCTTGATGAACACCGTGATGAGGACGTTGGGATTTACTAATAGAAAAATCTTGCACAAGAAACTTTTTACACACTAACACTTTTTTTTCTTTCAATTGGGGCGCGTTCTTTATCTCACTTCTGATGTAATAAACAGTCTCGAAACCACTGATATAAACTATGAAAATCACTAACTAACAGTAACTGCCAAGTTGTTTGTACCTCTGTTCACACTCAAGTCAAGGTTTCATCTTATTTCTACCCTTTTATAATGCCACTATTCGTTAATATTTATCAATCGACCAATAGTATTACGTTACCGGCATAACCAGTGAAAATAATGTCTATTAACTTATTTTTATTAAATGGTGAACTGTGTTATCATCTATTATAGTTTGTCCCTATTTTTAATAAAATAAATAAGAGTTTTTAATGTGGCGACAACAAGAATAAACATTACTAATACTATTCTATGGCAAAAAATTACGACAGCAAAGTCACGATTACCGGCAACAAAATATAAACTCCGCACTATCATCGTGAGTATTGTTATATTTTTAAGATGTAATCGAAATACGACCGCCAGGCAATCTCTAGTCTTAATAAATAGGTAATTAGGTTAGTATTAATTTAGTGTTTATTCGTACTTAAGTAATAAAGTACTTACAAACAGCACCAATCTTTGCTGAGGGTATCATTAGTAAAGATGTTTGAACATATTCGTCTTTTTTTAATTTCTTATTAAAATACTAATAAATGAGAAATTGTCAGTTAGCATTATTACGATTACATTATTTTTCTCTTGTTATCTAGCTACAACAAACAACGAACAAAAGTTATTGGTCTGTCTTGAGAAAACAAAACTTATCCACTTAAAAGTTTTACGGTCTCAATAAAATAATATTTACAAACAGTTACAAATAAATATAAAGAAAGATAAATAAGCGACAAAGATAAGTTGTAAGTGAATTTTGGCAATTATGGAAGATTTGTTATAATTTAAACTTCTGTACTTCTGTAGCTTGTGCACATATTTTACATATAAAATAGAAAAACACACATATACCATTAAATTTTTTTCACTCAATTACATAATCAGTTTGTCGATTAGATTAATCATGGTCAGGGTTGCACAGTCGACGAAAAATTGTGCTGAGCTAAAGGCTCTATAAATGAGACAGCATAAGATATAAAATGACAAATGAGTATTTTTAAGTAGGTTAATTCAATATCTTAGGAATAACTTACAAAATGATGAGTGTACAATGTACAAATTATGTTGAATTTATTTAATCTAACTTAGAATGTTCCTCAAGAGTATTACATAACTTGTAAATGAAGTAAAAGTTTTAGGCATAAAGATTTTATAACATTGTCTATTTTCAGTGGACTGTATTTCATATTCGTTTTTAGGGTTTCGAACCTGGAAAAGAAAAAACGGAACCCTTATAGGATCACTTTGTTGTCCGTCCGTCCGAACGTCTGTCTGTCTGTAAAGACCCTTTTTCTCAGGAACGCGTGGAGGTATATATCTAATACTCAGATCTACTGTCCCTTAGACCTGTGAAAAAGTCAACTCCAGCGCAATCAAAAGATACAGCTGTTTATGCTGCAAATTTCAGCAAATTTTCGACACTTGCAAGGGAATCAAAACCTAGAGGGTACTTCCCGTGAACTCAGAATCTTGTTCGAAGCAACGTCTTATAGCACAGATAAAAAACAGCGAAAACCGTATATTTTTAGTTACATCATATAATAAAAATATTTTACGGAACCCTCGGTGCGCGAGTCCGACTCGCACTTGGCTTGGTTTTATTTATAGCAATTGACAATCAATGTAAAACAAAAATTTGGTACATAAATTTATGATAAATTATTTCTTACTTTAATTAGTAATACACTATTGTACAGCCCAATATGAAAAAGCCCAGCAACAAGGAAAGGATATACGACTTTTTTTTAGGGCTTCAACGGACTTCATACGGGTACGTATGCCACACGATTCTCAAGGTGTTAAGAATGGTCAGCCATCCTAAGACCGACCTGGCTAGTATTACTTAACCTTGCAATGTGCTATCCTATTCGATTACCACTTAGCCACGAGCCCCTCAGCATCGGGGTACTTTTATAAAAAAAATGCTAATAAAACGTCAAAAACTAAAACAGATCAGATATGTTTTATTATTTACTAGATTACCCGACAGACGTTGTCCTGTGTTAGCTATGAATACTAAACAACCGTGCCAACTGTCAAAGGACTGAGAGTTATGTGGAAAGCGCTAAGGTTAAAAGTTAATGTGGTCTTTCTTAACTGTTTCATTCGTAAGAACCTTCTCCTCACAATAACAAACACACACAAAAAAAAGAATTAGCGAAGCCGGTGTAGCCGTTCACGCGTGATGCTGTAACCAAGGGAAATAGGGATTAATTTTTAAATATAGATAATAAACAACTCTTAATATTACTACTATAAGCATATTAACTAATAAGAAAAAAGATATCAACATATTTTTTATTTAGATTTTGAGCCTTACTTGGGAAATATCTCTCGATACAGAAAACCGCTGCTTAGTTTTCGGATAAGGATAGACTTGGCGACGCATCTTATTTGTATAAAAAAACCACAACTACATTATACTCTTTTTACACAACTAAGCGTACATCGCGGCGGCGTCTGTGATGTTAACGCTGATAAAAGAGAACAATATAAAACCATCAAGAATACTTCGTTGTTCATACTGCTTATGTATATACACATATGTAGGACAACCTATGACATATGTCTATAAACAAAGTGCGAATTCAGCGTTTGTATTAAGTACGTAATCCAATGAAAGGGAGTACAACCATAGCTATGTATTGGATATAAAAACCCTCTGTAGAATAAGCAAATTTTAAGTCCATTTCATAAATATTTGTAGCTTGTACTAATGCCATTGGCCAAAAATTTACTTCAAAGAGATAGGGGGTTACGAAAGCGAGCGTCATTTTGTAAATTACTTCATATTCGTTTTAATGGATGTGAACTTGGTTCCATATTTCAATAGAACACTTCGTTTTGCGTGTTTGCTTCTTAGAACCTTTTTCTCAGGAATGCGTAGAGGTATCAAGTTGAAATTAATGGTAAATAAGTAGTAGGTCTACAATCAATTTTAGCAACAGCTTTGAGCAATAATGCAAGCAACGGAATAAAAATACGGCCATAATTATATATTACTTATTTTGATAGGCGTAAGGAAATAAGTACCTTTGTTTTTTTATAACGAGGTAGGAGACCTTCATGGATGTCCTCCGCCCTTGGGGGGTTGGTTTGTTCCACTGCTTGCCCATGATCGGGGGAGCGAGAATCGCCATTGTATTCTTCCGCAAAAGGAAATTAGTACCTGTAACATTACTTCTCGTTAACATTTATAGAATCCTTAAATTTGGGAAGATTTTGATTTAAATCGAAGAGTAAATTAAAGACGAGTTTTTTTTTGTTTTTTTGTAATTTCTGATTACTTCACAATAGATATTATTTAAAGACTACATAGTGGAAGAGCTTTGGCACGCATGGCCCGACTCTACCAGAATGATAAAACTGCCTCATAGAAAAAGGTAGTAAACCAATGATTGTGTTGTGTTTCGACGAGTGAGTGAGGTTACCGGAGGCTCTAACCCTTCCCTCTCCCCCTCTTCACCCCTCTAACCACTCCCTCCCTTCCCCTACTATCACCTGAAAGGTCGGCAACGCACTTGTGTCTCTTGAGTTGCAGGTGCCCATGGGCGGCGGTAGTCACGTACCATCTGATGACCCGTCTGCGCGTTTGCCCGTTATCGTGTGAAAAAAGAAATTACACTTAGCAAATTTTCGTTTTTAGTTGGAAATTTCCGTAAACCGTATCTATAGCTTATGAATTTCGGTGAGTTAATACTACCACTATTCCCAATTTATACCTCTGTAATTTATGAGCTCAACATATTACTTTTTCTTTCCTTCACAGTTCAAGTTTTGATAAAAAAAAACATGTTAAACTCTCATACATTTTTATGAGCGGCATTATAGTAGATAAATCAAAAACACATTTTTTCATGGTTCCCTACGTCCTTATGATAAAACGGAACCCTTATAGGACCACTCGTGCGACTGTCCGTCAATCTGACACAGGTAACGTGCTCCAAGTCTAATTTGTCTAACTAATATACCATCCGATTAAATTGAAGTTTGGTACACATATCAATTTCTGAGACACAGTATTAACAACGTAAATAAATGAATTTTTAATATGGGGGTCACTTTTAGGATCCAAGTTAG
Source organism: Callimorpha dominula (assembly GCA_949752705.1). Classification (NCBI taxonomy): domain Eukaryota; kingdom Metazoa; phylum Arthropoda; class Insecta; order Lepidoptera; family Erebidae; genus Callimorpha; species Callimorpha dominula. Next base: position 14,872,279 of record OX457005.1, read on the forward strand.
AAATATATGAAACTTTACTATTCTCCTCCAATCTCTCCCCGAACTACTGAGCCTAAACTTTTGAAAAAACCTATAGGAAGTTTTAAAATAACATGGTGACTTCCTCAATATTGTGTATACAAACTAACATTTGCCATGCATCGTGTGCCTAAAATGGTTGAGCCGTTAAAGGATATTATTAATCATAAATAGTAACCACCTCTCTAACGTTAAATCTATATTAAATGAACAAATCCACATAGAGAAGCTAGTTTATCATTTGTAAATAAAGCAATCGACACATTCTCTTTCCGTCCTCTTTGATGTTGTAACATGTGCCGGTGAGGCTTCGTACGCGATAAGATTTTTTGATTACCTACCTAACTCGAAGATTCTCGAACACTCACATACCTCCATATATCTTACATATTTTACACATATGTTATATAAGCAATATCCGTTGAGTGGCTTTTTGGATAAATGGGAATTTCTCAGAAGATCGCGTGCCTTTCCGTGGCAAAAATGTATGTCGGTATATTCTGAGTATATGTAAAAAGGCGATGATTTTATTTTCTAAATTATGGGCAAAAATCGTAAATGAAGTGGTTTGATAACGTAAATTATTATTGTTCTATAATCTAAGCATAATTGTACATTTAAAAACATTATTATGGTACTATTAATGTAAGATATTTAAAACAGTGTGTTAATACCATATTTTTTTATTATTTTAGATAGTTGAAGACCCTTACAATATTTAATTAGGCTGACTTGATTGGCTCTTACTTTTAATGTTCGACTCAAATCTGGATATACCAACTTTACTATTGGCTTGTCTTACTTTTTATGAGTTAAACAGTACCCAAATATTTATAGACGAAGAAATATCTTCAAGGTGTTCTCCAACGGAAGACTTTCTTTACATATCGTGATGTATCATTATAGAACAGTTCAAGCTCGATGTGAGACTGTTTAGCGGTAGAGGTAAAGAACAATATACCTGGCAAAATGCACGTAAATTACTACATAATTATTATAAAATGAAGTCTGCAAGTATATAATATTTTTTCGAAATAAGTTAGTTATTTGGAAGACCATATACCGGATAACCAATAACATTACATTCCTTTTTTGAGCAGTCGTGTGAATACTACACAGTTCGTAAACGTTGAAAAATGTCAAATGTTAGTTGTAAAATACATAATATTAAAATTTACATTTGTATGTATTGACCCTAGTCTGTAATACGAGATTAGTATTTTTAATTCAAGAAATAAGTCATTTGAATAAGAAAGTAGGTTTTCTCTGAAAAGATATCAGTAGCTACTTATCAGCAGACAGTTCATTTGTTTCATTTCGCCTTTAGCAGTGTAAAGAAAATAGAACCACATATTTACACTAAACAGCAACAATATTCTATAGTACCTTAATCTAACACGTTAACAATCCTTTGTTGTATAGGAAGTAGAATAATGCGTGCTCGTAGCCATTAAGTAACAGCGTGATAAAATAACGTCTGAATATTTCACCCCTTGAGCACGTTATGTATTAATTTTTATGATATATTTAAATTCTGATATAAACACACACGAACACCACCCGCTACGAAAGCTCTACGTAAAACGTAGCTGCATTTCGTAGCTAATGGACTCGTAACCCTGTTTTCATTTTAACTAATAAGTAATAGGTTTTACAGAGTTAACTTCGTAGTGAAAGATCTGTGGGACCAAATACCTGAAAACAGGACAAATGAAAGTATTTCACGTACATATAATTTATGACTTATGACGGGTTGTTTCAATAAACTAAACTTCTTGCCACCACTAAACCTCTTTTATATTTGCAGCTATTTTGTCTCAAGCTCCAAATCAGGTTCAAAATTAAAACGCTTTCGAACAATTTTTTTTATGGTATAGTCACAAGTGCGTTGCCGCCTTTTAAGGTGGGAATAGGGGAAGAAGGGCGAGAGGGAAAGACGGGAGAGGGTGATTAGAGGGAAGGAGAGGGGGAGAGGGGAAGGCCGGGAGTAGGGGAGAGAGAAGGGTTAGGGCCTCCGGTAACCTCACTCACGCGGCGAAAAGTAATGCAAGCATTGTTTCACTGCCGGTTTTCTGTGAGGCTGTGGTGTCGACCGGAGTCGAGCCGGCCCATACGTGCCGAAGCATGGCTCTCCCACGTAAACTATTTGAACATAAACTAAACCTATTTTTATAAGATTTAGTTGTCAAAAAAATTCAAACACGATTGTTTGGTAGATACAGTTTTGCTTGACATAAACACATATTACAGACATACATTCATTCTGTATCCCCGAAGGCAGAGGCATGTACAACACTTATTTTCTGCTAACCACATTAAAGTGTTATTCACGCATTACGGCACCGTGCAAAGGTATTAAAGATAGGAAAATTTTAAGTATCTTTAACATTTTTGCCATAATGAATATTTAATTAAAGATGTTACCTTAAACCTTATAATTTGCTTACAAATTACCTGGATATATAAGCCCTTAAATTAGATATTTCTTTTAAGGTAAGTGAATCCATATCAAGATATCCTCGAGACAAGACCAAACAAGTTTCTAAGTGAGGTCCAGCTCTGACATATTGTAATGTTCAAACCTCCTTTGAACTTGGTAGAAGCTGGCTTTTAACATAATATTTGAATCTCTATTTGTAATATATATTTGAATTGTATAATTGTTAGAATAAAGAAGAAGAGAAGATGGTGCGACAGAGTGAACGGCTGTCAAGTTGCCGCATCTTTGATTCAAGAAGTTTAATTTTACTGTTCTACTGTTAAAGTATGTAGTTTAGCTTCCACATATAATTATTAACTAGCAGTTCCCGCGCGGCTTATCGGCGTAATTGCATATCTCTATATTTTGCGCGGAACCCTTATTCTTTTTCCAAAATAAATGTAGCCTAAATTACTTCTTATAACACCAGCTTTCTGCCAGTTAAAGTCCCGTGGAAATCGGTCCATCCGTTCCGGAGATTACCCAAAACAAACAGACATACAAAAATTAAAAAAACTGATTTTAGGCATAGGTATCATGTAAATAACTATATGAGCTTAAAAATAAACTATTATTTTGACATTACAAACAGACACTTCAATTTTATTTATATTGATTGATGATTGATGATGATGATGGATTGACATTCCCAGCCTCTATCAATTGATATCCTATTAAGCAAACACCCCTATCTCGAAGTTACCTCTCAGCCAAGCGAGGTCCTTGCAATATATATAAATTATGTGGTCTAGCACCTCCAGAAAGGTAGGCGAAACCCATTTAAACCAATTTATCTTACCTTGATTTATTAAAGGTCTCTTTAATTTAATGGACTCCAAAATATTGGTGCGACCTCCCAAAACGAATTATACCTCCAGAATACGAGAAGGTAATATTATATAAGTTTATTACATTATCGTCTTTATGCTGATAATAATAAGATTTGTAATTATATTCAAATTGATGTGTGCACTGCACGCAAATGGGAAATTTTACGTATAATTACCTTCTACATAAATGTTTATGTAAGTAATTAGATGGAACACGTAGGTAGGTCGACCTCATGATTTAACTTTAGAAGTACTGATTCAGCATATTATGTAGGTAACACAAGAATTTGTTTAGCTTTAGCATCGTTACATACATACGTATTAATAACATAGACGGAACACCTTGGTAAAACCTTCATACATATTTCGATATTATTTTTGTTATAGAAAAAGCAATATTTTTTAATCTGCTGCCATTATAAGCCCTCATTTACGCAATTTAATGAAAATTAACCCTAGTAATAAATACAATAAGAATAAAACTTTAGTTTGTTGTTTAGTTGCTTCGGTGGGCGTTCTAAAAATCCTCATTTAGACAGTTATATTTTGTTTCATGTTTACCAGCTACTGAAGCGACACTACACAGTTACTGCAATTATCTTAACTGAAAAAGCCATAAAAAAATTCCTAATTCATAAATTTATGCAACAGGACCAATTTGGCTTTTTGTTTATGTTATTCTATTATTAGATAAACAAGTAACAAGTACGTGTTTGTATTATAAGAATATATTTAATAAATATTGTAAAGAAAATTCATATTTATTGTGTTACCCAATTAATAAATATAAGTTACCCAAATATTATTTGGGAATGCATATATACAAACATTAACAGTTAACAGCTGTGTCAGCACGTTTTGTAAGCGTTCCGCACGGTGGCACGGTTTCAGTGGCAGCCGCGTCGGATGCGTCTGGTTCACCACAATGAGTGACGTAAAGTACAACCCACCGCGTTTCCGTAATGTAGGCCTCATAGGAAAATATAAGAATCTTAAAAACTCGTCAATTTAAAGATAATGAGATGTTGTCTAAACTCGTTGAGAGGCTGAAAAGAATATGAAATCAGTCAGAGTGATAGCGCATGAAAACACCCTCGTTATAGCAGTGAGGAAAAAATTAACAAGAGGAAAACTCAAGCTCCATTTATAAAAAGGTACGGGACAAGCATTCTTATCGCGTTTATCTACTTTTTTCTGAAAGATGGGTTATGTAACTGGGCTTAAATGTTACTATGATTTGTAATAGCGTTTTTCTTTTTATGTCTGTCTGTATCTAGTAATATTAGTACATATTATAGCGGGTACTGTTTTAAAACGGCTAATGTTCGCCCGGTGGTCGAAATTCAAGCATAAATTATTATGTTGAATTTGAAAACAATCATTTTTAAAAAAGTTATGAATATCATTCTAGATCACTAAAGCTCATAAATATGTACTAAATAAAAAAATAACATCCGTTGACAAACAGAAGAAACAAAATGATTCTTAACTATTTATATCTTTGCCTAATTAATAGAAGAAAATATTACGGTAAGTACCTATTAAATGTAATCACGTCGTTAACTAGCACCGCTTCTGGTGTTATGGGTTTTATTCCCATGCATGCTTAGGCAGAGCTCTTTTCAGACGTCCTACTAGTGAAAATGTCAATGGGAAATCATGTTACCTCATGGTGTGTACGCCTAATAGACTATTGTATTAGACGTACAAGCCATGAGATAACTCTCTCTCACATATAACAGTTTGTAAGATTGACAAAACATGAATTATAATCGATGCATTATGTGATCTAAATACAGGGTGTATCACTAAAAGGAACACAACAATGGAACACTCACTTTAATTTTAATGTATTTTCTTAGTAACGGAATGAAAATTTCCCAAAGTGAAAACATACTCGTAAGTACGAATTTAAAATCTTTAACTTAACACATTCCATTCTGCTTTTATAGAAGGTAAAATACCTGGAAATTCAAACAAACATAACTTTAATAGTTTTTTTTTTCAAAAAATATTTCAAGTGATTCAAGTAATCGTTTAACTTATCTTGCTTCTTCTGTCTTAATCGAATTAAGAAACCAGTAATAAGAAATGATGACAAAGACTTCACTAATAATGCTTAAAATGGGGGTGATTACGAGTGCGTATATTGCATGTACGTTTAATTTACGTTTATTACCAAAATTTTAGACTTTAGAAGATCTTTAACTTGAACTCGAAGTAATTTCAGTCAACAGTTTAAAATCATCATAACCGCTTGCCGTGCCCAGCCGCAGTACGAAGCTTTGGTAGTATGCTGAAACCGAAAAGCTGCATTACAATCACATTGTACTGGTGTTATTATTGGTTGTACCCAATTCAATATAAAGTGTTATTTCCCCATGAATGGCTGGTTGTATCCAATTACCCTGTGTTGTTTCCCCTGACTAAGTTGAATGTGTACGTGTTCTCAAAAACATTGCTAGCTCTTGTACCATTTGTTTGTTTGTTATGCTTTTACGCATTAACTACTCAACTGATCATCATGTAATTTGTCAGCAGTCCAGAAAGAGACATGGGGTACCTTTTATTCAGATAAAAAAGAGCTATTTGCGAGGAATACTGTATGCATATATTAATTTACAAAATCTACATTGTAAAACAATGAAGAAAAGCTAGTTATGAATAATAGATGGATGACATGGTCTCGCGACCAACATGACCATGTATTAATCCAAAAAAGAATCATTAAAATGCCAAATCATTTTCAAAGCGGCTAGCAAAGGTTACTAGTTGAATGTTAGTCGCACAGTCATGTAACTGTGCGACTAACATTCAACTAGTAACCTTTTGTTACGTGTTTGATTTACTAGCTACGGCTGGCAACTGGTACTGGAATTGGATTTGCAATATAGTATTCTTACTTTTAGATATCTATGTTAATGACTGATCATGTGATTTTTCAAAAACGGGGCATTCATTTTAAATACGCAAAAACAACATCGAAAACTCTAAATTAAAATAAATCTATTTTAGTGCGAATACAGTCAAAATCTTTGAAGTACCTAAAGTACTCCAAAAGTCTGTGATTAAGTCCAGTGTAAACTGGTTGAAACGTGAGCAGTTGTAAGGCCCAAATATCGAGATAATTCCTGTAATTCCTTTAAAAGATATTATTACGGTAGTAAATGCCACATTTAGGTACGACTTCGAAAATGACGTAGACAGTGTCAGCTAAAACAGGTGGCTCTTGTATCATTGCTATGCTGGTATAAGATAATATGCTTATTCAGGGGCTAGTAATAAATTGTGGTTACTTTCTTTTCCATTGCAACAGGTTGCTGGTAAAAGGTACTATCATCATAAGTAAAGAGCTCACAACTGTAACCCTTCTTGGCTATTGTGCATACACTCAACACTAGTTTATTTCTAAAGTATGCTTATTATCACATGGTAATAAGCTTACTTTAGTAATGAAGTAGATGAAATGAGTAGGTATGTAGTATAATTGCATACGATTATGTTATTTAATTCAAATTAATGGTTGCAAAGCAATAATCGTAAGTCGGTTGTTTATTGCTGTCATGCACGTTCATGTGTAAGTTTAGACAGAATAGTGTTCACTTCAAACCTATATGAATTTTGTTGCTATTATTTGAGAATCGAGAGAGATTACACATATTTTGTTTAAAGAAATGAAAAATAAAGCAGTTTTATAATAATTATATTTAAGAATTAATGAATGATTGAAACAATTGAATTTGGAGTATATTTGTCACCATAACAATTATATCCTAGATTACCACATAAAAACATACGGGAGCTATGGTATGGAACAAGGTTGTGAGTAATTTTATTTATCAAAAAAATGAAAGTTGTTAATGTTTGATCATGATTTTTACGGCCACTAGAAAGTGCAAAAAGTGAAATAAAACTTATTCAATTGCAAAAGTGTTAGCTACTGTATTTAAAAAAAAAAACAATTTAAATCCATCTGGGAAAAAAAAAACTGCATCATACACAAAAAGAATGCAGTTCTTTTGAGCTTGAGTACTTTTTTTATGACATATAAACTGACAGTCGAAATATTAACATGTAAGGACATTTATGAACTTCAATCTCTTCTATACACGTGTCTGCAAACATACCCACATATATATTATATATTGATTAATACTTTTCTATCACACACTCATCTATAAACCGAAGCTTAACAGTCCATCAAGGTCAATACACATTTTTGTTTATATTTTAATAATTATATAGAATGTGTACAAGAGGCCTTATTTTAACGATTCTTCAGCCTTTATGTTCAAGTTTTAATTACACCCTATTCCAAACATTCTGTTTTTAATCCGGTACGATGTACGATAATAATTGATATTGAGTACACATCAATTATATTTTTTGGGATATAAATTTTTATTCAATTTATACCAAAAGCTGATGGTTGTTAAAGAAAAGTTTGTTGAATTGGAATTTTCACAGTACTTTAAACATAGTTAAGGGTGAACGAGTACAACAACACATAAATAAGTATATTTAAGTTGAAGTTTTAGGACAATACAACATTAAAAAATATATTTATAGTGCTATTGTGAAGGTAAAAATCGTTGTTCTAAATTGGAATGCGGTTGCTTTGAAGTTTATACCCAATTTAAATATTTTTTTTTTTTGGCATCCGAAATACGCGGGCCGTTTTCGTACTCGCGCCAAAATTGGTGAGCTTATTTCAAAGTCGCAATAAACCTTTTTTTTATTTTTTAAACAAAAATTGTTTAAATAAACAAAAATATACAAAATTATTTAAATCAGATGGCATTCGAAATTTAAAATAATACACACTTCCTCAGGTCCCAGTTTCCTTTATTTTGACAAAGAAATTATTCATAATAAACAAATAAAACACTTCTTCTGGAAAATACTAATCGCAAAATAAAAAGGTAACCAAGAAACTAATATAATAACTTTTAATCAACTTTTTCAGATATTTATTTTAATTTTGTCGGTTATTTGTTAATAGTGACCAAAGTCTGACCAAAATGTCAGCTTAATCGTTTGGGTTTAAGGTGTAAGGTAGACATTTGAAACGAATTAAAATTCAGTTGCAGAACTTGTCCGATTTCAATTCAAGGTAGATTAAACTCAAACAAAAGGCTGTTATTAACTAAATAACTAAATTGCAAACAATTATTCATGTAATTTTTTTATCGAAATACATCACAAATCCACTGCGAAAATGAGTATGCGACGAGTCAATCAGCCCGTATATTGATCACCATTCGTTACTTTTAGCTTGTCGTGGAGATTTATGGATACATTACCAGGGCAATACACAATCATCAATATTGTTGAAGGATATTTTAAAAAAACCTCAGAAGAAAATTTCTTTACACAAATTCAAAATCTTGTATATATTTGCCCACGGCTTCATTTGCGTAAATATAGATTTATCTAATTAATCAGTCCAGATATCCATCCTAATACCCTCTGCACCCCTGACAACGTCTATACAACATGTCATTATGGCGTGAAAACTTAACAAACAAACAAACATTCACATATAATATTATTATTAGGACTAGTTAGGATTCATAACAATTGTTTAACAAAGTTATTTATACTACAAACAGTATATTGCGGATTTAACGCTAAGCATCGCAATTGTTACTGAAGGGATCTCATCGATACAAATAACTAAAATTTAAATGTCTGTTTTGAATGTCAAAATAATTGTTTTTTTAAGCTCTTACAGTTATTTGCACGATACCTATGCCTAAAATCAGTTTGTAAAATTTTTATTCGTCTGAAATCCGGAACGGGTAGACTGATTTCCACGGGTCTTTCACTGGCAGATAGCTGGTGTTATAAAGAGTAACTAAGGCTACTTTTATTTTAGAAAAAGAATTAGTATTCCGTACAAAATACATAAATATGTACAAGCGATCGAAGCTTTGCGGGAACTTCTAGTAATAAATAATATATCAATAAAATGGTAGTATTCAAAATATTTACTAATATTATCATGAAGGTCATCGATCTATAGTGAAGAAAAAAAAACATTAAGGCCACGAATAGAAAAGCTATACCTTCTTTTATAACGCAATAAGTACACTAACATGGATCGATTAAGTATTTATTTCATAAAAGTCTTCCTTTGTCCTGCACACAATTGAGTTTGTGGACGTAGCGTTATAAGAGGATTCTGTACATTCCAATCCATACTCCTAAGGCCTGTGCCACCCTGACCTATACACCGAACCCGATCACTTCGATTAAGAAATGTTGTTTCAGACCGGTCCATAAATCGGGTGAACAATTACAAAGACGCCTCTTAGTGTTTAAAATTAATATCACAATTTCCGATCGTCCTAGCAAACCAAATTTAAAGTAATTACAATCAAAACTTTTGAGAAACTGAACTAACTTGAAACTTATATTGGAATCACTTTCCATCAATCATTACAGTGTTTCAATCAATCAGTTAGCCTCAGTTAGTCCACTGCTGGACATAGGCCTCTCCCAATGTGCGCAAGAGCACCCGGTCCTCCGCCTTCCGTATCCAGTCCCTCCCAGCTACCTTCCTCAGCTACAGTGTTTGGAGCTTATCAATTACATATTCTTACAATAAGATTCCTGTGTGTATAGTAAATAAATAGGCAGTGAGCCAAACATTTTTCAATAAATTCGGATCATTAGACGAAAGCGTATTAAACGACTTATCGGAATCAGAATGTAATAGGTCAAATATACATCTACTAGTTACTTATGTGTATGAATGTGAGAGTATTAACACTAAAGGTTTATATAAAATACGAAATAGTTTCACCAAATGAGTTAGACAGGTTTTACACAGAAAGGCAAACAACTTATAAAATAGAGGTAACGGTAATGACTAGTTATTAACGAAACACCTTTATTTAGATGCTGAAGATATTTGACGATAAAAAAGTCGAAATTACTTGGTATTTGTAACATATATATCTGGTCCTAGAGTTATTGATATTCCATGTTATTTTACTACATAGATAGAGAATTGTGCAGTACAGCTATTGTGTTAGCTCCTGACGTTTTATTTAATTGCCACACGAGATTTATTTTGGATAAACTGGTAAAATTGCTAAAGGTTAAATTTAACGAACACAAAATATATTCACATTCTAAACTTTATCTCTCTCTCTCTCTCTCTCTCTCTACATAAAACTAGGACCTTAATAAATTGTACCTTCTGCAATGCTATAAAACTCTTCATATGCATACTGAATCTTCGTTATATTAGAGATTCATACTATATGCTGTGAGTTAGATCACGATTAATGTTATACGATCATAAGTCATTCAGAAGACAAGTGATAGCGACCTGACACGTTGATTTATATCCCGCAGAACAGTGACTGACTAATGCGGTTATTACAGTGCATCCAATACAACTGTTATCTGTAGTCATCAGAGTCATTTAATAAAATATACATAAGATTTACGCCTGAAACTTAGTCTTACGAGTATGCAACACTAGTACATAGCATTAGTATTACAGAAGTATATTGCTTAAAAAAATGAAAGTGAGGCACTGTAAATATTGAGTCGAGGTATAGAAAGACAGTACTCATAACCGTGTGGAATATAGTTATTTTAGTTAGATATCAAATAAGTTACGATATTACGTCGAATATTACGATGTATTGCACAAAGGGGTTTGAAAATTTAAAAAAACTTTCAACGGAGACCCCGATGCAAATATAGATATTCGTTTTAAAAAATCGTTTTAAATATCCATTTGATAACAAGCTATAGTAAATATTGCCCGCCGATTCGAATATCAAAACATTTCTGTTCCCAAACCGTAATGGAATCTATGTTATTTACGCAGCTATACTACACAGGTCAGGGATTTGGAAAAATAGAATTTCAGTTTCGCCGATTTAGGGTAGCGGGATGTTGTTTACTTTTAAAATTGTTTTATTTCAATTTGTCATGGGTGGTATCAATAGTTTATATTATTCATTCGTTGAAAAATGTACCTATGTTCTCTTTATCAAATAAAACTAGTGGATTAGAATTATAATTACCGCTAAGCCATGTGCTGCTACATTTCAAAAAAATCCGTTAATGTAATAAAAAACGTTATTTATTCTATACAGCTAAAAATGTATTATTATAATCTATTAAGTCATGTATAAATATTGTAATACGTTACATTAAATTATAATTAGACACATAATAATGATGTACTCGTATTATGTGTCTAATTAATTGTTTGATAACAAACACATGAATCCCTTTATCTTCTTATACAAAACACAAAATAGGATAAAGGTAATGTCCACTGTATTTTCTTTTCCTAATGTGTAAATGTACGTGAATTTATGCATTTTGATCTTCATATATTTATTTGTGTCACGCGGGGTCGAACAAAGTAGGAATTCAATTTATTTTCGGTTTTCACGATTTCCCACGAGAATCTGATTTTGTTTTAGAAGCACCAAATCCAATTGAATAAATATTTCACATTTTTTTTTTGTTATGGGAACTTTTTAATTTATGATTTTGATCCTTAGCGAATTCGTATTGACGGCTGGAATCATAAATTTCAAGTAGGTATGGGTACACTGTATCAGCTCCTTCTTTGTTCTACTTGTGTAAACGAGGTGTAAGTAATTTACATTAGATTGAGTATATCTTTTACATAATAAATCGACACAGTGTCCAAAATGCAATGCACTTCAGTAATATAAAGCAATATAATACATACTGTATGTTAATTAAATAATTTTGCAATTTGAGAGACAGATAATAATAGTTAGGTATATTATGGTTACATGATTAATAGTCATAAATGTCATACTATTTTGTAAGGGTCCATCAAGAACAAACATCATTAACTAAATTTACTATACTCGTGTGTTTGTCGATACGGTTTGCATTTTACGGAAAGGGTGTTTTAGATAAAAACAAACCAACAACATGCTTTTAGAGAATAATGGCGTCCGAATAGCGGTTCCTTGATACATTACGAAGCATTTTGATCTTATATGTTTGCAGAGGTCCATAAGCTTTAAAGACAAAGCTTATGGCATCCATATTGGCAGAATTTCATTCGTGCTTTAGACTGAAAATGATTTTTTTGGTGTCAAAACACATTATTAATATTGGCAGTAATACAAATTTATCTTAGCAATGTTCAGTCTTATTTAAACACAATTGAGAATGAATCAAGTCATATTTATAAGATGATTTACTTCTTTTATTTATTTTCCCTTATATTAACCAGAAGAGACAGATATCAGAGTTGACAAAAATGTATCCTTTCGATGTTGACTATAGTAGTTATATTATTAGGTACAGTAGTAGTAGTAAACTAAAATCTAAATAATGAAACTTAATACATTTTGCATTTTCATTACCTATTTTCCCACCCTAAAAGTTCATGCGTGTCTGGCACCGTTTCGAGATATACTCGTGGCGAAGCGAGGTAAAAAAAAATATTCTCCTTCATTATTTTTACAAGATGTCTTCAAAATCAAAATTTATACGTGTACTTTTGCTTTTGTGTTTCAAGTATTTAATTATAGATAGAAATAAATTATATTATTTCAAGTATTACAAAACACAATTAGTATAATCACTATTGCAATTTTCTTGGAAATAAGAATATAATTTATACGTTAAAGCATGTTATTTGATGAATTAGTTAAAAGATACTAATAATGATGAGAGATGAGATGTTATGGAACTGTACAGGATACAGGATTTCTTGGACGTTTTTGATAAACAAAATAAGGCGTGACCGAGGATTGCTCCAATTGTCTCGAGACTTGTATTAACATATAAGTGTACAGTTAATCTATGTTATTCCAAAATCTAATTCTTAGGTTTCAATACCGATTGAAAAAATCTATTACAATTAAACAGACCGCTACATAACTTCACAGTATAGCCTATAAGAACGGTGCAGTAAGAATACAGATCCATCAAATTGAAACACTATTGGTAACTACAAGAAGCGATAACTACAAGACCAAGAAGGACGTCTTTAACTTAACAACTTAATTTTAACTATGCGTGATTGTAACATTGACTTGCTGAGTATTTTAAAGAGAAAAATCATGGGCCCTTATAATCACTTCAATCATCAGATATTTTATATCTTTTTCCATTTGGTACAGTACACCTGTCTACATGAGAACCTATTCCACTATCTCTGTGAAGACAACGGCGGCGCCGTTACATTACCAGCTGCTAGAGGCGATGATGCGTGGAAGGTCTATTTCAACGATATACCTGAGGAGATAGTAGACGAGTTTGCAATGAGATATGGAATTGAAGCCATTTATCAAGCAATGACGTAAGTATATGTAGATGTATTTTTCATAATTGACAGAATATGTTGGCGAAAAAATTGGCAGAATAAATAGTTGGCTATCGAGTTCTAGTTGTCCTCTTAGTGCTTTGATCTTCAAGATCATTCAAGCATCAAGATCTTCAATAATTATGAATTAATTTACTAAAGACAAAAGGAAACAAATTTTTGAAGGGATACCATACACATACATGCAGAAATGTACACATTAACTTTAATGCATATGACGAATAAATATTATTTGAAATCAATAAGAGTCAATTAAATATAGTGTAGGAAATTGTTCTATCTCAAAAGCAAAATGGAAGATAAAAATATAGCAATAAATTAACAGACTACATTTCCAAGTACATTATTAAATACCTTGATGTCTTATTAAATTGTAACTTCTATTTCAGCCACTTTCACTGTCTTTCTACAAAATACCTTTGTGCCGGAGTACCTGCTGTCATGTCTACCTTGCTCGCCAATATTAACGCTTATTATGCTCATACTACGGCCTCGTCCGCGGTATCTGCTTCTGACCGATTCGCTGCATCTAACTTTGGGGTATGCAAATCTTGAATAATCAATTTAATTTATTTGATTATTATAGTTATGTAGTTTTTTTGTCCCTCTCTAATAACTACTTCTTCCTCAAGGCAAAGCCCTTGGGGATGAAAAGAAAATATATTTTTTAATATTTTCTTTCCCTCTTCAATCAGAAAGAGAAGTTTGTCAAACTCCTGGATCAGTTACACAACTCGCTCCGAATCGACTTGTCAATGTACCGCAACAATTTTCCTGCATCAAGTGCTGAGAAACTCATGGATCTTAAGTCTACTGTCGACCTCCTCACCAGTATCACGTTCTTCAGGATGAAGGTATGACTATATATTTAACAAATTTTTGCTGTTATTTGGTAACTTTTGCTTGGAACAAAGGTAACAAATTTCTAGTCTAGTCTCAAGGCAATCAATACACCGGTAATATTTTGTTTATCCCCACCGTACTAAGGGAACTTTATTGTTCAAGTTTTTATTCCAATAGTTTTATTCCAAGCCCTAAACCATCACAATAACAAACCTAATTATTATAGGTACTTGGCATAATAATAAGCTGTTTAAATAAAGAGATTTTATATTTCAGTTCGTCTTTAATCTTTTTACTTCCTATTAGAATACATAAAATCATTCTTGTTTGTTGTTGTTGTTCTCGCTAGTGTTAAAGTAACCTTGACTTTTATATATTACACAACAATGGTCAGCATTCATTTCGGGGTAGATATAATAGTGCCTTTGTCGCCTAACCATTAGTATCATTACACCTGAATACAAAAACTGTCAGTTAATACTTCCGCCTAACTAATTATTTTTAAATGTTCTACAACGAGTTTTTGATCATAATTTATAAGGATTTTTTTTTATTACGCATTGTATTCTGTGTTTTATTATTATTTTTAAGTATTATATATAATTGTATAAAATTGGGACAAGGGTAGGCAGATGATGATGATTATATATAATTGTATTAGATGCCTTGTTTGGCCGTTGACAGAAAATGATGATTTAATTTCATAATATGTATTTTGTTTAAGGTCCAAGAGCTAAGCAGTCCACCCCGAGCCAGTACTGTGGTCAAAGACTGTGTGAAAGCCTGCCTAAGATCAACATATCAGTTTCTGTTTGAAAATTGTTATGAGCTTTACAACAGAGAATTCCAGGTGCGTCTTCAATTATAATATAGTTGAAAACTTAATTTATTCTAACGGTACATATCATTGAAACCAGAAATAAAGAAAAACAAAATATTATTGCACTACCTACGAATCTACTCCTAATACAAGCTACGTGACACCATATAAAGCCACTTTACAAGTATAATATCTATTCTGAGTATATTCTTATTCGGCAGGTGGATCCAAATGAAGCTAAGCGTGATCCAGCCGACCATGGACCACAGTTGGATTCGGTGGATTTCTGGCATAAGTTAATCGCTCTTATCGTATCTGTGATAGAAGAGGACAGGAATAGCTATGCACCTGTTCTAAACCAGTTCCCGCAGGAATTGAATATTGGGCAGGTAAGACCATTAAGCGAGAAATAACTGAATGGTAAAAAAAAACATGTAAATGACATTACTCATAATGCCGGAGCCGATACTACGGCCCAACTCAATAGGTTGCAGTTACACGAATAATAATGTTGCACCATATGTATTTTAGCTGTTCGTGGGCTATATTGAGCATAATTTTTGTTGGTCAATTTGTTATTCATTGATTAAAGTCAGTCCCGGCCACCCGCCGGCCACCGACCTCGGCTTTTGTCACCATTTCGATGTAAAATGTTTCTTGCAACGAAACTCACCGTTAAGTTCAAACCTGTCAACTCAGACAGCCCGTAATGTAGTATGTCTGACATCAACTTACGTGTTGGACGTCTTTGATTTTTGTACCCACAGTTAGAAGGACCACTTTCTTTTCAGTGCTGTACAAGAGTGAAATTGATAATACATTGTTGGCTCTTATAGTAATATCCTATATATTTTATATTTATTACAGCTATCAGCGGCTACGATGTGGTCTTTGTTTGCAGTAGATATGAAGTACGCGTTAGAGGAACACGAACAACATCGTCTTTGTAAATCTTCAGCTTACATGAATTTACATTTCAAGGTAATGTTGATATTAATATCGTACCATTAGGTAGATGTTAGCCGCAAAATAAAATAATTCGTTTACTACGTAATTATTCTAAACAAAGTATTCAAGCTTAAAGTGTAAGACTGTTGTAAAAACTGATTGGCTGACTGTTGTAACCGTTGTATATCCTACATTTTAATAGTTTTAACCTTGCGTTTATTTTTAGGTGAAATGGCTACACACGAACTATGTAAAGGATGTTCCTCCGTACTGCGGCGCCGTGCCAGAATACCCGGCGTGGTTCGAACCCTTCGTTATGCAGTGGCTCAACGAAAACGATGACGTGTCTCTTGAGTACCTCAATGGAGCATTCAACAGAGATAAGAGGGACGGGGTAAGTGATTACGAAAATCATTATAAACATATGATGTACTGATAGAAACTGCATCAGTATAAAGGCAATGTCATACATGGTCTAGACGTCATAGTTTTACAAATTTAAGAAAGATGCTATCCATAGTGTAGCCATACTGTTTTATTAGCTTCACTGTTTTATTAGCGTCACAAAAAACTCGAGAATATTTCTTAACTGGGATGACTTCTATTTAAACGGAGAAAGCGAGTTCACACAAGGCTCTATAAAATCCTGATTTGCAAAATTCTGTTCCAGTTCCAAAAATCCAGCGAACACGCACTCTTCAGCAACTCCGTTGTGGACGTGTTTACGCAACTAACGCAATGCTTCGACGTGGTCTCTAAGCTCGAATGTCCGGATCCTGAAATCTGGAAGCGATACATGAAACGCTTTGCCAAGACCATCGTCAAAGTTTTAGTGGCTTACGCTGACATCGTGAAAAAGGAGTTCCCCGAACATTTGAAGGAGGAGAGAGTGGTATGTTTTTTTTTTAAATAATTCTTACTGTTTCTAATAATGCTTCTTCTTTATACCTCGGAACAAAAGTCACTCTCTTTATCTTCATAAAGCAGAAGAATCTACAAAATGGGTATAATAAACCACGTATTCAGAACGGATAATAATATGGAGATATGCAAAAAAAAAATCTCAATTGATATAATGATATTCTCAATTTACTTCTAGGCATGCATATTGATGAACAACATCCAGCAACTGCGAGTTCAATTGGAAAAGATGTTCGAAGCGATGGGCGGCACTAAGCTGGAGCGGGATGCTGCTGATATTTTACACGATCTGCAACAAAGATTGAACAGTACATTAGATGAACTCGCATCTATGTTTGCTATCAGGTAAAGTTTCTATTCTTGGTATTAACGAAGATCGTAAATTGTTCCTGTCCTAGCGGCCGCTCTAATCGGTGGACGGACATTTGGGTACGCGACTCCAGTCTATTCGAGCTACTGCAGTCTCAATCCCGTTTCCCCATTCGAGACTTGTGGTATCCCTTACCCCTCGCCCTATCCATTTTCCTTACCCCAATTTACCTCTTTTCTTTGTCCCGGTTTAAAACAACTACATTCTCAAGGAGTGTTGGCGTTAGGCAGGCGGCCGGCCATATAAGAAACTAGCCAAAACCCTTTGCACATTGTGCCAACCCCAAACAAAGTTGGGGGAAGGGCAGGAAGACGATGGTGATGAATTGTTATACATCTTTAGTTGTAAGATTACTTAGCTAAAGTGCAGTAAAGGTAAAACAAAGCAAGATTTTTATGTTTTTTTCCTTTAAGTACTAACAATGTTTTTAGTCATTCTCAATGGTCTTTTGCGATCTAAATAAATAAAAAGTTGCAGACAGAAAAATTTACTTTAAATACTTCTACAATAGAACCTTTGCTTTATATGTATAACACAAACTACAGTATTTTTTGACGATATGTCAAATATAAAATTACGTATTACCTACACATTCTGGACGTCATATAAGCAGTTTTACTAGTAAAAACATCTTTATTATCCACACTGATTAAATTTAAAAAAAACTAGTTCTGGTAGTGGGGGTTGGTATTAAACTTTGTGTCAGTTATATGTCTCATTTTAAAATAAGTGAGCTGTGCCACATAATGTATTAGTGTCTGATAAAACACCAAAATAGCCAGCAAACTTACGTGACCAATTAAATTTGTAATCAATCTGTCTGGCAATTTGTATTCACACGTGCCAAAACCCACGCCATAATTGTTAGTTTTGGCAAAATACGAAACGTCTTATTACTATTAATAGAATTGTTCGGTCATAATGTACATTATATGTTGCAGATGGCGACATAATCGTTAACAGGTGTTGTTAGGCTTATTGTCACAGTTTTTATTGACCAAAACAGTGACGGATAAAGAAATACCTTACTTGCATCGTCTTACAAAAGGCACACAGACTCCTTCATGGCCCACAGCTTAGTGTGGTAAAAATGAGTGTCGAGCATTGAGGGCTGAGTCGACGAGCTTTGAAGACTCGAGCGTTTAATGCTGCCGAGCGAAAAGGCTCGGAAGTTTAGTGCTCGAATCGAGTCTCGAAGCGTTATAATTTTAAATTGAGTGTATATTTATTAATAGTTATTCATGCGTTGATTCGAGTGTTTAAGCGCCGACTTGAGCGTTTCTACAATACTACCATATTTTATAATAATTCACTAAAATATATATATATATATATATATATATATTTATATTTACGCATTGAAATCCAACTCAAGCACAAATATCCGCAGCCTGCATTTATAGATTTAAGTACAAAAAAATAGTACTTACGACTTACTCATGGAATACGTTTATGTCGATTGTAACTCTCACAGAAATGCAATGAAGTGTAAATTATTATATTATAGTATTATTATACCGTCAACACATCTAAGCTACATTATAATTCTCAAATCAATTACTGTGTCGAATCTATACATTTTAGTAAGTTTTCTCTGTTTTGGCGGCACCGTGTCATTGTCTTGTAGGTTTAATTGCTGTATTAATACTGATTTAAGTCAGCTGAGATTGCTGCTGGTGAGGACAAAATTTAGACAGGTCATTTAACATCACTAAGTTAGCAAATAAGCATACGACCACACCGTAGCATATGGATAACTCATTAATTCCACGATTTGAGTGTCACAATGGTGACACATCTCATTTCCTTTCAGCTTGGAGACACGTATAACCGCAAGTGTGAAAGAACTTGGGGAACTGCTACAGAAAGTTGGTGGAGGTGGTGCACCTGGAGCGCCACAACCACCTGCTCATCATGAGGCTGATGAAGTGTTGAGGCCACTAATGGATATATTAGTACGTATATAATTATAGTCACTTACAAATGATGTTAATTTAACTATGAAGTACCAAAATGACCAAGCTTTGCTCGATTTTTTTAAGCCCCTGCATACTAAATTTCATGAAAACCGTTTCCTAGATTCAGAATATATATATACAAGAATTACTCGGTTAAAGGTATTAGATATAAAACAATACATAAAGTAATGAATAAATAGTTACTGGGCAGGCCCACTTTTTTAAAAGAATTTAGTAAATAGTGGCCCTCTCAACAACGCAATAGAATAGAAATTATTTTAAATGGCAATATTCTTGTGCGACATGTACGTTCATGTGCAACTTATATAATCTGTTCAATCACAATCACTCTTAGTGCATGACACGTCATATAAACAACAAGTAAACAAGTAAAAAAAACCTAAGATAATCTTAAAGACGGCGATACCGTGGAGTACGACAAGGAGTTCCGGTAGTCCGTTGTATGTCGATGTCGCTATTTATATTTTTTTATGGAGTCTATTCTAAATTTCATAAATTTACAATGTTTTTTTTTATGTGTTCAGGATGGTTCTCTCACAATGTACGCTGAGTCCTGTGAAAAGACTGTTCTCAAACGACTGCTTAAGGAATTGTGGAAGATTGTAATGAAGATATTAGAAAAGACTGTAGTGCTTCCGCCTATGACTGATAAAACGGTAAGATTATTACTTATCCCAGATTTAAATAGATTTATTTCATCCTCAGTAGTACTTTAGGAACCGTATATGTATAAGACATCAATTTAATTAAAGCAATATTACAACAAAAGAGTGATAAAAAAACTATTGAATACCGAATTTTGAGTTCTCAACCCAGATAGCTGAGTATCTGAAAAGTCAGGTTTACTTTCATGTATAAATAAAATACTATAAACTATTTTTACATCTTCAGATGATGCTAAAGAACTTAACAAACAATGCCAAAAATTTGGCAGCAAATGCGAAGATAGAGGACATGACACAACTGTTTAAGAGTACGGTTGGGAAGCAGGATGTTAAGCATGCGCTGTCGGGAGTCATGGATATTTCTAAAGAGGTATGCTTAATATACAAAATACTTATAATAGCTAAAAAATTATATACATATTGTTTAACTTTTGGATCCACTCTTATCGCGGTTTTTATTATTGATTATATCGAAATATCGAATGCCAGTGGAAAGATGTTCAGCCAGGGTCGAGTCTTACACTCTTATATAATAGTTTACCTCATCAATATAATATTTCAAACTGTATACTTATAATAATTATAAGTTATGTATTCTTAAGATATTTTGTCCAAATGCTAACTTAGTTCTGTTTTATTAACAGCATTTGTCAGCCGAGAAGAGTTTAACTCCAAAACAGTGTGCAGTCCTTGACGCTGCCCTAGATACGATCAAGCTATACTTCCATGCAGGCGGTAACGGATTGAAGAAGACCTTCCTCGAGAAGAGTCCAGAGCTGCAGTCACTAAGATACGCGCTCAGTCTTTACACGCAGACTACTGATACACTGATTAGAACCTTTGTAACTAGTCAGCAGAATCAGGGTAAATATACAGAATTTGTGATTGAAAAGTAAAAAGATATCTAAGGTTTTAAAACAACACGGTTGTATCATATATATTACAGATGCTGCTGTGGCCGAAGAAGGCAGCGTTGGTGAAGTATCTCTACAAGTTGATCTATTCACCCATCCCGGCACTGGAGAGCATAAAATCACTGTCAAAGGTAAGTAATAAAAAAATACCTCAAAAAAAAATAACAAAACCAAACATGGTCATTAAAACTTTAATGGATTTGGAAATTAATATATTTACAAATTTTGAAATACATTTTCAGTGGTAGCAGCAAACGACTTGAAGTGGGTGATAGCCAGTGGTATGTTCCGTCCGTTCATTGAAGTGAACCTCATAGGGCCGCATCTAGCTGATAAGAAGCGGAAGTTCGCCACAAAGTCTAAGAGTAACAACTGGAGCCCCAAGTTCAATGAGACTTTTCACTTGTAAGTAAACGCTGGATGCGCTATTATGTAGTGACATTATTAAGCATAGCAGAATTTTCGCTCTATTTGGAAACTGGACTAAAGAATTACTTACTCTTTATAAAATTGTGACCATATAGCATCTTATTATAGTTGAGTACCTACGCTATGCAGATCACTTTAAGAAGTTGATATTCTGTTAGTTTGGAAACTACCCATGATTCTAACACTGGCACTGTCCTGATGTGCAAATTATCTTCTTTCACTGTTGGCAAAAGTACTAGTGATAACCCGATCACGATAAAAAAGAATCTGTAAGCACTTTACTCGTGTAAAGTTCTTACAGATTCTTATATAGGTAGTTTCTATTTGCTTATGCAGGTGAAATAATTTCAAAGACACAAAGGTAGAAGATCTCAATTTGTCATTCATGCCAACATTGCAAAATTTTAGCTGACATATTTTTTGTGTTTTTGTATAGCATAATTATTATTGCTTTATTCTCATGTCATTCCACGACATTTTCCAGTATGGTCAGCGCGACAGAACAGTTGGAATTATTCGAGCTGCACGTTTGTGTACGAGACTACTGTTTTGCACGGGAGGACCGCCTTGTGGGCGTAGCAGTTATGAGGCTCGCTGACATTGCTGAACAGGTAATTGAAGAGGCCCTAATTTGTTCTAACTACATATAAGCACTCACGATCTGGAAATAGTCGTCTATTTATAATTGTGTGCAAATATTTTTATATTAATCTGAAATAATCCCTGACCTTTTTTTCCAGGGCTCATGTGCCTGCTGGCTACCGCTAGGCACCCGAGTTAAGATGGACGAGACTGGCTGGACAATACTGCGGATACTCTCCCAGAGACATAGCGATGAGGTAGCAAGAGAGTTTGTCAAACTCAAGTCAGAGATGAGAGCGGAAGCACCCACTGGAGGCCAAGGGCCTTCGTGAAGCATGTAAATCAAAAACCCCACGTGCAACAGCATTCAACACAACCTAGCAACTCCAAGATTGCGACTGGACTGGTGATCCGGTTGTGATGTTCTTTAGTATTTCTGAACCGTTCATTCAGAGTGCGCGAAGGAGACAGACAAGCGCTTGCGACAGAGGAAGATGACGCCATGGAGTCAGGAAGTGACAGTCGGCGCTCCGGCTCCCGGTCAGTGTGAGTTCTTTTTATTTGATACATCCTCGTCGGAGATGTAATACGTTTTGTAAATAAAATTAACTTCGTTAAGTTACGCGGATAGTAGAATATTTTGCACAAATTCGTAAACTTTAGCAGAAAAGACTGACCGTAGGAAGCCGCGGGCGCCGCGACGTCTGTGTCTCAGAAATTCAGCAAAAACTACATTTTTTTCATCCACGTTGAACAGTACTGAAAAAATATCAATTTTTAAATGGTTAAAGAGTTGATTAGCCTTCTATGCAATATAAAAGAAATCTTTCAAGTTTGTCTTGCAATGGCCAAGTAACTTATTTATGTTTATTTTGATTTACTGAACTTAGTTTTGCTGGGTATCTGACTTCACGGGCGCATCGTTGACCCACGATTAATGTAATAATATTTATATGGACCAAACTGTCGTAAATACGGATGAATTAATCCTTAAACATTAATATTAAAATGCAACATAATTATTTATCTAATTAATCATCTACTCGTTATACATGTACAGTAAAATATATGGCCTTATGTAAATTATTTTGTTCGTTTGTTGGTAAACATTGCTTCTGTCAAGTCGAACGTATAAAAAAGTTGAAGGAGTGTTGTCGAGTGCTATGAAATAAAATGTTTCTGTTTTCTTTCGGTAAATGCGTGGTGTATAGAATTATGCGAAGTAAAAGCATGTTCGTTTAGGTGATGAGTGTTATATAAAATGGAATTAATATAGTCATAGCCGTCGTTCGTTCTTAGATCCTTTACGTGATTCTTTTTGAAGTCGTAATGTTTTCGCATTAGAGTGAATTAACCAGAACAGTATATTTCCAGTTTAAATAAGTTTTAAAATACGTATGTACGTAATCACCAACAGAGTAAATTACTCGTTTTGATTTATTACATGTTTATGTTCATTCTGATTGAAAAACATTATATAAGATATTAAAAAATGAAATTGAATGTGAATAACTTTAAAAAGCATCGCGTATAAAGTGGATCAGCATGTGCGGTATTATCATCCTTTATTAAATAAAAAAAAAACTTATTTTACGTGTCCCGTTTTGAGTGAACTATATTCTATGTGGTCCATACTGTTTACTACAGAAATGTACATAACAATTAGTATATGTATGTTATTATAACTTGTATATCACAATATTTGATCTTAATTTAATAAGCTTGGCCTGTTCGAAGTGTAATCTAAATCTCCAATGTCTTTTTGTATATTATTGAAAATTGTGATATTGTTATAAATATAACGTAACATCATAACTGTCGTGTTTATATATGTTTAATAATTCAAATGTTAATTGTTAAAAATAATTATTTCTAATAATTCATTGTAACATGACATTCCATTTTTGTTATGACTATTTAATAGAAGAGGTATTGTAATCATTCCTCTATTGTTTATACCTACTTGTATTGTTTTTGCGTATTAAAGTAAACATACATTCCATGTTAAGGCCTGAGTGCTCAAAAATAATTTGTTAAGGCTATATTTATGGCAAATAACAATAACGAATCGTTGATTTATTATCATAATAAAAAAAAACTTTTTAAAAATATATCACAGTCTGAAACTCAAAACACAGTGTTTGAAAATCGTCACATAATACATTTTTAGTATGTGTACATTTTCAAGATCATTAAGACTACATAATGATGTAAACATATTTTTTTACTTTTGGTACATACATTTTAACATATCTTAGGTACCTATTTTCCATTTAATTTTTTATTGTACAATTTTTCTACTGATAATAATTATTACCTCTTTCAAATACAAGAAAAAGCTGTCAACATTGTAGTTTTTTTAAAGACGTTCCGGTCTTATTCTCTAAACGCCGTATGACCATAAATTAATAAACATTGATGGTGTTGAAAATGCACACGATGTGTAGATAAGCACATCACAAGCCGACACGGGACATAGATTTTCTAAATATTAGTATTTATCATGGATTACATATCTGTAGATAGAGAATGTGGTTTGTCTAGTCCAAATCTCAATAATATATATTAATTAATTATATATTTACTCGTCTTATTATAATACATAGAAAGATCTTTTATTATTTCTTATTAACATTTCCGAGTTGACTGAATCTGTGTAACTATAGCGTAATAGAAATTTTAAAACCGTATTTGAAAATGTTATTTTGTTTTGTAAATTATGAAAATAATAAATCCATTCAATGTATTAATGTACGCAATGTAATATTTAAATCAAATATTTGAATTAAGAATAGTACATTCTTTGTCCAGAATAACAGTAATAAAAAATAAACGTGTCAAAAAATTGCGAGTGCATTACTGCATTGAATAGAGCTATTTTTACAGAATATTTGGAAATATATAGTGATGCCCATCACATAGAATTTTTTGTGTTATTTAAAAAAAACAAACGTTCTAAATAACAAAATCATTATTGGATCATTCATTTGTAAATAATTACAATTCGTACTTTCACCGAATCGTGAAGGGAAGCCACAATATTGATGGGATCGTGTGATATCTACATAAACCAAAATATATCAGTATTATTTATATTCGTTTGTCGTATTTATATCCAATATTAGTTTTTTTTTTTAACCAGTTAACCCGTTTATGAAGATATTGCGATTCGAGCTAGTATAAAAGAAAAGCGCACAGTATTCATTATAATCTCATCCAATATAATATAATACTAACAAATTGTATTGACACATAAACCTTTACCATTTGACAATACTTGGTAAATATTATTTTGTAAGTGTATAATGTGATCATCACATGCATCGGCATCATTGTAAGTCTGTTACGCTCCAATTCTAGTATTAAATATCACTAACATTGCATACATCTTTGTATAAATGCATATATGTAAATGTTACATGTTTAAACACATTATTGAATTTAGAATTTTTATGAAAAAATAAATAAATATCCGTATTTCAAATATATTTTGTTTGGTTTCATTACACTTATGACTGACACATCCCATATATTGCTTTTTCATTTAAATTTTTATTGAAGACTGGAACATAGAACGACATTGCCTGTAAGAATATGTTAAGATAAATAAGTTAGTGAAATGAAAAATAAGATTAAGAAAAAAGAACTGAAGTAATGAGTTATTACTATGTTTTTATAAATAATCAAAATTAAACTTTCTATAAACATTAATGTTCCCATGGATGGGGAACTAGCATCTTTTTTTTTTTTGCACGTTGAATCACCCAAGTTCATTTTTTACAACTGCGCCCCGCGGTTTCACCTGCGTAAGTCCCGATGGGAATATCAGGATAAAATTATTCTATGTGTTAATCCAGGTGTCCAGCGACCTACATACCAAGTTTCATCGCAATCGGTTCAGTAGTTTTCGCGTGAAAGAGCAAGAAACATCCATATATCCCCACAAACTTTCACCTTTATAATATTAGTAGGATCTTAATGGTTAAGTAACAGTTTTAAGAGCTCATAAAGGTATACAAACAGAATTTCGTGAGGGATTATATTTCTAGGGTGCTTATTCTAGGATACTACACTTTATTATATAAAGGGAAATAGAATAGATAAATAGATCTACAAATGCTCTTTATTTACTTTTTTTTAAATTAGACATGCGGACTAATCAAATGTGAATTCTGAAACCATAAAATTTGGTGGTTATAACTTTAAAGAACATCTCCAGACATTGCACTCTTTTGTATTTCGGCTGTTGCAGATAGTATTTCTTTTTAATAATGTTTGTTTTCTCTATTCATAATAAAAGAACTTAAAATTTTCAAGAAAAAGTTATCATTGCGTAATATATACATAACATGCATAATATAACACGCAACGACCTCGGTTGCTATCTATTGGTCTCAAGTAATATTAACTATACAATACTATAACGTTAAATGGCGATTTGTTTTATATATTATATTAGCATAGAATACACGCATAAGAATATTCCTGTGTCACGGGGGACAAATATTTAAACAACGGACACAAGGAACACCCAGACTCGGGACAAATATTTGTGGATCACACAATTTTTTTGGTCCCGTGTGGGATTTGTACCTACAATATTCAGCGCGGCATAGTGACGATTGGCGTGGCGACCACTTAAACCATTGCGCCATCCGCGCGTAATAAACATACATTTAAGTAAATACTTGTAGTGCAATATTCATTATAATTTCTTAGAAACGAATACAATCTTCAATGTATATCTAAAACTCAAACCAAACAATGGCTTCTACAATTACAATACACAGAAACAGAAGCATTAATCAACTAAAAAGAACCTTTTTTGCAAAACAAAAATACTGTACGTAATTCACTCTATCCATAGAAATATAAGCAGAATTCCAGAAAAAACATCATTACAAATCAGTTAGTATTATTTTAGATTAGACCAATAGATATCAATATATTCAATTATTGGCCCAATTAGATATGAACTAATGCACATGACTGCTTTTTTTTCATGAAACAATTTTATCATGTCAAATATTCGTTTATTCGCATAGGTAAATATTTTTACAAAATCAATAAAAAAGTATTAAATTTAATACTTTGAACCGAAATTGAACTTCGGTGTTAAGGTTCGCCGCAAAATAATAACCTTTGCGCATTTATTTTCTTAAATTGACGTTCCTGTGTTTTCTCTATGCAAATTCTATAAAATTATTTGCATGCAAGACTTCGATTTTCGTAGTTGTTTGACGATCCCAGAGTAACTGGTAGCCGGTTCTTGGCTACGACAATATGTTAACATATGCTATGTCAACGAGCTACTTTACCTCCTAACAGCCAACGAACTGCAGCAATAAATTCACAAATATATTTTAGGGTGGAATGGTTAGGAATACATTTAAAAATAGATTATAGAACGGTTATAAAACAAGAAGATTTCGCCTTTTCTAAATTTCAATACCACACTTATTATGTATCAGATTATTTTCTGTAACACTTGGTGTACAAATAAAGTATTATCTATCTATCTATCTATTTATCACACGACACACACTATCTCTAACAAAATTACATATAAGCTGAAATATTGAAAGATACCCGGTGAAGTTCTTTTACATTTCTAGACCATTCTTCTTTATAAAAAAGATAACTCCCGCATTAGGAATTACTCATGTGTCGCGGGGGACTTTACAAACATACAAACAACGGACACAAAGAACACCCAGACTCGGATGGGAATCGAACCCACGACCTATGGCATAGCAGTCAGGGTCACTAACCACTAGGCCAACTGGCCAGTCATTCATTTTCCGTTCGGTTACATTAGTGTGAAATCTTATGTTACCCCGTGACTACAAAGCTCAGAGCCAAACATTTATTTGTTGCGGGCGTGGACCTTAGTATTGGCGTAATCTGTTAAGTACCCTGATGACATAACGATGACGGCTCCAGGGACCCCTAGCATCTAGGAATCGGCACTGACTTACTAAATACAGCAACGCTCCCAATTAGTGGAACGTATCGAGACGTTACGTTATGTACTGCGAGGAGAACTTCTGTCGACCTCCAGACGGAACGGTTTCACTCGCACTCAGGTGTGTACCCTAACAGTGGTCGCAGGTGGATGAGGCTGGTTTTATGTCCTTCACCCGCAGCAGAATCTCACGTGAATGGTGTGTCTGGATATCGCCCTGTTAGTAGATGGTGCTCGCTTGCTACCCGCGGGCTGACATAAAGTTGCAGTACCGACGGTTCACTCCTTACTCTACTACACTGATGGGTACTTTTCTCACTTATGTTGTTATTCCGGGTGTAAACAATCAAAAGAATATTGTTTTATACGCTCCAACTTGTTTAAGCGCCTGTACATTGTAAAAAAATCCTGCTTAGAAGAAACACCCTTCCAGAAAGAGGTGCTACGTCTATTAAAAGCTACATATTTTCCAACATAAACGCGAACGAAGTCGCATTCACAGCTGGTCCTAACTCATATTATAAATGGGAAAGTGAGTTTGTTGAGCTTTCACTCCTTAACTACTTACCGATCATCGTGAAGTTTTGCAAACACGTTATCAATAGTGCAGAAACGGACATAGGGTACCTTTGGTCCTAAATAAAAGTATTGTTCCCGAGGGATCAAAACCAAAATTAACACAAGAAAAGCCGTGAGCAAAAGCTAGTGGTTTATAAGGAACGCTCAAGGTTATATTAAAAACAGTTTTTCACGTTATCTATTTATTGATAGTGCTGATTTATCTTGCAATGATATGTAATATTATCATTTGCTAAATTTATTCCACGATGCATCACGCTGATAAGTTTTTTAAAATTTTCTTTGATCCACATTATATATTCATTTCAATTTCCTGTTTGTGTATTATAAATATCTACCAACCAATCTTCTTATTTGTGTTGCATTGAGAGATACTAGAATAGAATTTATAGAAAACATACGGTTAAATTAAGAAGCTGAAATCATTACGATCAAATGTCTACGTGGGCGCGTGTGTGTATTGTACACATTCCTAGTTTTGACGTATTCAAATGCAACATTGGAAGATAAATAATACAGTATTACATTTGCGCAGCTCTCATCATAAGCATCCTGAATGATGTCATTACTAGACAAGGTACCTTCCTCTTACCATATATATATATTTTTTATGGAATAGAAAGAAAACGAGCAGACGTCACGTGATGGTAAGTGATTAACGTTGCCCATGGACACCTGCAACTCAAGAGTTACAGGTGCGTTGCCGGCCTTTAAGGTGTGAGTAGAGGAAGGGGAGGGGGTTAGGGTCTTCGGTAATCTCACTTGCACGGCGAAACACAATGCAAGCTTCGCTTCACAGCGGTCTTCTGTGAAACCGAAGCATAACTCTCCATCGATATATGTAGATATTTGTGGTATTTTAATATTTCTAAGTTTAAGTGTTAACACGTGTGTTTTAGTTGAAGTTATTTCCTTATTTACTCTCAGGTTTATTATAGGGAAACTAATATATTTTATATTGAATTGAGTATCAATGTTATCCCTAGACCTGCCATCAAATCTCATAACATCAACAGACAACGGGGGCTGCGGATTGCGGTTGATGATTCGTATGGTATATAGTATAGTGAAACCTCGATATAATGAAGCTAAACTAGGTTGACAAAAGTCGTTAAATTAAGGTAAATATTACTATATATATATATCCCGCAATGATTAAAATCAAAAATAAAGAGGTTTTTGACAAAAGAAAAATTAGACATAAACTTTTACGGGCCGTTTCGGGGGATTTAAAAAAAGCTGTTATATTGAGAAACTCGTTAAAACTAGGTTTGTTATATTAAGGTTTCATTAATTGTAGGCAAAAAACATTACTAATCACTTGATGGTCACTACCAGGACACAATTTCGTAATTTTTTATTGAACTAATGTAGTCTAAAAAGATTGTAAACAATAAAAAAAATGCGATCACATCGAACTTAATCTCGATCAAAATAATAACACTATTACTCTAACAGTGACATCAACAAAGACTGCGCATACTAATATTACAAAGCTGAAGACTGTTTGTTTGGTTGAAAGAAAAAGAATTCGCAGTACTACTAGTTATGCAGTAGTATTACTGCGACATAACTTTTGTATGGTATACGGGGGAAAACGAGCAGACTAGTCCGGGTGACTTGTCTGCTCGTTCGTAGGTGACAACCGCTGCCAATGGACACCTGCAACTCAAGATTTACAAAAGTGCTTTGCCGTAGGTAGGAGTACGCTCTTTTTCTTCTTGAAAGTTTAAAAGTCGTATCGGTCCGGAAATACTGTAGGGGACAATTTGTTTCACAGATTGGTTGCACGTTATGTAGTACATAACTGGTTGTAATGCTATGCTCTCCTGGTAAATCAATAATAATCGCTGAAATACTACATTGACTGATACTTTGTTCGCGAAAAGACAGCTGTGCGCTGCTCGATTGTTGATATATGATAAAATTATACAAAACTTGCGAAATAATATATATTTCTAACGCCTTTGTGACCTCAACTATTGCTGAGAAGCGTGACGCGAACACTAAGGATAATGATTGACTGGCCTGTTGGCCTAGTGGTTAGTGACCCTGACTGCTATGCCATAGGTCGTGGGTTCGATTCCCACCCGAGTCTCGGTGTTCTTTGTGTGCGTTCTTTGTATGTTTGTAAAGCCCCTCGCGACACAGGATTAATTCCTACTGCGGGAGTCGTCTTTTCTTAAATGAAAAGAAATGAAAATGAAACCGGGATTAGAAAAACTCTTAATGAAAAAACTTTTGATAGGATACCAAGTCTTAAGCTTATTTTTCTCTTCTTCTAGACTTTTCTCGCAAATTTAATTTACCTTTAGTTTTCTAATCTTTGGTTTCGTGGAACGAAGTAAATTTTTTTTCAAATTCACTTTTAATTTCATTTTCTTTAATTTAAATTAGGTTTCTTCGTGGATATCTACTGTGCAACTTTATGTATTGGAGTTTTTGTAGTTAGGCTAGTTATTAAGATAAATCAGTTTAATCGGTTTCAACACAATAATACCCAGAACCCGAGTGAAAGTAGATTAAGGCCGTTCTCTGTTCTCAAGTAGATATTTTTAAGGAGATCCTATATAAATCTACTAGATTAGCAAAATGGTATTTAGGGTCAACGCAAAAAGGTTTTAACGATTAGATTCGATGTACTGTAGGCGTTCGATGAACATGATAAATTAAAACAGAAATGCTGCTGTGATTTTTTTTTAAACTTCCTGCAGTTTACATTGCACGAGGCAGACTTAATGCCACATGGCATTATCTACCAGTCAACCTTTGGGTGGTTCAGTGAGGGACATCGCAGATGTATAAGAATGAAATTTTATGAAGAAAGTTATAATTTACATAGAAATACAATTGATTATACATAATACATACATATATAAATACTTACAGATAAATATATATTCAAATAAATACTATATGTAGATACAAAATATACCTATGGTTGTGAGGTTATGAGGATATTTCTGCCAACTGGTTCCTGTAAAATTCACGGACCTTAGCTTTAAACGTGTCTCTGCTGGTGGACATCCTAATCTCAGGAGGGAGCGTATTCCATAGTAAAATAGAATAGATAGCAAATGAAGAGTGAACAAGAGAAGAAGGTGTGTAGGGCATAGGAGTAGAAGATTATTTGTGGAGTGAAGATCTCTGTCATGGTTGGAACATAGAAGTTGTATCTGTGAGGTGAGATAAGTGGGAGCTGTAGGGTTATTAAGTAAAGAATAAAGAGTAGTCAAAGCACGTAGGCTACGACGCTGACGTATAGGTAACCATGACAGTTGGGAACGATAAGAAGACACATGGTCGTACTTCGTGTTGCCAGCCATAAATACACAACCCAGTTTATCTTTATTTAAGTAGATTTATTTATTTATTTAAATCTTTATGCACAATATGTACAAAGGCGGACTTAATGCCGATGGCATTCTCTACCAGCCAACCTTGGGATGGTGGAGAAATCTCATAAGGTAGGTGCACAGAAATCACATCCATTCTATCTATAAAATCAATACAAGTTACACACAGTACATAAACAGAAGTACACACTATTACTTACATAAAAAATATAACAAAATAATAATATATATTCAAATCATATATACACATATCCATATAAATGCTTACATTATATTCATACACTATGAATACCGAAATACAGAGTCGAGTAACTAGCGTCCAACTCATTCAGTCATCTCATTGTGAAGGAGATCACGAACTTTCTTTTTAAATATAAGACGGTTTGTGGCCATCCTGATTTCAAGAGGGAGTGCATTCCAGAGGAGAACTGATTGAACGTAGAAAGACGAGTTTACGAAGTCGGAGTTGTGGGAGGGACATAAGAGAACCAGATTATTTTCTGAACGAAGATTTCTGTTATGATTAGAGGACAAGAAGCGGAAATAGGGAGCTAGATAGGAAGGCGAAGATGGAGAGTTGAGAAAAGAAAAAAGAGAAGTCAGTGCTCGCAGATTACGGCGCTGGCGAATAGGTAGCCATTTTAATTGGGAACGTAAAGCAGACACATGGTCATACTTGCGAAGATTGAAAATGAATCGAATGCAGTTATTGAGAAGACGATCTAATTTATTGAGAAGGTCTGCATTCAGGTCAAAATAACACACATCACCATAGTCTATAATAGGCATAATTAGGGACTGCATGAGCGTAGTTTTTGTTTTAGGGGGCAGGAAATTCTTAAGACGATATAGTGTTCGCAGGGTACCAGTGACCTTTTGACTCACGTGAGTAACTTGAGCTCGCCAGTCAAGAGTCGAGTCAATGAGTAAACCCAGGTCCTTGACTACTGGACTTAGAGGTATAATTGAACCATTGAAGACAACTGATGAAATTGACGTAGTATCCAACCTGCTTATCATATGTTTGCTCCCTACGACAATCGCCTGACATTTAGTAGGGTTCACAGATAAGCCAAACCTTGACGACCAGCATTTTATAAATTCTAAGTCTTTGTTGACTTCGGCAATGGCTTGTGATATGTCTTCAACCCTTGCTTGAGCCTACAGCTGCAAGTCATCAGCATACAGGTGATACGCACATTGAAGGTGTTGAGTAATGAGATTGATAAATATTGAAAATAATAGTGGAGATAATATTCCGCCTTGAGGGACGCCAGCGTAGAGATCACACCAACTCGATGACAAGTCATCAATGCGAACACACTGCTGTCGCCCCTGAAGATAGGTAGAGAACCAATCCAGTGCCTCTGAAGAGATCATAAGATATGAAAGAATGGATAGCAAGACATCGTGACTGACAGTATTGAAGGCATTCGAAAAGTCAACCAAGGCTAGTACTGTAACCTTGGTGTCTTCCATGCCCTTCCTAATATCGCCAGTCACTTTAAGAAGAGCAGTAGCTGTGCTGTGACTGGTCCTGAAGCCAGATTGCAGCGGACTTAGAAGTTTATGTCGGTATACAAACTGTGATAGTTGCTTGTGCACACAGGCCTCGAGCACCTTAGATAGAAAGGGAAGAATAGAGATAGGTCGAAAGTGTTCAGGACGAGAAGGGTCATTATTTTTAGGCAAAGGGATAATATAAGCCTTACGCCAGAGAGAGGGGAAGGTTCCAGAGTCGAGGGAAAAGTTAATTATATGAGTGATTACTGAAAGGATATGGTCAAGGATAGTTACGATCATGCGGCGGCTAATGCCATCATGGCCCACAGCATTAGAACGAATGGACAGAATAATCTTCTTGATGTCCCCAGAAAGCACCGGAGAAAATTCGAAGGAGTCAATAGTGGGACTGGTGAGACTGGCTAAGTAGTTCAAGGTCTGACACTTGGTTTGATGATCTAGCGTAGTTGTAGATGAGAAATGACGGTTGATATCATTCAAACCAATTGTCTTCGGGAACTCAGGGCGTTGCTGTCTGCCAATACCCAACGTACCAAGAAATTTCCAGATACCGGAAGACGAAGAAGACTCTATATTTTGAAAAATGTGTCGGCGTTTTGTGTTGCGTATCACCTGGTTACAGCGATTCCTTGCAGCCTTATAAAGGTTCCATTTGTATTCACACCGATCCTTCTTAAACCGAAGGCAAGCCTGATCCCTCCTTCTCATTGATATTCGAACCTCTTCGGTGATCCATGGTGCCGGCGGACGCTTCAGTTTTACTGTCCTTATAGGAATAGGAGCGTGGATATCATACAGTCTGACAATAGTATTATTAAAAATATTGATTTTGTCATTTACATCCGTAGCAGCTGCCACATTCTCCCAGTCTAACTCAGAAGCATCCTCGCATAGTTTATTGACATTCATACGTCTGAAACTGCGAATTTGGAGAATTTTGGGAGGAGATTTGGGAGGTTTCAGGATATAGGAAAGGAAGATTAAGTCGTGATGGGAAAAGATCATAATATTATATAAAAATATATGTATATTTATTTTATTTAATATGTGCGCACCTACCCCACACGGTCACCGCTGAAAATCAGCGCTGTTTGGCGCACAGCAACTCCCTTGCCGGCGTCATCAGCATCAATGCTGAGCGGTGACCAATTTCAATAAGTGACGTGCAAGTGCGTGCAAGGTAACATGTAGCTCTATTTTGTTTTTTTGCCGTTATTTTTTATTTTGTATTTTTTTCTTTATATATATATATATATATTTTTTTATGTTTTATCACGTCGTACTGTAAGCACTTTCTTTAAACGTCACTTAGAAATAAATATTTTTTTCTTTCTTTTTTCTTTCTTTCTTACTTACGAAGATTGAAAATGAACTGAATGCAATTATTGAGAAGTCGGTCAAGTTTATTGAGTAGATCTGCATTTAGGTCGAGATAGCATACATCACCATAATCGAGGATAGGGAAGATCAAGGACTGTACAAGTTTTAACTTAGTGCTGGTCGGAAGAAGGTTTTTGAGTCGATAGATTGATCGCAAGGTCCCGATGACTTTCTGACTGACGTTCGCAGTAGAGTCAATCCATAAGCCGAGGTCTTTGACAGATGAGTTGATTGATAAAATAGATTCATTGTAAACCACGGCCGGCAGTATTGAAATGTCCATTCTGCTAACCATTCGTGGACTGCCCATTATAATTGCCTGGCATTTGGACGGATTAACACATACGCCAAAACGCTCAGACCAGTTTTTGATGGCCTCCAAATCACGGTTCACATTGTGGATTGCTTCTGGCAAATTATCCAGCCTGGCCTGAAAATATATTTGAAGTTCGTCCGCATACAAATGATACGCACACTGAAGTTCGAGAGTAATGAAATTGATGAACATCGAAAATAATAATGGAGACAGAATGCCACCTTGTGGAACACCAGTGTCAAGATCACACCAACTTGATGGTGACTCATCGATGCGGACTGACTGTTGGCGTCCACGAAGATAAGATGAAAACCATTCCAGCGCGTCGGAGGAGACCATATAATTTTTTATTCAGAATATAAAAGACTAGCTGTGGTCCGCGACTTCATTCGCGTATAAATTTTTATGAAATCTAACCCACTAGAACCGTTTATTATCGAGGGTAAAAAAACACCTACGTGCTATTTCAGACTATAGTCTATCTTTGTTCCAAATTTTATTGTGGGAGAGCCATGCTTCGGCACGTATCGACTGGCTAGACCGGAGTGATACCACGGCCTCACAGAAAAACCGGCAGTGAAGCAATGTTTGCATTGCTTTTCGCCGAGTGAGTGAGGTTACCGGTGGCCCTAACCCCACCCTCCCCTACTCCCACCTTAAAGGCCAGTTGCATCGCAGTACTTAGAAGTCATGGATTAGCCCCTTACATAGGTTTTAATGTGTCGAATGTAAAACACCCGTCAGATTTATTAACGGCGGTAGCGTAATGTCTAAGGCGTGACTTGCGATTAAGTGGTTGCGGGTTCGACCCCACCCAGTGCACTACCAGCGTGAACCCACTTCTTTTTTTTTCTTTTCTTTTTCTTTATCGTATGGAAAACCCCTCGGGTATATCAGAATCGAATCGACTAAAACCACACGGTGTTCCGTCATAAATGAGTCTATTGCCAGGGACTCGGGTATACCCTAGGAAAGAAGTCCCCGAGAGCCCTGGCTGACCTTTAATATTAAAAAAAAACTTAAGTAACAATGGTACTGTAAGTGCCGTACCTCTTTTTCCGAGTTCCATCCACTCTTATTCAGTAAAGTTCCAGTATTGTACAACAACATTTTAAAAGTCACCCATTATACTGTATGAGTTAGCGGCATGATACAGTGGAAGCGTTAGCTCAACTTACCTATTTAGGATACAGAGTATATGAGCAATATTCAACAAATTTAAAATATCACGCTAAGTAATTACCCAACGCCCGCCCGTACTCAAATACCAATGTGATATTAATAATATCGTTTCTAAGAAAATTGATTACGTGTTAACTATGGCTTACAGTTTTATTTTTTTTTATTTTATAGAAATTTAAAATTCATTCGAAATACACTTTTTATTTTATCCAACGATCTTTCAAATCTTTTTATTCAATTAGCACGTAAGCTCAGACCGCTTCAAAACAAAAATCGTAAAATAATAATCTCAATGTCTATTGGCATAAATATCGTTTATCTAAACTGTCTTGTTTGCCAAAAAACTTTTAACGTTATGACTTTAAATTATTTCAATTACTTTATTTATTATATATTTTTAGTCAAATAAGAGTAAATGAGTCTAGCTTGGTCAGTACTGCAAACATTCCATGATAACACTCAGAGTGACGTCAGCCTAAAACCACATCCGTCGACTAGCAGCTTTCCATGCTGACCCTACAGCTGATCTTTATTTAGGTAACAATTCGATCGGAACGCACAGGACTCGTACACTGCTGTGCTACGATTTGTGTCGTCATACCGCGAGCGAGAGGGGAGACTATTTAAAACGTCACTCATTCATGAAATCTTGATACTTCATTTGAATACAGACTATCGTCGCGTGCGCACGCTTTGGCCAACAAACTCCCGCGCTATTTTTGCCAGTTATTAAACAAAGAGTCGTGTTTTAGAAGTGATACTTATAAATTGTGAAAATGAGCGGAAACTTCCTTACCATACCTGGAAGTGATTCCATTCAGAGGCGATCGAGGGTAAGACTTTATTTACTTGTTTTTATTATGTAAACAAGGTTTAGTTTTCTTTAAGAACTTAAACACAAATTTTTATTTTAATGTCAAATATATATATTACATATTTTGTCTAGACACCCTATTCGTCTTTTAATTGTTTATATTTTCATCTCAAAAATCACATTTCAAATATTTTTCTCTAATGTTTCTATTGTAGAACAGAATCGAGAACGTCGAGATCGTCTTTACTTTAAAATAAAACTAACCGCAAATATATTTTTCTTTGAAACTATCAAACAACAATAGCACGAAAAATCGCCCATGACTGATGTGAATCCGGAACTTTTGGCACCGAGCGCTTCGCAAACTGTGCCAAATGTTACTTCTATAGATTTTTCTCCATGCCACAGTTCCATTGAACACTTCATGATTATTTGTTGAAGGCCATACGATCCAAGAGCATGGTTAAATATTGAAGCAAAATATGTGAAACATTTTAGTACAGACGCTGTTGTTGTTTTGCCAAAATTTACGAGTATATTGAAATTATCTATTGTAATAAAAGTTCTGCTGTTCAACAAGGCTATTTGAAAAATATAAAACAAATTCAAACTTTAAAGCTCAATAGTTGTAAAGTTTAAATTAATACAAATAAATATCGCAAAACGAACTCTTGTGGGTTGAATTCATTTCGACAAAGGACAACCTTCTGATCAATATGAGAAGGTTGTCCTTTGATCCAGATATTAGTGATAACCGTATTTAATCCTTAGCTCTCTACTTTAAGTTTTCTAGGTTGCTTTATTGAGATAGTTAAAGTCAGTCTTAAAATATCTTAAAACTGAGTCGTTAATTGGTTTGAATCTTTCTGTAGGCGACGGGTAAATGGTAAGTAAATAATCATAACCTCTGCCATTGATCTCCATTACCTATTTAGATGTTGCTGATAAGTTTGTTTCTTTTTTAACAATTGGAGACATCGTAAGACTTTCAAATAATGACATTAATGTAAAGCTATCTTGTGCAAAGTATTTAAGAAACTTTCAGAGCCAATTTAGCAAGCAATGTCAATAAAAATATTAATAAAAGAAAGCATTTTAAAGATTATAAACAGCTGGAACTTAAACAAAATTAATCTAAAGACTTAGAAATTATATGCAAATAGAAATAGATTTTAAGCGGTAACTGTAGATTTATTAAATATATCAATTATTATCTTTTGGTAGGTATATTGAACAAATCTCACATAAGGAAAAATACGGACTCGCAATAATGTCGAGTCGACAGCGCAAGGAATAAAGCAGTAAACAATGTTACAATGGTGACCTTTAAATCTTCTCAATTTACGAGGGGGGGGGGGGGGGCAAATACTTTTTTTTGAATTATGAAAAATATGTAAATATTTGGTCTGAGGCAGATAAGAGGTAGCTTTATAATGCTCTCTAGCACTTTGTTTGTGATGTTTAAGCTCCAGTATTGCATTATTACTTTTTTTATTATAATTCAATTACATAGACTAAAGTAATAAACTTTGTAACATGTAGAAACTTAGCAGTAACTGTTCCGAGTAAAGCCAAAAAAATGTGTGTAAATCATTTTAAAAGCATAGACATAATAGAAATTCCCAATTCATATCACCATTTCAAAAAAATATATAGAAGCATTTTAGAGTGCTGTGGTAATTGTGATCCATGACAAAGGTATGTGTCAGCTACGTAACCTTTTCATACAGATTTTTTATGAAATAACAGCAAACTTAAATCTAATCTTAGGCGCTGTCTGGAACGGTATTTTTCAATTTTTTGTAGTTTTTTGATGTAAAATAGTCATTGTATGTATTTGTTTCTTTTCCCACTTCCACTGTATAAAGTATTAAGTGGAGATTATTTTTGCCTACTATTTATTTCTTTTGTTAATAAAAAAACAAAAGTATACGTATTCGTTTTTTAACGAAGTAAGTGGGTACTGTTGTCTGCAAAAACTAAAAAGATCTTAGAACTATACCAAGAAACTATGGCGTCCATATTGACCATTACTTATACAAAATTACTACAATTAAATATCAACTCCTAGCATTTGTCTCATGCGCAATGAAGTTCATGATCGCTAAACAGCTAAACACACTGTAACATTTGTAAGGTATCGCGGTCAAGTGCACGCGCTGCTCTTGTTCCGTGTAGCGATGCGTTCTTCCAGTTTATAAATGGAACGGTTCAATGTTATAACTCTCCATCAAATATGACTGTTTATATAGGTTGTTTCGTGTTGCCAATGTTATTATAAGTTATTCTTTGAAATAATAATAATTTAAAGCACCTCACAAATGGCCGTCAGATCCCAAACTACACAGAGCATAAACTAAACTATGATAACCAGACTGCTGATAAACATACTTAAATACTTCTACATATTATAAATAAAAGACACCAAGACAGAGAACAAATGATCGTGCTCATCACACAATTATTTGTCTTGGGTAGGAATCAAACACAGGACCTCTGGCTTAGCAGTCAGGATCACTAACCACTAGATCCACTGGCCAGTCAAAACAGCTGTTAAAAGCAGTTAAACAATTCATTGAAACTTGTATCTAAGATATACCATAAAATTAAATAAGTATGAACAGTTATTATATATACCACTTACTGATACTTAAAATAATGCATTTTGCTATCGTTGTAGTCAAATCACTACATATTATAAAACAAAGTCCCCCACCGCGTCTATCTGTCTGTACGCTATAAACTGAAAAACTAACGGATTTTCATGCGGTTTTCACTAATAGACAGAGTGTTTTCTGAGGAAGGTTTAGGTGTGTAATTTGTACCCGTGCAAAGCCGGGGCGAGTTGCTAGTTTAAAATAAATTTATTACCACCTTTCCGTGTTAAGTCTTTAATTCTTATGCATAAATTTATAATTAAAGTTGTGTAAATAAAATTCTGGTTATCTAATTACAGCACTAATCATAATTACTTCACGCTATACTAACAGCACACTCGCACAAATAAAAATTAGTTTAGTATACCAATGACCATAATATAAACTAATAAAAAGCACCAATAAACAAGACTCACTGACTTACTACTACTCGTTACGCACGTTCCGGAAATTACATTTTTTCCGCTCCGTAACGGTTAAACAACGGTTTCAGATATGGTTATTAGAAGTGAAAGATTATTTCAGCTCTATTTACTTCTACTTTATTGCTTAGATTGTTACATTTAGCTATGTTGGTTAGTATTTGGTTTGAATTTGGATTTATTAAACTATAGGAACTCTTTTAAACACTTATGCAATTTATTACTTTTTTTATTAGTTCATCATAGTATATATATATCACTACATATTATAAAACTAGGTCCCCCAC
Organism: Callimorpha dominula; assembly: GCA_949752705.1. Lineage (NCBI taxonomy): Eukaryota > Metazoa > Arthropoda > Insecta > Lepidoptera > Erebidae > Callimorpha > Callimorpha dominula. The sequence continues at coordinate 14,912,907 of OX457005.1, forward strand.
CGCGTCTGTCTGTCTGTCTGTTCGCGATAAACTCAAAAAGTATTTTCATGCGGTTTTCACCAATAGCTAAAGGTTTAGGTATATAATTTGTTAAGGTTTTGTGTTAATTGGTTGAAATATGATTATGATTGTTGAAGATGTCTCTGCTACCCGTGCGAAGCAGGGGCGGGTTGCCAGTATATAATATTTTGTATTTTCGTCTAGCATAACTCACAATGCGCGAGTATTATATTAAATAAATTAATTAATAATAATCAGTTATTAAAAAACAGAAGTAAAAATTTTCATATCTTGGCCGATATACTTCTATGATTACAATCAAAGCTTTTATGTAATTGCTGTGTACCTCTTTAAGTGGCAAATTCACTGTCATCTTATACCTCTAATGTCTCTTACATGCTGAATTGTATTAGTGAATAAGTCGTTGAAGTACCTATCACTACATCACTACATATTATAAAACAAAGTCCCCCCGCCGCGTCTGTCTGTCTGTTCGCGATATACTCAAAAACTACTGATGGGATGTTCTAGCGATTTTCACCAATAGATAGAGCGATTCATGAGGAAGGTTTAGGTATATAATGTGTTAAGGTTTTGTGTAAATTGGTTGAAATATGATGATGATAGTTGAAGATGTCTCTGTTACCGGTGCGAAGCCGGGCGTGTTGCTATTTCTAAATAAATAAATAAATTACTGAAAGTAAACATGTACATTACTAACTATACTATTTTATTTTGGACTGCACTAATGTGAAGATATCTCAAAGACAATCAGAAAGTTCAGAGAGTTGGAGTAACAAATGTTTACATTCCTTAAGAAATCCTAACAGCGACGTACGTCAGTAACTGCAGGTCAAGTGGTTTCAGGTATTATTAACATTTATAGTACGCCAGTATACTGATAAATATAGATTAATATATATAAACACGTATATTAGAAAGTGGCTGGCAGTGGATATACGTGGATTGCCCAAAACCGTGATAGTTGGCGCTCCAGCCATGGCCAGCCCGGGGGAGGCCTTCGTCCAGCAGTGGGACGTGGGAAAGCCATGCTTCGGCACTTATGGGCCGGCTCGACTCCGCTCGATACCACGGCCTTACAAAAAACCGGCAGTGAAATAATGCTTGCATTGCTTTTCACCGCGTGAGTGAGGTTACCGAAAGCCCTAACCCTTCCCTCTCCCCTATTCCCGCTCTTCCCCCCTCTCCCCCTGTTCCCCTACTCCCACCTTAAAGGGCGGCAACGCACTTGTGACTCTTGAGTTATAGGTGCCCATGGTCATTTACCATCAGGTGACCCGTCTGCTCGTTTGCCCCCTAAACCATAAAAAAAAAGCAGTGGACGGCGATAAGCTGATACTGATAAATAGACTGATGTATTGATGAGATTTCTAACCACGTTCGAGTGATTGGTTTCTTAATCTTATCACCCATGTCGCAATCTCATGCCGTTCGTAGCTGTAGATGATAAAATTTGAACATATCATAAGATTCAATTCATCATGACACTCACACCCATAAACTTAGTATTAGTATATTAAGTTTATGCTCACACCTGCTCTGATGTGAGTTCCGTAGACGAGCCTTTAGGGACAGTGCTCCTTTATTTAGAAAGCTATGGGCATTTAGGCTGCTAAGTGGCGTCAATGTAACGTCATAGGTTATATCTATTATAAATCGTACTGATGAAGTTTTAATTATGACACAAAGACAGAAGTACGTATAAAAAAAAACTTATTTGAAAAATCGCGTTTTTTTTTCTGGAAACATACCTGCTTATCCAGATAAATTAAAAAAAGCGAAAAAAAATTTAATAAAAAATTTGATCCGAATCGCTAGAGCATATTTTCGAGATACACAATATAAATTTAAAGCTCGATTTCGTTTTTGCCCGTATATAATTATTATTATTATTAAAACTATAAATAGATATACATTTTACTGCCGCTTTGAAATTAATACTAACAGTTACTAATTCGAGATCTGCTTTTGTGGCGTAAATACGTTTGCGTCGATGAACGTAAATTAACGTATAAATGTAAATAAAGATTTTGCAATGACTCTCTTGTTAGCTCATTAAGAATGCGGAACTGATATGAACTTCGAACTCATGGCGCCGCGGTTTTACGCGGCAAAACTCTCAATAACCATTGCATTCCTCTCGCTTTGTCAACTCTATATAATTCTGTGCATCTCTGGTGATTCTAGTCACCATACAAAGATAAGACAGTAGTACGAAATAACTGACTAATAAAAGTAACCTAACCTAACTCATATAATTTGACAAAAAATCTGCTGTGACAAAAAATTTGCTGTGTCTTTTAAATTGACTTACTTAGTGTTGTATATTTGTAAAACTTTCTGATATTCTCATAGCGCAGGTGTTATTTTTTATTCAAAAGAAAAAAAAATCAACACGTTTCTAAAAGTATTGTTAAAGAGAAAAACCACAACGCTTTTAAACCCTACACATGGGAAAAAAATTATGTATAACGAATTGTGATAGTGATGGGTGGTGGTAGACACGTTTAAAAACTCAAGGATAGTATTGAACCTTCGGCACATATATCGTGTTATATATCTACATACTAAAATTTTACAACATAATACACAAATATACGTAACTTGTACACTAATATGTACATATATATATCGTTGGTTTAAAAGCGTTGTGGTTTTTCTCTTTAACCATACTTTTAGAGACGTGTTAATTTTTTTACATAATTTTATAATTTTTAATGCACCTACTTATTCTGTCTTTGCGTCGACCGAAGGTTGGTAATGAATGCCTCAGGCATTCAGTCCACCTATATATTAAGTGTGCAAAAAGTTAAATATGGTTGCGCTTGATAATGGTTTACCGCAAGTTTTAGAAGCCTTAAAAATTTACGAGAATCAATACTTGGCTTTTGTATCAAGATAACGCATCACATCAAGTCTGAAATATTACGGACTATTTACTCCAAGCTGGAATCAAATTGCTGGGATACCTTCCTATAGTCCAGATTTAGCGCCATGCAATTTTGCGCTATTCTCGTATATAAAAAACTACTGAAGGGGCTTATAGGAGCGTTTCAGAGGGATATTGGGGCGATGTGTTCAGCACCTAATTCACACGTACAAAGACCTGTGTTTCTGCCAGTGGATAATACTTCAAACAAAAAATCACAATGTACGACAAAACTTATGTAAAGCCCCAGTGTATAAAGGTCTAACTGGACTTTTTTGTTCAATTAATTTTGATCAAAAAGGCGTACGCTGGTTATATTTTGACTGGCCTATTGGCCTAGTGGTTAGTGACCCTGACTGCTACGCCATAAGTCATGGGTTCGATTATTTTACTACAATATTATTATTAGTGCGATTTTGAAATTTTTGTGTATTTAAAAAACTATTTTCACGAAAAAACGCATCAGTTCGTGGATTTCACTCTGTGTTATAGCATCTACAAATTAATTCTTAGCACAAATGTTATCAGTCTGTACAATAAAAATGTTTATGTGCTATTTTATTGCTAAACCTATGGTCAATTTACTTGCGTTGTCATTGTCGTGTGTTGTGATAAGGTAACGCAAAATGGAACAATAAAAAAATTAAATTAAATATTAAAATATTTTCATTATTTTATTAAAAGTCAATAGGTAAAATGAGTGACCGTTACGGTCTACAATAAAACACAATAATTTATATAACTTACTCCTGAATCTGTGTACACAATACTTTCAATGGGTGCTATTTACAGATTACGACACAGTACCGGCTTACAGATACATTTTAGGCCGTTAATGAATATACGTCTAGTAGAGATTGCTCTTATCGGAAATCATGGAACTTTTCCAGGAGTTTTACTCTAACTTAATGTGTACACACATTACGTAGCTGGAGGAAAAGCACTTTAAACGTGTAGGTGAATTAATCCGTAACATGTTTCGTGAACTTTTCAGGCAAACTCTTCTATGAATCAGCAACTAGGTCACTAAGGAGCGTTGCAAGCAAGGCAAGCAAGGAGGCGTTAAGTGGAGATTTTATAAAAAATTTAATATCCAACCAACCATGTTTTTTGTAAACAAAAAATATTATTTTCTCTGAAAATTTCTATTTTTTAGGGTCTGAGTGAATATTCACACGTAATTCTTTCACGATCATTATAACCGGAGGAAGCTCACTGCTGAAAATAAGATGTAAAAGGAATTTTATGTCATTAAATGTTGTAGGTGTCTTAAGAGAAAATATATTATAAAATATAATTTATTCGACTCTACTCGTATTGAAAAGGGTGAATATGTTTAGTAGTTTTGTTTGCAATGTAATTAATTTGGTAACGAATATTGTCATTGTAGGGACATATTTTGTCGCAGATTAATTTTCGAATCAACAAGGAGCTCGTGGCTAAGTGGTAACCAAGTAGATTAGCATTAGCACGTTACAAGGTTAATTAATACTAGCCAGGTCAGTCTTAGGGTGGGTGACCACTGTTAACACATTGAGACCCCTCCAAGCCTAGGAGAGCACGTTAAGCTGTCGGTCCCGGTTGCCATACGAACATTTGAAACTACAGAAATTCGATGTTGCCTAGTACTTGGGTTGTAGGAGGTCTAATGGCAATCGCTTCACGGAAAATATCGAAGTTCGGCAGTATCGTAGTTAGAGAAGAAGAATTTTCGAATTAACTTTTTTACTTTTGTAAAAGAGATGAATCGACAATTGAATGACAGTCCAGTGAAGTGCAATGGCAATCCAACAGAAGGACATTCAGCTGTTTTACATAATGTATCTGTTTGGTAAAATGTCTAACGGTTTTGTAAAATAGCTAATTAAGCAATACATGTGTCACATACATTTTTATTTCAAATCATATGATAAAAAGCATTTACAAATATGAATCACCGTGAATACACGCTTTCAATCAACCATTTAATTTTTCATCTCACCTTGAACACGGCAACCTTTAAAATACAAACGAAAGACGATCAAATGAATCACTTTACATTCATTGATCTCTCTATACGTTTCTGAGATGTTTCCTTGTAATATGTTTATATCTTTACGTCTAGACCAACAATGACGCGCTACATTCTTTCTAACGCAATCCAAAAATAATAACATGACTCCATTCATGGTAATATAATTATATATTATCATAATTGAAGCTTAACGCTGCAAAGATTACAAAGAAAAACAAAATAGGAAATTTGAATTCAGAATTCTGTACAATTTTCACGGTATTTTATGTTTATAATTAGGGAATTAAGGAGTTTTGCACAAACAAAACGTGACAGCACTCTGATACGACGCATGGTTGTCCATTTTTCAAGATTAAGATAACATAATCGTGTTCAAGCTCTCTCGCATCTGTCTTCAGCGTATCCCTCCACTCATTTAAATTGGTAGACGGAAATACGTTTACGACAGCTGTAGTATACAAAGCTATACTCAAACATGTTGTGGGTTCCATATGTTGAAGATATCTTTTGTATTACAGAGATTTTTAAAGGTCAAACAGTAACGGGTATGATAATATATGACTAGGTATCATTTATCAGTTATAGATATATTACATAAAAATAAGTTTTTTAAATGTTGGGTGGGGACGGTAACGTGAGAAGATCACAAATTTTAAATGCGACTACTCACTAAGCAATAAAAGTTCCTCAATAGGCTAAATAAAGATCTGTACTGCTGCTGATATAGACATTTGGTTTATCCGAAAGCTACTATAAAGATTTCCTCCTTACGATCGCCTCATCGCCATCGACTTACGTGGTAATATCTTTAACATGGAGAAATAATAACCACACTGCTACTAAATAGGTATTTATTATTTTACAAATTTCATAGTAACTACTACTTATTAGCCTTCTAGCTTATTTAGAAGTCTAATTGTCTAGAAGTAATAACCTATTTTCACTGAATAAAAGCAATCGGTCGTGTCTGGCTCACAAAGAATGCGAAACAAATTACTTATCAAACATTGAAACGATTTGAGATAATGTGCAGCCGGCTTAAATGTCTCAATTTGCATCACGCATTCTACAAATCAGCTTACTTTAGCAAAACACCATTAACTCTACTCTTTCTGACTCACGAGCAACGTAAGGAATTTGCGAATGACGTCAGAAACCATTCGCTTTACTTCAAACTTCTTTGTTCAACCAAACAACTGTCATTGAATACAAAAATAACTGAAGTATTTTTGCACGTAATTAATCAAACACAGATTTAACAGGGAATATCACGCGGTGGTACGTTAATGGTACATATTACTAATTACAAGTACACTTCCCACACTTTACATTAGTTTCTTGGCCCTGGGAATTCCCTAGGGTTATCTCTACCAGTGTGAAGAGACTAGTCTAATGTCTCCAATGGAAAGGGATGATGCATTGACCGTAGATGCAGAATGCTTTGCCTAGACGTTGATGAGTGCATGGGGGTAACCAGGCTGGAGCGGTTGCTGCAGGCAGGTGGTGAGGACGAGGATGATGGCTGAGTTTTGATTTCTTTTTTTTTGTGATTGTGGGTGATGATGATGATCGTACTGATCTGCTTCTTGAATTCTGCTTCTAATTACGTCAGGGTCGCCACTGTGGAGAAATCCGGTGTTATATATTTTTACCACAAAGGGAGGATCCTGCGACCAGGGTAGGTGATGATGCCTAACGGATCGTTTCCCCACGGTTACTATCGGGAAGTTGTCGAGAACATTCAATGCGCGATGCAGGTTCAGATGTCACTACATTATTCCATTTTTCTTCTACTAGAAGATGCCAAAGTACTAATTATTTAGTCAATCGACTTCATTTTTGAAAATAAATTATGATATTTGTTAACTCTCTTTAAAAAGCAATCATCGAACCTTGTTAGAGGGATAGGAGACATGCTTGGACTCATCATTTACTAGCAACCTTATGTATATAATCCATTCGAAACCGAGTCTTGACATAGAATGTCAACGCATTTCAAATAGGAAACTTTTTTAAACATAGGCAATTAACACTCTAAAATGCAGACATTTAAAAGTTTCCATTAAATCAAATAACAATAAGATTTGAATGTCACACGTAATAAAATCTTTTTCGTTTCGTATAATGGACATGTGCCAAGAATTCTGTGAATACTTGAGACGAAATCATTGTGATTGTCACAAAGTAGGACAAGATAGATACATAGTACTATTAAAAATCAGTAGAAATAAACACCAATTTATTTTAAGAAAGTATTTTATCGAACTATTTGAAAATAAAGTTTTTTTTTTGTTGCGAGTACACTGTTACGATCACATAAATATTGTATTAAACTAATTCTCTGCAACTATAAAATAAAGACGCAAACTATCTTATTCTTGAAAGTTGGTTATGTTGTAAGAAAATATTTTTAAATTTAGAGAAGAAGCAAGCTTTTTCGACAATTTCACAATCCGGCCTCTATTTGCATTGATATAAATTTCTTTCCCTTGGTGAGCACCAACTGCAAAGTACTTTTTCTTGTTTAAGTTTAACCCATTATATCAAAATTTTCTTTGTTCGGTGGTACATGGTCATGGTCAGCTCCACGGGAGACATCCACAAGCCACGTAGACACACCCGCTGTAACGAAGGACAACACGTAGCTATTTTAAATTTATAATTTACTAAATCTAGATCGCAGATCTAAGAAGAGCAATAAATACATGAACTATATAAGTCATCTTAGAGTTATTTAATGCGTCAAACAAGTCTATGCCAAATTCAATAAGATACGGCAAATCTAGGTATGTGGAAAATTTCTCAATTTAATATCAATGCCTAATTCTGTCGCCTGAAAATTCCTGTGAATACTCCAACTACGTACACGGAAGTATGAATCACGAAAATGTACGTCAAAACAGCAATCATTCAAACTTAATGAGTATTAAATAACCTAAGGTCGCATCGTCGCAGGCGCATGGCCAAACAACGATTCATTCTGTCATTCACCCAAGCAATGACAAATGTAGCTATTCTTGTAAAACGATATTTCTTTATGCTGATACTGTTATTCTTCTAATACATTTATGGCTCGATATCTTCATGACAATTGCAAGTAACGTGAGTACTTTGACATTGAATAGGTTAATTTATTTTCATTGTCAGCTGGATTACGCTCCCGGCGTAAAAAAACTTATACAACTTTTGGATCAGCTTTGATAGCAATCCAAAATTAGATTCACGACGGTTGTTATCTAATTGTGAATTGCGATCGCAAACTTATGATCGCAATTCACAATATGATTTATACCTTATCCAGTACTGAACCGTACTTCAATACAACAATTAAGCTTTGTTAGAGTGGTTATTTTATTTTTTATTGGATAGGGGTAAACGAGAAGACGGGTCACCTGGTGGTAAGTGACTGCCGCCGCCCATGGGCACCTGCAACTCGAGGGTCAAAAGTGCGTTGTCGGCCTTTAAGGTGGGAGTAGGGGAAGGGAGTACTGCCGGTTTTCTTTGAGGCCGTGGTATCACTCCGGTCAAGCATGGCTCTCCCACTAGTAACGTAGTAGTGGCACCCGTTGATGAATGATATTAGCTTTTATGAATACTTATCTTTTAAGACCTCCAAAGCAAATCAGAAACGAAAGATGTCTGAGTATTAAAACGTATATAATTTTTTGGGATCATTCGACTTTTCACTTAAATTTATTGAATGGTTGATGTACTCGCATATATTAATTGCTCCATAATATAACATTCATTACACTCATCGTAAATAGGATGGAAGTTGCAGTTATTATTCAAGAACTTGCATTAATTTTTTTGATAATTAACTGCCCACTAAAACTCCGAAAATCACAAATGTTTACTTAATTGGCGTCCAATAAGTGCCTACTCTGAATATTGTGACAGGTGTCAAAGAGGCTGTAATATCTCTTGAACCTGTTTTTGTCGAGTATTGCAACTCAATTGACGAACTTCAGAAAGTTCTTATAAGTTTAATAACTTACGGATCAGCTATAACTTAAGCAAAAAGACGATTAAATCGTAGTCTGGAGGACATCAATACTCAAATTGACTAACTTTATCTATATCACTTTTATATCACTATAAATATTTTACTGAAGTGAAACTTCTTTAGAATCGTTGTGATTTGAAAATTCGATAAAACGAAAAAGTCCCACTAAAAAGAGACAAACATTCATAAATAGGATTTAGCCTGCGAGAAAATGAGATAGAATACAAGTAAACAATCAAATTACCACTTAATCCAGATCAAAACATTGTATTTGCTATTTGTGATATTGTTACGGTTGTAATGCGTTTTGTGCATTTAAATAAACAAAGACAGTGTTTCCTATAATCTTCGTATGGTAACACGTGTCTTTGCACCTGCGTATTACGAAGAAAAAGAGACTACGTACTACTACTGCGTACTACGAAGCCTTCAGAAAATACGTCATAGTCAACGTGGAAAATTTTTGTGCATTTGCGTATTAAAATTTGTTGGTCAATTATTTTCTGAAGTTTCACTTTTGCCGTGTGTATATTTCACACACACACTTTTCTTTTTCTTTTTTTTTATAAACAAGAAAACTTTTAACATACTCACGCCTGGGGTTGTAATTTGGTACCACTTATGTAATAGGCGGCAAACCTATTGCTGTCCACCTAGCACTTTGGGAATTTAAGATGCGACGATTTGGGCTGCATTGAAAGGGATAGCTCGGTAAGAAGGAGAGGAGGGGGTAGACGAAGGGAATGCAAGGGAAGGAAAGGGATATTGTTTATATGGATGGATTTGGGAGTCTAAGCAATGCAGGTCAGGGAAGCGTACGTAATTCTAACTGGCTGACGACGGCACGTGCGAGCCTTCTAACACACTTTTTTAATGTAGGGAAAATCCTCTAAAAAAATTAAAATGTGAATGTATTAAATGTATCTTTTGGATAAACAAACATTTCAAATGAAAAAATTGTGCAGTATGTATAATCATTTTAACAGTATTCACTCTAACGAGAATATTAATCGGTTTTTTAAATGAAATGAGCATGAGTATTTTATTTGACTGTAAAATGTTTTTTGCCATTAAGTTATCCAATTCTCTATGTTCCTGTACACAAGATCAGATTTAACTATTTCCACGCTTTCCCAGCCAATCGGTTTAGCAACCTATTTATTCTAATATAAATCTATTGTTCCTTACATACGTCCATTATACCTTCCTGTTAGAAATACGGTTCAAATATTACAAGAATATTCGCATGTTGGAGAGAGCAGTTTAATTAAAATAAATACGGAAACTCGGGAATTGGATCCCAAATTGGCATAGATCTAAAACATCTGCAGTATGACTCACAGGCCATGGACAGGTTGCGGGATTGTAAGCTATAGGATATAGATTCTATTTTTACATGAACCGTTAGACTTCATTATGCTATACATGAGTAGGATTAGCATTGGCAAGAATTTTGATGATGGTGACTGTCGGATTGTAATTTTAAAGCGTATTATAGTGAATAAGTTACAAATAATATATTTAATGGCATAAACAATAAACAATTCAGGATTCACTCCATCGTTATTCATTTATTATTGATTAGTTAATAACGATCCCACTACTACCTACAATCAACTTACTCCCGTGAGCCCGTGACTCTTTAACTATTTTTACAATTATTTTGTGAACCAGCTAAAATAGTGTCAAAGGGCGTAGGCATTTAGAGTGCAAATATTATATCGCTAACTCAAAGTAAACAAAATATATGAACCAATATAAGTATTACAAATGATTCATCAAGCATTAGGGTGCAATTAACATCATAGCACAGTATTTTATCATTTACCAGTTATGGATATGTTCATATTTAAAGATGGTTTTTCGGACTAGCTAAGCGACCATCAACTTTAAATTGAAAATTCTCTTTCAGAACACGATCTCTCACAAAGTACTGAAAATTGAATATGTAAAAGCTAGAAAATTTGCCCTTTTTGTAACAAACAGCTCTCGAACTCATTTGAATATAGGGATGCTGTTTTTGTTTGTATGCTATGCTATGGTAATATTGACTAGTAGTGTTCAAAAAAGGCAAAATTCCATTGTTCCTTCGTCGAAGGTGGAAAAAAAACCTGTATACAATAGTTTTCACTGATAATACCAAAGCTAATTATTAGCTATTAATTTTTTCTCTAATGTAATAGGCGTTTGTCTTCCAACTCACCTGATGGAAAGTGATGTTGAAGACAAAAATGGTATACGCCTATCCAAGAGAAACCTATTCACTTTACTCTTGAAATTTCCAAGATTATAATTGTATGGAAAAATAGATGCAGGCAGTTCATTCCAGACTAAATAAAAGGAATAAAAGAATCGCTTGGCAAACAGAAGAAAAAAGTTACTGACCTGCTGTCTTTACTTAGTTGTATATAAATAGTTATAGTAAATACACAATACGGTGTTTTTATCGAGTTTTGTTCTTAAAAACATATTATCTTTGAAACATACAAGACATTAACCAATGTAACAAATTCGGAAAAAAATTATATGTTAAATGCATATTTACTTATCTATAAACAGACCAAAGTTGACATAATAGTATTAATAAATTTATTTGATCATTCAAGTCAAATATTAAGCGATATTAATATCAAGTGTAATTTTATTAAACTAATATTTATGCCAAGGTTTTATACGATATGAACTAGATTTACGTAGACTTCGGAATCTAATATTTATAGTTTACATTCTGGTCAAATTAGATAGTAGAACTTGATACAATTTTTAATATAGCTAACGGGAGTAGGAATAGAAAATGTGTAAGAAACAGGCTCATTTTTGATGGGATAAGCGTCACAATCGCTTAACATTAATCACACCGTGAAAGCTAACCAGATAATTGTGTTTCTAATCGTGTTTACATCAGCAATAAATCATCTCATGCCAATATGATGTAGGCAATGCCATAAATTTATGAATGATAAGTTATAGCAGAAACAGTCCCACAGGCTCTTAACGGATTTAAATAATTGAAACTAGCAGCGCCCCGCGGTTTCACCCGCGTAAGTCCCGATGCCGTGGGAATATCGGGATAAAAAGTAGCCTATATGTTAATCCAGGACTCCAGCTATCTACATATTAAGTTTCATCGCAATCAGTTTAGTAGTTTTGGCGTGAAAGAGTAACAAACATCCATCCATCCATTCAAACTTTCACATTTATAATATCACTAGCTGTGCCCCGCGGTTTCACCCGCGTAAGTCCCGATGCCGTGTTAATATCGGAATAAAAAGGAGCCTATGTGTTAATCCAGATCTCCAGCTATCTACATACCAAGTTTTATCGCAAGCGGTTCAGTAGTTTTTGCGTGATAGAGTAACAAACATCCATACATCCACACATCCATACATCCTCACAAACTTTCACGTTTATAATATTAGTAGGATATCAATGGGATATCAGTGGGAAGTGGGATTAGTGGGATTGACAAACTGTTCCCCTCAACAGTAGCCGATTAAGAACTCTTACAAATATTTTTAAAGCTTTGTTTATCTTTAACTGTAAATGTATTATTGAATGTAGGGTGGTGCATCCATAGTACGTCTACTGTTGGACGTAGTCCTCCCGTAATGACTTCCAAGAAGACCGCCTGCGATCTTTACTAGGCCATCTGTCCACTGCCCATTGCCTCTTTAATTTACTGACCCGTTCGGCTATCTCAGTAACCTTCGTTCGTCTGCGTATCTCCTGATTTCTGATACGATCGCTCATAGAAACATCAATGTAACTAACATGTTTTTTTTGTAATTTATCTTGAGATGTATATATTACTAGCACATATATTATTAAAAGCGCGCAAGAGTACTAACTGGAAAAATCAAATCCAACAACAATACACGCTCTGAAAATAATTATCTCTTTGATTTACGTCAGTTTGTCTACTTTACATAACATTCTTTGGTTTTTTTATTTTATTAATTGTATAAGACCTCGACATTTCAAACAAATCCATTCATACGTTGATATAATTCTAGACAAAACAGTGGCTTCGACAAGCACAAACATTTTGCTAAAACTACAAATTTAATGTTTGCAATAAAGATGGTTTTGAATGTTTGCGAAACACAGCTGTTGTATAAACACTGCTTTACTTTTAAGACTGAAGCCAAAAGTTTGTAATAAATTTTACTAAACAAACCACTTTGATTAAACAAACACATTTTAGAAGTCTCATGGCTTGTATAGTTTCGAAACAGTTAATTATTTATGGACGAAAACGGCTAAGAACTCTGGCTTAAATTACTTGAAATAATGTCACAAATAGCAGCGTTTTACCTGAAATAAAACGCATATTAAATTACTTACCTAATTCGAGGCTTATAATTGAGATGGGCATATCCATTTCCCGTAGATTTTACTATTTTAGTACCCTTTTACACTATAGAGGTCGTGTTTTCCGGTGTCTCTATAGGCAGTGGCGCCATCTAATGTTTCCTAAGAAACGCATCGCGCCATTTTAACTTATTGGCTCTTTTATAGTCGCCAGGCAGAATTAAAAAGTAAGCCTCGAATTAGGTAAGTATTTTAGTATGCGTTTTATTTCAGGTAAAACGCTGCTATTAAAAGTACTTGACCGTAATTCGAGGCTTATAATTGAGAAGTGTCTGTTATCGCGGTGAGACACGAAAACACATTAATAATACGCCAATGTGACATCTTAGTGTTTTATTAGAATAACACAAATATTCAAACTTACAAAAATCATAAAGTTATTATTACAATATACTTTAGTACATCTTAATTATTCATACATATTTTAATTAATCGGACGAAATGATTGAGTTACTTGAGAAGAATTAAATGACTCACTATTTTGCCGAACCTCACGCCTATAAAACTTGTGAAAAGTATTAGCAGAGCGCCAGTTTCCGCGAGCTAATACTTCGTCTAAGGCATAATTCAACCAATTTTTGGAGGCTACTGCAGACCTAACACTATCAGGAGAAAACTGTATATTTGCGTCCTTAAATAAATTTTTTGTCCAGCCAGCAATAACAGCTCGAGAGGCCGATTTAGGCGGGCCCCTAACACAGATTATTTGTCTTAGCAGTATCCAGTCGATTTTTTAACAGTGAAATTGTTTTCTCTATCCAAAATACAGGGTCTAATTTAACATTATCTTTATTGGTCAGTAACTGCCAACCGGATTGTTGGTAGTCACTTTTATCGGTTTTTGACCTAAATTCCGGCCAAAAAATTATAGCATTATCAGATTTAATGCAGTGATTAGGATCCACCCATAGTAAACTCCAGTCATGAATCCGGCGACCTGAACATAATAGCAAGAGAATAGCCGTATGTCGAGAAGTTTGATAAGCGTTGCTAGTATCTATTGAATAATTAGATAGGTCATTAACTAAACTATCAATATCCCAGATTGGTGGCTTTGTTGTTTTCGGATTCTTTAGAGATATTGATTTTAGAATATGCTTTACCAAAGCATGAGAACTTCATTGGCTAGACATATCAGCATTAAAAAGTGTAGACACTACTGATTTATGTAAAAGAATAGTGTTGTATGATAATTTATGAATTAGATGCAAATCTGCCAAGAACTGTGCAAGTTGGGAGCCTGTAAGCTCTTGGACATTCACACGACTCGATCTTGCCCATGTTAACCAGCATTCCCAGGCTACCTTATATGTTTTAGGTGTTGATTGCCTCCAGGAACTTTTGAGTAAGTTCACCTGATTACTATTCCAGTCACCTATCTCCTTAGACCACCCCCACATTTCCAAACTTCGAGAGTTAGATCGTCCAAGTTCGGAGGTGGGAGACCTGTTAACATGTCTATTAGGTTCGCACTCAGTTTCTTGACAAGAAATGGAGCTGCAAGAGCTCTCGCTTTGAGGTCTGATCGCTAAAAGACTTTCTGCCATCGAGGCACCACTATTAAGAACACTCCGGTTGATTGATTGAGGTGTAACAGAACTTTGGGCACCAGGAACGGGGGGGAAATATCGACGCCAGAGGGTAATTCCATAAAACGCTGAACACGTTGTGAAAAAGCGCCTTGGGATCCTTCTGGTCCAGAGTTACATAGTTCGACACCACGTGTGCTGTCTCCGAGGCAAATAGATCTATTACTGGCGTCCCCCATCTTTTAAATATAACTTTCAGGCACTTGGGTGACAGGTGCCATTCTGGTGGATGTTGATGTCTTGACAGGTGATCGGCATGGTTGTTGGTGAATGATATCTGATGTTGGTCCATCGTTGTCAACAATCTGTGAGTGATGTCCATCAATGCAACTGACCTTGTCCCTCCCTCCTTCCGCAGATGAGCTACCACCGTTTTGTTGTCGCACTGTATTTAAAGTGAACCGAGACTTAACTTCTCTTTGTATAATTGAATGACGTGTAAAATGGCCAACATTTCTTTCTGGTTGCAATGGAGCGTCTGCTCTACTGGAGACCAAGATCCTGTCAAGGGAATGTCGTTCAGCTGAGCTCCCCACGCAATGTATAGTTACTATTGCACTTGAAGTAGGCTGTGAGTCAAAAATAGTTCTCGGATAGTTTTTACCAACCTGAAAAATTACAAAATTAGTAATCATCGTTCTGTCTGATTATTGTGCTGTCTTCCCACTTTCATTAAAGTATATGTATGTATTATTATATGCTTTAATATAAGTCTACTTTATACGTGCTTATGAGCTTGATGACATGAACAGTGTTATAATTGTTTTTTTTAAATAAAATATCAATCGGTAGAGAAGATAAGGGTACTACGGAGCCACGTAATCTCGTTATGTCAAGAGTTCTGTTGAGCGAGGTTTCGTGGAAGTGCATCGAGCAAATACCCCACATTATGTGAATGAAATTTCTGTGAATTTCTAGTGAAGTTTCAAGGTAGGTTGATTATTGTTTTTTCTTGCACCACACTGTTTAATATAGCATGAGAGTTTGATTGGCTTGTCCTGTCTAGGGCAAAACCCTGGTTACTATAAAAACCTAGTTCACAGACGTATTTTGCATGAAACAAAAATAGGTATTTCGGACAACAATCGTTTGACTGCAGAATTGAAAACCTCTAGACGTCACACAAAAGTTCTACCAATATTAGTACTTACTACACTATGTTTATCTCTTTTCTCACTTAGATAGAACATAATAGAAGGAAATAGAATAGAATAAAAAGAAGCTTTATTGTACCCAAATGACAAATAAATTACAAGGAAATACGCAGAAACAATATGTGCAATGGGCGGCCTTATCGCTAAAAGCAATTTCTTACAAAAGCAACCTTTGGATGGACAAAGACGAAAGGAATTAAAAGACATAATGAGTAGTTTTTGGTGTAAGATACATATACATAAAAAAAAAATGCTTTTTCATATATCTGTCGATCTTATGCATATTTGTATACCTAATGTATTTTTCATATAGTAGAATAGGGCCTCTCCATATTTTTATTCACTTTTAACTTTGACGTTTAAAGTAATTAATCATTTAAGAACAACGTTTTAAACATTGAAGACCTTTTGATAAAATTGTTTAACACGTTTAGTCTTGAATTGTGGTAATGAAAAACTCGGTTTGTTCGTCGTCCATTTTGAAACATACAATACATTCACACACCTCCAATGGGCCAATTACCCACTATTACCAATAAACGCGTACCTTCGGCTGCGGGGGATGCCATGTGCTGTGGTACACTCTCATAAAATAAGCAGTGTTTGATTTGATCGCGCGTGTCGACCCACGACGCGCCGCGCAACGCCCCGCTTCTGCGTAAACGGGGCCTTAAGGTATATAAACATTGTTATATTTAATATACTGCAACAATTATGTACATTCACTACAAATATTTTTTGTATTTGTCGTAATAAACTGAATTCTCACATATTATTCAGCGAGCTTCGCGAGTATTCAAAACAAATTACATATTCAACGTTGAATTAGTAATAAGAACAACAAACAACCTCGTTCCTTCAAATACGTGATCTGCTATTGATATTTATAGATCGTAACTGAAGTTTTATTAGATTAAGATATTGTACGCTTAGATAACAAGACTGTATCATTTCAACAGTCAATTTAACTAATTATTATAATTGTTATTTACACAAGGTGTTACAGAAAGCTGTAGTCATATTTTAGGTTAGTATAATAGACCACGCGATTGACAAATCGTTAACAATTGTAGGAAAATTAATGATTTTAATTTAAAAATATTATTTTGACAGTTTTTTCTTTATCATGTAGAAACCCCTACGAGTCATCACCACACCGAGGGTGAAGTGGTATGTCGGACTCGAACCAACTAAAACCACATCGTGGAGTACGAGGGACCTTACCCCCTTTTAGATGAAAGAGACCCGCGAGGTACAAGTTGCGCCACCATCTGAGGCCTGCTTCTGCTAGGGTAATAGGCAGCCCCACCCGCTACCCCCAAGCCAGCAGGCAGTAACTCTTATTGGCATTAACTATTATCGGCAACGGTCAGGAATGGGAACTTTTTGGGGCTGTATAAAAAATCTTACTAATATTACAAACGTGAAAGTCTGTCAGGATATATGGATGTTTGTTGCTCTTTCACGCAAAAACTACTAAACCTATTGCGATGAAACTTGGTATGTAGATAGCTGGACACCTGGATTAATACATAAATTACTTTTATCCTGAGCGGGTGAAACCGCTTGGCGCAGCTAGTACCTGTACAAAATCTTTATTAGATGTCTATGTACCTAGTAGTGGAAGGGCCAATAAACTTTATCTAATATACATCGGTATTTATTTGCAGCTCTTAAGCTGCCACAGTGTTTTATATTACATCGTATCATTCATGTTCGTTCATATTAACGCAAATAAATTTATTTAAATTTTGTGTGCTGTTAATGTTCTTTCTTTTCAAAAATATGAAATTATTTTTCGTTCGTTATCATAAGATTTATTATCATGATTCTTCTTATGTCTTTACACTATTTACAAGAGAGTAAATCTTTTTAAACTTGAATGTTTTGATGTGTTTTGACTGCCTGTTGTGTAGGTATTTTGGATGTTTAATAAAATAATATTAAGTTATTATTAAAACTGATGTTCATTCTAAACTCTACATATAATGGTGCCGATTCTATTGAACACTCGACTAAACTAAAACCTGACTTAATTTCTTCATATGAAATCAACCTAGTGTTCTTCGTAATAAGGTCTATTTGTTACTAGCAGCTATTTCTCAGCGCCGCTAAATTTCAATAAAACCTGTCAACGTATACTCAACTTTATTTCCACGCAGCGAGAGTCTTCATTTATTCAAACGCTGTATAATTGCCGAATAAAAACTTGTTCCAAACGAACAAGGATGACGTGTTTTTAAGCTACACCTACGAAGACGCTTACTAAAAACACAAAGCAAAAGAGATGGCATTCAACGGATAGCGGCTCTTGCTACGTGGTATTAAAGTTTATTTAAGCGTATCAGACTTTAGTCGACAAATAAATTGCTTATTTCGATAGCAACATATGTTACCTACTTGTTTCAATTTGAAATAAGACCTTGTTTCTAAGTGTATGAAGAAAATTTAGTGAATTTTAATTTAGCGAGTGAAGTAACAGAATTGGGGCCATATTTGATACTGTTTCTAAACATTAATGACTTTTATAACACACAAACTTTATTACAGATTTACGTGAGTTTATATTCTACGCCTAGATTTCAATCAATATTCTAAAATAAACAAATATTAGGTCTTTACATATGAAATTGGCGTTTTGTCAAATTTTTCAAACTGACCACTTTGATCTAAAATATATTTGGCGTTTGATTAGGAACTCTAACTTTTAATTAATTTCAAATTTAGTTTGTATATCTGAGGGCACGGAAGTGCCCCCGCCAAGTCGAGCTTTATGTTTCTAATTTAGTGATTCGTTTGCTTTCGCGTCATTTGATTTTTCTTCGACATGATTTTGTTCACAATATGGAAAATTTAAATATCGCGTTATGTACGAATACGAGTCCCACCGTGGCACTAATGCTGCCGAAACAGTTCGAAGTATTAATTACGTGTATGAAGAAGCCACCGTAAAAAAAAGCACGACGTTTAAACTACAGAATAAACCTCTTGGACGGCCGGAGACCCTAGTAGACAATGTAGAATCAAAAGGGGTCGTAGAAGCGGATTTATCGCAAACCACTTCAGAATTAGCGGCAAGCTACGGTGTAAGTGTAAAGTAATGAAAAAACATATTCACTTAAATTAAATTGGAAAAGTTAAAAAGCTAGAGAAATGGGTACTGCTTGAATTGAGTGAAGCACACCAACAAACACGCTTTGAGTGTTGCGTTATGTTATTGAAACGTCACGATAAAGAGGGAATTTTAAATAGTATTGTTATTTGGATGAAAAAATATTTCTATACAATGAAAACGATCAAAACAATGGTTGAACCCAGGAGAACAGGAAACCACAATCTTGCACTTGGTGAAAGTTGACTTAAAACAGTACTGGTGAGTATCTGGTGGACCAGTGCTGGTGTTGTTACTTCCATATTAATTCCATATTAATTATGGAAAAACTAGCCCTTAAACGACAGAGAACATTCAATTGCTCTAGCCCATTGCTACTTCAGGACACCCCTGGACTACACGCTGTACAAAAGACGGTCGCAAAATTAGAGGAGTTGCGGTTGGAATATCTCGGACACCCACCATACTCCCCGGGCTATGCTCCAACAGATAAGATTAGATTTTGTTCCGGAATTTCTTGGGAGGAAATAAATTCAGTTCCTATAAGGCAGTCCAAACCGCTGTCAAAGATTTCATTGATTCTTGCTCTCTCTATTTTTTCAGCAAGGGACTTAACGAACTTCCTAATAAATGGCAAAAGTGCATAGATAACAATCGTATATACTTTGAATAATTAAATATATAAGTTCATAAAAAATCGTTTTACTTTTTCCATATAAAACGCCGGTTGTATGTATCTTTATAGAAACAGCTGCGTGTGATAATGTACAAAACTCATTTAGAACGTATCTGAGACTAATTTCTCCAAAAATACACGAACATCAAAACCGTACGACAACAATATGCCAAAGAAGAATTGAAAAAACCAACGTCACTGACTTTAATACTAGACTACAGTCAAGTGATAGAAAGTAAATAATATTTACTTACCTATCGCGCGAAAGTTATAGAAGTAGATGACAAAGAATTTCAGTGGAGCTATTGGAAAGTGATTGATTAATAAACTAATTACTTCCCCAAGTATGTATTTTCTTTACAATCAGCGCGACGAGCTTCTTGAATACTACTAATTAAACAAAACCCAAACTTATTAAAAAAATCAAAACAATAAGTGGTAAATAAGAGATGTATATTCTTAAAATTTCTTATTTTTTTTATAAAGGTTTTAATATTCTAGTTCGGGGTTCAAGTCATGATATTACGATGGAGCGTAAGCACTTCTTGAAATACTACACTAATACTTAACTTCCTTTTATTTAACTTTGTCTTATTATACATATGTATAGTAGGGATTAACTATATTTCATCTTTATATAATGACAAAGCAAATGTAAATAGCTATCACATCTTACTATTAATATATTTAGAATACAATACTCAGTTGACAAAGACAGACAAAGTTCCCGCGATCATTTATTTTAAAACGAGGTACAATGCCAAGTCGTTTCATTAAATTATAAGACATTACCAACTGTATTATTAATGCATTTAACACCCGCAAAATGTTTACTACTCATAAAAGAAATCATTAAACTGGTGTGTTCAGGTTGATTTTAAGATGCCTACATGTGGTTGCAATTGGCTTGAATTTCCATGCCCTGGTGTGCTGCTTGTATCTGTATCCTTTCACACCTCTAATCCATCTTGAACGTAGTAAATAATCGGTTAAACACGTATCCAATATTGTACCAATTAATTGAACGTATTCTTCAATTGTTGCATATGACAATACACCGTCCTTGAGTAATGTACTATTGTTGTTATCCAGACAGTAATTAATATCAATCGACTACTTATACAGAAGCCTTATAACTGAAAAATAATAATTTTCTTACAAAAATAGGTCAAAATCTCACAGCGTTGTACACAATTTTGAGGTATGTGCTAGGTGAAAAACTGTACCATGGTTCATCAGTGACTATGAAAATAGATAGTTACAAATACATTATTGCCCACTATACTGTAACCTTATAAGTAAGCGTCATTTCTATAACGTGTCGTTCACAAATATGTCTATTTTTTTTGCTTTTTTTAACCTTACCAATAACAAGTTAATTTTTCGAACGTCGATGGTACTACCACTAATGGATAGGGTAAAGTGAAGTTCTAAACAAAGTTACTAGACAACATAAAATGACCGCATTTTGCGGTAAATAACCTCGTGTTTGTTCCTATGTTATTGTGAGAAGGGTCTCCAAGCTTCATAATGAAGTTTCGACTAACATATACATGGTTAGAAAAAGGGTGGTTTAACACAATGGCTGCCAGTACTTGTTTTATATTATTTAGGTTCTACAGGGTTGGCAATGCTTTGCTTGCAACAACACTGCTTTACTTTTAAGACTGAAGCCAAAAGTTTGTAATAAATTTTACTAAACAAACCACTTTGATTAAACAAACACATTTTAGAAGTCTCATGGCTTGTATAGTTTCGAAACAGTTAATTATTTATGGACGAAAACGGCTAAGAACTCTGGCTTAAATTACTTGAAATAATGTCACAAATAGCAGCGTTTTACCTGAAATAAAACGCATATTAAATTACTTACCTAATTCGAGGCTTATAATTGAGATGGGCATATCCATTTCCCGTAGATTTTACTATTTTAGTACCCTTTTACACTATAGAGGTCGTGTTTTCCGGTGTCTCTATAGGCAGTGGCGCCATCTAATGTTTCCTAAGAAACGCATCGCGCCATTTTAACTTATTGGCTCTTTTATAGTCGCCAGGCAGAATTAAAAAGTAAGCCTCGAATTAGGTAAGTATTTTAGTATGCGTTTTATTTCAGGTAAAACGCTGCTATTAAAAGTACTTGACCGTAATTCGAGGCTTATAATTGAGAAGTGTCTGTTATCGCGGTGAGACACGAAAACACATTAATAATACGCCAATGTGACATCTTAGTGTTTTATTAGAATAACACAAATATTCAAACTTACAAAAATCATAAAGTTATTATTACAATATACTTTAGTACATCTTAATTATTCATACATATTTTAATTAATCGGACGAAATGATTGAGTTACTTGAGAAGAATTAAATGACTCACTATTTTGCCGAACCTCACGCCTATAAAACTTGTGAAAAGTATTAGCAGAGCGCCAGTTTCCGCGAGCTAATACTTCGTCTAAGGCATAATTCAACCAATTTTTGGAGGCTACTGCAGACCTAACACTACCAGGAGAAAACTGTATATTTGCGTCCTTAAATAAATTTTTTGTCCAGCCAGCAATAACAGCTCGAGAGGCCGATTTAGGCGGGCCCCTAACACAGATTATTTGTCTTAGCAGTATCCAGTCGATTTTTTAACAGTGAAATTGTTTTCTCTATCCAAAATACAGGGTCTAATTTAACATTATCTTTATTGGTCAGTAACTGCCAACCGGATTGTTGGTAGTCACTTTTATCGGTTTTTGACCTAAATTCCGGCCAAAAAATTATAGCATTATCAGATTTAATGCAGTGATTAGGATCCACCCATAGTAAACTCCAGTCATGAATCCGGCGACCTGAACATAATAGCAAGAGAATAGCCGTATGTCGAGAAGTTTGATAAGCGTTGCTAGTATCTATTGAATAATTAGATAGGTCATTAACTAAACTATCAATATCCCAGATTGGTGGCTTTGTTGTTTTCGGATTCTTTAGAGATATTGATTTTAGAATATGCTTTACCAAAGCATGAGAACTTCATTGGCTAGACATATCAGCATTAAAAAGTGTAGACACTACTGATTTATGTAAAAGAATAGTGTTGTATGATAATTTATGAATTAGATGCAAATCTGCCAAGAACTGTGCAAGTTGGGAGCCTGTAAGCTCTTGGACATTCACACGACTCGATCTTGCCCATGTTAACCAGCATTCCCAGGCTACCTTATATGTTTTAGGTGTTGATTGCCTCCAGGAACTTTTGAGTAAGTTCACCTGATTACTATTCCAGTCACCTATCTCCTTAGACCACCCCCACATTTCCAAACTTCGAGAGTTAGATCGTCCAAGTTCGGAGGTGGGAGACCTGTTAACATGTCTATTAGGTTCGCACTCAGTTTCTTGACAAGAAATGGAGCTGCAAGAGCTCTCGCTTTGAGGTCTGATCGCTAAAAGACTTTCTGCCATCGAGGCACCACTATTAAGAACACTCCGGTTGATTGATTGAGGTGTAACAGAACTTTGGGCACCAGGAACGGGGGGGAAATATCGACGCCAGAGGGTAATTCCATAAAACGCTGAACACGTTGTGAAAAAGCGCCTTGGGATCCTTCTGGTCCAGAGTTACATAGTTCGACACCACGTGTGCTGTCTCCGAGGCAAATAGATCTATTACTGGCGTCCCCCATCTTTTAAATATAACTTTCAGGCACTTGGGTGACAGGTGCCATTCTGGTGGATGTTGATGTCTTGACAGGTGATCGGCATGGTTGTTGGTGAATGATATCTGATGTTGGTCCATCGTTGTCAACAATCTGTGAGTGATGTCCATCAATGCAACTGACCTTGTCCCTCCCTCCTTCCGCAAATGAGCTACCACCGTTTTGTTGTCGCACTGTATTTAAAGTGAACCGAGACTTAACTTCTCTTTGTATAATTGAATGACGTGTAAAATGGCCAACATTTCTTTCTGGTTGCAATGGAGCGTCTGCTCTACTGGAGACCAAGATCCTGTCAAGGGAATGTCGTTCAGCTGAGCTCCCCACGCAATGTATAGTTACTATTGCACTTGAAGTAGGCTGTGAGTCAAAAATAGTTCTCGGATAGTTTTTACCAACCTGAAAAATTACAAAATTAGTAATCATCGTTCTGTCTGATTATTGTGCTGTCTTCCCACTTTCATTAAAGTATATGTATGTATTATTATATGCTTTAATATAAGTCTACTTTATACGTGCTTATGAGCTTGATGACATGAACAGTGTTATAATTGTTTTTTTTAAATAAAATATCAATCGGTAGAGAAGATAAGGGTACTACGGAGCCACGTAATCTCGTTATGTCAAGAGTTCTGTTGAGCGAGGTTTCGTGGAAGTGCATCGAGCAAATACCCCACATTATGTGAATGAAATTTCTGTGAATTTCTAGTGAAGTTTCAAGGTAGGTTGATTATTGTTTTTTCTTGCACCACACTGTTTAATATAGCATGAGAGTTTGATTGGCTTGTCCTGTCTAGGGCAAAACCCTGGTTACTATAAAAACCTAGTTCACAGACGTATTTTGCATGAAACAAAAATAGGTATTTCGGACAACAATCGTTTGACTGCAGAATTGAAAACCTCTAGACGTCACACAAAAGTTCTACCAATATTAGTACTTACTACACTATGTTTATCTCTTTTCTCACTTAGATAGAACATAATAGAAGGAAATAGAATAGAATAAAAAGAAGCTTTATTGTACCCAAATGACAAATAAATTACAAGGAAATACGCAGAAACAATATGTGCAATGGGCGGCCTTATCGCTAAAAGCAATTTCTTACAAAAGCAACCTTTGGATGGACAAAGACGAAAGGAATTAAAAGACATAATGAGTAGTTTTTGGTGTAAGATACATATACATAAAAAAAAAATGCTTTTTCATATATCTGTCGATCTTATGCATATTTGTATACCTAATGTATTTTTCATATAGTAGAATAGGGCCTCTCCATATTTTTATTCACTTTTAACTTTGACGTTTAAAGTAATTAATCATTTAAGAACAACGTTTTAAACATTGAAGACCTTTTGATAAAATTGTTTAACACGTTTAGTCTTGAATTGTGGTAATGAAAAACTCGGTTTGTTCGTCGTCCATTTTGAAACATACAATACATTCACACACCTCCAATGGGCCAATTACCCACTATTACCAATAAACGCGTACCTTCGGCTGCGGGGGATGCCATGTGCTGTGGTACACTCTCATAAAATAAGCAGTGTTTGATTTGATCGCGCGTGTCGACCCACGACGCGCCGCGCAACGCCCCGCTTCTGCGTAAACGGGGCCTTAAGGTATATAAACATTGTTATATTTAATATACTGCAACAATTATGTACATTCACTACAAATATTTTTTGTATTTGTCGTAATAAACTGAATTCTCACATATTATTCAGCGAGCTTCGCGAGTATTCAAAACAAATTACATATTCAACGTTGAATTAGTAATAAGAACAACAAACAACCTCGTTCCTTCAAATACGTGATCTGCTATTGATATTTATAGATCGTAACTGAAGTTTTATTAGATTAAGATATTGTACGCTTAGATAACAAGACTGTATCATTTCAACAGTCAATTTAACTAATTATTATAATTGTTATTTACACAAGGTGTTACAGAAAGCTGTAGTCATATTTTAGGTTAGTATAATAGACCACGCGATTGACAAATCGCTAACAATTGTAGGAAAATTAATGATTTTAATTTAAAAATATTATTTTGACAGTTTTTTCTTTATCATGTAGAAACCCCTACGAGTCATCACCACACCGAGGGTGAAGTGGTATGTCGGACTCGAACCAACTAAAACCACATCGTGGAGTACGAGGGACCTTACCCCCTTTTAGATGAAAGAGACCCGCGAGGTACAAGTTGCGCCACCATCTGAGGCCTGCTTCTGCTAGGGTAATAGGCAGCCCCACCCGCTACCCCCAAGCCAGCAGGCAGTAACTCTTATTGGCATTAACTATTATCGGCAACGGTCAGGAATGGGAACTTTTTGGGGCTGTATAAAAAATCTTACTAATATTACAAACGTGAAAGTCTGTCAGGATATATGGATGTTTGTTGCTCTTTCACGCAAAAACTACTAAACCTATTGCGATGAAACTTGGTATGTAGATAGCTGGACACCTGGATTAATACATAAATTACTTTTATCCTGAGCGGGTGAAACCGCTTGGCGCAGCTAGTACCTGTACAAAATCTTTATTAGATGTCTATGTACCTAGTAGTGGAAGGGCCAATAAACTTTATCTAATATACATCGGTATTTATTTGCAGCTCTTAAGCTGCCACAGTGTTTTATATTACATCGTATCATTCATGTTCGTTCATATTAACGCAAATAAATTTATTTAAATTTTGTGTGCTGTTAATGTTCTTTCTTTTCAAAAATATGAAATTATTTTTCGTTCGTTATCATAAGATTTATTATCATGATTCTTCTTATGTCTTTACACTATTTACAAGAGAGTAAATCTTTTTAAACTTGAATGTTTTGATGTGTTTTGACTGCCTGTTGTGTAGGTATTTTGGATGTTTAATAAAATAATATTAAGTTATTATTAAAACTGATGTTCATTCTAAACTCTACATATAATGGTGCCGATTCTATTGAACACTCGACTAAACTAAAACCTGACTTAATTTCTTCATATGAAATCAACCTAGTGTTCTTCGTAATAAGGTCTATTTGTTACTAGCAGCTATTTCTCAGCGCCGCTAAATTTCAATAAAACCTGTCAACGTATACTCAACTTTATTTCCACGCAGCGAGAGTCTTCATTTATTCAAACGCTGTATAATTGCCGAATAAAAACTTGTTCCAAACGAACAAGGATGACGTGTTTTTAAGCTACACCTACGAAGACGCTTACTAAAAACACAAAGCAAAAGAGATGGCATTCAACGGATAGCGGCTCTTGCTACGTGGTATTAAAGTTTATTTAAGCGTATCAGACTTTAGTCGACAAATAAATTGCTTATTTCGATAGCAACATATGTTACCTACTTGTTTCAATTTGAAATAAGACCTTGTTTCTAAGTGTATGAAGAAAATTTAGTGAATTTTAATTTAGCGAGTGAAGTAACAGAATTGGGGCCATATTTGATACTGTTTCTAAACATTAATGACTTTTATAACACACAAACTTTATTACAGATTTACGTGAGTTTATATTCTACGCCTAGATTTCAATCAATATTCTAAAATAAACAAATATTAGGTCTTTACATATGAAATTGGCGTTTTGTCAAATTTTTCAAACTGACCACTTTGATCTAAAATATATTTGGCGTTTGATTAGGAACTCTAACTTTTAATTAATTTCAAATTTAGTTTGTATATCTGAGGGCACGGAAGTGCCCCCGCCAAGTCGAGCTTTATGTTTCTAATTTAGTGATTCGTTTGCTTTCGCGTCATTTGATTTTTCTTCGACATGATTTTGTTCACAATATGGAAAATTTAAATATCGCGTTATGTACGAATACGAGTCCCACCGTGGCACTAATGCTGCCGAAACAGTTCGAAGTATTAATTACGTGTATGAAGAAGCCACCGTAAAAAAAAGCACGACGTTTAAACTACAGAATAAACCTCTTGGACGGCCGGAGACCCTAGTAGACAATGTAGAATCAAAAGGGGTCGTAGAAGCGGATTTATCGCAAACCACTTCAGAATTAGCGGCAAGCTACGGTGTAAGTGTAAAGTAATGAAAAAACATATTCACTTAAATTAAATTGGAAAAGTTAAAAAGCTAGAGAAATGGGTACTGCTTGAATTGAGTGAAGCACACCAACAAACACGCTTTGAGTGTTGCGTTATGTTATTGAAACGTCACGATAAAGAGGGAATTTTAAATAGTATTGTTATTTGGATGAAAAAATATTTCTATACAATGAAAACGATCAAAACAATGGTTGAACCCAGGAGAACAGGAAACCACAATCTTGCACTTGGTGAAAGTTGACTTAAAACAGTACTGGTGAGTATCTGGTGGACCAGTGCTGGTGTTGTTACTTCCATATTAATTCCATATTAATTATGGAAAAACTAGCCCTTAAACGACAGAGAACATTCAATTGCTCTAGCCCATTGCTACTTCAGGACACCCCTGGACTACACGCTGTACAAAAGACGGTCGCAAAATTAGAGGAGTTGCGGTTGGAATATCTCGGACACCCACCATACTCCCCGGGCTATGCTCCAACAGATAAGATTAGATTTTGTTCCGGAATTTCTTGGGAGGAAATAAATTCAGTTCCTATAAGGCAGTCCAAACCGCTGTCAAAGATTTCATTGATTCTTGCTCTCTCTATTTTTTCAGCAAGGGACTTAACGAACTTCCTAATAAATGGCAAAAGTGCATAGATAACAATCGTATATACTTTGATTAATTAAATATATAAGTTCATAAAAAATCGTTTTACTTTTTCCATATAAAACGCCGGTTGTATGTATCTTTATAGAAACAGCTGCGTGTGATAATGTACAAAACTCATTTAGAACGTATCTGAGACTAATTTCTCCAAAAATACACGAACATCAAAACCGTACGACAACAATATGCCAAAGAAGGATTGAAAAAACCAACGTCACTGACTTTAATACTAGACTACAGTCAAGTGATAGAAAGTAAATAATATTTACTTACCTATCGCGCGAAAGTTATAGAAGTAGATGACAAAGAATTTCAGTGGAGCTATTGGAAAGTGATTGATTAATAAACTAATTACTTCCCCAAGTATGTATTTTCTTTACAATCAGCGCGACGAGCTTCTTGAATACTACTAATTAAACAAAACCCAAACTTATTAAAAAAATCAAAACAATAAGTGGTAAATAAGAGATGTATATTCTTAAAATTTCTTATTTTTTTTATAAAGGTTTTAATATTCTAGTTCGGGGTTCAAGTCATGATATTACGATGGAGCGTAAGCACTTCTTGAAATACTACACTAATACTTAACTTCCTTTTATTTAACTTTGTCTTATTATACATATGTATAGTAGGGATTAACTATATTTCATCTTTATATAATGACAAAGCAAATGTAAATAGCTATCACATCTTACTATTAATATATTTAGAATACAATACTCAGTTGACAAAGACAGACAAAGTTCCCGCGATCATTTATTTTAAAACGAGGTACAATGCCAAGTCGTTTCATTAAATTATAAGACATTACCAACTGTATTATTAATGCATTTAACACCCGCAAAATGTTTACTACTCATAAAAGAAATCATTAAACTGGTGTGTTCAGGTTGATTTTAAGATGCCTACATGTGGTTGCAATTGGCTTGAATTTCCATGCCCTGGTGTGCTGCTTGTATCTGTATCCTTTCACACCTCTAATCCATCTTGAACGTAGTAAATAATCGGTTAAACACGTATCCAATATTGTACCAATTAATTGAACGTATTCTTCAATTGTTGCATATGACAATACACCGTCCTTGAGTAATGTACTATTGTTGTTATCCAGACAGTAATTAATATCAATCGACTACTTATACAGAAGCCTTATAACTGAAAAATAATAATTTTCTTACAAAAATAGGTCAAAATCTCACAGCGTTGTACACAATTTTGAGGTATGTGCTAGGTGAAAAACTGTACCATGGTTCATCAGTGACTATGAAAATAGATAGTTACAAATACATTATTGCCCACTATACTGTAACCTTATAAGTAAGCGTCATTTCTATAACGTGTCGTTCACAAATATGTCTATTTTTTTTGCTTTTTTTAACCTTACCAATAACAAGTTAATTTTTCGAACGTCGATGGTACTACCACTAATGGATAGGGTAAAGTGAAGTTCTAAACAAAGTTACTAGACAACATAAAATGACCGCATTTTGCGGTAAATAACCTCGTGTTTGTTCCTATGTTATTGTGAGAAGGGTCTCCAAGCTTCATAATGAAGTTTCGACTAACATATACATGGTTAGAAAAAGGGTGGTTTAACACAATGGCTGCCAGTACTTGTTTTATATTATTTAGGTTCTACAGGGTTGGCAATGCTTTGCTTGCAACAACACTGCTTTACTTTTAAGACTGAAGCCAAAAGTTTGTAATAAATTTTACTAAACAAACCACTTTGATTAAACAAACACATTTTAGAAGTCTCATGGCTTGTATAGTTTCGAAACAGTTAATTATTTATGGACGAAAACGGCTAAGAACTCTGGCTTAAATTACTTGAAATAATGTCACAAATAGCAGCGTTTTACCTGAAATAAAACGCATATTAAATTACTTACCTAATTCGAGGCTTATAATTGAGATGGGCATATCCATTTCCCGTAGATTTTACTATTTTAGTACCCTTTTACACTATAGAGGTCGTGTTTTCCGGTGTCTCTATAGGCAGTGGCGCCATCTAATGTTTCCTAAGAAACGCATCGCGCCATTTTAACTTATTGGCTCTTTTATAGTCGCCAGGCAGAATTAAAAAGTAAGCCTCGAATTAGGTAAGTATTTTAGTATGCGTTTTATTTCAGGTAAAACGCTGCTATTAAAAGTACTTGACCGTAATTCGAGGCTTATAATTGAGAAGTGTCTGTTATCGCGGTGAGACACGAAAACACATTAATAATACGCCAATGTGACATCTTAGTGTTTTATTAGAATAACACAAATATTCAAACTTACAAAAATCATAAAGTTATTATTACAATATACTTTAGTACATCTTAATTATTCATACATATTTTAATTAATCGGACGAAATGATTGAGTTACTTGAGAAGAATTAAATGACTCACTATTTTGCCGAACCTCACGCCTATAAAACTTGTGAAAAGTATTAGCAGAGCGCCAGTTTCCGCGAGCTAATACTTCGTCTAAGGCATAATTCAACCAATTTTTGGAGGCTACTGCAGACCTAACACTACCAGGAGAAAACTGTATATTTGCGTCCTTAAATAAATTTTTTGTCCAGCCAGCAATAACAGCTCGAGAGGCCGATTTAGGCGGGCCCCTAACACAGATTATTTGTCTTAGCAGTATCCAGTCGATTTTTTAACAGTGAAATTGTTTTCTCTATCCAAAATACAGGGTCTAATTTAACATTATCTTTATTGGTCAGTAACTGCCAACCGGATTGTTGGTAGTCACTTTTATCGGTTTTTGACCTAAATTCCGGCCAAAAAATTATAGCATTATCAGATTTAATGCAGTGATTAGGATCCACCCATAGTAAACTCCAGTCATGAATCCGGCGACCTGAACATAATAGCAAGAGAATAGCCGTATGTCGAGAAGTTTGATAAGCGTTGCTAGTATCTATTGAATAATTAGATAGGTCATTAACTAAACTATCAATATCCCAGATTGGTGGCTTTGTTGTTTTCGGATTCTTTAGAGATATTGATTTTAGAATATGCTTTACCAAAGCATGAGAACTTCATTGGCTAGACATATCAGCATTAAAAAGTGTAGACACTACTGATTTATGTAAAAGAATAGTGTTGTATGATAATTTATGAATTAGATGCAAATCTGCCAAGAACTGTGCAAGTTGGGAGCCTGTAAGCTCTTGGACATTCACACGACTCGATCTTGCCCATGTTAACCAGCATTCCCAGGCTACCTTATATGTTTTAGGTGTTGATTGCCTCCAGGAACTTTTGAGTAAGTTCACCTGATTACTATTCCAGTCACCTATCTCCTTAGACCACCCCCACATTTCCAAACTTCGAGAGTTAGATCGTCCAAGTTCGGAGGTGGGAGACCTGTTAACATGTCTATTAGGTTCGCACTCAGTTTCTTGACAAGAAATGGAGCTGCAAGAGCTCTCGCTTTGAGGTCTGATCGCTAAAAGACTTTCTGCCATCGAGGCACCACTATTAAGAACACTCCGGTTGATTGATTGAGGTGTAACAGAACTTTGGGCACCAGGAACGGGGGGGAAATATCGACGCCAGAGGGTAATTCCATAAAACGCTGAACACGTTGTGAAAAAGCGCCTTGGGATCCTTCTGGTCCAGAGTTACATAGTTCGACACCACGTGTGCTGTCTCCGAGGCAAATAGATCTATTACTGGCGTCCCCCATCTTTTAAATATAACTTTCAGGCACTTGGGTGACAGGTGCCATTCTGGTGGATGTTGATGTCTTGACAGGTGATCGGCATGGTTGTTGGTGAATGATATCTGATGTTGGTCCATCGTTGTCAACAATCTGTGAGTGATGTCCATCAATGCAACTGACCTTGTCCCTCCCTCCTTCCGCAGATGAGCTACCACCGTTTTGTTGTCGCACTGTATTTAAAGTGAACCGAGACTTAACTTCTCTTTGTATAATTGAATGACGTGTAAAATGGCCAACATTTCTTTCTGGTTGCAATGGAGCGTCTGCTCTACTGGAGACCAAGATCCTGTCAAGGGAATGTCGTTCAGCTGAGCTCCCCACGCAATGTATAGTTACTATTGCACTTGAAGTAGGCTGTGAGTCAAAAATAGTTCTCGGATAGTTTTTACCAACCTGAAAAATTACAAAATTAGTAATCATCGTTCTGTCTGATTATTGTGCTGTCTTCCCACTTTCATTAAAGTATATGTATGTATTATTATATGCTTTAATATAAGTCTACTTTATACGTGCTTATGAGCTTGATGACATGAACAGTGTTATAATTGTTTTTTTTAAATAAAATATCAATCGGTAGAGAAGATAAGGGTACTACGGAGCCACGTAATCTCGTTATGTCAAGAGTTCTGTTGAGCGAGGTTTCGTGGAAGTGCATCGAGCAAATACCCCACATTATGTGAATGAAATTTCTGTGAATTTCTAGTGAAGTTTCAAGGTAGGTTGATTATTGTTTTTTCTTGCACCACACTGTTTAATATAGCATGAGAGTTTGATTGGCTTGTCCTGTCTAGGGCAAAACCCTGGTTACTATAAAAACCTAGTTCACAGACGTATTTTGCATGAAACAAAAATAGGTATTTCGGACAACAATCGTTTGACTGCAGAATTGAAAACCTCTAGACGTCACACAAAAGTTCTACCAATATTAGTACTTACTACACTATGTTTATCTCTTTTCTCACTTAGATAGAACATAATAGAAGGAAATAGAATAGAATAAAAAGAAGCTTTATTGTACCCAAATGACAAATAAATTACAAGGAAATACGCAGAAACAATATGTGCAATGGGCGGCCTTATCGCTAAAAGCAATTTCTTACAAAAGCAACCTTTGGATGGACAAAGACGAAAGGAATTAAAAGACATAATGAGTAGTTTTTGGTGTAAGATACATATACATAAAAAAAAAATGCTTTTTCATATATCTGTCGATCTTATGCATATTTGTATACCTAATGTATTTTTCATATAGTAGAATAGGGCCTCTCCATATTTTTATTCACTTTTAACTTTGACGTTTAAAGTAATTAATCATTTAAGAACAACGTTTTAAACATTGAAGACCTTTTGATAAAATTGTTTAACACGTTTAGTCTTGAATTGTGGTAATGAAAAACTCGGTTTGTTCGTCGTCCATTTTGAAACATACAATACATTCACACACCTCCAATGGGCCAATTACCCACTATTACCAATAAACGCGTACCTTCGGCTGCGGGGGATGCCATGTGCTGTGGTACACTCTCATAAAATAAGCAGTGTTTGATTTGATCGCGCGTGTCGACCCACGACGCGCCGCGCAACGCCCCGCTTCTGCGTAAACGGGGCCTTAAGGTATATAAACATTGTTATATTTAATATACTGCAACAATTATGTACATTCACTACAAATATTTTTTGTATTTGTCGTAATAAACTGAATTCTCACATATTATTCAGCGAGCTTCGCGAGTATTCAAAACAAATTACATATTCAACGTTGAATTAGTAATAAGAACAACAAACAACCTCGTTCCTTCAAATACGTGATCTGCTATTGATATTTATAGATCGTAACTGAAGTTTTATTAGATTAAGATATTGTACGCTTAGATAACAAGACTGTATCATTTCAACAGTCAATTTAACTAATTATTATAATTGTTATTTACACAAGGTGTTACAGAAAGCTGTAGTCATATTTTAGGTTAGTATAATAGACCACGCGATTGACAAATCGCTAACGATTGTAGGAAAATTAATGATTTTAATTTAAAAATATTATTTTGACAGTTTTTTCTTTATCATGTAGAAACCCCTACGAGTCATCACCACACCGAGGGTGAAGTGGTATGTCGGACTCGAACCAACTAAAACCACATCGTGGAGTACGAGGGACCTTACCCCCTTTTAGATGAAAGAGACCCGCGAGGTACAAGTTGCGCCACCATCTGAGGCCTGCTTCTGCTAGGGTAATAGGCAGCCCCACCCGCTACCCCCAAGCCAGCAGGCAGTAACTCTTATTGGCATTAACTATTATCGGCAACGGTCAGGAATGGGAACTTTTTGGGGCTGTATAAAAAATCTTACTAATATTACAAACGTGAAAGTCTGTCAGGATATATGGATGTTTGTTGCTCTTTCACGCAAAAACTACTAAACCTATTGCGATGAAACTTGGTATGTAGATAGCTGGACACCTGGATTAATACATAAATTACTTTTATCCTGAGCGGGTGAAACCGCTTGGCGCAGCTAGTACCTGTACAAAATCTTTATTAGATGTCTATGTACCTAGTAGTGGAAGGGCCAATAAACTTTATCTAATATACATCGGTATTTATTTGCAGCTCTTAAGCTGCCACAGTGTTTTATATTACATCGTATCATTCATGTTCGTTCATATTAACGCAAATAAATTTATTTAAATTTTGTGTGCTGTTAATGTTCTTTCTTTTCAAAAATATGAAATTATTTTTCGTTCGTTATCATAAGATTTATTATCATGATTCTTCTTATGTCTTTACACTATTTACAAGAGAGTAAATCTTTTTAAACTTGAATGTTTTGATGTGTTTTGACTGCCTGTTGTGTAGGTATTTTGGATGTTTAATAAAATAATATTAAGTTATTATTAAAACTGATGTTCATTCTAAACTCTACATATAATGGTGCCGATTCTATTGAACACTCGACTAAACTAAAACCTGACTTAATTTCTTCATATGAAATCAACCTAGTGTTCTTCGTAATAAGGTCTATTTGTTACTAGCAGCTATTTCTCAGCGCCGCTAAATTTCAATAAAACCTGTCAACGTATACTCAACTTTATTTCCACGCAGCGAGAGTCTTCATTTATTCAAACGCTGTATAGTTGCCGAATAAAAACTTGTTCCAAACGAACAAGGATGACGTGTTTTTAAGCTACACCTACGAAGACGCTTACTAAAAACACAAAGCAAAAGAGATGGCATTCAACGGATAGCGGCTCTTGCTACGTGGTATTAAAGTTTATTTAAGCGTATCAGACTTTAGTCGACAAATAAATTGCTTATTTCGATAGCAACATATGTTACCTACTTGTTTCAATTTGAAATAAGACCTTGTTTCTAAGTGTATGAAGAAAATTTAGTGAATTTTAATTTAGCGAGTGAAGTAACAGAATTGGGGCCATATTTGATACTGTTTCTAAACATTAATGACTTTTATAACACACAAACTTTATTACAGATTTACGTGAGTTTATATTCTACGCCTAGATTTCAATCAATATTCTAAAATAAACAAATATTAGGTCTTTACATATGAAATTGGCGTTTTGTCAAATTTTTCAAACTGACCACTTTGATCTAAAATATATTTGGCGTTTGATTAGGAACTCTAACTTTTAATTAATTTCAAATTTAGTTTGTATATCTGAGGGCACGGAAGTGCCCCCGCCAAGTCGAGCTTTATGTTTCTAATTTAGTGATTCGTTTGCTTTCGCGTCATTTGATTTTTCTTCGACATGATTTTGTTCACAATATGGAAAATTTAAATATCGCGTTATGTACGAATACGAGTCCCACCGTGGCACTAATGCTGCCGAAACAGTTCGAAGTATTAATTACGTGTATGAAGAAGCCACCGTAAAAAAAAGCACGACGTTTAAACTACAGAATAAACCTCTTGGACGGCCGGAGACCCTAGTAGACAATGTAGAATCAAAAGGGGTCGTAGAAGCGGATTTATCGCAAACCACTTCAGAATTAGCGGCAAGCTACGGTGTAAGTGTAAAGTAATGAAAAAACATATTCACTTAAATTAAATTGGAAAAGTTAAAAAGCTAGAGAAATGGGTACTGCTTGAATTGAGTGAAGCACACCAACAAACACGCTTTGAGTGTTGCGTTATGTTATTGAAACGTCACGATAAAGAGGGAATTTTAAATAGTATTGTTATTTGGATGAAAAAATATTTCTATACAATGAAAACGATCAAAACAATGGTTGAACCCAGGAGAACAGGAAACCACAATCTTGCACTTGGTGAAAGTTGACTTAAAACAGTACTGGTGAGTATCTGGTGGACCAGTGCTGGTGTTGTTACTTCCATATTAATTCCATATTAATTATGGAAAAACTAGCCCTTAAACGACAGAGAACATTCAATTGCTCTAGCCCATTGCTACTTCAGGACACCCCTGGACTACACGCTGTACAAAAGACGGTCGCAAAATTAGAGGAGTTGCGGTTGGAATATCTCGGACACCCACCATACTCCCCGGGCTATGCTCCAACAGATAAGATTAGATTTTGTTCCGGAATTTCTTGGGAGGAAATAAATTCAGTTCCTATAAGGCAGTCCAAACCGCTGTCAAAGATTTCATTGATTCTTGCTCTCTCTATTTTTTCAGCAAGGGACTTAACGAACTTCCTAATAAATGGCAAAAGTGCATAGATAACAATCGTATATACTTTGATTAATTAAATATATAAGTTCATAAAAAATCGTTTTACTTTTTCCATATAAAACGCCGGTTGTATGTATCTTTATAGAAACAGCTGCGTGTGATAATGTACAAAACTCATTTAGAACGTATCTGAGACTAATTTCTCCAAAAATACACGAACATCAAAACCGTACGACAACAATATGCCAAAGAAGAATTGAAAAAACCAACGTCACTGACTTTAATACTAGACTACAGTCAAGTGATAGAAAGTAAATAATATTTACTTACCTATCGCGCGAAAGTTATAGAAGTAGATGACAAAGAATTTCAGTGGAGCTATTGGAAAGTGATTGATTAATAAACTAATTACTTCCCCAAGTATGTATTTTCTTTACAATCAGCGCGACGAGCTTCTTGAATACTACTAATTAAACAAAACCCAAACTTATTAAAAAAATCAAAACAATAAGTGGTAAATAAGAGATGTATATTCTTAAAATTTCTTATTTTTTTTATAAAGGTTTTAATATTCTAGTTCGGGGTTCAAGTCATGATATTACGATGGAGCGTAAGCACTTCTTGAAATACTACACTAATACTTAACTTCCTTTTATTTAACTTTGTCTTATTATACATATGTATAGTAGGGATTAACTATATTTCATCTTTATATAATGACAAAGCAAATGTAAATAGCTATCACATCTTACTATTAATATATTTAGAATACAATACTCAGTTGACAAAGACAGACAAAGTTCCCGCGATCATTTATTTTAAAACGAGGTACAATGCCAAGTCGTTTCATTAAATTATAAGACATTACCAACTGTATTATTAATGCATTTAACACCCGCAAAATGTTTACTACTCATAAAAGAAATCATTAAACTGGTGTGTTCAGGTTGATTTTAAGATGCCTACATGTGGTTGCAATTGGCTTGAATTTCCATGCCCTGGTGTGCTGCTTGTATCTGTATCCTTTCACACCTCTAATCCATCTTGAACGTAGTAAATAATCGGTTAAACACGTATCCAATATTGTACCAATTAATTGAACGTATTCTTCAATTGTTGCATATGACAATACACCGTCCTTGAGTAATGTACTATTGTTGTTATCCAGACAGTAATTAATATCAATCGACTACTTATACAGAAGCCTTATAACTGAAAAATAATAATTTTCTTACAAAAATAGGTCAAAATCTCACAGCGTTGTACACAATTTTGAGGTATGTGCTAGGTGAAAAACTGTACCATGGTTCATCAGTGACTATGAAAATAGATAGTTACAAATACATTATTGCCCACTATACTGTAACCTTATAAGTAAGCGTCATTTCTATAACGTGTCGTTCACAAATATGTCTATTTTTTTTGCTTTTTTTAACCTTACCAATAACAAGTTAATTTTTCGAACGTCGATGGTACTACCACTAATGGATAGGGTAAAGTGAAGTTCTAAACAAAGTTACTAGACAACATAAAATGACCGCATTTTGCGGTAAATAACCTCGTGTTTGTTCCTATGTTATTGTGAGAAGGGTCTCCAAGCTTCATAATGAAGTTTCGACTAACATATACATGGTTAGAAAAAGGGTGGTTTAACACAATGGCTGCCAGTACTTGTTTTATATTATTTAGGTTCTACAGGGTTGGCAATGCTTTTACTGATATCCTTGGTGTTTCCAGCGATCATCAGCTGCGGTAATTGCCTATCGTCAACACTAGTTAACTGAATACAACCACAGAATACCATTTAAAATGAAACTAAACCTCATCAAGTCAAAAACCACGATCGATTTCCGACGATCGAGTTACTTTATAAATACCACCGCTGTTAAGTTCCGATTTACACATCTAATGCTCATCACGTACCCTGCATGCTCGTTCGCCAGTGTAGTAATATAAAAAGTACACAAAAATAATTTTGAATGGATCTTTAGGCTCGTAATTAGCAAATTATGGCTAAGTGGATGTGAAGTGACTCAAGAACGTGCAGACTTTTAATTTTAATCAGAGGGGAAATTAGGTCAGTTATTAAAATTAAATAGGGGCTATAGTCCTTCTAAGGAGTGTAATTAGGCATGAATTCACACTCGAATAAATAGAATTAAGTGTTCGTTTTTCGTTTCATGTGGGTTGAAATTTTTTATAATCTGAAATAAATATAATTCAAATAATTTTAGTTAAACTCGATGGTATTATGATTATTTTATTAAATGTTCAATGAAATAATGGTGAAAAAAATCATACATACGTTACACGCAAATATGTTATAAGATAATAATTGTCATTACATTTTACGGCAATGTGAAAAACATTCATATGATTCCAGATAGTTAAAACTTCACATATATGTACATTATCTTTATGTAGGATTTTTTTTGTAGGTAAATAAATTAATACTAGCAACGTGGGTCACACATTACTAGTATTCTTGTTAAGCTAAGCTAAATGCTTGTGTTAGGAGTGGGTTCACGTCGGTAGTGCACTGGGTGGGGTTCGAACCCGCAACCACTTGATCGCAAGTCCGACGCCTTAGCCATTACGCTACCGCCGCTTTTAATTTTAACAGAATCAAATCATCAGATACTGACTTCCTTGACATGGGGCCACCATGGGGGTATAGGGTATCTAACAAAAAAATAATAATCAAAATTGGTTCATAAATAACAGAGAGAGGGCTGAATATAAGTGATACTAGGCTAACTGTGTTCCGCGATTATACCTGCTATAAATTTTAATAATTATACATACATCTGGCTTTACCTAGTTGAATACAGCTTAGCAAAATTATTGACATTTATAATTTCAGTGTGGTCCTATATAATATTAACTCTTCTTTATAATAATAAAATATACTTAAATCTCAAGGTTAGATGAAATCCGATTTTTTTAAATTAGAAATATTGTATTAACTTAATATGGCAAAGGTTAACCAAACAATAGCATTACAATTTGCGGCGGTGGTTACTTACCATCAGGTGACCCGTCTGCTTGTTTGCCCCCTATGCCATTAAAAAAATATATATGTTTATAATATGTATATATAAAAAGTACTACATTTCAATCAACGTAATACTTTGCGACCTGTAACGAAACCATCGGCATAGTTTTAGGCGCTTCGATTCCGACATACCATTCACGTGTCATCACTTCTGTATAAGTAAAACGATTCGAGAGGGTTTCACACAAAGAACAGGCATCTGATATGGTGATAATGGTAGTTGGTTATTTGATCATGCTCCTCAAATAACTAACAAATCTTTTTTTTTTATTTGAAGAAACCAATACACTTTACACAAGAATTTTGAATTTGAATTTGAATATTTGATTGGTTGAAATCATAAATATTAGACAAGCTTTTGATCTAAGAGAAATGTTTTATAAGATTTCAATATATTGAGAGGATCTGTCTCTTGACTGCTATTTAAGGAGTATTACCTTTTATTATTGGGATTGGAAACCCACTTAATGTTACCAAGTGAAGACGATCTTGAAGTATAAGTTCTTTCGAGTAGTTTTAATATATTTTTCTTTCGTCTCCATAATATTGTTACTACCCGTTTTATCTTTTGAAGGCCTTGGATTTTTACTTGAATTAGAGTGAAAGTGTTTTTTTTTTGCTGATTGTCGGAGCTTTATTGGATAAGTTGGGCAATACAGGACTACCAAAAAAAGCAATTTTAGAGCTGACCGCATTTTTGTGGCATCCTGTAATTTTTTCATTATTATAAACGCCTAGCCATTGTCCACCGCTTCCCTCGCCTTAATGTAGATTTTGTCAATAAATTTATTTATTCCTCGGGTTCAGTAATTTTTTCTGGAAGCAAAGTACCCTCTGTAACCCTGGCAACTTGAATGTAAAATTGCATGACGATCGGTTCAGAAGAAAATACGTGAAAGAGTCTCAAACAGTCAAACTCACATTCGCCTTAGTATTCAAACAGAGAGAAGCAAGGTCTAACAGCACACATAAAAAATCTGGATGTCGTTAATTTGTTGTTATATCATATAAAAAAATATGTTTTGTGATTGCAAACTTATATTTTGCGGTTGGAAAGTTGACTTTATCGTAAATCGATGTATGGGCGTGTATTTTTAGAACGGCAAAGTTAAGTTTGTCTTTCGCAAGACGGCTAAAAATCTTCATGAATTGATTCCCGACATAGACGTAAATATCTACGCACTTGTCTGTTTTTTTAATATCAAATTTCTGTCAATATACCAAACAGTTTCTTTTTTTAAGTTTTTGCTAGGAACTCCTTTTGGTACTCCTTCATTATATTACATTATATAACAGTGTTAGGTATCAGAGTACTTTGAACTGATAATTGACATCATACGCGAATATATGATGCCAACTATAGTACCTATAGTATGTTAATGATAATTCCACTCTTGGAATAAAACAATTTCAACGGGCAATCTCTTTCTATATTTAGTGTATGACACACATCTTTTTTCTATGATACTGACATTATGATATCTTTTTTGTCTACAGAGTTCATCTCTAACAGACCTAATATCTGCTTTCGACACAAAAGCTCAAACACACAGTGACCTACAAAAAGTGACAGCCTTCAGCGGACATTTCGACAAGAACCAGAAACCTACTTTCTCAAAGGATGAATATGGCAAGTAAGTAATCTACGCTTAAGAGGGGTCTAAATTGTATAAAGGCTGGTAAGTAGTCACATTTCTCAGTGCTTTCATTGAGGCGCACATAAGGGACAGAAGTAAATTGATTGCGATGCGTTATAATAAATAAATATAAAATTACCCTAAGCACTTCCACTCAGTCGTATACTGAAATATATATATATATATATATATATATATATAATACATATATATATGTATATAATTATACAGGTCGTAGGCTGACTTTCAGCTCTTCGATATTTAAGGAACAAGACATACCCAGAATTCGGTCCCAAACTGTGTTCAATTATCTATTCAATTCTCTAACGCTGTATGCTCTGGAAATAGGGCTGAGAGTATATATAGGCCATCTAGTTTCGTCCGGAATCAGGTTATCACAGACTTTAGTCACGGAGCCTACAACTTATGTGTCAACAGGACGTAATCCCTAAGCATATATTAGCATACAATTAAATTAAATGATAAAAATACATTCACTTCGTCAGATGAAAAAACAAAAATAATAATAATAATAAATACTCTTTATTGTACACCAAAAAAAGGAAACAATACATGAACAAATTATACACGAAATGCACAATGGGTGGCCTTATCGCTAGAAGCAATATCTTCTTCTATTCTATCTTGATCTATCTTCTATCTTGGAATAGAAGCTATCAGATGTTAACTTTTTCGTATTTTAGTTATGAACTGTTTCGACTTAAATCTTGAAAAACTATACTTCTACGTACAGATTACTACTACTACGTATTTTCTATTTTTTTTTTTTTTCAATTACTAGTTAGGTTAAAAGCAAGGATACGGCCTGCTTTATTTGATTTGGTAATTGTAATCATGTCCTACTGACCATTTAAAAACCTTCTAGAATGAAATACTTTTGCGGAAATATTAAACCAAAAAATGCTAATGCACGATAATTATTATCTTATAAACATCGTTTCGTTCAACTCACTTACGTGTGTTATTAATGTGCAATGAGGCAGGAAATAGTGATTGTTGACGTAAAAATAACAGCTTTGAAATATTAGATGTCTTGAGATCAACGTTCTGAATACTGCATACATATTCATCATTATATTTAGGTCGTCAACAGCTTCACTAAGCAACTACTAACAAATGAGCATATCATGAAAATAAAGATATGACTAAGGAGATCTAAATTTAGTATTTGTAAAAAGTTCCAATTTTATAATGTAACTAGCAGTGTCACGCGGTTTTACCCACGTAAGTCCTAATCCCGTGGGAATATCGGGATAAAAAGTGCCTATACGTTAATCCAGGTCACAGCTATCTACATACCAAGTTTCATCGCAATCGGTTCAGTGGTTTTTGCGTGAAAGGGTAAGAACCATCCATCCATCCATCCAAACTCACATTTATATGTAGCAATCGTCGGAATATACTATCTCTATTAGCCCACTCAAAATACAATAATCTTGAAGAACAAAATATATTTTTAAAAGTAGTTAAGTATAAGGTCTATTTGTTACTGGTATCTATTTCTCAGCGCCACTAAATTTTTCACTAAAACCTGTCAACGTATACTCAACTTTATTTCCAGGCAGCCAGCGTCCCCATTTATTCAAATGCCGTATAAAAACTTGTTCAAAACGAACTAAGATGACGTTATTTTAATCGACACCTACGAAGACGCTTACTAAAAACACAGAACAATAGAGATGGCATTCAACGGTTAGCGGCATTAGCTACGTGGTATTAAAGTTTATTTAAGCGTATCAGACTTTAGTCGACAAATAAATTGCTTATTTCGATAGCGACATATGTTACCTACTTGTTTCAATTTGAAATAAGACCTTGACCTTGACCGTGAGTACACAAGGTTTACATCTTATATGAAGAAAATTTAGTGAATTTTAATTTACAAGTGAAGTAACAGAATTGGGACCAATATCTCCTTTGCATGTAACTAAACTACACTGCAGCGCACGAGTCCTGTCCTGACAAGTCTACCCTACCCGCCACGCAGAACCGTCCGCTACCCTCTGCTTGGCACCACAGCCTACTCGACGCCGACCTGTCCGGCTCGGGGCCGCGTGTTCATATATTTTATTTTTAAAAGTCTGCTCAGCTCCGCTCCGCTCCACTTACACTGTCTCCACTAACATAATAATTTCGTAAACTGTCTCGACTGATGGAGTGGAGAGGAGATTTCGAGCACTGTGGTTGGCCAATTCACAGTCTGCTCCTCTCCACTCCACCCTGCCCCACGTCAGTGGAAACGCACCCTAATGCCGTAAGTCTATACGCAATTTCACATAACGACACGAGTATGTGATGAAAACAAGGATTTTTAATATGAGCCAAGTATCAGATTTTAGCTCTTTATAAATCTAAAATTAAGTATAAAATCAAATGGCATCCTTGGTGAATATCATAGCAGACCAATGATATATTTCGTAATTTGAAATATAACACAGTGCACGGGTAACTTATAGTCGAATAAAAACTTTCGTGAGTGGTATTCATATTAGTTAAGATAATATATACGGTTTTATTCACGTGTATATTTCGGTGATGCCCGACTGGCACCTGCAACCTGCGCGGCAGGACGCCTCACCCTTTGATAAAGATCGGGTCCGAAACTAGTCGGGCATCCCCGAAATTTACACGTGAGTGGTGTTTTTTTCGCGAATTGGAAGTTTATTACGCAGTTGTGAAATTCAGTACCTATTTAGTATTTAGTCTGCATTAAATTTTCCTTTGAAATATACTAATTAACACTGACGAGGACCAGAGTTGAAATATACTTTAACTAAAATGCTGCTACTAAGTATAAATAGCCTAACTAATGTCGGTTTTGCGAACGAGTGGTTGCGGCTTTAAACTTAACCTAATACAGTACCGATGTAAACCACAAGTATTTAACTCAGTTGAAGGGGTTAGCAAGGGAATTAGTAATGAGCGATTCACTTTAAAAAATATAAAAAAAAATACTTTAACTCCATAACAAATTTACCCTAAATTTATTAAGGCAGTGGTGTACGTACAGTCCAGTAATGCACGGCCACGGGTTGATTGATATAAGCATAAGTCTTATTACGAAAAATACAAGGTTGATTTCATATGAAGAAATTAAGTCAGGTTTTAGTTAAGTCGAGTATACAATAGAATCGGCACCATTATGTATACAAAAACAAAAACATAATATATGATATGAGCATTTTTAATTTTTGAAAGATCTTTCCGTATGTTTAGACAGTAAACACACTAGGTACACATTAGACAGGATAAATCGCACTTAATAACTAAGGTTTGCTTACTTTGTAAGCATGAAATCGTTTTCACCTTCATTTTGACATTTTATGAAATAAAAATATATCGTTTAGTAGAAAATTGTAAATTGAATTTTAAGTTCCAGGATTTTTGTTACACTCAAAGTGTTTAAAACTATGCATATGTTTTTTTACTAATATTTTGTTTTACTAAGATTACAAGAAAATCCAAATCCACTTTCACTGCACTGTGTTAAACTCAACAAGTATGTTTTGCTTCTTTTAATTTTAGTTGCTTGTATGTATGTGTATCTTGGGTATATAATATTAAAATAGTCTTCGAAATGGATTTAAGTATTAAAACTACTAG
Organism: Callimorpha dominula; assembly: GCA_949752705.1. Classification (NCBI taxonomy): domain Eukaryota; kingdom Metazoa; phylum Arthropoda; class Insecta; order Lepidoptera; family Erebidae; genus Callimorpha; species Callimorpha dominula. Next base: position 14,957,881 of record OX457005.1, read on the forward strand.
CTCTTTCCCTGCAATTTCATAGAAAAAACTTAATACCCACTTCACTATACACACCACTAATAAATAGAATACATTTGTATTTCCAGGAAATGAAGATATTATACGTGATAAGTGAAAATTAAAAAATGATTAATGAAAATAGAAAAGACCACCTCGTTAGTCTGCTCAGTGATCTACGAAATAGCCGTTTTAAACGGCGTACACACGGAACGCTTTCAGACACAATTTGACTAGATTTTCAATTGAATCGTTTCGTGTGAACGCAAATTGTCGAATTCAAGGTCATTGAGTAAACAAGACCGCCTCACTTGATCGCGTCACATTTATCATTTAGTCTAGCTGTAGGCGCCATACCTAGTGAGCAGATGTTTTCTGATATTTTTTAAAGGATGTGTGTATTTACGCATTATTAAGGCATTTTTTTCAGTTCTGTAGTTATATTTATGAGATGATTTATATTATTAGATCAATACAGGTAGCATTTCTACAAAAACAAAAATTATTACGTATGCGGTAACCTTTCTTACATTCGTCCGTCTGGCACAGAATATAAAATGAAATGACAATTGGCGATTTAGTTGTTACGTGTGGACGCGAAATCTGATCGTAAACGAATTCAATCTCAAATCTGATCTGGTAGTAAAATCGTATCGTGTGTATGGCGTTTTATGCAGAAAATTATATACTCATACTTAATTGAAGTATTAGCCTTTATTATCGGCGCAGTTTTGTTGTTTTAATGGAAGTTGCTGATGCTATTTTAATAAAAGATGTTTTTACTGCCGCATTAGCGAGCTTAGCTTTAGCAATTTTATTTTTTCCTCGTTTAGAGTTTTTTCAAATTCCGAATGAAACTCGTAGTTAAAACAAGGTCTGGATAAGATAGTAGGTGACGAAGCATTTTGTAGTAACTTTAGTAACTTCGATGAAAAATAACAAAAACACTAGAAAGTATTAAAACTCGGTAATTTCGGTAATGTACCCTATTGTATTTTGGTAAGGATCTAAGTTAACTTTACAGGAATCTAACAAAATTGAGATCAGATAGACAATATTAGATTAAAAAATGACATTAAAATTCAAGTGAAACCGTTTATTTAATAAGTCAGCCTATTATACCACTTAATAAGGTCCAGTGGATTGTATTGTTAAAACATCGACCTTAAATCGAATTTCAATGAAAAGATAAGCATTGATCTGCATCCATTGACAAATTCATTATAGTTGTGATTGAATTTATTTCATTCCCATTCACCTGCAGATCAAAAAGCAGAAATACTGATGGCTTCCTCTAACTACTAAACATTAACTAAATTATTGTAAATCGTACATCAAAGCCACACACTTTAACGACCTTTGGATTGAGATGGATCAGCGTAGGTCCTACACTAAAGTGCTATTCACACATAAAGCGGGCGCGGGTCGGGCGCGGATCAGGACGGGAGTGCAGTGGGTCTAATTCCTTACATTCCTGTCCTGAACGGCGCCCGACCCGCGACCGACCCGCGCCCGACCCGCGCCCGACCCGCGCCCGACCCACGGCCCCTTTATGTGTGAATCGCGCTTTATCACGGACCAACACTCCTCTAATGAGGGTTTTAGACACATTTAGATAACAAACCATTATGGGAAGCATTAAGTTGAATGGCATATTCCGGTGGTATGCGGAAAAGGTTCCTACACTCTGTAATCGATAGTCAAGATAAATTACGGGGAAACCAATGGATGAAATCGATCCAAATGATCTTAGATTTACTATAAAATTATTTCTCCTTCCAAAAGTGATTCAAAAAGTTAAAAAGGTATTTGTAAGGAAATATGTTGCAATATATTTTTTTTACATAAAAACATAAGTGGCTATACTTATGTAAATTCGTGTCCGATATTTTTTACGTAAATTTCTTACGGTCGTATTTGCAAATCGCATAGATAAAGTAGAAACTTTGCTATATACGGCGATTTTATGTTATGTGTAATATAACATCCATGTGTATCTTGGTAACCAGGGTTTAAGAAAGTTTGAGTTACTTTTCCCAATATAAATTAAGACGCTATGAACTGATAAAGCGATTTCATAGCTACATAGCTCTTCACGAGATCTACTTTCGTTGTAAGTGTTTTAATTTTTAAGTGTGCAGTGCAGTCTAATAAAACTAAGTCATTTGAATCCAAACTTAACCTTAACAAAACTTGATCAAAGACTAAATATAAATAAACCACAACTCTACCATTTAATAAAGCCTTACGATGAATAAGTCGCATTGTATAAAAACTCTTATCCGAGGTTTTGAAACGATCAAGATAAATAATAAACATCTTTCTTTTCTAGACCTGTTCCCGGTTCAATGACCGAGTACCGAGGTGCAGAAGCTCAGGCAAGAGTCTGTTCAGAGATGAAGGAGTTGTGCGAGATCATTAATGAGTACGGTAAAGTCCCCTGCAAGAGCTTGCTACCTCCTGAACTTCAGACCGCCAGTAAAGTTATAGCTTTTGGAGAGCTGTTTACGGTAAGTTTAGTTTTAGTGATACAATTTTTAGCAAATATAACCTTGAACTTTGAAGCGAGTGGTTATTAAACAAACTTAATTCATACTGTAGTTCCAATATCCGATCTATTGATAGCATGGCCCCACGTCTAGTAGCCTCGTCTACTCTTAGAAATTCCCGGTCGTTGCCAGTGAATGTTGTCGATTAGAACTAAATGGAAATCAGTGTCAGACCATATCCCATATAGGAACGAAGGCAGAGACGGCGACATGTTTCCACTCAAATAGAAGGCCACTTCCCACTAAAGAGTATACAAACACTACGTCTTCCCACCGTGGTATTGCAACGGGCCGTTTTAATAATCTTAAAATCTTTTCTAATATGCTCATAGTCGTAAAAACAAAATAAGGATTCTTTACTATAGAAATGTTAATTTTTATGAATTTTAACAAAATATATATGTACCTATAAGAAACTATGATCAATACTGTATGAGATGTATTAAAATAAACAGAGATTTTTATCGCTAAAGTCAGCAAAATTCATACACAAAAAAAAAACCGACAATTTCATAGCACTATGATTATACTTTTTGTTATGATTTGAATAGTACGTTATATTGTAGTGCCAGCGGTCGATTTACCTATCCTCTTCTGTAAGGAAATGCATCTCTAGTTGGACGAACTTAATTCGAACAAGACTGTGTTGCGATTCCCAAAAGAAAACTATACTAATCTAATGAAGTTTGAGAGTTTTTTATTTGATTGTCTGTTTGTTTAAGCGTGCCAATCTCTGAAACTAAGTAAGTTGAGTTAAGTTCTGATTTCTATGAGTAAGTTTATAAGCATGGTATTCAATGATGTACATAGCCATGTAACATCACGCTACGAGTAGAGCAGTGACCATAAACGCAGATGAAACAGCGGGGAATGACCAGTAAGTCATGAAATGCACATAAATTATTAAACAAACGTATGTTAGTGTGATACAGGGGTCATAAAAACAGATACTTGCCTGTTCAATCAAAATATACTCTTCTATTGGTTAGTAGCGGATCAGGGTCACATACCTATTAGATTAGAGCTATTGCTTACTCCCCAATCCATCCGTAAAAGTACCTTTCCTTTTTAATTAACTTTCCCTTCCTATTTACTACCAATGTTCTTAATTGTACCTTGAACTCTGCTTACTACTAGCACTATCTAACCAGGGTCTTCAGGAACAGTTAGTAAATGCTCCTTTTCTTCAAAACCGTTTTATTATATAGCTCGAGGAAGACATGCGACATCACATTAATCACAATAAGTAAGCCTAAGTATTTTTTGGGCAAAATTCTCTAGTGTTCTTTTATCTGCTAAAAAAAATGACAATGTATTCCTATTTAACGCTCATACAATAAATGGTATTGTGGCGACTCTAAAAATAACAGTTGAAACAAAAGAAATTTTTTAAACGTCGTAGATCGTTTTTCATGTCATTGCATTATTATATATTTAGTTTATTTGCAATCGTAGAATTTTTTGCATTTCTTGTATGACATTTAATTTATTTATATTTTTGTTCATTTATATCAGATAACCAGCAATTTATTCTTAATATCGCTAATGAGTTTTTCTATTCTATTTAATGTATTTTAGGCCGCTGATCGAATTTCCAAATGACTAACATTTCCGCAACACCTGCAAACTATGTCTTATTACGTAAAACCCTTTGTCTTCTAAAATTACTTCGTTGTGACGCAGTCTTTTGAGAATAAAAATAAATATTTACAGAGTATTTACACACCATATGATATTATCTAAGTGCTGACAGGTAACGAATACGTTGGAATAACAACAATATTTAGCAACTTTAGCATAATATCATCTGGGTTTGTTTTGATCTTTAGCTTCGTGGGTGGATTTGCGGGCGTTGTTGAGGTGGTAATAAACAAAAACTCATGATGCACAAATAATAATTGACATACCCAATGGCTTTGCCTATGAAAATATTTTTCATATTTCAGAAATCGATATATTTATAAGTATAAGTTTTTAAATAAAATCTTAAAAATATTTATTTTAAATTGCAAATAACTGAGTAGGAAAACTATTACATAATCACTATTTTAAAGGTAAGATTTAACTGAGTTTGATTTATATACGGTTATATCGATATCCAAAATAAAAATAACATCGTGACATAGCTAATGTTTAGAAAAAAGCCGTTTTAAGAAAAATATTTACTTTATGATGTCTATTTTTTTGCTTTTACATTTGAACCATTATGTAAACAACATGATGGTTGGTGTAAATCTATTTATATATATAAGTATTTTTCATATCTTATATAAAGCATTAATTAATAACTTACCTAATGTATAAAAATAGTTTAGTAACGTTATAGTAACAAAAAGCAACTTCATTACATTTTCATGATAATTACAGTACTTAAACATATACAAAAATAATAAAACTCTTAAGTTCAATCCAAAACTAAAATAATGCACACAAATAATACTTCCACAGTAGCTCTGATTCGAACGAAATAAATATTTCTGCTGCTAATTAACAATCTCCTGTCTGTTAATGGTATTGATGGCTATACAGTACCAAAGACATACAAGGGTTGTACGGTTAAAATTCACAATTTAGAAACAACTTGAACCTGAAATCGAAGCTAACTTACAAACGTTTTGAATGAAGAAAGACTAACATCCCTCGATCAACACGTTCAAATTAACACGAGTTTTTAAAGTGTGTTTCATATGGGAAGATAAACAGTCTCATTAAGTTAAATGTATTAAAAGTTTCGTAATTCAACTACATCTCAAAACTGTGGATACCTCTGCGAAATTCTACTTCTAACACAACTAATAATAGAGATAGTTGTGTTAGAAGTAGTCTGTAATAGTAAAGATAGTTGTGATTGTGATAGTTAGAAATAGAAAAATAGCTATCCTTACTTAAATGCTTGTCACACACACATTTGCTATAAACCAGGCGGTGACAAATTCTTCTGCTGAAGGAAAAGTTCCACAAAATCTGAAACTCCACCATCGTCGAAATGTTCAGGACATCTTGCGTTTTCATGAAAAGAAATATCTTAATTTACGTCAATGTTTTTTAATTAGAAGACAATTTTAGTTATGTGGGAGAGCCATGCTTCGGCACGTATGGGCCGGCTCGACTCCGCTCGATACCACGGTCTCACAGAAAACCGGCAGTGAAGCAATGCTTGCATTGCTTTTCGCCGTATGACTAAGGGCAACGCACTTGTGACGCTTGAGTTACAGATGCCCATGGGCGACAGTAGTCATTTACCATCAGGTGACCCGTCTGCTCGTTTGCCCCCTATACCATAAAAAAAAAACCATAAAACATATCTGTCTTAGAGATAGGGTAACTGAAATATGGAGGCTTTTTATCTGTAATTTCTTAGTCTGTCGTTGTATTTTAGTGTAATGAAAGTGTCAATGTTAAGTTAAATTAATTGTCTTGGAACCCCCAAGGAATAAATTTAGAAGTAAATTGTGAAGTTACAATATGAAAATAGAAATGTAAAATGGTTGCAAAATGGCTAACGCATCCGACTTACTGTCAAAAGGATTGATTCAAAGGTATTGAATCCTCTTTACTACACTGGCATCCTAATACAAGAATAATAAACTTACTATGCTAGGTAATGTGTAACTCATGTCAACCCACGCTTTAAAAAAAGAGGAACCACTTATGACTACAACTGAACTCATGCATCTAACTCACGTCAGTGAAACTTCAATGAGCTATTTTTCACTGTCGATTATACAAACCTTGAACCGGTATTCAAGTTGTAAGATCATAGTAATAAGGGTACCGATAGCTACTACAGAGTAAGACAACAGAATATGTAATATAGCATAAGAAGAAATCCAGTACAGACCTATCCATCTAAGTCATTAAAATCCCTTGGTTCAAAGGGTTTAAATGACTCGGAATTTATCCTCTTTTATACCTTTTTCGCCCTGGCTTTGGAAAACAATAGCTTAAATCTCTCGGAGACATAGACAGAGGTACTACTACATCGTCCGTTCATCAATCAGTACTCCGTGATGTATTTTATTGTTCTCTACAATAAAATAGCAGCATATTTTCAGAAACTTTTATTAGTTAATCATTCAGAGATTGTGTTGTGTGTTTTTAAGGCATTAAAAAAATAGCAAAAAGTCTCACTCATTAGTTAGCGATTGCCGATGCCTATTAAAACTAGTTACACACTCTGATATCACTCGTGCGTTACCAAACCTATACCTCCATGGATTTCTGGTCACCTGGTTATCAGAAATACAATAGTATTGTGGGGGAACGGGGTCATGTCCAATCAAGACAATGAGAGGTGATCATGCCTGGCGGACTGCAGCGTAGCGGTTGAAGAAGAAACTTGTATTTTGTACTAATCGTCGCGAGAACTTTCCTAGCGCGATGCAGAATTAGTAGTTACCACGTAGTTCAGTTTGTCTACGCTAGATGTTGAAGTGCACATCACAGTACATTATTAGCGCTGGTTAAGTAATGTTTTCTGTAGTGTGAAGGTGCTTTACGAGTAAGGTACATATAATAAAATGGCATTGATCTATTAAAGGCAGGTATTTTTTTTTTATGGTATAGGGGGCAAACGAGCAGACGGGTCACCTGATGGTAAATGACTACCGCCGCCCATGGGCACCTGTAACTCAAAGAGTCACAAGTGCGTTGCCGCCCTTTAAGGTGGGATTAGGAGAAGAGGGGGGAGGGGGAAGAGGGGAGAAGGGAAGGACGGGAATAGGGGAGAGGAAAGGGTTAGGGCCTCCGGTAACCTCACTCACGCGGCGAAATGCAATGCAATCATTGCTTCACTACCGGTTTTCTGTGAGGCCATGGTATTGAGTGGAGTCGAGCCAGCCCATACGTGCATGGCTCTCCCACGTAAAAATACGGTGAGGAGAGAGAATTTTCATTACTTTGAAATTTATAGAATTATATGTTCAGATCGGTACAGTCAACTCATAACAAAGACGCGTTTAGGCATTAATAAATTTTGCTTACCTATTTACAAAATAATAATTAGTCAAAAATGTCTAAGTCTATATTAACTGTTCACCATAACTTTATATATACGAAAGTAGGTACACTCAAAGAGAAAAAAAAGCGAAAATTCTACATGTTACCAACAAATAATTTTTGAAATTTAAAAAAATAATTAAAACAATATAAAATTTTAAATGAATTACAAAAGATCCAGTACTCAAACATTTTTAAAAGCCATAATCACTCATTTTTAAAGCTGATTAATATTAGGATTGTCATGTTTAGATTATTTGAATAAAGTTAACTGAAAATGCTATTTTCTGTACCAACAAAGATCTAAAAAACGGCACATAACGGCAAGAATTAAACAAAATAATAATAGTAATAATAATAATAATAAGAACTCCACACATCTCACACCCGGCCGTCTGATCCCAAACTAGACAGAGCCTGTACTATGGTAACCAGACTGCTGATAAACTTACTTATATATTTCTAAATACATACATATTATAGATAAATTACACCCAGACACAGAACAAATGATCATGCTCATCACACAATTATTTGTCCTGGGTGGGAATCAAACCCACGACCTCTGGCTTAGCAGTCAGGGTCACTAACCACTAGACCAACAGGCCAGTCTCAATTGCACAAAAATATAAAATTAAGTAGCATCATAAAGTGGAATTTACATGCGCAGCAACGAAATGCATTTATTATCGAAAAAGATGTTAGAAAAATGCAGAGTTGTAGATTTCTGTTGTCCTAAGTAAAAAAGCTTTTAGTTTATTTTATTTTTATTATTAGTAGAAAGTGGTGATTCTATTCATGTATATTATTGAACTTTGCTTGAATTTCTGACGATTGTTATGACGGAATATTAGTTACAAGTAGTTTGGAATGGTAATTTTCAGCTTCTTAATTCAAATATTTTTTTTTAAATCAATTTAAAAGTTTGGTAGTTAGCCTGGGTTTTAGGAAGTAATTTTTTAACACAACAATAGCTCGCCGCTTCTGACTGTACTTCTAACCAACTCTTACAATTGGGGCAAGATTGAGCATCTAAAGGAAAAGTAGGGTGAGTAGGTACACTTAGTGAATTAAGGGCGAGATCGGCAGGGTAATTGGTGCCTATACAACTCAATATACTTTGAAAAGCCATTGCGTCGGTTTCTTTTAATGAACGAAATATTTTTATTACATACTTTATACAAACTAAAATCACAAATATTTACAAACATCTAGAATAAAGTAACCGGATAAGTGCGAGTCGGACTCGCGCATGAAGGGTTCCGCACCATCGTACAAGATTTAATACTATGTATGGTAAGCGAGCCCCTTTTAACTTTTAAATTATTTTTATTATTTGTAGTTTAAGCGGCAACCGAAATACACATTCTGTGAAAACTGTCTACTTATTACGGATCATGAGATACAGCCCGCTGACAGACAGTCGGATGGACAACGGAGGCTTAGTAATAGGTTCCAAATGGTTTTTTTTTTTTTTCCATGGAAGGTTAACCACCCCCATGGGAGTTTATTGCGATGTGATACGCTCTGCTATTTGATACAGAGTTTTAGTGCTTATTGGAGTATCTATTACAATTATTATTTACATATTTATAAAAATTTTGTACATAAAGTCAAGTAAATGTTGCAAAATATACAGTTACCTATTTACCATGTTTACATTATTTAAATTATTTACTATGTTGTACTATTTTACTGCTATTTACATGTTATTTATGAGGTTGAGAGTATGGTGCGGTTGTAAATGTAGTGCTAAGTGTTGTTAAACTTTTTTAAAGTGTTTACTATATGTGTGATGTGTGTCATGAATGTTGTGGTTGTGTCTTCTTTGGTTATTATTTGCATAATGTCGTTTGGGTTTATGTTGTTTATGCGGCACATCTGTTCATGTCTATATCTAGTTGTGTGATATCGTGGGCAGTCATTTAGAAGGTGGTGTATTGTTTGCGTGGTGGTGTCATCGCATGGGTAGGTGTCATTGTCAGTAATTTTGAACCTGTGTAGATATTGCTTGTGGTATCCGTGTCCTGTAAGTAATTGTGTTAGTGCGAAAGAGTGTCCAGTGATTCGGATGATTTTGTGTAGATCATCTAGTGTGGGACACCAGGTTTTAATTATTGTGCCCTTAGTGTTTTGAGTGTATGAGTCGGATGCTTTGGAGTGACTGTTGATTTTAGCTAGATTGCGGGCATGGCTAAGGGGAAAGTGTGTGAATATGGGGGTGAGGTGGCTATCAGCTGCTGCTTTTGCTGCGATGTCGGCTAGCTCGTTGCCATCAATGTTATTATGTGCTCTCACCCATATTAATCTTATGTCAGTGTCGTGTGATGCGAGGAGTTTTTGTATGTTGTTAGTGAGCGTATTGGTGCTATTGATGTTTGCAATATCTTCCAGAGCTGAACGAGAATCTGTTAACAGGACTGCGGCTTTGATATCTTCTCTGAATAGCCATTTGCAAGCTTGATTCATGGCAACTAGTTCAGCCTGGAAGACGGTGCAGGATGAGTGTAACTTAAATTTTTTGGTTATGGTTTGATTGTGTGGCGTGGAGACGATGAAAGCAGCACCAACTAAATCGTTATGCTTACTTCCATCTGTGTAGATATGATGAATGTGAGTGTACGGTGTTAAGAGTGTGTGTACGTCATCGGGGGTGTTAGCTGTATCGTAATGTTGGGTTTTCCGGAGGGCAGGGTGCAGTAGATTTTTGGGATGGGTGGGTTTATGTAGTATAATGTCGTCGGGGAGGTAGGGGCTGACGCCTGTGATTCTTGTATTTTCAACAGTGCCTCTCTCCTCGATCTTTGTGTCTAACGGTGTGAGTCCGGCTATGGCTATTGCATTTACAGTGTTTATGGTGTGGAACCCTCGGATGATTTTTAAAGCGAAACCACGTTGCACTGAAAGTTCTTTTCTGCGATTCTTTTTGAATTTCAAAGCGCTGTTCCATATACTAGCGGCGTATGCGATGATAGGTTCTATGACACCAACGTAGAGTGTTTTTATGTTGTCAGAGTGAATGCCCCAGGTGGGTCTTACGAACCTGGATAGTTTATTGTATATGGCTAGCGCTTTGAGTGTTACGTGTTCTATGTGTTGTGTAAAGTGTAAGTTGTGGTCTATGATTACACCGAGTACTTTTGCAGTTGTACTGAAAGTGATGGGTGTGCCTTGTGCTGAGATTCCAATGTCTCTGGATTTGCGTGTAAATGAGACGGCTGTTGTTTTTTGTGGTCCGAAGGTAAGTTTGTTAGATGTGCCCCAGTCGATAATAGTTTGTAAGCTTTGGTTGATGTTGTGTTCGAGTGTGTGGGTGTTTCGGTGGCAGGCGGTCAGGGTGACATCGTCGGCAAACGCCTGTATGTGGCATCCTTCAGGTAGGTGTACTTCTAACAAGTCGTCTAATATGAGGTTCCATAATGAAGGGCCGCATACAGATCCCTGTATGCAGCCTCTAGTGAGTGTTTTTGTGACTTGAGCGTTGGAATATTTCAGTGTGGCTTTTCTGTTTTTTAGGTAGCTCCGGAGAATGTTATATAAATTTTTTGGACAGTTAATGTGGTGTAATCTGTTGAGAATAGATGACCACCATGCGTGGTCAAACGCCGCCTTAATGTCGAGAGAAACCATGACCACCTGTTTACCTTCCATTTTGTATTTTTTAATGTTATTTGTCAGATTTTTTAGAGCATGTATTGTAGAAGTTTGCGTTTTAAAGCCAAATTGGTGTCAGTCTTTGTATTATTAGTTTTTCTAAAGTTTTAGCAAGAATGGGAAGTAGACCTATGGGTCTGAAGGATGAAATATTGGATGGATCTGTTTTATTGAGTTTAGGGATTATTTTGATTAAAGCATGTTTCCAATCGTCCGGGAAATATGAGAGGGAAAGGCATCTGTTCATTAGTTTTGTTATTATTTCCGGGAAAGTGAGCGCAAAGTGATAACAAATGTCTGACGTTAGGTGATCGGTGCCTGGGGATTTGTTTGGGTTCATGTGTTTGAGTGCGTTAAGTTCCAAATGGTTAACCTTCGGGTACGTAAGGATGTGTCATAAAATTTATTCGCATCGTCACCAACTGGTAACATAGAAGAAGGCTAGAGAAGGCCAGAAGGCTAGAGAATTGCCACGTTGAATGGCAATATATTGAACCCTAACATTTTAACCGAAACGAATCAAAACAATCTCGTGTAGCACCAAAGATCCACTTAGGTTCAATGGGAGAAACTACGTACTATTGGTATTGGTATAGGGCTCTGCTTCCGCATTTAGACCCAGAGGCGGTCCATTATGCGTGCAAATACAATGACTAGTTGAGCCAACCTATCTCCTTCCAAAAGCACAGAAGGCTCCTGGCGCGTTCACAGGAGCAATCTCGGCACCCGCGAGAATACTTGCCTGTGCGGCCGTTTCCTCCGCGTTGAGACATCCTCTACATAGAGGACTGTCTGTCGCACTGATGGTGAATAGGTGCCAGTTTAGGGCCCAATGGCCTGTAATGATTCCTACAACTATTCTGATGTCAAGTCGGTTGAGACTGAGCAGTCTGCAAGTTTAACGTTTAACGAAAATACGTACTGCCTATTTTAGCCATCGTGTCGCACCAAACCATTGAGTTCACGTATATCTAGTACACAAGGAATGACAAGCATTTAGTTAATATTTATGTTTACTATCCATGCTCAGGTTACGTCTTCAAGTATTCGAAAAATAAGAAAATAATTTCGAAACACTTTTTTCATCAAACATTTTTATCTATTTCCAATATTTGAAGACTCGCTAAAAGGGCCTCTTTGACCTTAAAATCGGTACCATGGAAATATCTCGACAAAGGTAAAGAATGTGCTACCTACTCTAAGAGAAAAACGTTTTTTATTTTAAATTGACGTTAAAATCACCACGTTTTGGAGGATTTGAAAATAATTGCTGTTACTGAACGAGTTTTTTACCCTTAAATTGTTTTCAAAAATTTACATCTCAATATTTATGTATTTAGTATACGAATTTCGACCATGGTTTTTCATTGGCATTTTTATTAATATAATGATACAGCTACGTGTTATTCCAGCCTTTAATCTATCTCGGTGCCTAATTTTATTCAGATTCATTCAGCCGTTCTGACATGATTGAGTAACAAGCATCCATCCATCCATCCAAACCTTCGCATTTATAACAGTTGAGAGATTGGTTAAATGTAAGATTAGTCTACTGAATACTCTTCATACATATCTCATACAATAATGCTTTTATCATGTAATCATATTAGACTGTCACTTGCGCATGTATCAAGTAATGAAAATAGTTCTAAATCAGTTTGTATAAGCAGCAGTGGCTTGTATAATGTCCCTACAATAATAGAAGTCAATGATAAGAAATGTTTATTTAGCCGTAATCGTCGTCATAGCCACGGAGTTCACATAAAAAAATATATATATTATATTTTGGCGTATAAAGTGAAGTGACGTAAAGCGGTAAGTCGTTATTGAACAACTATTGACAACCAAATCATTGACATATTATTCTTACTGGAATGTGGTGAGTACGATTAAACCGCACAATGACTCAACAGCAAAGCACATAAATAAATTTATTTACGCAAGTGTTCGGGATAAACAGGAGGTAATACATAGTGAAAAAATATGAATCGACAAACGACGCCATAAAACTTGTATGATAAATAAATTCATGAGTTTATTTTTACATTTGGATATGCCTCATCAAATAGTCTATTCTAGTCCACTGCTGGACATAGACCTCTCCCAATGTGTGCCATAGCACCCGGTCCTCCACCTTCCGCATCTAGTCCTTAGCAGCTGCTTTAGTCAGGTCATCAGTCCATCTGACTGGGGGGCAAAGATGAAAAGCGCCTTGTCAGTCCAGCCTAAATTTATTAAAGTATCTAGCAGGCTTAAAAGGAAAACATTGAATAAAGTTGTTGCAGACATGAGAGCCGTAAATGCCTGACTAGTGTCTGGAGTTTATTTTGTGGAAAAAAAACAATTGTACAGAATATAAGTCAGGATCCTTCTACATCAGTAGCTTATCACCTCAATTGAAGGAAGAAACAAAACGACTACCTAAAGAATTACTATTAACTCAAATTATACGGAATATTATCAATAAAATAATTTTCTTTTTGTTTTATATTATTATACGATAGGTAACATTTTTGTTTTCATTTTTTTTTTTTAACAAAATATTAAACTATTTCTAAATAACACATCTTTCTTCGTTAATTCTACAAAGTCATATGATCCACCGATATTAAATTTTTAAAAAGCAAAAATTACTTCAGCTCTTTCATTAAAACATAATTTACAATTATTAAAAAAATATATTAGTTAGACGTAGCTTACCAGAAACATAATCTGAAAAAGGTCACTTTGATAGTAAAACTTATAATGTAAAGGCATATTCAGAACAAAGGTAAACACAAACTTCTCAAACTATTCTCTTATTAAATAAGATTATATTAGTTTTGTATTTGCTTATGAGTTAAAGCAAATAATGATCTTGATTGCTTCTTCTAAGCTAGCTTCAATTGTGGATCAATAAAAAATGAAATATTTAAAAGAACAATGTTGGCAGCATAGCAGAGTGCAATCATAACACTGTATAAAATTATATTAGTATAAAACAAACAGTAGGTATACACGACAAGGTAAATAAGTTAAGTAAGCAACTGCAATGTTCTAAATATATAATATGTATAATCAGCTTATATTGTTGGCCCATGAAGATAAATACTTCAAATTCTTCTTCGAATTCGGAAAGTAAAAGTATTTATAATGACACATCACTAAATTCACGTAGTAATTTTGAAAATGCTTTAAATCAAAAAGTAAACGAAAAATATGTTAATATAATATTCAAATTTAAACTATACGAAATAATAATAAATACATTTTTGTTTTAAAATTTATAAAATCATGATTTCACATAGGATTAGAATTTCGATCATGCGAAAAGTTTGAAATTCAATATTTCTAAATTTTTTTGTGAATTGTGTATTTTAACAATAAAAGAGCTTATAATGACCAACAACTTTTGAGTATTGTATAATGTACATATTTAACGTATTTTTGAAAATATACATTTTCCTCGTGGTCGCGTTCAGAAGCGTCATTAGACATCACCTGCGAATAATATGACGAATATTGCTCCCAGGTGAGCGCCTAATGATGTCTTTAACATAATCTATTAGTCAGAATAAAACATTATATCTATATATGGACTTCTAGGCTACCGATGTAGATAATACTCAGAGCAATATTTAAGTTACAACAAATAATTCTCTATGTTTTTTGTCTCTAAACCGGTTTTAACTGCAGTAGCGCTATCAAAATGTATTTACTTATTTTTGCTTGACATTTAAACCAAACAACCAAACAAACAGGTATGAACAAAAAAAATTATGTATCGTTTCGGATTCAAAGGCCTTACATAAGATGATGTGTTGATTGCTATAAACATATTTAATCCATTCATAACTTTTTTACAGACAGACAAAAAATTGTAAATAAAAATAACTTGAGGCACCTCACACACGGTCGTCTGATCCCAAACTAGGCAGAGCCTGTACTATAGTAACCAGACAGCTGATAAACATACTTAATTATGTATTTATATCGCTAAATTACATCCAGACATAGAAGAAATGACCGTGCTCATCACACAATTTTGTTTCCATAATCAAAACTTTAACTTAAAAAAACGTATCGCTAAATACAAAACAAAACATAAAACAAAAGAAAATCTTCATGATTATTTATAATTTGATGTAGGTACCTAATTTGAAATTGTAAGAGTAAACTCTAAATCACTTCCTTTGTTGAAATGAAATAAAGAGCACAAGTGCACAAATAAACAAGAGATACATCATTGGACGCTCTGCTCACTGAGTAGTTAAGTGACGTCACACACATTCCGCATGGCGACTCACTCTGTCATGGCCAAGATTTAATTTTGGAATCGGTTTACTAGTGTTGCTCATAGGGCTGTCAGTTTATTTATTTATATAGGAGCACCAATAATACACATATTAGTATAAGACACATAGATTACAAGGATTTACTTGGTTTTATTGATTAACTGTTAAAAATACTAAAATACTGAAAGAATCCTATAGTATTTAGAGAAATTCCCTGTAGTAAATAATAATAAATAAATCAAGAATTTTCCAAATGGCCTTTCTGTCGTTTCTTATAAATTTAAAACGTGCTATTTGATTGGCCTGATGGTCTAGTGGTTAGTGATCATGACTGCTGAACCAGGGGTTCGATTCCCACCCGGATAAATAATTGTGTGACGAGCATGATCATTTGTTCTGTATCTGGGTTTAATTTATCTATAATGCGTATGTATTTAAAAATATATAATTTATCAGAAGTCTGGTTACCATAGTACTACAGGCTCTGCCTAGTTCGGGATCAGACGACCGTGTCTGAGGTGTCTCAAGTATTATTATTATCTGCATGTATATTACACTTCTGAAATATATTTTAAATTAAGTAAATTAAATTGAAAGCTAAAGTAAATTAATGATACCTTAGACCTTTTATTAAAGAAAATTTAAATAACTGAAGAAAATGTAAATGTTCAAAACTATAGAAATAACATTCTCTAAGTGAAAACATTTTTTTTTTGTTTTTAATGCAATTGGCACGTATGTATGTGTAATCATATAACATCTTATTAAATAAATGATTAGCAAATCATACTTTTCAAATAATATTGAGATAATTTATTTATTTTTTAAATTTGCCATATATTTTAAGATTAGGCAACCCTTGGGCATCCGTTTGCTTCGTAATGCGTACCAATGACGCGTAATTAGCAAACATAAACACATCGGTTTCGGACGCAACCGAATATGGAAATGGAAAACTTCTGCAGAAATAAACTTACACAAATTGTTGGAGAGAAAGTGAATTGTAATATTTTATTCATTTTATTGTTTTTATATAATAACTACTGTTATATCTATGGTTATTTCGACCACTGTAATTAAAGTTAGTTATCTTAGCTATGTCCGATACATTAGGTACCTACAGTAAAAATTTAGAAAGTAATTAGACCAAACATATTTAGTTTTATTTTTAATTTACACAAAACAGCTAAGTGCGATCAGTAGCTGCTTTTGGTCATCTGTATATTAATATAAATCAATTGTTAAGTATATGTGCATCACTTGAAAGCAGGCACTGTTGCAGAGTTTTGCTGTCACATGTTTTTATAACAAAAAAAAAATCGTTGGTTTAAGGATAATAATAATAACTTGACACATCTCACACACGGCCGTCTGATCCCAAACTAGGCAGAGCCTGTACTATGGTAACCAGACTGCTGATATTCATACTTATATATTTCCAAATACATACATATTATATATAAATAGCACGCAGACACAGAACAAAATAAATTATCATGCTCATTACACAATTTCATGCCCTGGGTGGGCATCGACCCCACGACCTTTGGCTCAGCAATCAGCATAGCTAACCACTAGACCAACAAGCCAGTCAGGATCTTGCACCCAAGCTATTAAATCCGTAACAAAAATAGAAGAGACATTTTGCGAAGTGACTTTATTATATCACTATTGTTCTATCAACGGTTTGTTGAAAATATATTTGGGTAAATCATTTATTTAGAGATAATTTATACAAACAAAAGATTTCACACGGCATCACAAATTTCTTCAGTTTTATTTCCTTGGAAATTATGATGATGAAATCAATCAGTATTGTGCTCTTATGTATAAGTTTTCTATACGTGTGCTTGTTGAACTCCTGCTAAACGACTGGACCGATTTTTGTGAAATTTTGTGAGTGTTTGACTGGATCTTTGGGTGGTTTAGATTCACGATTGGACTCGGTAGGTGGCGCTGCAACCGGGTCCTAGGACTCTTATTTAATTTTTTAATAAAAAAGTGGGTTTTTATTTATGTTTATTTGGTTCGGATTTTATTTTGTTCTTTACTTATAATACATTCCTGCCCTTTTATAACCCCACTTTTCATTAATATTTATCAATCGACCAATAGCATTGCGTTACCGGTATAAAAAGTCAAAATTATGTCTATTATCTTTTTTTTATTAAATAGTGAACTGTGTTATCATCTGTTATAGTTTTGCCCCTATTTTTAATAAAATAACATACACGAAAAAAACAATTAAACAATTAATTAAAAAAACTGATTAAGTCCCCATTTATAAATTTAAGAAGTCAAGTGCATAGAAGTCCAGAAATGTATCAACAAATATTGAGGCTTTCATTCAACGGTTCCAATAATATAAACATTACCTACGCAGAATTTCAATTTCCCTTTATAGCTGAAGATCATTCATACAAAATATAGGAGTCCAATACTGCCAGAACACTCCTTATTGTTCTATATTAAGTGCGGTAACGGCCTGGCAGCTGTAGTATATATGTCGTTTATTTTTTACATCTCCCTCGTAATTTATTCTATGATATTAAGTCATAATTCTTTTTTTAAGTTCTTTAATATAAGCAATATGACCAGACCATAAAAAAAGAAGTAAAAGTAGGTAACTAGTGATTCAATAATTTTTTTTAGACGTTTACACGGTTCTTTGCTATGTCACAAGTTTTCCCGTAAGGTGTTATATTTTAGAAGTAACTAATACAATTAGATTAGATTATTGTCTTTGAATTAAAAGGGTTTCGACTCGGATACTATATATATAAAATGTAATATAAAAATAGCATAAATCATTTGTTTATTATTAATATTACTATAAAAATAAGTCTAGTTGTGAAATGATTCAGCATCTTATATCTTTTATAAGCTAAAATAAGATATTTTCATGCGTATCAATACAGTGGCGTAACTATACCTTGTGAGGCCCATGGCTAATTGGCCGTTATATTTCTAACTCGTGTATTTTATTGGATTTCTTAAATTAGATAACGTATATTGATTAAATACAAAGTTAATATTTTATATAATACGTATAAAGGCCCACGGGCCTCCTCGAGCCAGGGGCACGCCAGGTTTACGCCACTTTATCTATACTAACTAGAGGATAGTGTTGGATAGCCCATTCATCGAAGAAGGCTATCGGCTATATAACATCACGCTACGACGTGTGCGTTCGCGCAGCGGAATGTTGTTGAATTTAAAGATTTTAATTATGCAGATATTTAGTGTATGACGTCGTGTAATTGTGTATGGTAAAAAGAATTTGTGCATGCAGCCATTGTGGAGAAATTCGCTAAAAACTGATTCCGCTGGGCGAACGTTGTCCTGGCGGAACTTTTTTTAATCCATTGTGAATGTATGAATAAAATTAGTGCATGCATAAACTTCTTAGAAATTCAAGTTTCCGCTACGCGAACGCGAAAGTGAAGCAATGCTTGCATTCCATTTCGCCGCGTGAGTGAGGTAACCGGAGGCCCTAACCCTTCCCTCTCCCTTATTCCCATCCTTCCCCTCTCAACCCCCCACCCTCCCCCTCTTCTCCTACTCCCACCTGAAAGGCCGGCAACGCACTTGTGACCCTTCAGTTACAGGTGCCCATGGGCGGCGGTAGTCATTTACCATCAGGTGACCCGTCTGCTCGTTTGCCCCCTATACCATAAAAAAAATTGAATTGAGAATCAAGCCTTAACTACTCAAGCAATCATCGTGGAATTTTGCATACACGATGTACAGGACATATGGGGGACTTTTTGTCGCGGAAAAAAAAACTTCTTGAAGGATACCCAAATTGATTAACGAAATCTACAAAACCGCAAGCGAACGCGGGAAAAAGCTAGTGATAGATAATTTCTCTTATTATTTTTCCTTAATCCACAATATTTTTATAATACTACTTCAAGTCACAAGACTACGTCCGACATTAAATTGGTTTTTAGTTAAAGTCGTCACGTTCGAAAAGAACACTCGAGACGTTTCGTCTCTATAGGTACTAAACTATTTCGAAATGGGTTAACACGTTCACTGCACAAACAAAAATGTAAGTTTTTGATGGGCGGTCCACATTTTTTTTTATTATTTGACTCTCACGTCTCTCTCTGCTTTTAGTATATATATTATGTTCGTAGGAGAGCCACGTTTCAGCACGTATGGGCCGGCTCGACCGGAGTGATACCACGGCTTCACAGAAAACCGGCAGTGAAGCAATGCTTCCATTCTTTTTCGCCGAGTAAGTGAGGTTACCGGAGGCCCTAACCCTTGATGGAAAGCTAGAGTGAGGTCCAAAGACAGAGGAATGAACGTGTTAAGCTGACAAGTATTTTATCAGTGTTTAAAGAAACAAAGTATTTTATAAATTACCCGTAAAAGCCTCGGATGCTTTTTCTTACAAAGCCACCCAAATTATAGAAAATATTTTTTTTTACGTGTACGAAAATGATAAAATATGAAAACACTCGCTGGATAATCAATTTGCGACCAGTTTTTACAAGAGGACACATAGATATTAATAGGCCTAGGTACTTATGTCACTCTGGTGTGTTTATGTCTAATGGTAAATTACTTGGTTCGTTTCTTGGGTCTGTAAATCGCTATCGGGTTGTTCTATATATAAATTTTCAGTAGTAGTTCAGAGCCTGGAAACGTGCCCGGACGAAGGCAATAAACTCGGCTCCTATTATGTGATATGAAACCTTTGTGAAACATATAGCTGACGAAATGTTGGTGTGTAATACACTTCTGCTTACCATTTCGGAAATTAAGTATAAAATAATAAAATAAGTTATAATTTGAAGCTTTTATGATAATGTATAATTAGTTATTCGTCGTAGGACGAAAGTACAAACTGTATAATTTCTTGTCCTTAAATTATGTACGGAGCGACTCGACCGGAGTGATACCACGGCCTCGCAGGAAACCGGCTGTGTAGTAATGCTTACGTTGTTTTTTTCCGAGTGAGTGAGGTTACCGGAGGTCCTTCTCTCTCCCCCCCTACTCCCCGTCTTCTCTCCACTCCCCCTCTTCCTCTACTTAAAGGCCGGCAACACACTTATGACTCTTGAATTGGTATCCATGGGCGGCAGTAGTCACTTACCATCAGGTGACCCGTCTGCTCGTTTGCCCCCTATCCCATACCTGGCAAAAAGTTTACAACACCAGTCGTTAGCAATTCTGTAAAATGGCGTAGGAGTAACTGCACGTATAGGTCTCAAATAGATAGATCACCATCTGATAGTAAGTGCCCGTTAAAATCTACTCATTAAAACAACATTGTACCCGGTTTTTTACGTGTGTATTCCGGATATTTTACATTGGATATTTTTATTAGGGGTTCAAGCAAGCTTCCGGAGCTACACTCACTTTATTCTAATATAACATTGTACCCCTCACAAATCCCTCCCAAATTATTTCTCGCCTGAATTGATTCTAGGAGGTTTAATAAAAATATTATAAATGATTTTTAGAACATAATTTCTTTTTTTATTAATAACAATCATAAAATAGACAATATTTTTCATTTTAATTTCCAAAGTTTTTATTGGTAAGAAAGGTACAACGTCAAAAGTCGGTTCTCTTCTCGGTGGAACACAATTAAGACTAGGCAATTGTATTGAATAAAATAATAGAAATGCCACAAAATCAAAACAAAATTTTGTTCTAAGATCACACTCTCACTTAACTATGTCTTAATTTAGTTTAGAGATTTCAAAAGTGCTGTACTCTTGTCTCATCAAATAAAATTCAGATTTCATGCACTAAATTTTATTCTAAAATAACAAAAACCATTTTAGACTGCGTCGACGTATTTTGCTGAGATGTAGTAATTTTAGATTGATGTTATTTATGTTGGCTCATTTCAGAAATTTAGACGTAAAGGTTGGTAAACCTGACCAATTTTAGAAGTGTTCAAATAAAGTCGGTTTTGTCTTTACTGATTTATACTATAGTTTAAAGAGTTTTGAAGGGAAAAGACCCAGAGGCCGAAGCTCGTTACGCTCTGGTCCGACCAATTCCGTTCCATCCTCGACACCACGGCCAATATTGATCTACACACAGCCCAAGACAGACACAGATGGCGGACTTTCATTCACGCCAAGATCCAGAAAATAGGTCACGACCCTCAGTGTTGAGGAAACCGACATAAGGAGTAGGCAAAAAAAGTTTTGAAACAACAGAATCGGCATTATTGATAAATATACTCAAATCGACACAGCTGTTCTGGACATATTTATGTGCTTCATTTACTTACTATTTCGTGGAAAAAAAATTAAATGATTTTTTATTAAAAGGGCGCTAAAAGCAAAATTATTTGATTTATTTTACTGATCATGTTAAATCTCCGAAGGTATTTGGCTTACTTAATTTTGGTGGAATTTATTCAATATTGGTGCGTCAGTTAATAATCTTTAGAGGATAACTCGGCTTCTAGGCGGCGTATCGAGATGAAACATGCACTAGAGTGTAAGTTAGACCTTCAGCAATATAACTGTTAAAACCGCATCCAAATTTGTACCGTAGTTTTCTCCGCGTTACGCATACAAACAGACAGACGGACAGATGAACTATAATTCTAAAAATATCGTTTTAGCTTCTTTTGCTCCTAGACCAATTATTTTTTCTTATTTATATCCAATGTACAGAGATCAACCAATTACAATTTTACTTATTACGGATATAAACTTACTGATACGAAACAATCATCATAACCTGTTTTATATAATTTTAAACTTAAGTTTTTTTTAAACCTGTGGTCACCCTAACAATTTAATTACGGTATACTTATAAGTCGTGTTTTATACTGAGAGGCTTTGTAAATTGAATAATAACTAAGTACATATCCACCAATGACAGTGTGCTCATTTTTTATTATTTGAGTTAATTATCAAATTTGAGTTCATTTTAGTAGATCGTATGAATAATTTTAACTTTACACAATCCTTTACACAATAGCTTTTATGAGAAACGGAGGTAAAAATACCTGGAAATTCAAACGGTCATAACTTGTAAACGGATAGTTTTTCTTCAAAAAACATTTTGTAACTGCCTGCTAGAGTCATGTCCTTTCAGTGATTTAAGTTAGTGTTCCATTATCTTATACACCCTGTATATGATATTTTTTTATTAAAGATTAACACATTAAGCTCAACTTCAAAACTATACGCTATGTTTTTCGGTAAAAATATATATAAATATTGCTGCTTATTGACATCACATACATTATTACTATCCAAAAATAACACTACAGGTAAAAGAAAGGCGGACGCTAAGTGTAGGAAAACCCTCCATCAGGTTTTTGCACGTTCCCACTTTAAAAATAAAAGACAGTTAATGCTGAGCTGTAGTGCTGAGCAAATGATATTTGTCCAAAGTACGCATCGTAAAAAGGTCGGAGGTATTGTGGATATACTTTTTTAAAGCACTTATCATTTAGAAGCACCACTATAAAACATTATAAAACATTTCATTTAGTAAAATATAACGTACTCCAATTTAGAGTAAATAAGAGGTACCTTAGAAAGTCATCAATTATTACTAAAGAACTACTCGGTTACCAGAAATTGTTTTTTCTTGCAATGCTTATAAGCTTAGTAGTGTTAAGACTGGACTTAACACTACTATTTTTACCACTGTGGTCTAATAACCTTTGTCAATAAAATTTCCATCTACTCATAAAGTACTATTCACATTGAACGGGCCGTGCCGGAGTGCGTCGGACTGGATCTGAACGGACGCGCGTGCATGTTGCGGCAGTCGACCACATCCGGTTGCTGTTGCTTAGCCGAACGGACGCGGCGGTCGGATCCGACCGGGCGCGGTGGTAGCCGAGCGCAAGTAGGCGCAGCCGGTCAGATTCGACCGGCCGCGGCGGCAGGAAGTTGAATGCAAAAATGAATTTTAAGTAATAAATATAAACTTAATTTTTTATCACCGTATTAAAAGCGCGTTCCGATGTATACAGCTATGTACTTTAAACCTCAAGAAGTATCTGAAGTATCATATCATTTAATGTAACATATCCCTAAGGACAGGTAAATCTTTAACTATTCTATAAAGATTAATGTTTCCAATTTGTAATGAATGAAACACCTGTGAAGCTTCGAGTATTTTCCATAGAGCTTTTGTATCCCAATTGACAAGGACGTAGAAGGCTCGAATCGGCTAGGTGACCCTAAACAAATTCCGCTTTTTCCTACTCCCTTGCAGTGTATGAGGATCTCTCAGTTTATTACTGACCTTGCCTATGAATAGCTTTGGGTCAAATAGACCCTATATTTGTTTCCGTGGGAATCATAGAATGTTAATAAAGGTTGCGTCAGACACATTTACCACTAGGCTCCTAATTTCTATTTGTTTAGGGCAATAAGCTTGGTAGGATAAATGTCCCTTTGGGTTTGTTTAAGAATTTTGATTGGTTGAAGAACTTATTGCTATATATATTTCCATATTTTGAAAACAATATATATAGTGTGACTAGTTATCTGAATTCATGTTTATATTAAAAAAAATCTTACAGAAAACTGAATAGCTATCTCTCCAAAAAAAAATCCAGGCTATAAAAACTTATGACAATTTAGCAATGAGGCTGATATAGGATAAAACCTACGAGGAAACGGAAACTATCTTCATACGTACACATAAAACACCCACACACGTGCACACGCAAACATGCTCACAAACAAACACCACACTTACACCACACACAAACACTACACACACACACACACACACACACACACACACAAACACATACATACACAAACACACTGTTATTATCAAAAATATGTAAAGTTTTAACTATGTATTATTGTAGAACAAGCAAAAGTATATAATATTTTAAGATAGTATATAATAATACCTACCACCGAAAGGGGTTCAGGACTGTTACTCTTTAATATAGGTTATTCCATAACCTAGCTAGGAGGACAGCGCTTCAACCACTGTTTGTACGCACTATCATATAATTTATTTCTATGTTAACTTACTGTACGTAAGTAATGTACTACAATTGTTTTATGAATATTTAGTTTTTTTTTTATTTATTTAGGATCACTATATATTATAGAATAAGTTCTTCTAGCTACGTCTTCGGTCGGTCTATCTTTTTGTCAATCTGTCTGGACGCGATAAACTCAATAAGTACTGAACGGATTTTCATACGGTTTACACCAACAACGGAGTGATTCATGAGGCAGGTTTAGAAATGTAGGTATAATTAATTGAGGTGTTGTTTAAAATGCCTGAAATATAACGATGATTGTTAAAGTTGTCGGAAAAAATCAATATAATGCTCTACTACCCGTGAGAAGCCGGGGCGGGTTGCTAGTATTGTAATAATCGTAGATGCATAAACATGAAATTAATAATAAATAAAGTTTAATGTGTCGGTTCCCTGAAACAACATTACTTATCACTCATACTGTGTAAAATTCATTTTTATATTTATCGTCATCACGAACGTCATCTTTTCAGGCAGCGATCTTTGCTCTACTCTAATACTAGAGATTGCTTAATTGTCGAATTTAGACAATAATTCGTTAAGTTTTAATTATGGGGTTTATTTCGTTTTCCAGTATAACTTAAACTGTCATTACCAAATACGATGACCGGTCAACATAGCTTGTAGCTGTAGCGTGTAGTTTTCTTTATGTAGCCCTTGACATGTAATTTTTAAATTTATAACATATATTGTTTAAAAATTTTAGCTTTCTGCACTTCTAAACATAAACTTTAATTATTCCAAATTTGAAATTCCTACGTTCACGAATTTAGTTTAATTATGCGTACAAAGAATTCTCTTCACATATTAATATGTAGATAGTAAAACATAATATATATCTTCACTCTTGGCGGTACTCCAAGGAGACTTTTTAAATACACCCATGTAAATTTAGGTGATAGTAGCAGCGCCTCGCAGTTTCACCCGCGCAAGTCCCGATCCCGTGGGAATGTTGAGATAAAAAGTAGCCTAGCCGTTAATCTAGGTCTCCAGCTATCTACATACCAAGTTTCATCGCAATCAGTCCAGTAGTTTTTGTGTGAAAACATTACAAATATACACACAAATGGTTCCTCTTTATAATATTATTATTAGTTTAGATAATCTTCTACAACTTTTGGAACTAAGTCTAGAATATTAAATTAGTTATATTCTTTTTAGTTGTAGTAGTTTTGTTTAGGTATACTTTTTAGTAAAGAAAACAATGTTTTTAATTTATACTATTCCACACAGATAACTCAAAGTTATTATTTGTTCATGGGACGTATATCATTGCTCAGTATATAATATATTTATATCCCAAGCAACACAGACATCCAATTAGTATTATAAGTTTAGCTTTACGCTGAAATAGTTACTTACTCTAATTGCATTTTAGTATCATTAATGATCATTGGGTTCAAACGTAATACACAAGTTATTTTTGGAAAAATTACCTCTTGTAAGAAGCAATTTGTATATAGTATTTAAGGTTACGTTTACAATTTCTTTGTGTTTTCCCAGAACGCTGTATGCTTAGACCGAGATTGATTTTGTACTTTGCTTCTCTCAACCCTATCTTATTAACCTTGATGGTTATTCACAGATTTAAATGCTTGTGCTGGGTTTCTACCTTGGGCGATGACGCATCTTTTATTTCATAGTCACCGTGTGGTGTTAGTCGGTTTAATTTCAACAAATCGTCTTACTCTAAACCCTGATGGTGGTGACGGCTTATGAGGGTCCCTACGTTAATAGTTGCAATACTGTAGAAAAAAGGGCCAGAAATCAGCATAGATATTTACTGAACGGAAACCACGTTCCATATGTATTTCAGAACTTAACCATAACCTACTTTATTTGTTCTTTTGCAGATATACACCGTTATAAACGATAAACTCGTTGGCTTACTTCTCAGGACTCGAAAGCATCAGTTGACTTTCTTCGAAGGAGAAGTTTTATTCCAGGTAATTAACTTTTACTTTAAGCCCATTGAAGTCCAACACTTACTTAAATACCTACTTAGATTGAAGCGCAGAAGCGCTTTTTAGCCCTTAAAATAAGCTTTTACAATGGAATTTAGAAAACAGGTAAACTTTAAAATTATCTAAATTCATGTTTATGTGCATATTATACACCAAACATATGCAATTTAAGTTCAACTACAGCGAGAATTGAACCCGACACGTTCGACTGTCGTTGAAGTCGAATACTTTACACCAAATACCGTTTGAATACCGTGGCAACTTATAGGTTGTCAATTCAAACATTTTCCGATTGTCAAAAGCAACATTGTGAGTCCTACAAACAAATAGTATTTATTCACATTCGGTGTGTTGGTAAATTGTTCTACTCTTCAGGACAATGGTGTCAGAAACTGAGTGTAGCGAAAGGGAACCGCACCATCAATCGTGCCCTCAATTTGAGACGCGTATATTTCACTTGTTTAAGCTGAACACTTTATATATTACCAACCATTCATCATTTTCATTCGTGTCTGTTGTTAAAAGCGATTAAGGAAATTTATCACGGACTAAAAGGACGCCGTTTTGACGAGACATTTATAATAGTAATGTATTAGAAAACTGTTTGTTTAACCGCAAATATTTTTTTAAATTGACAACTTTTTTACAGAAACGCGACGACGATGTTCCAGTATTCCTGATGCAGCCCATTCAGGATATTAGAACTTATTGTGACAATAAAGCACTGCAGGCAAGACGATCCGTGTCTCCAATGCCGGATAGATTTTAAATAAATTAAAAAAGTACTGCATTAGTACTAATTGACAGTTTAGTAAAATAGGCGATTAACACAGAAGCGGAACGTTGTCGTATTATTTTTCAATAATGCTGAGAACTTTTGTTTTATAAAATCACTATTCATTTACTACATACACTCTAGTAAAAAAAAATATTTAAATTAATTTCATATTCATCTTGAACTTGTATTTTTTTGGGATTCTTGTAACCGCTTTAAAATGTTTTGACTTGTAACCTTTTATTGACATTCTGTTTATGCACCTCTATTTTTTATTCATGGCATATAAGATCCAAAGGAAATTTCATGTTGTCACCAAAGCAAAATAGAAGTTCATAAATTACGAAACACAAATTGTTTATATTTAATCAAATATTATTATAGGTTAATATTACAGGTGGTAGTAACATAAAATATTTCAATTATGAAACTTAATTTATTTGTTACACCAAATACACAAATATTCATAGGGTCGGGGTGCATTTAAGCGAAAAGATTATATTAAATGTGAAAAATGCATCATTAAATAAGAAATGAAAGTTTTATATTTCTAAGTACAATTTACTTAATATTAGTTATAATAAATTAAGTATTTCTAGATCTGTAAACGATGACATACTCTAACATTATTACTTAGCTAAAACACAAATACGTTTAATATAAAAGGAGTACACAGGAATCGTATTAATATTAAGTTATTATTTGTTAAATAAATATGTATATTTATCATTTTATATTTGTAAACTAATTAGGTTAGGTAATAGAAAGATATTTGTAAAGAAGGGACCTTTTGTGTACATTTTGTAAATTGCTTTTTGGATGCATCGTTAAAATAATATCAAGTTTAGTATGCAAAAAAAACATCAGTACATTGGCAAATTACAATATTATGGTGTGTGGTGATAGTAAGCAGAATAATGTTATATGATAATCATTGATGGTTATGGAATTCGATAGTTATTTAGTATTTTCGGAAGATGAACTTGTTGGTATTTGGTAATTTTAAGCGGATATTGTTACTTGTTGCGGTTTTTTCGGGCAACTACACAATTTAATCATATATTTCAGTACAAGAACAATCCATTTTTCGTAATAATTAGTAAACATGAAAGCTTGATGATCTGCCATTACATAAAATGTTAGGTTAGATTTAGATACTAGATAGATACACAGTATTCTTGTTACCCCCTGAAGGTAAATACGTAGGAGTGTGGGCACTGTGCTTACTGGGATCGAACTCGCAACCAGTTGCAGTCCGAAACATGACGTCATCGCCGCGCTGTTTCGATTTTATTTGCAGACGATACAGGATTTAACAATTAAAACATTTTAACGGGCACTATACCAACAAGTGGTTTTATGTACCAATTATATTGACTTTAGTTGATGGTGTTCTTCAAGAAACTAGGATGATTAAGAAAAAATAAAATTTACAAAAAATATAACACTTCATAAATAATGTTTATGGTTATGTAAAGTTTTTAAAGTGTATTTTGGCCGCTTTTAATGTTAAGCTCATTTAAATTAAGAACATAAATTAAGCGAAATGTATACTTTTAAAGGATATTTAGATGTCTGACTTTCCGACGGCTAAATATTCAAAACGAAATATTTAACAAGACATTAACATTAATTAAAATACAACCTACCTTGTAATCGTCAATTACGCTTATCACCATACTCCGTTTTATAGTTCGGCTATTGGAAAACAAAACATATTTTTTAATTATCAAGTACAGACTCATGAAAACAAAAGTTGAACAGCGTTAGTTATCTAAAAATATGTTTTTATGTACATTTAAAATACCAATAAAATGCGTGACTTATGTCTATGTACCTATCTCTTTCTGACAGTTTATTGGACAGCGTATCCTTTACATTATATCGTTTTTATGAAACAATTGATAATACTTATTGATGGAAAAAATAGCTATATGATTAAAAAATCACACTGCAGTCAAAATAAGATATATAGGTAACTAAATATAATCTGAACTATACATACATGCCTCCTGGCAAAACCCTTCAAGCACTCTTTAATTGCTTATAATCAAGGAAATTAAACTGTCACGAAACCACACACAGAGAGACAGTGATATAAATGAAAAAAAACCGGGCCCGCAGCAGGCCCGTAGAGGCAGATTTCGTGTTTTTTATTTTTTTTGAAAATGTTCCCCCAGTCTCCCCCCCTTGGTTGAATATCCTCCATTCACGAACTTAACCTTCATTTTTTTTTTGATGTTGTTTTGGGTTCTAGGGATCATAACTAGACCTCCTGTGAAGAAATTTCGTCGAAATCTACCTAAAACTAAAAATCCTATTGGCCTTTGGAGAAATTCTAAAACTTTTCAAACTGTTCTGTTGATATAATAATTGGATGTGTCTTTCATGTCATCAAAAGATCCTTAAATGTTTGTCATGGTGATTAGCTTAATTGTTATCCACTTTTCATATAATATAAGTAGTGCTTTAATAGTTTTCTTTTTTAATTAGAATTGTACATCTCATCATTATAATATTCTAGTCTATCTAGTCAGTAATATCTGTAAGAAATGATTATATATAAAATAATATGCTTTTAAATAAAACGTATCTGATCTGTTACCTTTGTTTTTTTTATTACAAAGCATTGACAGGCGTACCTTCTCTCTGTGTACTCCAGCTATGGAGTGCGATAAACGAAGGACTATTGTTGATTGATTGAAACTAATCCTACTAATATTATAAACGTGAAAGTTTGTGAGTATGGATGTATGGATGTTTCTTACTCTTTCACGCCAAAACTAGATTGCGATGAAACTTGGTATGTAGATAGCTGGAGACCTGGATTAACATATAGGCTACTTTTCATCCCGATATTCCCACGGGATCGGGACTTACGCGGGTGAAACCGCGGGGCGCTGCTAGTGTATAATAAATAGCACAGAACAGATAATACATAGTAACATAGAAATATCTTACTACTCCAAACGTTGTCAAACGAGGCATTGTTAGGAGAGGACTAACTCAAACAGGTTTTTATATCGTGCGTATATTAATAATATTGATATGTACGTAATTTATACAATATATGATAAAACAATAGAAAATATGACTTAACTGTAAACACGTAAATCATCAGCTGTGACACAAATGCATTGCCTACCATATCCCATCCGAAACAGAGAACCTGTGACACAACAGCAGATAATAATAGATAACGTCATTTAAATGCAATCTTCTGCAGGTTGACTTTCCTGTATGGGTTACAGTGTTTTGACTATTATTTCATGGATCCATTATCCATCCATAAAACACGGAGTTAATAGTCATAAAAGTGATTTTATTGCTAATAACTAGACATGATAGACCTGACACAGGCGCGGGAGTTAACTACAGCCCTTGACGAAGGGCCCTCGTCGGGTCCGAAACTGGTCAGGTATGCCTGAAATGCACACGTCAGTTAAACCAGAATATATCTTTAATAAATATTGATAAGAAATAGCCCACGGGTAAGTATATAAAAACATATGTATTATCTTCTTCTATGTTCAAATTTTGCAAATGGCTGAACGTCGTGGAAAACATTTCCACAGTATCAATTTACCATTTACGAACAAAAAGCGGTCAATCAGATCCGATAGTTTTAGTCCTTTGGTTTATCTTGATACCGAATGTGAGAAAAAAAGGTGTTCGGAACTTCTGTTTTAGGATCGGTTATTGACCTCAGTGACTCAAAGGATATATTAATTTTGCTACCCACGTAAAATGTCTGTTTTGGAACAAAAGAATGACACAAATAGTCAATTATGAATCTTGTTTATTAAGAACAAATTAATATTATATACATCATTTATTGTATAATTTTTGGAAGTAAAAATTCAACCTAAAAGTAAAGAAACAAGTAAGTTTTAAACCAAAGATACAAGATTAATTGGTTGTAAGATTGAACAGCCAGAATATTCTTCTAATAAATATATTCACAAATATTCGGAAATAATGAACTTAATGTATTTTCTTGAATATATTTAAGTATCATGTGACATTTCAAGTGTCATTAATCGTATCGTTTGAGAGAAGGTATTTTCTTAGGCACTTGAAATGATTTTTTCTAAGTGGATTCAGACATCAGATTACGAAGCATTACAATACTTTTATGGCTTAATTTAGCTTATATTTAAGACTTTTATAGCTAAACTTGGTATTTGATTTTAACAATTTTTATTTAGTTAGTAAGTTATACCAACATGTGTATAAAAACAAGAGTCTTTTGTAAATATATTTGTAAATGTATGGTTTATCTAGAAGACAGATATTTCTTAAAGCAACCCAACAACTGTTTCTAGTACATATTATATTTGTGGAGAAGAAATTCGTAATATACAATTTGTTTAGTATTGACAAAAAGATCAAAATTACTGTAACTGATTACACTATTCAGTAAATTTCCTTAGAATATTTTTGTTTAACCCGCCATCGTCGACAAGGATTTACACGTGCCCAATATGTTGAGGCAATGAAGCTTGTTTGATACACCACCCACGGAATTTTAATCGTCTTAGAATGACAGCCTTTTTAATATGCCCGACGGCACAAGGAATTAAATGTTATATAATTTTGTCTTATAGCGTGAGTGGTAGTCATTTTCATTGATGCTATCAGAAGCAGGTAATTTTGCTTGTACGATAAACAGTTGTAATAGTTTACATCTAAAGTTGGTGATGTGCTAAATATTTGTCACCTCACTGATTGAGTGCGTGTTCTTTTTTTAAATTCAACACAAATAACAAAACCAACATTACACAACCATTTCAGCTCTACAGAAATACTAAAGACCTGTGATAAGGTGTGTTAATTGGACTCCACCTGTATCCTAAATTATTTGAAACTTTTATATCAGGTTATCCGGATACGGTTTCCGATATCTGATATTTTAGGTTACGGTTATGGAGCTACAGTTTCGGATATCCGATATTTTCGGTTATGGAGCTACGGTTTCGGATATCCGATATTTGCGGTTACGGTAACGGAGCTCCATAACATTCCTGGTCTCCACCATGGCGTCCATACAGATCGCATATAGGTATTAACGCAATGCTGTTTCTTTCGGTAATTTAGGAACAACAGAGCTCTTAAAAAGGGATGATATGGTTGACAAAGCACAGATGGCATCGCTACCGCTGGTCACCGCTTATCAACTGGATAGTTATGCGCTTTAGTTTAGGCGTAAGAATAACTTAATGGATAATAATCTTCTATATAACGGGCCTGTTGGTCAAGTGGTTAGTGATCATGACTGCTGAGCCAGAGGTCGTGGGTTCGATTCCCATCCAGGACAAATAATTTTGTAAAGAGCACGATCATTTGTTCTGTGTCTGGATGTATTTATTTATAATATGTATGTATTTCGTAATATATATAAGCACGCTTATTAGCAGTCTGGTTACTGTTGTACTCAGACGGCCCTGTGTGAGGTGTCTCAAGTTGTTATTATTATTATATACTAGCAGTTCCCGCGCGGCTTCCCTCTCGTGTACATATTTACGTATTTACTATTACTACTATTTACGGGACCCTAGTTCTTTCTCCAAATTAAAAATCCTAAGTTACTCCTCATAACACCAGCAATCTGCCAGTGAAAGGGCCGTGGAAATAGGTCCACTCGTTAGGGAGATTAGCCGAACAAACAGACAGACAGACATAAAAACAGATTTTTAGGCATAGGTATCGTGCAAATAACTAAAAGACACTTAAAAACCACTATTATTTTGACATAACAAACAGACACTTCAATTTTATTTATTTGTGTTAAAGAATATAATTAATCAGCACGGAGTCTGAAAACGTAACAAGTAGGCGGCTTTAGACTGACCTCCCACTATTGACATGAAACCAAATAAAAATCTTTTTAACAAAAAATTAAACCGACGAAAAGAACTAAAAAGCAAAAAATAAATAAACTTTAAGTCTTAAGTATTGACCTTATTTACATAAACGATAAAATTTTATATAAACTAATTTTATATAATATTTTTTTTTTTATAATATTTATAATATTTTTATATAAACTATTCGTTCCTACAATTTTCGAGTGTTTCTCTCAATTTTATCAGGATCCCATTATCAGATCCTGACTTTCTTGACATGGGATCACCCTTGAGGTATACCCTATCCAACAAAAAAGAATAATCAAAATCGGTTCATAAATAACGGAGTGAGGGCTGAACATACATAAAAAAAATATATATATATACGGTCGAATTGAGAACCTCTCTTTTTTTTCGTCGGTTAAAAATAAAACAAAAAGAATGTAGATGTAAAATAAACATCTACCTACCCCTTTGTTTAAAATAGAAAAGCACGACTATCAGTATCAGAATCAATCAGAATACTGTAAACAAAGCGTGTCAGTTTCTAAGTAAACCCATCTATAAAATTCAATCTATTCATTGTTGTTTACTATTGAACCGAGTTATTACGGTGAGCTTCAAGAAAACTGAATAGCATTGTCAATACCTCAATATCGTTAAACTTGTATTGTCTGGCCGTGTTATTCATTATCTGACAAGACCACAATGAAACAAGGAATACATATAAGTTTTCTGATTGAGTTCGAAAACCAAAATCGATGACAGAACAAAAAAGGTTATATATACTCGTATTTAACTCGATTCTTTAGAATAGTTTCTCTCTCAATCAAGGTTGAATATGATGCGCTACAGTTTAAAACGGAAAGATGGATAGAAATAAACTGATAGTAAAAAAAAAACATTTTTAAAGACAAGCTCTTACGAGTACAATGTATTTTTTTACTATTATTTATTAATTTATTGTCATCCAAACTAAACGTGTATGCAAAATTTCAGCATAATCAGTTGAGGATATCTATCTATCTATCTATACATACAAACATTGCAAGTTTAATAAAAGTTTGTAAAAAAGCTAAACACGGCCCCGGCCATCTTACTAATTATCGATTGCTCTTCGCATTTTATATATGTTAATTATTGTTAATCACATAATCGAGTTCGACAATAAACTAAAATCTTTTAAATTTGCACTCCTATTAGAATAATATCATCCATTCGTCTTTTACATTTATTTATTCGTGACACTGAACCATCTCCAATAACTTCAATAGAAAGTATTTTAAACATATTGACTTTTTGTTTTAATACATCACAATTTTCTTGTCAGACTAATTTAAATTAAAAACTTAAAAATGTAAGTATAAATAATTAAGTACCTAATTACTAAAGGCAGAAACTGCTTTTAGAATAAATAAAACCCTGAAATAAGGTTAATTTTGGCAACTGACGACGACGCTGACAGACTGCTAAGTCATCGAATTTCTATCACAAAACACCAAATTGTGCCGACATAAATGTTCTTTCCAACTTACTTTCGGTGTAACTCTGGGTATAAAAAAGTTTAATTACGAGAACGTGTCCTCCTTACGAGTCATAAATTGTGAGAATTAAATTTAGATTTTCATTGCGAGAATTTTATGGAATATCAGCGGACCAACCGCACGAGGTTTCATTGTACAGGGTGCTGTAAGTACAGTAAGTTAATTGATGTTGCGCAGAATTATTTGGTACAAGTATCACCCACGTAAGTCCCGATGCCGTTTGAAATATCGGGATAAAAAGTAACCTATGTGTGAATCCAGGTAGCCAGCTATCTACATACCAAGTTTCATAGCAATCGGTTCAGTAGTTTTTGCGTGAAAGAGTAACAAACAATCATACATCCAAACATCTATACATCAATACATCCTCACAAACTAACACGTGTATAATATTATAGGATTGGTATAAAAAAAACATTTTAGACAAGAAAATTGTACAAGTAACAAGTCAATAGATATGTTTAAGATAATTTCTTTTGATGTAATTAGACCTGGTTCAGTTCACTTCTTAATAAATGAAAAGGACGGTCGTATGTCATTATTTTAACAGCAGTGCAAATTAAAGTGCAAACATAAAACGATGACAAGTTCGATGACAGGGCTGTGTCTTTTAATTTATAAAAAAAAAGACAGATAAAGAAAACAATTAATATATTTGTGTCTAACTAATTAATTAAGGTCTATTGACACCAAATCCACTTCTGTTTTCCTCTTTCGTTATCATAAATGTTCGGGTGCGATATAAAAGTACAGTACGAGAAACAGAGAGAGGGAAAATATCAAAGCGGGACTTTGTAAACGAGACCTATCTATCTATCTAGTTTCTATTGTGAACCATCGTATTGAAGAATAATAAACTACTTTAAATTAAGTACTAAGTACAATGATAACACTTTTCATCCAAAATTGTTAAACAAATATGGCTAACAAAAATAACTTTGTTAGCTATCTGTCCCCTGCGTTCTATACTAGTCCCTAGTAGGAGCACTTGGAGCAACAAATGCTAAAAAGCTGCAATGGCATATAAAGCACTGCAATGGCATGTAAAGCATGAGGATTAAGTAAATACCCTTCATTTCCCGCGACGTTTAGAACGATTTACATGCAATATATTACAACTAACCTAACCTACAACTGGCCGAGGACCGAGAGGAGTGGAAGCGTAAGGGGGAGGCCTTTGCTCAGTCCTTATGTTTATATATGCGTAAAATAAATGTTTATTGTTTCGTTGGCATAAACCATATATTATGCAGTAAAATTATTTAGTGAGACCTTGAAGTTTTAATGGGATCGTAAAGTGATAAGTTCAGATGCCTGGTCTCGCCTCTGTTACAATTTTTTAACTTTCAGAAGCTGTTATTTCAGTGGTAAATTTTCATTAACAATAACATGAACTTTTAAAGTCGTATGTTTTTTTTTATATTTTCAAATGGGTTACTGTTACTTTAAATACTCGGATATTTTATTGCTTTAGATTACAAATTTACAATGTGAATCAAAACAGAATCCAAAAAAAGACATGCAAAATGCAATAAAATTCATAGATCTATGGTACCTATTAAATAAATAAATTGTAACCTCTGTTATGTGACTGATATTTTTTACCGGGTGACAAATACTCAATCAACAGACAAAGCTAAGTACACAAATACTCGGATCAATTACATATATAGTAATCTGATAATCACTAAATTAATTATCCCATGCTTTGAATGGAACGTATAATCTCGACGTGTTGTCAATTAACGAGATATCCACTTAAATAGCTGCGCCATCAAATTTTGCAATCAAAAAATTATTATATGTACTGTGAGTGAAATGCATGGCACGTTTAACCACTTCCAAAGGAGATATTTTTAAATATGGTATGTATATAGTGCACCGGCACGACTATTTCATGCCCAAGATCGGTAGTAGCCCAACGTATACTATGGCTCAAAGTTTTTGTAGTTGGAGCCATTTTACTTTTTTAATAGGTACTCGTATTTAAGAACAGTGCATACAACAGTTTTAAAACAAAGTGGTTAATTTTTTATGCAGGCCTATAACAAAAATATATATGAACTTTACGTTATCATTCAGTTCTTATCATCTTTATTATTTAATCATAAAATATAATTTCTTATAACGTGAAGGTAATCCAAGTAGATGTATTATTTTATAATTATTCTTAAGATTTATCGCCTGGGTACACAGGCCAAAATATTGTAGGTTGTAAATCTTATCATCTATTACGTAATAGGTTATTACCAGCTAAGCCCCTTATATTGCTGGCAGCTGTGTTACCAAATTCTTGAAAATAAAATGATGAACAAAAAGATATTTATGTAAGTCCTTCTTGCACAACGTAAGAGACTTCGCATTAGAATTAGTATTTCCACTCCTCTCCAATCGTGTTCCGTGCGCCTCTCTGAAGCCCTCCACGTGGGGAGTCACCAGTTGTTCAATAAGCGGATATCCTTTGTTGGTGACACCTGCAGTCAGGGTAATAAGACCCTGTGGGGTGGGAAAACTACACGGTGTTCCGTACACCGTGTAGTTTTCCCACCAGACACTCTGAGTCTGACGTGAATCCGTGGAATTTTCCACAAATCAAAAAAATTGGGTTGGTGTAGCGAGTGAGACTTCGTAGGATCGGATGTGTATAGACACAATATATAATAAATACATATATAACCATTTTCAGGGTGTTTGTCTGCCATCTTTTTTTCAGCTAGTTTATGAACTTAATAAATCATGTTTTATTCTATCATATTTTAATTTTAACAAATTAGGGTTGCGACAAAGCAGAGCTACTGAATTTCAACACCGACATGATTATAAAACTGTTTCAAACCGCTCGTAGTGGTGAAGCAATTGAATTATTTTACTTCACTTTTGTGGTACCTACTTTGGAAAATTATTCTATGTTATGTTAAATTACTCAACTAACATAGTGATAGTGATAGTGACATTGTTTACTTCATAAACCTAAACAAAAATGAAAAGAACATTTAAGTCTATGTACAACATTAACATAACGTCGCCTTAGTGCTTATTTGTCCTATCGACCACATTTATCGAAAATTAACTTTAAATGCAGTATTGTTAAGACCCAAATTTCGCACCTGTTGGTTAAGGAATATTTAAAACTTTATGCTTTTAAAGCAACAAAAAATCTATTTGAATTTTATTTGTGACACGGTATCGTAATGAAAATTTTGTGCTTATTTGTTCTATGTCCAGTTTTTGTTCTATATCCTACGTCGTAAGAGAAGTTGAGTGCTTGAGTGTTTTATGTCCACCTAATTGACCAATCACAGGTCACGACGCCATGTCCGCCATTTTGTATGATTTGTCACTGTGGCTGGCGACACCACAATATATACTGAAAATATTGTTAAAATCATTTAATTTATTGTATTTTTGTGATTAGATTACTTTAGACAAGTGCCTAATTATGTCTGAAACATATTTCAAAAGTAAAAATAAACAGAAGCAATCACAAACTGAACAGAAAGTACTTTTTAATTAACAATCAAGTCCGTTATGATTTTGAAACAGGGTGTTGTTTTTTAATGACTTTCAAGGACATTAATGCTAAGCCTAAGAGTGCATTCGTTTGTTATTTTATATTAATAAGTAACATAATTTGTGTGGCCTAGACGCAGAAGAAAAGATTGATTCCCGGTTTGTCATGTTAAAATATTTTATTTCTTTAACTATTTTTCAGTAATGTCTTCGTTATTTTTATCTTCTTATCAAGCACAATTACTTTTCTTTTTTTGTTTTAATAACTTTTTTCCAACATCTAATTACCCCAGGAAAGCAGAAATGACAAGTTATTTGGTATGTATTTAAAGTAAAGGTAGGTACTTAAGAATTTATTAACTAATTATAGTGTGGTTTTAAAACGCTTAGCAACTAACATAACTGTTTCGTTATTTGATTTAAGGGCCTACCTGCTGGTACACTAGCGCCATGCACCACTACCGTGTCCTAAGAATAATGAACACAACAAAAAAAATAATTATCCAAATCGGTTGAGCTGTTCTCAAGTAATGCTCCGTTATACATGTTGCAATTGATTTTAATTTAATATTATATAGATAATTCACTAGCTAGTATTTTTTTTTATTATTAGGCGGGGCATTTTTAAGCAGCTTCTTAAGTAAAGGGGTTAGTTTAAGGTAGTGTTTTAGTTGGGGTGCCGTCTAGAAAACCTCCACGTGGTGCACTCTGGAAACGTTGGCAATGACGCTGCCTTTTGTTCCTCAGTTTTTGAGGACGGTGTCATCGCCAACGGCTAATATTCTAGTAAGGAGAGGAGGCCATTTTCTTCGGCCACTCGGTCGAGGCTTGGTCCAACAGAGCGGGCGTGTCTGCCGATTCCTCTGTTGGCTCTTCGCTCTTCGGAGCTATGAGGATGAAAACCTCGGTAAAAAATCACGAAGGAGGGACCCTTTCGAGGGTCGGAGTTTCTCCGCTGTCCTCAGTGGAGAAAGAGGGCGGGCTCGGCGTGCACTCACACTGCCACCGAGCAGGCATGGGAAGATTTAGTGTCCTTGCCACCGTCGGCATATCGTAATCCCGAAAGGAGTCGTGGTCATGTTTCGCGACTCCGATCGGGGACGAGGGTCTTGGCTTAGCCGCCCGGACTGCGAGGAAGAAAATCTCTCTAAAAAATTACCCCGAATCCCGTGTTCTGGTGCGTGACCAGGGGATGCATGGCTGATGGGTAGTTCAGTCGCAAGCGCACTCCCAGCCGGGGTACTTGCGGACCCCTCGGTTGGGAATAAATCTTCGCTTGCCCGGGTATTGGGGGATCTCTGCCCGGGTCGACCTTTAGTTCTCCCCCAATCGTGGGTCTAAAATGGAAAATTTAACTATACTTATAAACAAAAACAACGATGAACAAAAGAAGGAGAAAGTGACGAAGAAGGAGAAGAGTAAGAAGGCGGATAGTCAGAAGGCGGACGACACCTCGTCTAACGATGAGGAGGTTTTATCCGGACGCCTATCTCGAAAGAGCTCTCAGGAGTTAATATAACTCCTGGGAGCAGAAGAATTTCAGAACGTCTACGTTCTAAGGCCGGATTATCTACGTCAGATAATGGCCCTGAGGTCGTGGAGATGGAAGTTGAGCTTCGCGACCCCGAGAGCCGGAAACGGGGTCGCTCAAGGGACGAGGACTGTGAACCGTCAACAGACATGCTCCCTCCCAAAGTGGGCAGTAGCATGAGAGGGAGGTCGAGGTCTCGTACGCCGATTCCGTCTTCGGTAGGTTCCGTCTTCTCAAAGACGTTGCTGAGGAGGAGATCGCAGATCTCCTATTAAAGATCCAGGCGCCGGTGGAAGGGGGTTCTGTCCCTCAAACATCGGTGTCATTGAAGGAGAGGACGAGTGCGGCGGTGGCCATCATACAAAAAGTGGCCACCAAGTCCACTAATCTGAAGGGCTCTTTCGTCAGGGCCCTAAAGGACTCCTCCTCCGCCGTCTCGGGAGTCGTTGAAACTCTCATCGGTGACGTCGCACGCCTCCAGGCGGC
This sequence comes from Callimorpha dominula, assembly GCA_949752705.1. Classification (NCBI taxonomy): domain Eukaryota; kingdom Metazoa; phylum Arthropoda; class Insecta; order Lepidoptera; family Erebidae; genus Callimorpha; species Callimorpha dominula. The sequence continues at coordinate 14,998,019 of OX457005.1, forward strand.
AAATGACCTATTGATGAAGCAGGTGGCCGAGCTCAGCGCTCAGTTTGCCCAATTTAGGGCTAAGGCAGACTGTCCAGAGCGACCGAGCCAGGTAGAGCGGCAAACTGCTCCCTCCTCTTCGCCCCCTGAAATTCCGGATTCCCACCTGCGTCAAGTTATTGACGCAGTGTGGAGAATGATGGATGGGCGTCTCGCTGGCCTGGAGGCAAGACTGCCTCCTGCCCCCATAATACGACCGCCGCTTGCTGCTGACAAAGGTAAAGCCGCGTCAGTCCCGACGCCGCTTCCTGTCTCAGGTGGTCGCGTCGCGGTCTCCTATGCGGCGGCGGCGTCGGCACCAAACCCTGCGACCGTGCCGAAAGCTGGACGACCGGCTAAGGCTACACAAAAAGCGACGACAACGAAAGCCGGGCAACAGGCCAAGGCACCGACATCGGCGGTATCGGCATATCCTCCGCTTCCATCTCCAGCAACCAGGGGGACGACCGCGCCTCCCGTTGCTTCTGGCGCTGAAACTGAGCCTGTCCCCTCGACGTCTGCCCCCCCGACGTCTGCTTCCTTCAACGACGTGTGGCAGAAAGTCGGGGAAGACAAAAGGTCCCGAAAGCGGAACAAGAAGGCTGCCAAGAAAACAGCCTCTTCACCGCAGGCTCCATCGATGGCAGTAGCCAGCCCAAAGAAGCCGCGAAAACTGTAGCCGCCTAAGACAGCGGCTGTGGTCATAACGGTTTCAACGGAGGCAACAGACGGCGGGCTGTCATACGCGGCCGTTTTCAAGAAAGCCCGGGACAGCCTCGCCGGAGAGTTCAGGGCTGTAGGTGTGAGGATGCGCCTCGCCCAGACGGGGGCTCGAGTTTTGGAGTTCCCCGGGGCTGAAGGCGCGAAAACGGCCGATACTTTCGCCGAGAAGCTGCGGGGTTTATTTGCAGCGACGGATGGTGTCAAGATCGCCAGGCCCACAAAGTGTGCGGAGCTACGCATTTCGGGCCTGCATGACTCTGTGACGGTGGAGGACGTCCGCATTGCCGTTCAGGAGAAGACGGGATGCAACGCGGACAAAATCAAAGTCGGCACCATCCGCCCCGGTCCAGGAGGCCTTGGCGCGGTGTGGGTAAGCTGTCCCGTAGCGTCGGCGAAAATTTTGGGCGACGCCGGCAAGGTCCTCATCGGTTTCGTGAACGCCAGGGTAACAGTCCTGGTGGCGAGACCGATGAGGTGTTTCAAATGCCTATCGTCGGGACACACCCGCGTCAAGTGCGCGAGTTGTTTTGACTGCAGCAGACTTTGTTTCCGTTGTGGTCGACCGGGGCACAAGGCAGCGGAATGTTCCGCCGCCCCTCACTTGGACTTGCCCGCCAACCACCAGATGGGACAGGGGGGCTGCAAGCCTCCCCGCACTTCTAAAAAATCATCGGAGGCTAACCAATCGACCCAAGCTACCACCGATGTAATACCGGCGTCGTCGTCGTCGCCCATGGAGGAGGTTGTAGAGACGGTCCAATAAATGGATCAAGTCTCTAGCCTCCTTGTCCAGACGAACCTAAACCACTCTGCCGGTGCGCAGGATCTTTTCCTGCAAACCATGGCGGAGTGGTCAATCGGTGTAGCCGTAGCCTCGGAGCCCTATTACGTTCCTCCCCGTCCAAACTGGATGGGTGACCGGGACGGCTCCGTGGCAGTCATCAGCTCCACGGCGGCTCATTCCCCGCCCTTGTCGCTAAGAGACAAGGGTACCGGATATGTTGCTGCCGAGTGGGGGGGTATCACCATATATGGTGTCTACTTCTCCCCCAACCGGAGTCTGAGCGACTTCGAGGTTTTCCTCAACAACTAGGAGACCTCGATGCGGCGACTAGCGTCTGGGCACGTCCTAGTGCTGGGGGACTTCAACGCAAAGTCCATTGCATGGGGTTCCCCCAGGACGGACGCACGGGGCGATGCCGTGGAGGAGTGGGCGGCATCGGTGGGCCTCTGTCTCCTAAACAGAGGCTCCACCAACACGTGCGTGCGACAGCAGGGGGGGGTCGATAGTGGACCTTTCGTTCGCTACCCCTGCTCTCGCCGCACGAGTAAGGAACTGGCGTGTCCTGGAAGAGGTTGAGACGCTCTCGGATCACCTCTATATCCGATTCGAGCTCTCCCGGATCCAGGACCCCAGAAGGGGTCACACGGCGCGGCGTTCTTCCCGCTTCCCGCGGTGGGCTGTTACAAAAGTGGATAGGGACCTACTGGAGGAGGCAGCCATTATTTACGCTTGGCTGTCTCCGCGGCCTCAGACTGAGGAGGCAGACATGGGGGCGGGCCGCTTTCGCGATGCGATTACGCAGATTTGCGATGCGGTCATGCCCCGCATCCGAGGTCGTCGGCCTCCAAGGAAGGAGGTCTACTGGTGGTCCCAGGAGTTGGCGGACCTCCGTGCGGCCTGTACTAGTGCCCGGAGGTCCTACACTCGCAGCCGGCGGCGTCACCGCGAAGAGGGGGAGGAGGACCAGCTTCATGAGGAGTACCGAGAGGCGCGGAAAACTCTGAAGCTGGCCATTGGCCGCGCCAAAGAGGACAAAAGAAAGGAGATGCTCTAGGGTCTCAATGGTGACCCCTGGGGACGCCCATATCGCGCGGCGCAACAAAAGCTCCGCGCGTCGGGCCCCCCCCTTACGGAGACTCTCCAGCCCAGCTTCCTGCAGGAAGTGGTTGGGGGCCTTTTCCCGCAACGGGTGGAGCACGTACCCCCGTCGATGGCCCCCTTGGCCGGAGACGACGGGGAGAACGAGGAGGATGGTGTTCCGCCCGTCACGGAGGCGGAGGTCGGGGCGGTTGTTCTACGGATCCGTTCCAAGAACACCGCCCCCGGGCCAGACGGGATCCCTGCCCGAGTGTTGGCCCTCGCCCTCGACCACATGTCCGACCGCCTCAGGGAAGTGTTCGACGCTTGCTTGGCGTCCGGGTGCTTCCCTGACTGCTGGAAGAGCGGGAAGCTGGTCCTTTTAAGGAAGCCGGGACGGCCTACCGACTCGGTTGCGGCCTACAGGCCCATCGTGTTGCTGGACGAGGCGGGTAAATTGTTTGAGAGGGTCCTCTCTGCCCGCATCGTCCGGCACCTGTGCGAGATCGGCCCCGATTTGTCGGACGCCCAATTCGGTTTTCGAGCGGGGCGTTCGACGGTCGGTGCTGTGTTGCGCCTGAGGGCCGTGACCGAAGAGGTTGTGAGCTGTGGCGGCGTGCTGTTGGCGGTGTCGTTGGACATCGCCAACGCGTTCAATAGTCTGCCATTCAGCTGCATCAGGGAAGCACTCCTTTATCATAGGGTGCCACAGTACCTGAGGCGGCTAGTGGCAGACTATCTCGAGGAGCGTACCGTCATGTACGAGGACCGAGACGGAGTTTTGAGTCGTCGGCCCATGTCGTGCGGTGTTCCGCAGGGGTCTGTCCTTGGACCACTCCTGTGGAACATGGGGTACGACTGGGCCCTTCGAGGCGACTTCCCCCCCGGGCTGGGCGTAATCTGTTACGCCGACGACACACTGGTCACAGCCCGGGGGGCGAACTTCCAAGAGGCGGCGTGTTTGGCCACCAGAGGTGTCTCTCTGGTGGTCGGTCGCATCGAGGCGCTGGGTCTGCGGGTTGCCCTGGATAAGACGGAGGCCCTTTTATTTCATGGGCCTCGTCGTGGTCCACCCCCTGGCGCCTCCATCGTAGTCAACTCGGTTCTCGTACCGGTTCGGGCCCACGTTAGGTATCTGGGCCTGATCCTCGACGGTAGGTGGCTCTTCGACGAGCACTTCCGACAGCTTGCTCCGAAGCTGGTCGGCGCTGCGTCCGCCCTTGGGCGACTCTTGCCCAATTTGGGCGGACCCAGCGTCGCTACAAGACGGTTGTACACGGGGGTTATCCGGTCAATGGCACTGTACGGTGCACCGGTGTGGGCGGGAGCTCTGACCGCCCAGAATAGGGCGCGCCTCTGGCGCCCTCAGAGGGTTATGGCGGTTAGAGCCATACGCGGATACCGCACCGTGTCGACGGAGGCAGCGTGCGCGTTGGCCGGGACTCCCCCGTGGGATTTGGAGGCGGAAGTGCTCGCCGAAGTATATCGGCGAACGGCTGAGTTCCGGGCGGGAAGCGGCAGTCGGCCCCCGCCCGAAGAGGTACGCGAATGGCGTGAGGCCGCTCGCCGAGCCACCATGGCTCGTTGGTCGTCCCGGCTGGAGGCTCCACGTGCTGGCTTTGCCGCCGTGGAGGCGCTCCAGCCGGTCATCGTCGAGTGGGCAGGGCTACAGCACGGGACCCCTTTCCTTCCGACTGACGCAGGTTCTTTCCGGGCACGGCTGCTTCGGGAAGTACCTGCACTCGGTCGCTAGGAGGGAACTGAGTCCCGCCTGTCACCACTGCGACTGTAGTGAGGATTCGGCTCAGCACACGCTGGCGGTTTGCTCCGCCTGGGCGACGCAGCAGATGTTTAGCCATAGTGTACGATTCACCTAACGATTCAGGCGACTCCTTTAAAGGAATTCGAACAGAGAACCTTCCGCGTTCGTCACGTTTCGTAGTCTCTGTAAATAACGTTTCACAATAACGATCATCCTTTGACATGGCAGTTGGTAAGTCAGTCAATTCTTCTCCCAAAATTTTTTTAATTGATCATTAATTTGAACTAAATTACACTGAACCTTTTCAAGTTTAAACGAATGATTATTACAAATAGGGCCAGATATAATCCATCCTATTTTCGAATCGTACAGATATGGACCATTACTGAGCTTAATTTTATCATTATTTAACAGATCCCAAAATATATCGGCTCCTAAGAGTATATCGATATCCGACGGAACACTAAACGTAGGGTCCGCGAGCGAGATATAATTAGGTATCTGTATTCATTGGCACATTTAACGTGTACAGAGGGTAACTTCGATGTAATACGAGGAAGTACCCAGCATTGAATATTTGTATTAAAATCATTAATTTTTGAACGAATGTTTACTTTGCAGGTGTAAGAACTTGTTGCGAGTTTATGTTGCTAGATTTATTAACGTATCTTTTGTTTTGATTGGAATTTGACCTAATGGAATCATTATTATTGTGCCTAAAAGATGAAACACCTTTGACATTATTTGACTTTATCATTTCTAACATATCAGCACGATTTCTAAGAAATTCTAATAGATCATTTAATTTAATGTTATTTGAATCTTTTTTAGACAATATTCGCACTCTGTGGACTGATCGAGCTTAGAAACAATTAATGTGTCCCAAGCATCGGTTGGTTCGTTTAATGATGCAAGTGCACGTAAATTACGTAATGTTGAATCTATCAACTTTCTAATATGCATAAACGATTCGTTTTGAAGTGACTGAACAGTAAATAACGCCTTTACATGATTCTGTACTAATAAACGGTTATTGTGAAACCTATTTTCCAATAAATCCCATGCGTGCGAGTAGTTTGGAGCAGTGAATTCTAATGCACTAATTACATAAGAGGCAGAACCACTAAGAGACGATTTTAGATAATGAAACTTTTGTATATCATTAAGATCTTTACGATTGTGTATCATAGTGAGATATGAGTTTCTATACTCCAACCACTGATCATATGAACCATCGAAGGTAGGTAGATTGATTACTGGCAACTTAATAGACACAGGATTACAAACGTTATGAAGAATAGGTTGGTCTTTCGAATTTACTAAGCAGTTCGCGTCAGCAATATTTCTGTTCAAATGCTTCTCGGTATTCTAATTGAGCTGTTATATCTGAATCTTCAATTATTTGTTCAATGTCACTTTGGACATCATTAAAATTTTGAAAAATAGCGCAAGTTGACTGTATTTGTAATTCTAATACTGTTTTGCTATTGGAATTTAATTCTAATTTTTCTAATTTTGACATATACTTTTCAAATAACGTTAGCCTGCCTTTCAACGTGGCTCGCTGCTTTTTCAAGTCAGCAAGACGTTTGTTTGACATTGTGCTACTACCTAAACGGGGAGATTTAGCGTTACCTTGAACCGAGGCCAACTGAAAACCCTCATCGTCACTCATTTTGAAAGACTATAGAAAGCACGAGTACTTACAGTTTACCCGCTCACGGTGCAGCACTGCACAACACAACGAACAACTAAAACGTGAAAATAACGACATTAACGCAAATTGTTGGACACAGAGAAGGAGGAGGGGTTTTGTGACTGATGATCGGCTGCGATCGGATCGGATGCGATGCTCCACCCGGCCGCGTGTTTCTTCAAAGATCCGGCTCGAAGGACCAATATCTTCAGAATGATCCCTACTTCCTTTTCGATTGAGGGGCAAGGATGTCTTCAATGAACGCTTTATTTGAGTTAAAAATATAAACGTATATTTTTTCGAATTACAATGTTGTGAAAAAACGATGAACTCGACTTGCACAAACATTAGCGAGAGAGCGAGTGATATTGTTTCGCCGGTTTAGCCACTTGATGGCATTGTAGGTACATTGAACAATGTATAAGCTACAACACAATAATATGTCACACGATTGTAACTCAATGTAATAGGTGTGTATGTTGTTTTCGTCATAAAATTGTAGCAAAAGAACATTTAATTACAGATCTATTTCTTGTGGTTTACGTGTAGGACCTATGTCCTCAATCGTCCATATTTATATAATTCGGGGCAACATCCTGAGAATGACCGCGATAAATTCAATGTGTACATTAATAAATAATGCAGGGAACATTTAAATATTAATTCTGAATTCTGTTTCAAACTCATTGCTTTTAAACATACGACATATTTTAATGTAAAACTAAAATCAAATGAAAAAATAAATGTTTTAAATTTTAACATTTTATTCAAATTTAAATATTATTAATACTGAGCTTGAGAATCGATATATAAATTTTACAAGTAAACTAAATTAAACAGTACTAGGGCTATAAAAGTTTTTACAGTGGCGTAGTAAATTATAACCAACATCGCCATTAAAATTCACAACACATATTATTTATATAGTTTTGGGTTAGGATTTAACATAAGTTGGTTTATGGGGGTTGAGCCCTTCAAACTAGGTTTTATTTATTGTAAAACTTGTCTAAAAATTATTTAGAGACTCTCCAAAAGTTACAAAGGAACCACAAAAATGAAAAACAACAATATAGGTTAATTTTCCTATACCAAAATTTTTGTAAGTGTAATTATGATATTATTAATAATTTTCTTATTGTGATTGACATTTGCATGCCATAAGACAGGCGAAACATGATGTACTTATGACTGTTTGTAAAACATGTCTACTATGTTTCAAGCAAATCAATGATTTTGATTTTTGTTTTTTTTTTGCCTTGTTCGCTAATTATAGTAAAAATATTTTATAGTTTTGTTTACATAGCTTATAGTTAATTGGTATGTTTGTAGTAAGTTATAGTGGCTTAGTTAGGAGACAAACTCTCCAACAAATAAACAAGCTATGACTATAATATATTGGATAGGCCAGAGATCTAATAACATAAACTGATAACGTAAATTTTGACAATCCATTCGGGCTTTAGAACAGTATATTTTTTTGTGAATAAGAAATATACAAAAACAATGTACTATTCTGTATCCCTGACAATGTGTTTGCAAAATGTCATGATGATCGGACAACATTTTGCATATTAGTTAGAATTTAGTAAGATTACGACTACTTTAGCATCTGATGTTGATCAACAAAGTAGTTTATAATCAAATACGCCGATGCTGGTTCTTACTTGCGATAAATGTAATAAATTCGATCGATTGATGTTTTAATATTAAAACGTTCCATTCCGTTTAATCCTAACAAACGGTCAGTGGTGTTTTGTTTAGTAAAGGTTTTCTCTCACAGTATATTTTTGAAATGAAAACTTCTTTAGACCTTTAGTTTGTGCACTTGAGTTCTGTCAGCTCTTTATTAATTAATGTCACCAACCTGCTAATGTGACGTTTTTAGTTCGTCGTTGCGTTTATGTTTGCACTTTTGTCGGCAGTTCCATGACTGCCTATTTTTAATATGATAGAATGAATAGGGCTTTCGTTGCATACTTTTATGTTTATTTGATTGGTGTTCTTGCTTTTTATTTTAAAATAAGCAAAAAATATTGTATTAGCAATAAATTTCACTCTTAGGAAAAAAAACATAAGAATCACAACACACACCAAGCTATAAAAATCCTTGTTTTTATTGAGAAGGTTCTCCATTTTACTATAAACACGATACACTAGCATTAAAGTGTTATGATTTATGATGGGAATAAGTAAGGCCAACAAAAGTGGCAACTAATATTAACACAGATATAAAATGTAATGGCTTGGATTTAACATTTGATTGTGATTCCGATATGATTGACCATTTTATTACTAAACGTATTAAATTAGTTATAAAAGGCATGAACTTTGTACATATTAGATGTGTAACTCGGGCTTTAATTGCTATAATATTTAAAAGGTATTATACCTTTTGGTTACCCCACGTTTCGATCGGATTGCACATATCGTGGTCACGAGGGGACTTTAAATATTATCGCGATTAAATCCCGAGTTATACATTTAATATGTATGAAATTCGCAAAAGTTTAAAAACAATTAATAACTTTGTACCTTAATAATGGAAATATTTTTAGACACACACACAAAAGACAGATAGTATTCACTGCATATATACCCTATAGACATTTATAATAGACATGTGTAGTTCCGGAGCGTAATAGTTCCTGGAACTATGTCCGCAGTCGGAGCGGTATTGAACGGTGGAACGAATAACGAACTGTCCGTATGACGTAAGCCCCGAGCGTTGCGCTCTGGGCCGTCATCCCCTAATTCTGTTCCGTGCAAGGGTGCATTTTGAAAAGCAGGACTTACTTTTATGGGCTTCTGTCCATAAAAGTAAGTCCTTCTGGCAACGATTGAACGCATCAAAGGTGCCTGAGCTACTTTTTACGTTAGCAATTTTAAATAAAATACCTATATTTCATATACTCGTATTATGTATTATGATGTCCATATTTAAATATTACTTAATTATGTAAAATCAGTCAATTAATTTTTAAAGATCAAGCCAATACATTAGTTTAAAATATTTTAAGTCTAAATAACATGTATGTCCGAGGAACTGTCTGAACCGAAATAAAACTGTTAACTACAATGTCCGGATAAAACTGAGGAACTAGATAGTTCCTCGGACATGTTTCCTGGAACTAGTTCCGACAAGGAAAGGAACCTTTCCAGGTTCAATCCCATGTCGGACATGGTTTGCACATGTCTAATTTATAACTCCAGAGGTATGACGCAGTTTGTAAACCTGTCAAAAACTTTATCCAGTGCGGTGTTGCAATGTGTAATTATTAAATTATTTTTTTACATATACACACTTTAGTTGTATCTATAAAATAAACAATACAATAAAGAAATAATACAACAAAAAATACTACCAAAAACGCATGGAAAAAATAAACGAACATTATAATAACCAGTATTATATTCAGATAGTTTTGTCAATTAAACATAAACATAAACAGTCAAAATCGAAATGTTGAATTTTCACATTTTTTAGTTTCATAGATTTTAAGATAACATTTTATATATTTTTTTTACAATACTTGATTGTAAAGAAATATATAAAAGTATTTCAACTAAGTACTAACGGTCTGAATTCGATTTTAGCTTTGGGATACAATCGATTGTGATTTATTTAGTTACTTGTAAAACGCCCATTTGATTTTTTTTTCATTCTTGACAGTGTTAAACATAGGTACTATTTGTATTCATTCTATCGTTTTATTTATTAAAACTAAATACTTATACGTACACATGTTAAGGAATAGGGCCTGTTTTGATAAATATGTAATCACTAATCAAGCCTTCAATTATGCTTTTAGCTTATAAGAACAATTCTTTTATTAAAAAAAACTTTAAGTTTTCACTAAGCCCATCACCACTTTATACCACAATATGAATGATTTATTAGCTAACTTTATATTTCAGTACACTGAATTATTTTCTCTGAAATTCAATACTAACTCGAACTGAAATTGTTACATTAAAATTTATTTGAGGGCCAAAATTAATAAATTAATCCATCCTATCAGATTGTAAATGTTATCCTGTTTCTAATTAATAAATGGTAAAGTTTGATTTATTTTTGTTCTTACGGTTGTTGTGTGTTGTCGGTGCCACTGCCACAAATATTATTAGATCCCGTTCCATATTTTCAGCTACTTATATTGTAATGTAAATATAACAAAAAAAGCGAAGCTGTTTTTCTACTTATGAGTACATAGGGTTGCCAGCGATCAATTTTTTTTTTAAAGAATACTAGTAAGGTGGGTCACACATTACTAGTATTCTTGTTAACCCCTCCAGCAAAGCAAAATGCTAGTGTGAGTGGGTTCACGATGGTAGTGCACTGGGTGGGGTTCAAACCCGCAACCACTTGTTGCTATGCTGTGCTCGCAAGTCCGACGCCTTAGCCATTACGCTACCGCCGCCGCCACCGATTGGAAGTAGTTTTGCACCTGTGGTGTTAACAACTTCATAAGCAGCGGTAGCGTAATGGCTAAGGCGTAGGACTTGCGATCGAGGGTTAACAAGAATACTAGTAATGTAAATTGATTGATTAAAAAAATTACAAAAAACAATTAAAAAAAACTAGGACTATGGGATATGGCACCAAACATCTAGCAGTGGTAGTTAGCGATGCAAAATACCGATAAAAATCTTAAATCTCTGGCTTAAGGGGCCGTCTTAATACATCGCCTCACACTACCCAGATTTTAATTTCGTTAAATTGAATCGTGAGCCAAATATGATCATAAATTCGAAGCCACATCTTTTGAAATCTTCTCAGCTTTATCGGAGGATTGGTAACGAGCATGGTTCCTTAATGTTATGAGCATTCCAGAGCCGGGCTATTTTATACCGCTAAACCGCTTTCAGCAATTAAGTCTTACGTAAGTACAGTAGTAATCGTTTCATTTTAATGATACGTGGGTTTAATTAAGACAGTGCTTAAGTTATTGAGACATTTTGAAGATACTTAGTAACACTTTAGTATCTAAAATGTAGGCTCTGTTTAAATGTTTACAGCTTTGAGCCTAAATAAGTAATCCACTTAAGGTGAAAATTAAACCCTTTAAAAAGTAATTTAATTTCTGATCTCCTGGTTTTCACCTGTCTGAATGTAGATTATTACTCTTATATTACGAGTTAATTGGAGAACTTCTTGGTAGATCGTTGACGCTAAAAGCCTTGTTATTAAAGTTTAATTTTGTTAAGCACTAAGCATAGGTACACATGAACGGTTGCCCACGATTGGATATTCAACCGAAAATGGACCAACATCCTGTTCAATGCAGCACGGAGCCGTTATTTGTGCTCATTGTGACAGTCTTGGTGGAGATACCTATGTTCAGTAACGGACGTCTGTTTCTGAACTAAACAATTCAAAAAGCCTTACAATACAGTTATACCTAACAGTATTACCTGGAAATGATCTGTGGGTGGTTTGATAATTTATATTCAAGAGAATTCTATCAAGAGTTTGCAGACAAAAAAAACTTTTTAACATAAAATTAAACCGACGAAAAGAACTAAAAAGCAAAAAAATAAATAAACCTTTTAAGTCTTAAGTATTAAGCTTATTTACATAAACTACCTAAATTTTGTATAAACTAATTTTAAGTCGGCGTCAAATAATAATGATTAATTAGCTACGTAGAGCCTTCAGTTAAGCCTACGAAAAGCACTAAAAAGCAAAAAAATAAATAACCTAAAATAAAATGAAAAATATGACGATTTTTTAAAAAGCCACCAAGTGAAGCTCGGTCTTCCACTACATTTGAGTAAGTGCCAAACAACAAACTGATTAATTGTCTACATTTTTCACTCATTCTACGAAACACTGAATTTTATCACAGTTGAACGTAATACAAAACTGATGTTGTTGGTTGATCCGAACCAGCGTTGTGCTTCTTTCAGTATCAGTTTTGATAAATGCACAGCAATTACATGCAAGAAAATCTATACTACATAGATTTTCTCACGGACGGTCTCGAAATATCTTCATTATAACGGTCATTTTGTATGCACAGGTTAGACAGCCATCTTTGTTTAATATTGGTTAAAATTTGTGTTAAATCTTATTGTATCTATCTAACCGTTTATAATGAGGTTCTTCACTAATTAAAAGTTCAGTCCTAATAAAAGCAGCGTTGTGTTGCATGTGTGGTTTCACTCAGTTCAAACCCGACCTAACCATTCCTTTAAGTTTCTTTACAGGCACCAAAAAAAGATGGAAATCATTTTATTACCTACTAGCTTTTGCTCATGGCTTCGCTTATATAAAAGCAATTTTTCGGTCCCCCGGGAACGTTTTTTCTGGAACAAAGGACCCTATGTCCTTTTCAGTATCTCTGGGAACATTTATTTTTATGGATAAGAAAATTATAAAGCAGCTATTCTCCGGTTTTTACTATACTTTTATTTTATCCAACCAACATTCAGTGAACACTACAAAGTAAATAGGCTTTAGAGGTCTTATATTTGATCCGGTCGCCCCATCTCATTATGTAGACCGAAGGATCGGATCTAAATGTTTTAGAGCAACAGCAACGAGAAAAACTATTCTATGTAAACTAGCGATACTATGACAACGCCTAGTGATATAATTTCTGTTTTAATTGCCAAATCACAAATATTTTTTTATGAATTACATAAAATTGTATGTTGCATGTCATCGACATAAAAGAAACCATCTCGGAAACTAGCTCAATCAAATACGGTTTAAACTATTGAAATCGGTAAAAGCGCTGCCGAGAAATGAGTGAAGATATTAGTATTTCCTGAGTTTTTTAGGGTTTCGTACCCAAAGGGGACCCTATTACTAAGACTTCGCTGTCCATCTGTCTGTCTGTCACCAGGCTATATCTCATGAACCGTGATAGCTAGAGAGTTGAAATTTTTACAGATGATGTATTTCTGTTGCCGCTATAACAACAAATACTAAAAATCGAATAAAATAAATATTTCCCATACAGCAAACGTAATTTTTTTTCCGTTATTTGCTCGATATTAATAACGGCAACAGGTAGACGCTTGAAATATTCACAGAATATTATACTCTAGTAGCACCCCACGGTTTCACCCGCGTAGGTCCCGATCCCGTGGGAATATCGGGATACAAAGTAGCCTATATAAATTCAGGTCTCCAGCTATCTACATACCAAGTTTCATCGCAATCGGTTCAGTAGTTTTGGCGTGAAAGAGTAACAAACATCCATTCATCCAAACTTTCACATTTATAATATTAGAGGGATTAGCCATTACATTGTACAGATAATGGTACGGAACCCTTAGTGCGCGAGTCCAACTCGCAGGTGGCCAGTTTTTACCTACTAAAATGATACGATCTCCCGCCGGGCAGACAACACAAACAGGAATTTACACATTAATAGCTTCAATAAGGCAAAGTCACGCTGAGGGCATAATCTTCAATGTGATGAAAAGACTAAATCTCCATACTACTCAAAATTAATTGACAAGTAAAAGAGAACCCAGTGTTTAATATCAGCAAAAAATACTAGATTTACAAGCAAGCAAAACAGAATATTAGTGGACAAGAAAAGAGATTTAATTATTCAAAACAGAATGTAGCTAAAGTGAACAAGACGGTAAATAATAAATATTATATTACAAACAAAGATACGATTACACATATTACAAATATAATAACACAATAATTATCATATTCTAGTTAAGTTTGTATAACCTTTAAATGAAGTATCATTTAAAGGTTATACATACTTATAAAGGGTAGCCATGTGAGGTCAGAGTAGTAACTCTGACCTCACATGGCTACCCTTAAAGGCACTTTCGCGCCGCTGACACACTAGTGCTAAAAGGATCAATGTCGCACTATTTGCAAAGTTGTTAAAGCTTCTGCTAATACGTATGACAATATAAGAGTTTTGCCTCTGCGTATGACATGGATAAGTTATAGCAAGTTCTTGACGTGATACTGACGGTGATAACGATTTTTTTTGACAAAGTACAGTCGGCAATCTCTTATCCAATTTTAAGAGGTATCAAATGGTACTTTTTACAAAGATCCAGCATTTTTCCGAGTAATATCGCACTTTCTGATGTAGGTCAACATAAGTTTTTGATGAATCTGTTTTGTATGTTTCCGAATCGGTCAACATATTTTTGGTAACAGGGATTACGATGGTTTCTAACAAAGGTGTAGTATAGAACTTTTAAAGGTTCTGTCTTTTTGAAGCCTTTAGACACCTTTAGAATATATTATGATTCTTATCTCGACAATCAAACACTTTCTCTGTTTTGACAACCAAATTGACCCGCCCAGTACCGTGTACTTTTCAAACACAAAAAGTTTGTTGTACGGAAAAAAGATTGTCATTCCTGATAAAGTAAACCGCAAGACAGTAACACTACTTGGCATTTGTATAGATTTTTAGGACTGTCTAAGAATTCGACAAGACCCTCCAGGTAAAGGAGATCAAATGAACAAAATAAATAGGTACGTGCGTACTAGATGCTTAGCCTGAAACAAAAATAGAACATTATTTTACAGACATGAATTATTTTTTATATTTTTTTATAATTATACCGGTTTAGCAATAACCGTGTATTGATATATTTACTGAAATCGTTTATTTATGATTTTAGTAACAAATTAATAGAATATGTTTTTTTTAGTTTCCAAATTCCACATTTATTTATAAATATGTCTAGAATCGTGACAAGGTGAGAGTCCAAATTGCAACACTACCTGGCCAGTTGTTTTTGTTTCACACAAAGAATGTATTTTTTTTTCAATTTCGGTATCTTAAAAGTTTTCAAAAATAAAATATGTATTTTACAAATTACGGAAGATATGTTAAGTAAATATGCTGAAATGGGGATTACATAAAGCTGAAACCTAAACTCAAAAACAATGATCCTTAGGAGCGAGACGCGGCGTAAGCAATCCCTTGTCCCCCTTCGCCTTCCCCGCTGACATCGATAAAAAGTGTACCTTTAAACCAATAACATATTAACTATAGACACGCCATACACGAAAATAACTGAATCACACGCTTGCAAAACTTTACGAAATGTGTATGGCAATATTTGGCAATTCTTATGCAACGCACTCGCAAGCGTGTGAATGGCGATGTTTGGTTCCCAAAATCGAAAAATTCGCGAAATTGGTCCAGCCGTTTACGCGTGATGCGTTGACCAAGGGCAATAGGGATTCATTTATATTTATATATATAAATACCTACATATGTATATATAATACTAGATTTTTAAGTACTAGATTTATGTACCTATTTACTGCAATTACACAAATTTATGATATTTGCTATTACGTTAGTTGATAACATATTTATTACCACAAAACATCATGTAAAACAACCAAAATCTTTTATCTTCATAGCATAGCATATATATAAATATCAAGTTCGGCCCTACATGGATTAGAAGTTGAAGCACCTGAGTATCAACAAGAAGAGCCTTTTTCGAGGTCAAAGACGAGTCTTAAAGTTCGTCCACGACCCTTATGGACTGTGGTCTCACATGCGGTGTGGCACATCTTTGCCTTGAGTAAGATAAGCTCCCCGTGTGTTCTAGAGAAACTGCCTACTGCGTTGTTAAAAAAACTTAATTCAAATGTCGCTTAAAGTATGGAATGACATCCCTTTGCTTTACACAAATTACTGTGAAATGTGGAGACACACCTTACTTTCAAGTCTGCCATTTATATTGTCATCCCTGGTATTAAGAAAATAAAAATTGACTTCCATACACCACAAAGCCTTATTTATATACTTTCATAACAATCATCGAATTCACCACGGACAGCTATGGACATAAATATGTACCTAGAAATCATCGATATAATTTTATTTATATCAACTTAATATGTTCTATTCATTATTTCCGTATTGGATTTCCAATGAACTGTAAAGGACTTATCTACATATTAATATTTGGTCAAATCAGTGACGTCACATTCCTATGTGTTCCACCAGAAAAAAGATCGTTGCTAAATTATCATCCAATTAAGGTACAAGTTCAGGACTGAAGACCGCCAACTGACGCCACAAGCTCACTACGACACTACTAGTTTCTATAAATTTCTTGAAAATGATTCTAAGCAGGGACATTGCAGCTTGCGGCTGCGACGCTCAGCGACTGTAGACCGCCGCACAAGCAGTGACGCAGACTGCTCACAAGTATATTATATACATGTCAATACTTTCTTATCTTCTATTATATTTTAATAAATACAGCATTATTTCCATAGTTGAATCGGCTTTTATTTAAAATATCAGTTGGTTTACTTTTCTTTTTAGCTTTATCTTCATCTTCTAACCAAAGACACATTCATAAACTGTCGGTAGCGTTGTACGACATTTTGTGTCACGCGAAGGTGTTGGAACGACTAAAGCCCTCAGCCGTTGCATGTGTGGGCAGCCGCAGGCAACAATGCGGTCGACTGCACCTCGTCTTGGACCTGTACCTTTACAATTTAGTTTTTTTTTGTTATTAAATAGCTTTACCTCCCACTTACTTGATGAAACACCTTTCTATTTTAATAGGCAATAATAAATAAGGTAATTTTTACTATATCTCAAGTAAAGTTATAATATTTATATTCTAAGTACCTATTGAATACATTTTCTTATTCTAAATAATAAAAATCTTACCAAATTACAAGCTAGACTTAGGTGCGCCATTAGCCAAAAAATTATATTATTCAAGTTGGTTTAATATGAGTTCAAACGTGATTAGTATGTTATTAGTAAGTAGTACCTTTTTTCTTTTTTTTTTTATCGTGTGGAAACCCCCACGGGTCATCACCTCACCGAGTGTGAAGTGGTATGTCGGACTCGAACCGACTAAAACCACACGGTGTTCCGTCACAAGTGAGTCTATTGCAGGGGACCCGGGATACCCTAGGAAGGAAGCTTCCGGGAACTAGTAAGTGGTACCTTATTGAAATTCTACATGAACAGTTTTTCAAAAAAAATAATATAACGATAATTGTAAATAATCCCATTCTTGTTCTGATATTATTTAAAGTTTACAGAATAGGCAACTCATATTAACATAATTAGGTACGTGCGATGCTATGTGAAGCCATATATTTGTTTTATTTAAAAAAAATTGTCTTGTAATTGTTCTAATAACATATAGTCTAACCTATTAACACAGCTTCTAGTCTTTAGGACACGTGGACACCACGTACCTTGAAAATTGGTAAAGAAAATTGAATATCGTCGATCTACTACTACTAGCTAACTATGATTGGAGTGAAAAGAAAACACATACGTATTCAATGGTTAAAATGTAAAAAGAAATAAACAAAGAGCCACATTATAGCATTTAAAGTACAATTCACTGTTTTGAATTTATAATAACTGAGCAGTATAGTAAAATAGCAAACATTTATGACTTTACAACGCACTAACTTTAAATTAATGTAAATAGCAACAGTGTAATTATCCAGACAACTGTTAGGCTGTTGTTGTTTTGAAATTGTGAAAATGAAGATCGTACCACACAACCCACAGTGCCAATTAAGTTCTGTTTATATTGAGCGCAACTTGAACACAAATATACGAGCTGGACAAATTTCTATAAAGCATTATTATATAAGAACAATTTCGTCAAAACAAATCCTTAAAATGAAAATACACAATTAAGCCAATGACGAAGAAACATAATATATTTATTATGCATTTAGTTTTCAAAGGTCGTTTTTAAGCTCCGTTTTAGGCTTTATAATATTCTAGACAGCTTTATAATATTCCTAACCAATTACAAGGAATTAAAAAAAAAGACTAAAAAATACGAGATAAACAACTGCGTCGAGCGGGTTTGAGCAGCAACATTTGTCATGTAATCAGTCCGCCATACAAACCTAGCAATAAGTCAAGTAATGTCAGTCCTACTGGTTGATGAATCGAATGGCATTCTTGCGGTCTCTGCGTAGGGTCTTGAGTGATATATCATTGGCAAAAATTTAGTTTTTTGAGGGATAGTGTACCTTATTGATGTGAAAATAAGTTATAATATCGTGTCTTGTCATCTGTGTACCAAAGATTGTTATCAAGCTTTATTATATAATTAGGGTGCTTACTGTTACTGTTAGAAATATTAGCTATCAATTGCCGATGTATCTTAACGGACATTGTAGTATTATATAATTCAGTATTTCCGTCTTTCGAAAAACGCATTATATAAGTACCTTAGAATTGATGTGATGTGGGAGAGCCATGCTTCGGCACTTATGGGCCGGCTCGACCGGAGTGATACCACAGCCTCACAGAAAATCGCCAGTGAAGCAATGCTTTCATTGCTTTTCGCCGAGTGACTCTTCTCCCCCTACCCGCACTCTCCCTCTTATAAAAGGGATTCCTTTAAAGCATTTGATAAGAGGCTTTAGAACACATATTTTAATTTAATTTATACTCTAATAACAACATTCCTATAATTTAAGTACATAGGCGTTGTTAAGTCACTATGTTATAAAACGGCCAAAGGCTAAGATTCCAGAATTAACTCTGTTTAAGTGGTTTTTGATTAAAGATTATAATAATATTTTTTTCTTAATTACCTAAAATCTATAAACCAAAGAAATAATAATTTTATTTATCACCTTTGCTTTTATTTATCACTTTCTTCAAATATTTATCGAGTATTTGAAATTAAGTAGGCCTTATTTGTATCACTTACCTTAAATTGTGTTTAATAGAAAATTAAATACTCCTTTTAATAAAATTGTTGCAATACATTGGAACAACCCTGCCTCCTTTGGTAGGTGATAACCTGTGTTACAGGAGACAGTGTCTTCACCCATTTTACCACCAATGTTTATAAACGAAAACAAATGCCACAGCCTTTCCGTATGTTTTGTGTATATATTCTAGAAACCGCCGTACGTCCTTTTGAGTATATAAGAGAGTTATCACTATTATAAAAATCATACCTATGTATCGATCCCACGGTACTGGAAGAGCCACTTACGCTGTAATATTGATAAATTTAATATAATGTTGTTCACAATGTTGTAGTAACCGCGGTAACGCACAACATGAAAATATATATAATAATAATAAGTCTGGAGCACTTGAACTCCACTTAAGCAATTATATTATCAATGTCACAACATCAATTTAATTTATGAAAGTAATTAAACTTCTTGGTTGTTATAAAGTTATGACATCAAAATATAGGAATGGGGAAATAATAACGATCATATATAAGAAACTTTGTACAACATGCCAAACCACATAATCGCAGTAATGGCAGCACATGGAGTGACGCAATACAGGCACTAAAATTTGAGAAAATGTAAAGTTGCAGAAAAATTTTGTGTTACAACAACGGTGGTGGTAGGTTCGGTTCGTTAAAGAAGACACAACGGATTACAGATGATTTGGGTGCCATCACCCAAGTCATATGTAAACCGTTGTGGCTTCAGTCAGGTCTAAACCACTGGATAGAACTACACCAACTAGTAGTTCTCTCCACCGACCGTCACTATTACCTACTCCAGAATAGTACGGGAAGCAGTCGAAATAAAAAAGTAAAAAAATTTCAACAGAGAAGATTTTTACCGCTTGTCAACATCTTGGAATCCTGTCATTAGCAAATGCAGTCTTCAGCAACAAGAACACTCAACGGAATTCGTGTGGTGTGTCAAATAACCGACAGTGCGGGTTGTTACTGAAACTCGCACTTCACTGAGGCGTCGTTGAGCTCTCACCAGTCCACTCGTGACCACGATCGGTGCACAGTGCGAAAGTTTAAAAACAATTATGGTGTTGTTCTATTTTTTTCTTATATAATAATAATAAGAAGATTATTATAATGCAAAGTTAGAGAATATCTAACTTTGCATTATATTAATCTTCTTAATATTATACAAAGTTTATTACTTTCATTTTCCTCTTAGTACGAATATTATGCGACACGATTGTTTTATTTCGCACATGCAAGCTGAATATCTTATGCACGTGTATTTGATTACAAACATAAATAAACTTCGAGGAAGATTTTAAAAACTTTACGAGTAATGAGATCGTGTTCTGGCTATTTCCTTTGAGTTACATTTATGTTCATGTTGTTAACTATTCTTACAATCTCAAGTTTTATTTATAAGTTTCAATACAAGATATATCCTACTAATATTATAAACGTGAAAGTTTGTGAGGATGTATGGATGTATGGATGTGTGGATGTATGGATCTATGGATGTTTGTTACTCTTTCACGCCAAAACTACTGAACCGATTGCGATGAAACTTGGTATGTAGATAGCTGGAGACCTGGATTAACATATAGGCTACTTTTTATCCCAATAATCTCATGGGATCGGGACTTAAGCGGGTGAAACCGCAGGGCGCTGCTAGTATTTCATAAAACGATATATTTTCTGAGCTTCTTTCATTCACTTGAAATCTTATCGCTAGCGGATCATTACTTATAGGCTATAGCATAATAAGTACATAAAGATTATTATGCAATTAGAGTAATATGTTTTATACTCCCTTAGTAGTTTTCTGTAGCGAGTAATTTGTGGGACTACCTTTTATCTTTCTTTGGTAAGTATTCGTTTTTTTTACCAAGAAAGTGATTTTCGATCAATTTCTTCACTTAAAGTATTTGTGGATGTTTGCGATTCTTACCACTCATCATCTTTGTTATTTTCAGTAGAGAATAAAATACTAGAATTTTAGTAACTTGTGAGTACTGTATAAATTTTAGAACTCTTGAGACGAAAATATTACACTTTTAAAGACTTTTCAGATGGTCACTAAATTCTGTTAGAATTCATTAAAAGTTAGAATCAACAACAGGTATGTCAAAGCAGAAAAGGAACAAATGTAGTCAACAATCGAAGTTCCTAATTTATAATATATGTTAATTTTATTATATATACGTAAATTTTATAGAGACAAAAAGATTTTGATTACACAAGGCAGTTTTTTGTGTGTAAAAAAATCTCAGTAAAAGGCTTGATGAGGATTTCTATATATCCTCGAACCCACTAATAGTTGTTACGTATTCTATTTACACTGATGCACTATGGGCGAGAACCTTGTTCTAGCGAGAATTAATTCGATTTTTCAACTACGCCCAATATTAGTTTACTTAATCCCATTCGACAGTTTATGAAGTATACTAAAACCACCGACAAATATTGGCAGTAGAAATAGAGAAATACTTAGTTAAAATCATAATCAAAACGTAAGTACACACAAATTTACGTATTACGACTATTTTATCTGCACACAGTTACTCGCTTACTGTGGGTGTTTATAAAGATTGATTGCAATAAATTTAATGTTTCTATAATGATTGGAGTATCCCAAGATGAGTTCTGATATTGTTACTTATTATTATCCAATAGTTTTGCGTAAAATATTTGTTTTATTTTGGTACTATCACAAATGGATCATGCTATGAAGGTTAACAAGGTTTAAAAAAAGGGTAAATGTTGGCATACGTAGGTAATGCTTTTATTTGTTTAATTAACTTTTTTTTTAAACAATCATTTAGGAAACCCTATTTTTTACATGCTATTTTCAGTAACTTTTTGAGGAGTGGTTCAAGTTAAAGGTTTTAAACAGTGATGGCTGCTGCGAAGCATTGGAAGAATATCTGCTTTCGAAACTACTTTACGTCAATTTTATGTCTTTTTTATAATTGCTTTTTTTTTCTTTATTAAAGATAGTGTCCAACTTATACTGTACCATTACTATATCATCCTACAGCAATTTTATACTATATTTAATAGTTACACTCCATTTAAACAGTGCTAGAAGAGGATTTTAGCCCATAGTGTGATGGTGAGATTAGATTATATTAGACCGTAATACGTTTTTAAGATAACTTTGGGAAATCATGACATAACACAACAAATAAGATTATTTAATGAAACTTTTGGGCAATAGCAACTTATAAATTTAGGAAATTATTATTAGAAATTAGAAACTTTTAAATATTTTAAATATCTGGTAGATTTTAAAGTGATGTCAGGTATTTCAACTTTATATTATTTTGTAATGAACAGGGTGGTGAATTAATTTGTTACGAACATTTGCCATTATACTGCATTCTCTGTAAATAATGGTGTGACAGGTTGTTAAATTTTACCGATTTTGATCTAAATTCTTACAGGAAAACAAGAAGTTAGTTAAAATCTTGAACGAAAGTATATCTTCCTGTTACTTACAGCATGCGTTAAACTAGTTTGATTGTCAATGTAAATATTATCTATTATCAAACATTCTTGAACAAATAAACGTTGATTACATAATTTAATTAAGAATTTCTGTAATTTTATCTTCTAAGCAGTAAAATAAGACTATGCATGTAGGACTATGGAAGCTTTCATCTCAATTTCCTTTCCTTAATAGGAAATGCTTGATTTTTTGGCAGATTTTATAGAGAATACCAATAAAATTTCCATTTTATTCCCTTTTAAGCTTAAGGAAAAGAATAATTTGTGAACTCAACTTATAAACAGACAGGCATATAGGTTAATGAAACTAAATTGATTTCAAACATCTTTTAATATTATTAAATAGCGACGATTCTATACTTTATGGAAAAGTATAACATTTATAATGCATTCTGCTTCTTATTTACAAAACACAAAATTACTTCGACTTAACTTGAATAATAATACAATATGTATTATTTTCTACTTTATATATTACTTAAAATGTAAGTTGCAATACTATTATATACAATGTTAGTAGTGTAATTATTTCTATACAGTTTACAACTCCGTTTACAATTTAATTCTTGACACAAACACAAACTGTTCTGAACAAAACTTTTTCTTTTTTTAAAAATTATGAGCGAATTTTTAATAATTGGAGTTCCGCGCTCCAACTTTTTATTCACATTTATAAAATCCGTGAGAAACAACTAGATATTTCATTTTTTTTTTAAATTCTACATTTGATTTTTTTTACAGAACTTTTTAGTAGCAGTTTCAAAGTATTCGGGATCGAAAGTATTTCTTTTTAGTACTTTTAATCCCTGGTCAGGTACGTATACATAATTTACACCTAGGAAAAACAGTGGTTAACACTCAAATAACGAAAGCATTCACAACCATAATTTAATAGATAATCCATATATAACGGTGACAATTAGATCTCTATTAAGAAAAACAATAACAAAAATATCAAAAAAATGTACTATTTTGTTCATACACACTTTGAATAGCATGCATTGCACTATCACTTTTATAATTTTGTTGAAAATTTAAAGCAAGCTTATACAAAGTTAGGTACTTTTATTTCACACTCCCTGTATTAATTATATATACTTACATAATACGGTATCTACCGACACGAATATTAAATATGAAATATGATTTTCACTTAGAAGTACGTCAATAACTCTTCTTAATTAACCTAGAACTAAATTTAAAAACAAATACAGTTTTGATAAGAAAACATATTACCTTGTGTAATGAAATACCTCTATTACAATAATATCTTGTAATAGTCAATTATCAAGAAATAAAAAAAAACACTTTTGGCACTACCGTTTTCATTAAAAGTTCATTAATTTAAATAAAAATACACTTTTGAAAATGGCATTTTTGTCATCAGTTCATTTACTGCATTTTTTTTACCTTTTTAAAAGTTAATTCGACATCGTCATTGAGCAATGGTCATGTCATAAAGATTTAAAATAGAAAATGTTTTTTTACTTATTTACTTATGGCGTATGCAGCACGAATACCTCACAGCTACGGGTGGACCGTATGGTTTTATCGTCAATTGATTGTTCAGCCCAGTAAATAGGATCTGATGTTACGCTGTTCTTTAGTTGTGTCTCCTCAAAATGTACCTTGTGGTGACGCACGCAAGTGAGACGGATCTGTGGACAAATATATACTTCAGTTGATTGGTAAGTTAAAGTAAATGTTTTTTTTTTAATATTCAACCCGAAAGAATGTAAAAAACTTCTTGCGTGACGTGAATGATAAAATATCGATCTTGAAATTGAAAAAAAACTTTTTTTATGGTATACGGGGCAAACGAGCAGACGGGTCACCCGATGGTAAATGACTACCGCCGCCCATAAGCACCTGTAACTCAAGAGTTACAAGTGCCGCCCTTAAAGGTGGGAATAGGGGAAGAGGGGAGAGGGGGGAAGAGCGGAAAGACGGGATAGGGGGATTAAAGGGGAGGAGAGCGGGGAGAGGGGAATGACGGGAATAGGGGCGAGGGATGGGTTAGGGCCTCAGGTAACCTCACTCATGCGGCGAAAAGCATTGCAAACATTGTTTTACTGCCGGTTTTCTGTGAGGATCCGTGGTATCGAGCGGAGTCGAGTTTATAAGAGTCTATGTATAAATAAAGACAAAA
Source organism: Callimorpha dominula (assembly GCA_949752705.1). Taxonomy (NCBI): domain Eukaryota; kingdom Metazoa; phylum Arthropoda; class Insecta; order Lepidoptera; family Erebidae; genus Callimorpha; species Callimorpha dominula. The sequence continues at coordinate 15,022,416 of OX457005.1, forward strand.
CAGTTAAGAACCATTTTACTGTTTTTTTTTGTTTTGTAGACATTGACGAGCTTTAGTGATCAATAAAATATTGACAAAACCTAGCAGTACCTTTTTATCCTCTTTTTCTCTAACCAATTTCATTTTTTTTATTTGGTTTAGTAGATATTAATGAGTTTTAGTGTTATCAATAAAATAATATCGTAACATTCTTTTATAAAGATTAAAAGAAGTCCGTATATTTTTCTCCAATGTTGGAAAGCCGATTTTTTTTGTTTAGAAGCTTTTGAGAAGCTTTAGATTGAATTAAAATTGTAAAAACACAAATTTGGGTTGTACTTAAAAGTTTTTATTCGACTCTCTTTGACCCCGGTCCGGAAAAAAGGTCCACTTGTAAATAGGTACGTGTCATCTTTAACTAGTAATGGATGGTAAAAATTCTATAAGCTAGGATATTTCTTGCGAAAATTGCTTTTAATTTAAAACGAACAAGGCGTCGTTTTTCAACTGTGGTGTGTTTACATCGCCGAGAGATTTATGTAACTTAAGGCTTTGAGGTTTATTCATCGAATATAAGCTTGCTTTAATAGGATTAAATAGAATCGCTTTTCGCTTAAAATATAAAGGAAGAAATAAAACACAACATGTTTTATATTTCTTACCACATAATTTAATTTTCAGAATGCTATAAAAGTGAAACATTTCAAAAGTTCTAATTAGATAAACCTGCCTGGTACCCATCGTAATGTAATTTTGTTTGATTGCCCCGGTGTGTTCAGGTTTTCCTTGCAATTTTGTATTAGCTTTGAGCTAGTCTCAAAATTGTCTACTGCCAATAGCGCCGCTTGGCTGTCTGAGTTGATGTAGATGTGTTGATTTTTTACTTTCCTTTCAAGGTTGATCTTCACGCACATGTTTAATGCAGACAGCTCAGCCTGAAAGACGGAGGCCTCTGCTCCCAGGTTGGCACTCCACCTGAATTTTAGTCTCTCTCCGTAAATTCCACAACCTACATCAAGGCCTTTTTTGGACCCGTCGGTGTACCAGTCGTGACTACCATTTTTGTTGGATTGGAGGCCTTCCAGCCATGTATCCCTCTGTGGTAAGTCTACTGTGTACCTTCTTACAAAGTCGATCTCTGTTTGCACGTCATCCGCTGGCATGTTCAGAGATTTTATTCCGAAAACCGACTCTTTTAGTGAGTTTAGTGTTCGTGATTTGGATTTTGCCGTTTAGTTTTGGACTTGACAAACTTTCCAGCTTCCTTTTCTTATTGAATGGAATTATCGTAGTTTTGTCTGCGTCAATTGATAATTCGTTATCTCTGCACCAGTTGTTGATAGTGTTGAGTGCTCCTTGTAGTAGTGTTGAGATGGTGTGGAGGCATGGTCCTCTGACTATGACCACTAGGTCATCAGCGTAGCCCTGTATCTCATAGTCGAGGTTAGACATTTCTACAAGGAGTTGGTCAACAGCGAGTGAAACTGTCGCAATTCTGTTTGAGAGCATGCTTTCCACCCATTTTATGGTGGTGACATCAATGCCCTTTGCAATAATTCCTCTGAGGATTGTTGCTGTGGGTGTATTGTCAAAAGCGCCCTCAATGTCGAGAAAAGCACATAGAGCAGTTTGCTTATCCTCTAGAGCCTTCTCCACTTTGTCGATCAGATCTAATAAAGCTGTTTCCGTGGATTTGCCCTTTTGGTAAGCATGTTGGTAGGGACTTAGTGGTCTTTCTACTAAGTACGTTGCTCTAATGTGCTGGTCTATAACTCTTTCCATAGCTTTTAGAAGAAAAGAGGTAAGACTTATAGGTCTAAAGGATTTCGGAACTGAATAGTCCCTTTTTCCTACTTTCGGTATGAAGCGCACCGTGACCTGTGACCATTGATCTGGTATGACTCCTTGGGCGTAACTTGCTCGGAACAGTTTTACCAGATGCGGAAGGAGAATGTCAATTCCATGTTGCAGCAGTGCTGGGAAAATGCCATCCTCCCCCGGTGATTTGAAGGGCTTAAATTTGCTTATAGCCCATTTTACTTGGTTGGGCCTGAAGATTGCACTGGCCAAGTTCCAGTCGGAGTTTTGTACCCTGTGGATGGAGTCCTTTGGGTTGCAATCTTCGTTATCGGTTGGGTACGATCCTGGGAAGTGGGTGATTCTTAAAAGCTTCAGTGTTTCCTCTTCTGTGTTGGTGTCTGTGTGTCTGTACTTTTTGGATTCTTGCAGCTTTGTGCGTTTGTGCAATATCCTGGCAGAAACGTTGCCATGACGCTCTTTTGGCTTTTCTGATCTGTTTGTTGTACTCTGTCGGGGCTTTCCTATACCGTTCCCATTCTTCCGGTTTGGAAGCCCTGTTGAAGGTACGTCGTGTGGTTTTTCTTAGTTTTTCCAGCTTTTTGTTCCACCATGTGTTCTTATTTTGACCTTTCGATTCTCTTATTGGGCAGCTTTGCTTGTAGGCGTTTTTAATGGCTTCAGCCATTATTTTCGCGGAGGTGTTGAGAGAATCGACTGATTTTACAGACTTTGGAAATTCCTTTATGTGTTCTTCTAGGAGGCCTTTGTAGGTCTCCCAAGATGTCATTTTGGGGTTCCTCAGTCTGTTAGGGTCTGATGTTATTGAGCCTTATATTCCGAATACAATGTGTCTATGGTCGGACATAGAGTTTTCGCTACTTACAGACCAGCCGGTAATTTGTCTTGCAATTTTCTCTGTAGCGAAAGTGATGTCTAGGACCTCTTTTCGAGTTTTGGTGACAAAAGTAGGGGTACAGCCTTTATTAAGAATACGTAGGCCATTGACCATTATGAATTCTAAAAGTAACTCACCCCTGTTGTTGATTCCGGTGCTCCGGATTTCCCTGTTAGTTATACCTACATTGTTAAAAGCATTAAAAGTTGTTCAAGTCAACAACACCTATTCTTTAGCCAAGGAATTTAGAAAACTAGGAAAGGTAAGGAGATTTACACTTAGCTGATGTCTAGAGAAAACGAAATCGGGGTTACGTGTCGATTTTAAAATATATATTTATTTATAAAAGCCCTTGTCCTTGTCTAGGTTGTCTAGGTATACATTTCTTAATAATGAGTTATCAATTTTTATGGTTTTCATTCTTTTTTTTTGTGGACATTCCCAGATAAATCCGGATATTCGAGAAACATCTATTGTATTAAGTACCGATGTATTAATTCATGTCAACCCTCTTTATTTCTGCTTCATTGGTTAATTTTCAAGTTCAATTTGTCAGTTTTGAAACAAGGTTCCTGCATAATCACGTATTTTCCTAGTATTGTCAGCTATTTAAATTATTTACAGAGTATGTAATCTATAACCACACTTTGTAAAACGCTGTAAATTATGAAACAAAAAGGAGTCCTACGGGACTGTTAAAGTTACCGCAAGTGTACCATTACCCAAAAGTCTTGAGCTTTTCAAGCATTCGTTTAAATTTTTTTTTATATGGAATAGGCGGCAAAACGAGGAGACGGGTCACCTGATGGTAAATGACTACGCCGCCCATGGGCACCTGCAACTCAAGAGTTACAAGTGCGTTGCCAGTCTTTAAGGTGGGGGTAAGGAATGGGTGGAAGAGAGGGATAGGTAGGAGGGAAGGGTTAGGGCCTCTGGTAACCTCACTCACTCGATGAAAAGCAAATTGCTTCACTGCCGGTTTTCTGTGAGGCTGTGGTATCACACCTGTCGAGCCGACCCATACGTACCGAAGCACGGCTCTCCCACGATAAAATTTTAATTTGGCTCCATCACTATCAACCCCTGAAAGAAGTTAATTTCATTTGGAATGTATGTGAGCCTTATAGAGAGGCGTGGTATCTCTTCGCAATACTGATGAAATCTTATTTTCAAATATAATTTATAGTCTTTTCATGACAACGTAATAAATAAAACATGAAAAGAAGAAAAATAAAACATGAAAAGAGGAAAAATTAAATTTTTGCCTTTTATAAAAGTATTAGATTTACCCAGAGGCTTCATTGGTTAATTTAGATTTTGTCTATATTTACTTTTTTAAATGAAATTTACTCTAATAAGGTGTATGCACAAATTTCATGATCAGTTGAGTAGTTAAGGCGTGCAAGGGTTACAAACAAACAAACTTACGTTCGCATATATAGTATTAGGATTGCTCAGAAATAAAGTGATATTATAGATATATTTTTTTGTGCAAATTCAGGCAACCTTCCGCTTCTAAAGACCACTCACTTACGGTATGGCTGTGGAGCAGGATGAATATTTTGCTAAGCATTTTTATCAACTAAATAATTGTCTAGTTTATGCTCGTTTACATATAGTGCGTTTTATACAAGTTTTAAATATCTTCTCGTTTAGTTGAACAATATGAAAAGATATTATAAGATAGAATTTAACATATCCCTATAAATTAAAAAAGTATTCAGTTTTGTTAATCTAATTTTTTGTGAAACTAATTTATTACTTTCTCTAGTAACTCGTTTTACATCATTTTATAAATAGATGCATTTTCTCTGACATACATAATGTTTTCATAAATATAGTGACAAGGCACCGTCAGGATGATAGTTTCCTTAAATAGTTCCCCAAGGGATTCACGACTGCATAGATTATAAACGATATACTATGTCAAGAAGTTACGAAGTTAAGAACACGCTAGTTAACGAGTTTCTCTCAAAACTCGAGTATCTAAACTACGCAAACTATAATGTTCCTACATATATTACATACTCCCGCCATGCAACTTGCGCACCTACACGAAGTGCACGACTATTTGCAGTAATAACAAAAGAACATTTTGTGGTAAAGTGTCATATATACGCCTTCGTTTAATTGGTTTTCATTTAAAAAAACCTTAAATAATAAAAAAAGCCTTAAACTCTTAAATAATTTGATTTCCAAGACAAAACATTTTTTTTTTTATAGTTTACCTTTTTAAAAAAAACTTTATTTTACAGAATGGGCTTAAATGCCCAGTCAATTAAGCCTAAAAAGAGGATCAACCTCGGAATGAAAGATGATAGGCTGGAAACTTGTAAGAACGCTTATTTTGGCATTCTAAATGTTGTCTCAAAAGTCTCATAAAATCTCTGTTCACGTTCAGATAATCAATGTCATCGCCTTTTTTGAAGAAAAACACCTATAAAGATAAACTTAAAAAGCTAAACGTCAACTAAATACAAAACTTTATCAAATCGTTAGACCCGTTTTTGAGATACGTAAAATAAATTTATATACAAGAAATGCTCTTTTAAAGTTATTAGTAGAGATCGGATATTCGGATGCATATTTACCTAAAGTTGAGGTGTTGGCTATTATGGAAAGCACTTTTTTATCGAAAGAATCCCGCGATTCCAGGAAATTAAAATTTAAGTGTACCTATACTCCGTGAGATGTAATAAAACCCAGTTTGACACAAATGACACTTGCTCTGTTACAACGTATAATGGTTGCCATTCCCAACTTTTATTATCAGTGATTTTTGACGAAGCAAAAACAACCTTATTACGTTGTAACAAGTGTTAAATCGGGCCTATTAAACCCCAGGAAATGTAAGCATTTTGTAAGAGTGCGAGTGAGACGGCAAATTATACTTGCTTGTGCGCAAGTAGCGACGCGACAATACAACTGCATTCGTAAATAAAAATATACTTAGAAGCCGCTTCCATAATTTGTTATCCAAAAAATAACTTTAGGTAAATATGCATCCGATTATCCGATCTCTAGTTATTAGATAATGCCTTTCAGAATTATATAATAATATATAATTATATATACATTTTAGTGATTTAGTAACTTTATACGAGGTATTATTTACCGGGACCCCCGTTTGATCCTGCAATTTTGTTCTTTGCGTTCTTTTACAAAAGTGGTTAATGAAATAATGTTTAAAATATAATGTAAAAATAATGTTGAAATTTGTTGACAATTTTATGATCTACAATAATATATAATTATAAATAATAAAACAAAAAATGGTATAATAGATTTCCACATTCTTTGAGTTATGGAAAACGAGATATTTGCAAAATAAGAAAACGATTTTTACCTTTAACATATGAAGACGTGGACATGAAATGTTATGAGACTTTTGAGACAACATTTACGTGTATAATGCCAAAATAAAGGTTTATATGAGTATCCAGCTTATTATGTCAATTACCAATAAAAAGTTATGGTAACTGTTTGGTGGTCTCTTCATGGAGCTAAACTTTGAACAATGGATGCGAAACTGGCAGTGAAACAGCCCCGACTCGTGAATTCACCATTATTGCTCCATGATAACGCAAGACCTTACACTGCACGGGACACGGAAAACTTACACTATATTTTTTGTTAATTATTTGCTATTTTTGGCGAAAGAATTTATTTTTTTGCCATGTATTCAAATTTGAAATTTCAAGTTTGAAATTTGTTCAAATCTAAGGCTTAAATGGCTGTATCTATTGATTGCGTTGACTTAGAAGCTCAATTTTTTTAGAGCTTGAAGCTCAACGTCAACGAAAAGTAGAGAATTCGGTTTTTAAAATTGGTTGTATGTTTGCCGTAGCAGTTCTAGTTTGCAGTGACTGGTTCTGATATCAGACCAGTCCAGTGAGTGTATAGATATTTTTACCTATTCATAATGTTCTCAGTTGAGTCCATAACGGGCTCACTTTAGGTCTATAAATCGGGATTTAATCGCTTTTATTTTTGTAAAATTTCTTGACGTATTGGTCTAATCGTAATTATGATGCTACTAATGAAAGAGAAAGAAAGAGTTGCGTGTATTGGTAACAAGCACTTGATCTATCTAATTCGCATTATTCTGCTTGTTCATGCCGCTTAATGTGCAGCATACTATTTGACGGAATAATCTAGGATGACTGCTTATGAGTGTTAAAAAAAAGAAAAATTCTTTCACAAACATTATGGAAAACTTACTTGCGATATTTTTCTTCACCTTTACAAACGATAATTACTGATTTGATAAGGCATAAGTTTCCGAACCGACCAATTGGCTTGACTACCTATATTCATCATATGCAATAGACCCTATTTATTGTTAAAGACATTGTTTGTCTGCATTGTCTAATCTCAGGGTTTTCCAGTTTTTCCTGAGAAAACCACTTATCTTCATTTTTAGCATTGTTAATATTCCGAGTTCCTTTTTATACAAAACTTAAAATTTCATAATTACTAATTTGTCGAATTCCTACTACTAATTTTTATAGTTCCTTATTGTACTAACTATTTTGGGTTGTTGGTGCCTTTATGGTACCAAGAGAAACAAAGCAGTTCGACGTAAGTAGTTATAAAAAATTAAATAAAATTTCATTTATGTCTATATCATTGTTACAGTCTTGTGGCTAAGCCTTCCCAGTAAGTAATCTTTCGATACTTGTGTTGGGAGTGTCTCGCATCTTCCACTCGGGTTTACTTAGCTTTAGATAACAATAAACTAACTAACTAATAAAGGTACTTAATTAACAAAGGATCTTGACCAAAAGTGAGCTAGCAATGTTTCATGTTGCAAAATCAAAATAATATAAAAAATATTTTCTTATTTCTTTACAACCTTTTCACTACAGGAATTCTATTTTCGTAACCGGAATTATGATTGAAATAAACACAGTAAATTAACAATTGCTACGCATTATTTCCGTATAAAGTCATGATATTTACGTTTCGTTCTCTTCATTTGTACGAGCTACGTAAGTATGAACCTTTGAACTAAAGCATCACAAAAATGATATCAAATTCATAATATCACAAAATAGCTAAACAATTAGTAATATTATTACGTTTTACAATGTATTTAATTAATATTTTACGTTTCTGTTATAATACTTATTATTTTTGTGTTCCGTCTCACGCAAATATCAACCCAGATGACAGACGAGTCGGCGGCCATTATTGTTTAACAATAGTCACTGTTATAATCTCTCCACTTAAATATTAATACTACTTACGGAACTCCGTTTGAGCAGCTGATGACTTATTTAGTTTTTAACAAGCATTGTTTTTTTTTTGTACATGAGTGATCTGTGGTTATTTTATAAGTTGCGACTAAGTTAAAAATAATTTGTAGGTCCTTGTTTGTAGGATAGGCATCTCCGTTTTTGTCTAATTACTTAAAAACGCGGTTAATTGTGGGAAAATGAATACTTTCATTTCATAATATATAAAGCGTAGTCTATAATAATAATAAATGTACTTCAATTACATATGGGTGTGTATTTTTTTACATGTGTGTATTTTTTTACATTTGTGTGTATGTATGTGTGTGTGTGTGTGCGTGCATGCGTGCGTGTGTGTGTGTGTGTGTGTGTTAGTGTGTGTGTATTACTGGTATGCCCTACGGAGACCTAGTTCCTTGGGGTCGGATATTGTTTAGCCACTTACAGGTAGGGATTTTAAGTATTGTATTGATGAATATAATTCACTTTTATGTAATCCTTGTGAGGAGACTTTCCACTTCTTCATACGAAAGTGTCTTTAGCCATTCTGCCAAAGTATTTTTACAAGTGTAAGCGAGCATAGGATATAATTATTTTAATTGTGCGGTTTATTTTATTATAAATGTATGCAGACTGACATCTAAATTGATGTTGAGCGAAAGTGGTTTGGACGGGAGCTGAGAAGGTACTTTATCTTTTCTTCTTGTCTTTTGTGTGTCAAGATTAAATGGAGTCAATCTGTGAAGGGTTAATGTGAGAGTAGTGTTGTTATAAATTTAAACTTGTGTTAGGATGCCAACACATGCATCCTAACAATTTACCATTAAAACTAAACTGTATACACAAACTATGAGCATTATTTACTTAAACCAACATAATTTTTTAAATCCTTCTTCTGGTGAAATTGTGCCTTTTAATAAATCATAAACAATATTCAGAATTTTCGCATCTTTCAAAATAAATTTAGATCGTCTGTTTTTTTCTTTTGTGTAAACTTGCAAATTTTTAATTTTTTTTGGTAATATATACCTTCTTTTTTTAGAAAACTAATAAAGCAAAATAGATTGGTTTTTCCTACTTTTTTATTCAGTCGGAAATGCCATCCCTCCAAGGCATTTGTTGTCCTGGTGCGTTCACTGGAGCAACTCCACATGTCTGAGCAAATCTTAATCATCCATTGTTTTTCAAAATAGGAAATAAACTTTTGTGTTACACTTTCGTCTGTAGCTTCGTTCAGAATATATAACCAAGCTTCAGGTATAAACTTTACAGGCATCAGTGCCAGATTGGACGTAAGTCTTACAATCCTTTTGTGTGATTTATCAACTAACATACCGACTTTGTCGCCATTCCTCCAAATAGCTTTCGTGAAATGGTAAAAGCATCCTTTCACGCGAACTTGTGGATAAATAGACGTAACTGCATTGATGATAGCAGTTTCCCAATGACTTTTAAAGAAACGTATATCAACATTAAATAGTTCCTTTAAAATGCGAAACATGTCCATGTATGTAGATTCTTTCTTATTTGGAAAAAGGCCAAAAATATAGGTATTATAGCAGTAACCTCAGTGGTGCTACCAATATCATTTGAAAATTTGTAAACAATTGTTCAAATGGTTTTGGCACACTTTTAAAGGTACCATCGGCTAAAAATAAGTCGATTTGTTTTATTAAATTAAGGCAACCTGGGCTCCCAAAATAAAAATTCCTTCTCCCTCGTACAGTAAAAAGTCTTTCTTAAAAATTTTCGGGATCTCTACATCTTCACATGTTTTAAATGTATTTAGATACATTAAAAACATCCTTTCGCGTCGCGTACAATGAATTCTTTACTGAAGAAAATGGCGGCACTTCCGCGTTATTACTGGAATCTGAATCACTCGCTAAACCTTCAATACAAATATCGTTAATTTCTGGAATTGACTTTCATTCAAGACGACAACGTTTCTTACAGGTGTCCATAGCCTGAGCGATTTTATTTTTAGAAAAATTAGGCTTGCATGTATGACTGCTTTCTCGTAATATCGTATCACTTTCCGCATTTAATGTGATAGAAGCATTACGTCGTTGGGCTTTATTTGCACACCGCCAAATTTGAGTGACAGTTTTATTCTTAGACTGGAAGTAATATTGATAACCAGCACGAAGTAACTTTTTCTTACCTTTCCTTCCAACTTCAATAAAGTTTAATTCAATGTTCCCTGTACTTGCAGTAGCCATAATATACCTACTTCTTTCTATATTTACTTTTAGATCAAAAATATGAAATATTTACTTGGATAGTAGATAACTATTTATGCAATATTTATTTGACTTTGATTTGACATTAGAGTTTTCTGTAGTATTCGTTCACGCAAACCGAACCAGACAATAAAAAACTTAAAAAATATGTTTAGTATTGATAGATAAGTGTGTGACTGTGCTTATGTAAGGAAAATAGTAGAATGTGGATTAATATAGAACTCGTAAAGAAGTGAACATATAAATATAATATTAAGGAGAAAGAAAAATGTGGAAAAATAAAAATTCGGAAAAAAAGGAAATTGGAGGATTACACATCTAGGACAATTTTAACTTCGGACAGTATGGCTGACACGCCTATTATAGCAGAGCAGAACAGTTTGGTATTTTTTTTTTTTTAATCATATGTAATAATAAAATAAAATAGTATAAATAAAATATAATAAGTTGGTAGAGGCATAATCGAAGTTTAAAGCGGGTGAATTTGTAGCGAACAGATGGTGCTTTAATAAAATAGTTTGAAAATAAAAAGTTGCCTTACGTCATGATATAACAAGCTGGGGCACCCCCGTTTTTTATGGATCGTACCTTGTCTGTTTGGTCAGAATCTTTGGAACAATAAACTCCAATCGACTTTACATTGAGGCTTTTAAGATCAATATAGTTCAATGGTTTACAGTTTTAGCTAATGGATAGATACAATTTACCATATTTCAACTGTGTATTTGTAATTTTAACTGACGGAGAAAAAGTCGCGACCGCAACAAACACGTTTTCACGGATTCGTCATTTCACAAAACAGATAAAAGTAAATCAAAATAGCCTTAAAACTTTTAAATATGCTACTAATCCCACACAACTTTGAAGTAATAAAACCATCTTCTTATCATGTATAAATTCTAAATCACCATTCAGATTCAGAACACGTGTCTTATATTGGAATTTATCGTTAAACTTCGTCCGATTCATATTTGTATTTTTATTATTTCTAAGTTTTTACTATTAAATTTCTCTTTTTGTACTACCAAGTACAATACGAGAAGTTTAATAATAAAAACTTATTGTGGGTTAATTACACACAATATTATTAATTTACTCTTTCTAAATCATGTGGGCGGAACAGTAAATTTGCCAGTACGGGATAACGACCTGAATTTACATGTTAAAGTTAATATTCAAATTACTCGCTTTTGCTTTTTTTTCTATCGCTCATGAACAGTACTTTTTTGTTAATAAAAGATAACCTATGTTCTTCTCTGTGCCCCTAACAACGTGTATCTATGCAATTTCATAAGGATCGCTTGAGTAGTTAAGACAAGCGTAAAAACAAACTCACGTTGTTTAGTTAAAGCATTGATTTCTGGTCTAATTCTAGGTGTCGGACTGAAGAATCAAGAACCCTAAACAAAAGGTATGAGAAGCTTCCACCACCATTTCTAGCATACTTAGTATTGTATTGCTGATGATGATAAGGATCGGCAGAGCTTCAGAGGTATGAAGAGGAAAAAAAATTACAGTACGTTAGTTTTGACCACTATGTTGCTAGTACTTTAAATCATCTTTGTGATCAGTCTTGCTCGTGTAAAATAAACCTCTTTTAACAAAGTTTCGACTTTTTATTTGCATTTTTAGAATATAACTTTTTTTCAGGTTCATTGAGATATAGTGAGACATTTTTTTTATATATATATAGATAGAAATTAGATAGAAATTAAAATATAACTTCTGTGCCAGGTATAGACGTAATACCTAGGTTTTTTCTTTGCTTTTTAGTGAAATCTGTTCTAACATCTGTTTTCAGATTCTGACTCTGAACATTGATTAAAACGTTTTATAAGTTGTCTAACATAACGCAATAAAGAAATAAAATAAAAATCAAAGTTGATACAATTAATATACATATTGCTCCCTGGACTGTACAGATTTAAAAGTCGGTCACAATTAACATCATTTAGCGAAGACGAGCTGAACTACGTAGAAACTACTGAACGTGCATCGCACTGTGAGAGTTCCTGCTCCGATTTCTATAATTCTTAACATCAACCATAGGGCCGCGGCCCGCCAGGCATGATCACCTAACCTGGTCGGAAGATCCTCCTTTTGTGTTGGAGGGACATTACACCTATTCCTCTACAGTGGTGACCCTGACGTGATTTGAAGCAGCCTTCAAGAAAGAGATCATCATAATGAGCAACATCATAAATATTATGTGTACACTTCTACAGCAATTAGCAGCAATCAAGTCTCAGCCAGCCAGCGTTCTCGGCCTCAACAGGGATATCACACGTCTGCGGTACATCCATATCAGCGTCAAAGCACAGCAATATGCACCTCCAGTCCACGTAAGCAGAGCATGTCTCTCACGTCTACGCAGCAGCCAGCCACTACACATCAACCGCCGCGACTCACTGGGGACTTCACCGCTGCACCCCAGGACTGCACACAGCTCCAACTCACTGGGACCAGCGGATTACAACTCCGACTCACTGGGACTAGCGGAATACAGTTCTGGCTCACTGAAACTAGCCGCATTTAGTTCTGACTCACTCGCACTGACTTCAAACATACTAGTAGGTACCTGGTGCCTTTATAATGTTACCTATTAGTTTAAAAGTGTCAAATGTGTGTTGTATTTTAAATTAATTTGTAAATCGATTATTTTTCACTTTTCAGCATCGAGATACGCTAGCAATAAAACTCAGTGCTTTTCAGTGCCTTTTTTAGTTATTTTTGAAGTCGGTTTACCTTTTTTTCAGAAGTGTTTATGGAATGCAGTTAGTTTATATATAGATTTTTTTATATAGGTATTTGCAGTTCTACTATAATGTAAGTTAATTTTTTTACAAATTTCAATAATTAAATGATGAAACATTGATGAAATACTATGATTTTATAGAAACTAGTTTTTGATTATTACTTTTTTTGCGTAGGTTTTGTGGTAACGGCTACCTTAATACCGTTTAAATAAAGACTTTATGTAGGTTAAAAAAATTATAGTCTTTTAAGCTTACAATAGTTTATTGTAAGCTTACATACAATAGCTGGTGTAATAAAATCATTTTCATTTTCGTTCACATAATCACACATACAATATACTTTTTCTTACAAAAACACGTCCAACCATTCCTAGAAATGTTCTATTATAAAAGGGAACAACGCTTTTACACAATAGGAGTCGGGTGTTAATACAATAAATAACCTTTGGTTGGAGTATTGTACTACATCATTTTAGTGCCGAGAGCTGTTACCCGTCCTGGCGTTGGTACCTACAACTAAGGCGAAAATATAATTTTATCTAAGAACCTCTCCTTGAATCCCCTCAGAGATCTAGAATGAAATGGATTTGGATTAAATTTCTTCTTTAAGTAATTTTTTTATTATTATATTCTGTAGTAACGGACATCTGTATTTTCTTCCGTTTACAGTGTAAGAGGAAACTTAGCAAGTATATTACTGAAACATTGCTATAAGCAATTGCACTTAGTCATTCACTCAAACTTAACATTCAAATGTTAGAAACAGTCTCAAAACCACTGATATAAACTATGAAAATCACTAACTAATTATTTTTAATAAAATAAATAAGAGTTTTTAATGTGGCGACAACACAAAGGTATTGACAGATAATAGTTATCTAATAATAAGTCATTCTTAAAACAGAAATAAATAGAAATATATTATTAAATTCGAATATTATGGACTTTGACGTTGGAAGCCATGTTTATAAAGGATCATTATATATATCTACTAGCCGTTCCCCACAGTTTCTCCTGGTCACTGCTCCTCTCTTAAGAGTCTTAGCGTGATGATACATTCCTTAAAGCTTAAAACATTCCTTAATAAATACTCTATCCAATACAAAAAAAATATTCAAGTTTGACTAATAGCTCCAGGGGTTAGCGCGTTTAAACAATCAAACAAAAAACCCTTCATCTTTATTATTTTAGTATAGATATAGACTAGAACAAGTAATAGCATTCGTCATGTATTGAAAGTAATGGCGGTGAAGTGGCACAAAGTCTGTGATGGTAGGATTAAATTTATACTTCGAGGCAACGCTTACAAGCCATATTTTGCTGTGAATTTTATTTAACATAATGTTGAGTGGCAGATAAACTATTCCTGTGCAGAAATGTCGGTAATAGTATGAAAAGAAAACTTCAAATAAATAAAAGCAATGATGTTTTATGTACCAGACCATTCTTGGAATTTCTTAAAAACCAATAAAAAGTGTGTATGTAATAAGTATGAAAGAAAACCTACAATGTTATAACTTGGTAGGTACATAGAATTGAAATTAATTTTTGTGGCGCTTGGAAGCAAAAAAACAGTTGACGAAAAAAAGGTCAGTATAACTTGAGCTGTCATTGTATAGACTTACTTACCATAACAGGTAATCACATATACTGGACACGTGTAATTTCATTAAGCCGTTTTCACGTAATTTTTAAAGTTGTAAGACATATTCTTTAAAAATGTTAGCTTTCTGCACTTCTTCTATATATAAACTGTGAATATTCCAAAATTCACGCGTAATTTTCTTAAAAAGGGGTAGAAAGAATTCTCTTCACGGGATCACATTCCATGATATATATATTTATGTATACAATATATAAAGTTTAAAAAAAAAATCAATCACGCTAACGAAGCCCCGGCCAAAACCTAGTACTTTATGTAAATGAAATAATTTATTCTATCTACACGGCGTCGTAACCCAATATAAGAAACAATATACTCGTATATTTCATTATACCAATGTTACGATATACCTGCAAAGTTGATCCCGTTTATTTTCCCAATATCGTGTCACCTTTGTCTGCGTGCCAGAATGTCGTTCCAATTAAATTAAACATTGATTTTCTAACATACCTTTCTCAGACTTTTTTCATTTCTACATGGAGTATAAATTTAGAATGAACGAATTAAATTACTTTAAAAAAAAATATTATTGTATTGAGTGTAAGTATAGATTTAGAGAAAATTCACATTTATTTTTAATGTTCGTTTAATAAACATAGGCATAGGTTTTGCATGGTACTCCCATGAATTAAACATTGAAAATTTTTGAAAAAATTGAAAAAAAAACAGGAGCTACTAAAGAAGGAAATCGTTTGGCAAACAGAGGAAAAAATGGTACTGAACTGCTTTGTCTTTACAAAAATGTGATTTAATGATTTGACTTTCCTGGTTATCACATAAAGCATTTATCACACTAACAAGCTTTAAGGTCACTTTACCCATTACCTACTCGGCACTGGACTGAATGGTGCCCGTACTTGGCACAGACGTGACGCTACTTGCAGCGTATGATTCGGTGTCCAGAGCCAGCACGATGTGACGTGAAGTACCCGCACTTTTCTTTTTTAGCATATCAAACCTTGAGTTATCTTCCAGGTAAATTAAACAATTCAAAATCGTTTGTAGCCTGTTGCTTTACCAGCAATAGGCGCATTATGCCTTCTATATTCCAACACTTTTTAACGTAAATAGTATATTCAGAAGTGGGATCCTATGCTACTTCTGATGTTAGGAAACTAGCTATACAAAAATAAGTAAATGTCGATACATTTAAATAAGCTCTCGTGTTTCCTAGATGTAGATTAACTTTATCGGAGTGTGAGTACTCTTTTTTTACTTTTCGGCTAAAATTAATTTATAAGTTGCTCAGAAATTTAATATGTCTAGATGGCTATGTCTTGTACAAGTCCTCGTCAGTTCTGTCAGTTCACTAGAACCCAAAATAGAAAGTGATATGATTACATCGAAATATTGTTTATTAATAGTAATACGAGGAAAATATCTCTCCTATATAGATATATTACCTAGATAGTATCTCAGGTTGTTACAGAAAAGTATGGTCAAGTTTTAAAAACTTATTTGATTTAGCTTGAAAAAATGGATTTTAAAAATGCTTTTTTCGAGTGTAGGTTTTTAATTCTGGATGGTATTTTCAGAAAAATCTGAAAATACCATCCAGAATTGCTTTGTATCGAATAATAATATTAGCTTTATCGGTAAATTTTTAAGTTTTTAAGTAATTTGTCAATTTCTAAATTAGATTTCTGTATTAAAAATTAGGAATTTTCATAAGACTGTTAGCGCTTTACGGGCTCTACTGTACTCTAAAATATAACCGAACTTTCCTGTAACATCTATCTAGTACTTTTAGATTTAGATTTTTATTGGCTTAAATATCTAGAAGCAGTAAGTAGTACTGCTTCTATATATCTAAACCAACTAAACTGTAAAATGTAACATTGAAATAAATTTTGCTATTGACCCAAATTGAAAAATAAAAATCAGAAAAAAGATTAGTAGGTATATATGCATTCATAGTTTTAATAGGACTATATCATACTAAGAATCGGATTATCACCGTGATCATCATCATCATTTCAGTCATAAGACGTCCACTGTGTGAAATAGGCCTCCCGTAATGACTTCCAAGACTGGTGGGAAGCGGCCTGCATCCACAGACGTCCTGCGATCATTACTAGGTCGTCTGTCCACCTTCTTGATGGATGTCCTACACTGCGCTTTTCAGTCCGTGGACTCCATTCGACAACAGTTCGGGCCCATCGACCATCCTTTAACGTACATGTGACATACACATTGTCACTTAAATTTGCTGGTGTATTCGGCTATGTCGATAACCTTCGTCCGTCTGTGTTTCTCATCATTTATTTTATGACCGTTATAAAACGGTAAATTTAGTGCAATTTCGTATGAATTAGTGAACAAGACCTGTATTAGGGTTAAATGACCTAACCGAATGTTTTGACCGTTCATCATTAACTTATTTAACAACCATGGTATCATATTACATTTATTGCGGCCAACATTAATAACATAATATGGGGTTATTACTAACGTATACAATGTGGAGGCGGCAGGGCCGGTGGAATGCGAAAATGAGTTTGTTTGACTGTAATGCTTTCACTTCTTAACAATATTTAGCTTTAAACTCACATTTTCTAATTGTAATGATGTATCCTTGCTTTGCTTGCTGCGAATGCTTCCTTTGGTTTTGATGTCGAGCTCGTTGATACCTGCAACACAACCAGATATTTTTTATTGTCCACTCATAAAATCATAACCGAATCAGTATTAGCTAAATCTATACTAATATTATCAAGCTGAAGAGTTTGTTTGTGTGTTTGCGCTAATCTCAGGAACTAGTGGTTCGATTTGAAAAGTTAATTCAGTGTTGGATAGCCCATTTATCGAGGAACGCTATAGGCTATACAACATCACGCTACAACAAATAGGAGCGGAGCATTAATGAACATGTTGCAAAAACTAGGAAACGCGGACGAAGTTGCGCGGGTCAGCTAGTGAAAAATAAAATACATTATATGAAAGAAGTATCAATATAACAATGGGGCCCTGTGAACGGCGCGGGTCGTGGGTTGTCCGGAGGGCAAATGTCTGGTATACCTTTATGCTTTCATTATATACCTGTCTATTCGACATATTCGGCCATATAGATCGGCGTTAATAAAGTCCTATATTTGGTAGATTCGCATGTCACCGCCGTCAGTGCCAGCATCGAGAAAGACAATTAATCGTGCCGGTTTGTGCTGTTAAATATAATAAATGTTGGAAAACCTTATAACGTCACAAAAATTTAAAACATATGTCATAATGAAAAGTTTTCATTATTAAATTTGTTTAAATTATGACTATTTTCAAAAAAAATAAGATTCTTAATTTCAATATTTTGCAGGTATAGATAGTGTTGCCACTGACAGCACTATCTAAAATTACCCCGTTAGGAAATGACAAGTTGTCAAATTTTTGTTACGAAGATGCTATTCCTGTTTTATATTATGTTTATCGCTACAGAAAATGATACCTTACCTTCATAAATGTTACGTTTGGCCTTAAATTTTCGGATTTTAGGTTTTAAATTTCCTACAGATCCCGTACTGGCACATCGATTGAAAGAGGTTGTAGAACGGACAAGAAATGAGGACAGAGATGATTAACTCTAACGTTCTACAAAAAAAGGGTTACGACAGCTGAACAATGGGTCTGTACCAACCAATGTTTTTAACTTATGCATTACATAAAAAATCCGCCCAGTGGGCTCAATATGTCTAAACGGTTCCTTTTTTCCTTTTATGGACCGGAACCCTATAAATATTTGAAATTGACCGGTATTTTATAGTTCCTGACAGATTCAATCATTTACACATCTATTTAAAATAGATTATGTTTTGTTAATATAACTATATTAACTAACAAAACAAAATCTAAATCTAAATTTATTACAGAACATATTAATAAATAAAAAGTTTTTTATTTATTAATATGTTTTGTAATAAATTAGTTACTTTTAAAATCATCATTTTATTAACCTTTCATCTGCTTATATAATAGACAAGGTCAGGAAATAATTTGGAGCTAACATTAGTAAACACGCACCCAGTGACAGTTTGCGGGCAATAACTACACATGCGTTGTCACACATAATGCGGAATTCGGGACTGTATTAATTACTCTATCTAGACAGGTTTATAATCAAATCGTTTACGGTATCTCTGATCTAACCAGGTGCGGTGACGTCAACGTACTCATGTTAAGAGTAGGTAGGTATAACTATACTATAAAGACGAGAGTACAATATATCTATTTATAGGGTGGCTCAGTAAGAGTGCACTTTTTAAAATTGGAATAATTTTTCTTTCATGCAAGTGGCAACTCTGAAATTTGACAGCTGTCACCTCTGTTTATTCCGATTATTAAAATGGAGCGCTTTTCGAAAGAACAACGCGTTATAATTGTGAAAACTCATTACAAAAATGGGGAAAGTTACGCTGAAACCGCTCGCAAACTTCGCCAAATTTTCAGCCGAGAAAGTGCACCTAATGTGTCAACCATTCGAAGAGTGGTTAAAAAATTTGAAGAAACTAGGTTGATTATGGATAATAAGAATCCTTTGCGTCAACGTACCGGTCGGTCTCTTGAAAACATTGCTGCTGTAAACGAGAGTGTCGCCGAAAACCCGAAAACATCAATTCGGCATCGTTCTCAACAACTTCACGAAGCACTACGCAGCGACTTTTGACTAACGACCTCCACCTTCATGCGTACAAGATTCAGCTAACTCAGGAGCTCAAACCAGCAGACCACGGAAAGCGCCGGCAATTCGTTCAATGGCTAATGGAGCAAAGTGAATCAATGCCAATTTTTCGAAAAAAGTAATTTTATTACTAGTACTTTTAGTAATTAAGCGCATTTCCATATGAATGACTTCGTGAATACACAAAATTGTCGAATCATGCAATCCATGAGAAACAAATGCACCCACAACGAGTAACTGTCTGGTGCGGATTTTGGTCAGGCGGCGTGATTGCCCCTTACTTTTTTGAAAATGAGGCTGAAATTGCAGTGACTGTGAACGGCATTCGTTACAGGAACATGATAACGGACTTCTTGTGGCCTCAACTGGACGGCATGAATCTGGACAATATGTGGTTTCGGCAGGACGGCGCAACCTGCCACACCGCGCATGAAACAATTGACTTATTGCAGCAACGATTTCCAGAACACATTATCTCACGAAATTCTGATGTCAACTGGCCACCAAGATCGTGGGATTTATCGCCGTGCGATTTTTTTCTTTGGGGTCTGTGAAATGTCGGGTTTATACGAATAAACCCGAAACAATTCCTGAGCTCAAATCAGAAATCCAACGCGTCATCGGTGAGATACAGCCACATCTCTGTGCAGAAGTCATGGAAAATTTCATGAAAAAAGTAAAGGCCTGTCATCGGAGCCGTGGGGGTCATTTGCCGGATATTTTATTCCATACTTAATGGGAACATATCTTCTTTACAATACAATAAAAATATCACAACTCTGTCATAAAATACTAGGCATGATATTGATAGGAGTATAGGTAATGTATAATCCGTAAATGTGAAAATTTTTAAAAGGAGTTTATCCCGTGCTTTTTAGAACTTATGCTTTCTGCGTTTGTAGACTCAAAAAAAGACAGCTTGTATTCTTTGGCTGTGTTTAAAATCAAGTTATATAGTTAATACCATGGTAGGTATACCATACAGGTACCATATAGGTATTGACCATGGTAATAAATATCGTTATTTGTAATTCAAACTGCTTTTTGTCTACTTGTCTACTTGTCTACTAGACGACCAATACATGCATGGTCTGTGGCAGAAGAAATTTTTCTACGTGGAATCCTCCACCGCCGATACCATCCTATAATTTAATGGCGAAGTCTTCCACTAAAAACGATGTAGGTACGAAATAAAAAAACATGACCTGTTGCCACGTCAGACATTTGACACGTGAGTGATAAGTGCCACGTTGCCATGTCGTGCGTAACGCGCAGTGTTGCCACTTGCACCCAATTTTTAATAAAATTATGCTTTATTTAGTGTTAATAATTTCGTCAAAAAGTGTTTTTTTTTTTTTGTTATAAAAATTTGTTTGTAATAGTTATCAGATGGTTCGGAAATCAAAATATGTGTTCTTTCTTTCTTTCTTTCAAGTGATTATTTTGAAATTCAGAAGAAAAAACCAGACGCGGTATACACATAACTAAAACCCGTGATAGCTCCTGGCCACCTTTATTGTCCTCGCCTACTGGGAAAAGAGCGAACCCTCGTTCTTTGGAAGCGCATCCGTGGCACATCTTTTGTACCACATTTTATGCAAATAAATTTATTATTTTTATCGTTAAAAGTAAATAAGGAAACGAACGAAATTTCATATTAATAACCTTATCTTTGCGACTTCGTCCGCATGAATTTCATAAAAAATTATGAAAATTAAATAGCTCAAATATCTTGTTTTTATTTTAAATTTATTGATAAAATATTTATAACAATAACATCTGGTTTGTCTATTTGTTAACCGTCATTTTAATGTGTAATTTGAATATCAATGTGTATTTATGTAAACAGTTTAGTGTCTCAAAATATTATTACTTGATAGCATGATGTCCGTACCTATATCACTTGGCCTTAGAAGAATACCAACGCTTCTTCGCTAATCGTGCGAAGTAACATAATGCTGAGCTAAGGACCATATTTGTCTCATGCAGGGGTATTTATGTTATTATTTTTCCTTTTTTAACCAATTCAGCCTACTTTGTTACAAAATATTCAGGTACCGATCCTGAATGAGTCAGAATAAAAATATAATTTTCTTTCTTTATTTTCTAATGGGGTTTTAAGAAGACCGATTTCGAAATTTCGCATTTGGACATCGCATGATTTCTCGTTGTGGTCCGTCAAAGGGTTGCCACATCTTTCTTCATCAGCCAAAATTAGGCAACCTCCTATCAAACGATCCTTTTAACACTGGGTCACATTTGAAATCGTAAAACATCATCGCGTGAAAATATTCTTGAGATAAATCCATCAGTGAGAAGAATATTTAGTTCGCTTTAGCTATATATATATTTTTTATTTATTTAAATGCACAAAACACATTACAACCAACAATATCACATATAGCAAATACAATGTGTTGATCTGGATTGCTACGCAACAAATATGTGCATACAACAAGATATAATAGCTAGACAGATAGCAACACTACATAATGAGTAGTAGTACAGGCTTTACAGTAGATTTAGACGCTTCTTGGGTTACGCAGAGCCTTCCTAAGCCAACCTGCTATGGAGGATGTCTTTCACAATTTTAACAAATGTATTAAAGATACTATCAAATATGTCTAACGATTCATTATTTTTTACCATATCATTAAGCTTTAGAACGGAGAGGGAATTTTTAAGTTGCAACTTTTGTATTTTTTATCGTAAATAGTCTTTTTTTATAAATAAAGTATACTTGATCTGCCTGTGTTCATAAAAACTCTTTTCACAAAACACACAAACTTTCTCAGTGGTACGTAGATCGTGCCCGCCCTAATAGTGAGCATCTGTATATTTGTTTATGATTCACTTTGTAGTAGCATTATTTACATTTGTTTGAAGTCTGCATTGTAAATATTAAGACTTTTATTAATATTGTGCTTAAGTATATGTGTTGGAGGGTGAGTACATCTATATATAACTTGAAGAGAATTCTGTGTACCCCTTTAGGAACAAATACTTAGTGTTTATACACAAAATTCCTAACAGTGCTATAGTCTCGTGACTTTAAACCTCGCGATCGCATACAAACATTAGAGCTAATTTATGTACCTTCTCAAGGTAAAGGATTTAAATTAAAATAAAATATCCAATGCGCTAATTATCCGAAGTTTTTTTTTTTTTTTTTTAGTAAAAAAATGCGCATCGTGAGAATACAATGTCCTAGTATTATCATGTTTTAATGGCAACATTCCGTGCAAAGTAGGTAAAGTCAGGCTATAGAAAATAAAAATGTGATTAATTACAACTACCGGGGGATCAGACGTCACAAACAGAACTCACCGAATAAACCCGTACATCAAATTTGACAGCGGTTATCCATTACTACGTCTCAATATAAGCAATGGCCGATATGATATCGATACCAAAGTAAAAGCTATTTAGATATGCCAATTTTATGAAAGCGTCCGTCAACATTATATACAAATATATCTACACTACAATATGTTTGGACACCGTTCTCATTTATAATCCTACCAAAATTGCTTGGTCTTCTAACGAGAATATCGGTAACGATGGAACCTATATTTTGTAATTTGATCTACGGTTGCCCAGAGTAGAGAAATACTGAGGGTTTCTAAAAGCGCTCTGGAATATTTTAGATCGTGGAAACACAACGGTGGTTCTGTCTTATCACCAGGACTTGTTTGCACAAGATTAACTTAATATATGGATTTCAGATCATTGAGGCGGATTCAAATTAGGTAGTTTATTGTTTTTTTAAGTTTGCAGCATCTTTGTTATGAAGATTCAAAAATTTTTGGATATTAAAACGTCATTAAAAGAATATTTTAATTTTTTTTAATTGCCAAGGATTATTAATTTCCACAAACCATTCGGTTTGTATATAAATGACATTATGAACATAGTTAAAAAATATAATTATTATATGAACATTCTTAAAGCATAGTATTATTTCTGTTATTTGCTGAAATACAGTCGCTGTCCGCGGTGTACCTAGAAAGTTTGTAGGTATAACAACAGAGGAAGTGTATTTTTAATATTCTAAATTTAAACACAATCACTTGTTGTTGTGTCGACGGAAATGTTAATCAAAAGCGAAATAACTGATAGGATAAAATGTGGCAAAGTATTAAAAATTACTTACCCGGTATTTGTGATGGGCTAACATGTAGGCAGAATATTTTTCTAAGCGTTCTCTTCATTATTCTGGGGTCAATTATATATGATCCGTACACAATAGGATCCATACAGGAGTTGGAGACAGCCATGATGAAAAACAGATCTTGGACCCTGGGTGATACGTGCACTGCTGATTTGCGGTCTAACATGTACCTGTTGAAAATAAGGAATATAATTAAATAATAGTATTAGCGTCATAGTGGCAAGTTTATAATATTAGGGAACTAAAGAGCGTCAGTTGCTCTCCAGGATTCATCAAAAATAAAATAAAACTTCTAACAACAATTTATTGTAAAATGTTTTGAAAAAGACCATTTTATGAAATGAAAATAATATGTTCATTGTTTTTTGAGCATATATACCTATTATAAATAGATTCGGATTAGTAAGTGCCTTGGTAATAGACAATGGTAGAAACTTTAGCTCTAATCAATTTGAGCAATTTTGCGTAGTAAACAGTATATAACGCCTAACAATCGCTCCTTATCATCCAAATTCAAATGGCCAGGCAGAAATAACAGTCCAGACTCTTGAACGAGGTCTAAAATTTATTTTAAATGATAATAATTGGAATCAAAAGGCAATGCAACAAAAACTTATGGCTTTTCTATTTAATTACAAAAAATATGTTCATTGTAGCACAGGGGTTTCACCTGCTAAATTGTTAATAGGTTCATTGCGCTGTAGACTCGACTTGCTACGTGTATCGGGTACTCATTGCGAAGCGATGAGTCATACTGATAACAAACAGGTTTTACCATTCGCAGCCGCCGCTAAGAATAATTTTATCCACAAGCAGACCTTACAGCGTAGTCAGTACGGAGGATGCCGTAAATTGAATTTTCGTGTAAATGATAAAGTTTTAATTAAACATTTTTATAATAATGGCACAAAATACGAGTATACGTGGCTACAGGGTGTAATCCCACTAATCCCACTAATATAATAAATGTGAAAGTTTGGATGGATGGATGGCTATCAAAGGGTCAAACACGATATATGCTCTATACCGTGTTTGACCCTTTGATAGTCTATGTTAGGAATTTTGAAAGTTGGATTTGTTTTTTTGACTGGTTTAGTAGTCTCAATTTCTACAAATAGTAAGATGGTCCGTGATATGTAAATCTAAGATAAGCTCAGTTGAGTTCTTATTAGGTTATAATAACGTGGTCAATGCAGGAATTTAATCTGTTTGGAAAAGAATGTTTTGGTAGTAGGCCGTGGGTAGCGTTAAGGGTCAAATAAATAATTGGAAGAACGTTCCTTTGAACTAGTGGGTGTTATGTATCTGAAATTGGTATCACCGTTGAGACATATATATATTGTCGAATTTGTCAACAGAGCTTAGTGCTTTGTCCAGACTATATAGAAAATGTTTGAACCCTTGGTTGAAATAGTTTGAGGGAGATCGATGAGGACGTCGTAATCAACTTTAATTAAAGTTAGTTATGTTAAAATAGTCCGGTCAATTTAGACATAAAAATAGTGGTCAAATAACAAAAATTCCCGGAAAACCAAATATTATTGGAGAGCTGGGGTTTACCATTACAAATAAAGTTTTAAAAGTCCCCATCGATCCTGTGTGCTACAAACGTTATTCGGGTTCAAAGGTCAAAATTTGAGGTTTTTTGGTTTTTTCTGGAAAACGGTAAGTTTTATAAAAAAAAATCCCAAGCCAAAGTTGTAGATCTTAAAATTTTCTACAAAAATGGTCTTCATAATTTTTTCTTAAGAGTTAAAATTTAAACAAGTAGGTAACATATGTCGCTATCGAAATAAGCAATTTATTTGTCGACTTAAGTCTGATACGCTTATATAAACTTTAAAACCACTTACCGTGGCGTGGAAATGTGTGCATATCATGTATAATGTGACTCTTAGAATCGCGATATCTCAGGAATTGTAATTTTTAGGAAAAAAATTAACATTAGAGGGAAAATAGCCGTGCGTATGCGAGCCAATTGATTTTTAGAAATACTAGCGCTAAATGGATGTTTAAGGTATACACTGCATTTCTTGTATGTATAACTTGTAGAATAAGATCCCAGAGCGATCAGACATAACTTATTTTCACATAGATGAAACCTTAGGTTCTCAGTAGCGTCTCATGTGCTTTGAATACCTGCGCGCTTTGTGGGGCTTACCTTGTAACACCTGGGCAGGTACCACGTAAGAAAGGTAGCTAAAAATAAGAGCTACTTAACTTAAATTTGTATGGCTGATTTTTATATATGTTTTGAAAAATATTATTCTAAAGTAGTATCATAAGTATCAGACACTTTCCATGGACCAGAACTTTTGTCAGACGCTTTAAAGCTCAACAAAAAATAATGGAACTTTACTTATTCTTACATGTCTGATTTTTAAATATGTTATTAAGGTCACTATTACAAAGTTATGTTTCATTCGTCAGACAAATTGTAGTGACCAAACATCCCCTAAACACAAAAATTATTTAGCCGAGAGTATGAGTATGAGATGTGCTGATACTGATATTGCGATAATTATGTTAGGACATATGCTTATTTTAAAAATGATGATTCGAATGTATGGTTATACACAGGCACTGGAAATAACCAAAGATACATTAATTTAACAAAAGTTTACGAGCACTTGGGACCATCTTTGTGTAGAAGTTTGCCTGGATTTCATGCACTAACAGGATGTGACTTTAATCCCGCCCTTTTTAAAAAAGATATACAAAGACCATTTAATATATTAATGAAAAAACATGAATATCAGCAAGCTTTTATGCAAATTGGAGATCCAGAGACGTTTACCGATGAGCATATATAAGAAGATATTTTCAATAAAATACAATAAATTATCGGCGAAATTTATAGTATTCCTGGCATTCTCAACGTTGATGCTGCCCGGCTTCAGCTGCAGCTGTTTTTAAATAATGATTACAGCGTATCTAATATTAACGAAGAATTAAATCCAAAAAACATTAAGAAAAATGTTGCTAGCAGTTTACCACCTTGCAAATCTTAGTTATTTCAACAATTCTTCCGAGCTAATTACATTGCTAGCATATGAAACAATGCAAATCAAAAGCAACCTACCATGGTAACTCCTGAAAACAATGGGTGGACTTTAGAAGAAAATATATATATAAGTATCATTTTTATTGGTTTGATGGTGACCAACCAGGACGTTAGTGAATCCCGTCAAGAATCAGGTACTGTACTTTGACTTCAAGTTAAAAAAAAAACATATTTGCAGTTTTATGTTTTTTTTATTTTTTGATCTATTTTTTAAGGAAGAAGCTGCTAGCAACAACAACATAGCTGATGATGATGAGGATGATGACTCGAATGGACAATATCATGATTGGGCTAATGTAGAAAATTCTAATGATTGTGACGACGATTACAATGATTAAAAGATAAACAAATACTTTCTAAATAATTAACGATGATTAAGTATAATCGTAGTTAAATATATTTTTTTATAAAATGATTTTTGTTTTGATTGTTCTAACTGGTACCTTTTTTATACTAAAATAATTTAAAATAATTCATTAAACAAAATTGCACCCAATAACTTTATATTCCCGAATATATGCAATAAATTAATTTACTTAAATGTTAATTAATGATTACTTTAATGTTGAAGTTCGTCTTATTTAAAAAGAGATGCAAAAATATTGAATCGAAAGCAGTAAGTACTTTAAAAATATTTTACTCTGAGACGCATGCGCATTGTGTTTTCGCTTCTCGCGCTCATACTCTCGGCTGAAAATTTTTTGTGTTTAGGTGATGTTTGGTCACTACAATTTGTCTGACTAATGAAATATAACTTTGTAATAGTGACCTTAATAACATATTTAAAAATCAGACATGTAAAAATAAGTAAAGTTCCATTATTTTTTGTTGAGCTTTAAAGCGTCTGACAAAAGTTCTGGTCCATGGAAAGTGTCTGATACTTATGATACTACTTTAGAATAATATTCTTCAAAACATATATAAAAATCAGCCATACAAATTTAAGTTAAGTAGCTCTTACTTTTAGCTACCTCTCTTACCTTAAAAATAATGCTGATAAACATACCATAGTAAATATTGTAAACAATAGCAACCTCATACATGAACAATTAAATATCTTTCATCAAAATGTATGTGGATTAAATAATAAAATAGATGAGTTAGAGTTATACTTAGAAAGTCTACAAAATAGATTCCATTACTTATGTATTAGCGAGCATTTTCTTAATGAAAAGTTAGTTAACCTGTTAAATTTCAACGATTACAAGTAGCGTCTTATAATACCCGAATAAATAAGCAAAGAGGAGGTACAGTCATACTTGCAAGAAAAGATAGAGATTACGAGGAGTTAAAGGTAGCAAAAAAATTATACAAAGAGGAATCCTTCGAGATCTGTGCTGTAAAAGATAAAGAAACAGGTGTGTGTGTATGTTGTTGTTACCGTAGCCCTTACGATAAAAACCTGACAATATTTATGGACAGTCTAGAACAACTGCTTGAACATCTTTTTAAATATAACTGTTGTATTTGCGGTGACTTTAATATAAACCTACTAGGCAAGAAAAATAAAAAAAACGATTTTGTTAATTTAATGACTTGTTATAACTTTAGAGCTCTTATAAACACTATAACCTTTATAAGGAATAGTTCAGAATCGTGCATAGACAATATATTTTATAACATTATAAATGACCATATTATATCCTGTAATGTTGACCATAACGGTTTAGCGGATGGGCACGCGGGCCTTCTGTGCTGTTTAACTATGCCGAGTAATAAAAATAACAAACATAAAAAAACTGCAATATTTGTAAGAAAACGATTATTCAGTGTTAATAATAAAAACAGCTTTAGACAGTTACTGTTACAACAGGACTGGAGCTTTTTAGGTATAAACAAGTTTGTTGAAAAGCTTAACGAAACATTTAAGACAGCATTCAAGAGTAAAACCTGCCAGATACGTTCAGAACGGTCTTCCTTAGCATGGGTTAGACAGGGCATCAAGGTGTCCAGTAAAATGGAACGATTTCTAGTAGCAAGCAAAAATTCTAACAACAATGTAAGCATTAAAAATTACAGAAATAAATATATAAGTGTATACAGGCAAATAATTAAGAAAGCAAAAAAATTAGCAGTGCAGTCTCAAATATCACGTTTTAAAAATATTTCTAGGGGCATATGGAAAATCATAAATAAACATAGGAACAAAACAAAAAAAGATCAAAAAAGAATAGTGTAAAAAGTAGGAGACAAACTCGTGATGGAGCCAGTTGAAGTTGCAAATATCTTTGCTAAACAATTTGCAGAAAACTCAAATATCAACAAAAGTATGGGAAGCAATTTTGCAATAGAACTATTGCAGCAAAATACAATCAGAGTAGATAAGGACATTACTTGGGAACCCGTCATAACTAGTGAGATTGTTAAATTAATAAATGAAATGGAATGTAAGTCATCATGCGGTTATGATGAATTACCTATAATGATATTCAAAGATAACATAGACATTTTAGCAGAGCCTTTAAGAGTTTTTTATAATAATTGCTTAAGTGAGAGCATTTTTTCAGATCAACTGAAAATAGCTAAGGTGATCCCAGTCCACAAAAAAGGGTCTACACAAGATCCTAAAATGTACAGACCTATATCTCTCTTACCAACCCTATCCAAGATTTTCGAAAAGATAATAAAAACTAGACTTATCACACATTTAAACAGAAATAGTGTCTTAAATCATAAACAGTTTGGTTACCAATCAGGCGTAGGAACGTTAGATGCGGTTGATACTCTAGTTTCGGAGGTCAGAAGTAAACTGAATTTAAGGCAAATGGTGGCTGGTCTCTTTTTAGATCTAAGTTCAGCTTTTGACTTAATAAACTACGATCTGCTGATAAGTAAGCTTGAGCATTACGGAGTGAGAGGCAATGCTCTAAGACTTCTCACATCCTACTTAAAAAATAGATAAATGTTTGTGGAAATAAAACAACTGATATGCGATGGAAATGACACTGAGAGGAATAAATCTAATAATGCATTATATCACCAGGCGTTTAGGTCTAAATTAGAAAACACAAGAGTAGGAGTTCCTCAGGGATCTATATTGGGTCCTATTCTCTTTATTATATATATTAACGATGTAATAGATTATGTAGAAAATAGTTTGGGGGAACACGGAAAGTTAGTGATACTAATGCTATAATTTCAGCAGATAACATGCAATCT
Source organism: Callimorpha dominula (assembly GCA_949752705.1). NCBI lineage: Eukaryota > Metazoa > Arthropoda > Insecta > Lepidoptera > Erebidae > Callimorpha > Callimorpha dominula. Next base: position 15,052,049 of record OX457005.1, read on the forward strand.
CTTAATTTGCACGTTAATGAAGCTTTAGAGGCATTTCACAATTGGTTTACTATGAACGGACTCAAAATAAACGCTAGTAAAACCAATTTAATGCTGTTTCGTACCACCTCAAAAAATAAAAGCCACCTTAATTGTGCCTTGGATGGAGTCAATGTCAGTACGGTAGAGGAAGTAAAGTTTTTGGGAGTACATGTTGACTGCTATTTAAATTGGAAATCAGAACTTGAAAGCTTAGAAAATTCCATCAGCTCAGCATGTTACGTTCTGAGAAGCCTACGAAATGACATTGACATAACACAGTTGAAAAAAGTCTATTACGCGTTAATTGAGTCTAGGTTGCGATACAGCATCTTATGCTGGGGAGGAAGCTACGAATACAATATACGAAAAGCATTTGTTTTACAAAAAAGAGCCATTCGTACCATGGTTTGCATTCGTCAGCAGGAATCTTGTAGGGAACACTTTGTAAATTTAAATATTCTCACTGTACCTTCCCTATACGTATTGGTGCTCCTAACACATTTTAGTAAATATGTTCATCAGTATGAGACGGAGGAGGAGAGAAAAGTCAGAGAGAGTACGAGAAGAAAAGATTTTAAATCTAATAATGTACCCAACCTTAATATAGTCAAACACGGTACCTATCACATGTCAGTAAAAATCTTTAATAAACTTCCCGATGACATAAAATTATCACTTTATAAAAGGGATTTCAAAACTAGATTAAGGCGTTACTTGCTAAAGGGCTGCTATTATTTTATTAATGACATTTTAACAGAAACATAATTTAGTATGAATCACAATCATATCACAGTTATAATTTTTTATTTATCGACATACGGAACATAAATGGAGGTAATGATGACATTATTAGATTAATTTAATTAGTTATAAACATTATTATTTTCGTGATGAACTACATTTATTGCCATTATTTCTCTTTCTTTCTCTCTCTTGCTCCTGACATTTGAAACATTCATTTATTAATTTATTGCTCTGTTATAATTAATTGTATTGTTATTTTTTTTATTGATTGTATTGTTTTTACACGTGTGACATTTTATTTAAGTAGCATTCATTTTTTGAGTTACAAAATTGTTTTTAATATTCAACACAATATAAAAATTGTTATGAATTAATAAATAAATAAATTACCTGGTACCTGCCCAGGTGTCACAAGGTGAGCCCCACAAAGCACGCAGTTATTCAAAGCACATGAGACGCTACTTAGAACCTAAGGTATCGTCTATGTGAAAATAAGTTATGTCTGATCGCTCTGGGATCTTCGACTATTGGAGATACGTTTGGATCTGCGATTTCATAACAGGAGTGCAGTTCATTTGTCTATATGCCAGTTTGATAATAATGCCGCTTTGTTGATATAGTTTAATGGTGTAAGATTTTGTTATGTGTATTTGTAGGTTGAAGAGATTTATATTATGTAAATTTCTGTGGCGTTTAGTGATTTTGTGGATCTTTCGAGGTATTTATTTGACTTTGGAATATCTAGGTTATGTCATTTCAATTCGTTTACTTTGGAGACAAGTTTTGATTTACCATTGCCTTTAAAAATGCGTCGTCTTGATCGTGCTTCCAGACCATCAGTATTTGTTTCAACTTCAAGCCTTAAATCCTCTAGCTAGTTAGTTGGAGAATCATCTGTCATGAGACATTTATTATGCGTAGTTACGTTGATAAATTCTGAGCTTGGCTTGTATGGAATGTAATTTTCTCTATAGCAATACCTAATACTGGTACTAACTTACATTGTAATAAATTTCAAATTAATAAAAACAATATATACAGCGCTTCCTACGCCGTTTTTATAAAATTGTAGAGACACTAGAGCTTTTTTTTTATACTGTTTTCTTATCTTTTATCTTACCTTTTGAATAAATACACAAACAAACGGTTATTTTGACAAAATAACCGTTTGTTTTCCATAGATAACCGAAATTGATAAACTTCCAAACGAAACAATAACTTCATTGTTTGTGCTTCTGTCATGTCTATCTATCGTGAAAATATATAGTAGATTGTGTTAGTGGGTCTTATACGAATGGCTAAACATTTTCTTCCAACTATATTTCAATGTCAAACATGTCAATGTTCTATTATTTATAATAAATTTTTTAATACATGAACAGTATGAAGGATTGTGCTACGAGCTACGAGTGTTAGGAGGAATTCGCAAGATGAAGTGGAAAGGGCGTCTAATAGATCGTAGAAGTGACAACCGATGGGGAAGAAAGAACCACGGACAGGAAAGCGCGGCATGGGACATCCATTCACAAGGTGACTAACATATACTCGTAACTTCGTAGATACAGGTTGAGACAGTGCGGCCAGTATTAATAATACTTAAATTATCTCATGTGTTTCATAGATTTATTTTTATCTGTACGTCGGACACTCGGTAAGTTTTACGGGCCATTTTTTATAGAATCTTTTGAAATAACTCTCCACCACTATTTATCCAAAGTGTCATGCATGTAAAATAATTAACAAACACTGTTTCCAATGTGCCTCAGATGCTTCCTCCACTACAAACGCTGCTTCTAGCGCATCTTCCGGTAATTAAAACATATAGTTTGAATTGATTTTTATCACAAGGAATAAAAGACGTTGAAAGACATTCCGGTTTTAGGAAACATTTGAAATCATAAAAGGAAAATGTTCTTGAGATAGATTATTTTTTAGCTAGCCACGATAATTACATTAAGTTCTTAGTAAATTGTGGAGGTAAATTTTAAGTTAGAACTTTTGTATTTTTTTCTCGTAAATAATTTATTTATAAAATAAAGTATACCTGCCATTGTTACATAAAACATGTGTAGCGCAAAAAGTTCTGAGTGACCTGATATATATGTGTTATAAAACAAAATTTAAACAGATTTAAACATTCTGTAACCACAACAAGGGCATCGCAAACTTCAAAATTGAAATCTTTAGATCTTAGATTAATTCGAAAATAAAGATCGCTTTTATCCCGAGGTAATTTCCTGCGCATATTACTATGATATATTTCCTTGTCCTATCCAATACGAATAACAGGAAACGTGTTTGAGGCTATATTACATCAGCCGTTTCGTGGCCTGAATAAATAATACTGAATAGTTGAAGAGGGTGTCTCAAGCAGATTCGTTTAGGTATTTGGATTTATTTATTTCTGTGGCAAACTGTTTCAAAGAATTTTCAGAAGGATAAATAACTTAAAGGCATTCAAGCTATTCAATTAAATAGGGTTTAATAATAAAGGTAAAATGTTTAGAAACAATTTCGGATGTTATTTACTAGGAACAAATAATAAAGTTACCGTTAACATTCGAGTATTATAATCTCAAAATCGTGTTGTGAATCGGTTATGAACTTATACATATTTATATTAATATTATCCTTATGGTTTGATAAACGAGTTTTATAAAGGAATTTGATTAAAATGAATTTATGTAAATATTTGAGAAAGTAATTTCAGCGTCGTTTAAGAAATAAAGAAGCAGTAAGTACTGCCTCTTTATTTCTTAAACGACGCTGTTATGTAATGTTTCACTCTGGTATATATCTGGTACATACATAGTGCCATAGAACATATTCTCATGTACCGACATGTCAGGATGGAAGGGAGACACGAGGATGAAACAGATATATTTGTGTAAGCTAGAGGTTGCGGGCAACTGCGCTACGGCAATTATCACTTTGCAAGTTTTCGACGTATAGTTCCGTGAAATGGAGTATAGTTTATTTTAAAATCTAATTATACGACAATTTAATTAAAATACTTGCGGGCAGATTTTAATAGGAAACCCGGCCAAAATATATAGACCTTCACAATTTAAAGTCCTAATATATAAACTGTCGCTAATTAAATGTCACAAACATCTGAGTGTAGTTTCATTGCCTTGAAACGTAATTATTATTAATGGATTCAACATTGAATCCGTTTACAATACTGAATAATTTATAGAATATGATTTTTGATTTAAATGTATGTTTTTAGAAAGCACTCGCTTCTGTCTTGAAAAAAATATAGATACATGATAAATGTACTACTTGTACACTATTGTCAGTATTGAATAGGGCAGTTGACACTAATCACAAATTTATGTTCCGTTGTATCAAAATACTGTTTAAAAATCTAAAACCACTTTTTTTATTTAAAAAGCTATAATTAAGTTTATACTGATTAAGTAGGGCTTAAATAGTAACTATTTTCACGTAACTGCAAACAATAACCAGATCTATTACGTCATTAACCGATAAACAAGCTGAAAACAGTCACTTAGTATATACTCGTACATCTTATATTACTCTATGGAGAACTTTCAGTTTATCGGTTAGTGACGTAATTAAACTCATGTGGCAGATGCGAGTGTTGTAACGGGTAGTTTTAAAAGTAAGTTTATTATTTCGATTTATTCTTTTCAATAAAGGTTTTTGAAAAGAATATTACTTTTTGCCTTAAATATGGGTATATCTATAAAATGAAAGCACTTCAGAAAATTTGTCAACATCCGTATTAAGTATCATATGTGAGACAGATAATGCAAATACTACGTGCGGTCTAAATATAACTAAAGCAGAGTCTGAAAACTCAACTTTTGGGGGGCTTAAAATAACTTTTTCAAACTACAAGAAATGAGTGACCGATAACACGATCTTGATCTGATTGATTTGATTTACTTTAAAGTGGTTGCGGGTTCGCACCACACAGTACATCACCGTCGTGAACCCACTCTTAACACAAGTATTTGGCTAAGATTGAACAGTTAATAGTGAATAATTCTTATGCATGGTTACCACGTAGTCGTAGTACGTACTCGTACGTAGTAGACTTTTAAAAGTCATCAGCTAATATTTTAACAATGTCTTTTAAATAATTAAAAAAAATGCTTCGACTTGTCCTTATAAATTAATGTAATTTAATATTATAAATTGATGTTAGTAAAAGAAACTAATCATAACTTATACCATAGTTTAAGAACTCGGTAATTGAATACTGTTTTAATTGTCATACTCTCACATTGTTCAGAACATCTTCCCTTAAGCATCTTTATATATTCTTCCACATTGATATTTATCAATATATGTTTCACAACGTTTGAAATAAAAGTCACTGACCTGTAAAGATACATTGCCGCCTTTTACTCGTACCGCTGAAATTTACGCTTTTGTCGAGACAAAGCGTGGGTCTTAAAGGTAATAAAAATCACTATTATTATACTCGTTGCTATAGAATGTCTTACTTTGAAGATGTCTTAAGCCAAAACCAAGAAATAAACATCAATCCAATCCAAAGGTCAAGAAAAATAAAGCCTGCAAAGCCACCTAAAGGCTATTTGTGATTCCAAGAACTACCGTGTATTTCACGTTACATCCCTTGTCAATTTGTTGAGCATGTTTATTATACAGTAGCATTATTCATCTATCATCATCAATTTTATATAATATTGCATTCATAAGGAAAAATAAGTAAACAGCACGCTTTTATAAAACGTGTTTTTTTTATGGTATAGGGGACAAACGAGAAGACCAGTCACGTGATGGTAAATGACTACAACTCAAGAGTTACAAGTGTATTGCCGCCCTTTAAGGTGGGAGTAGAGGAAAGGGGGAAGGGGGTTGGGTGGAGGGAAGGGTGGAAGAAGGGGAAGGGGGATGGTTGGAGGGAAGGGTGGAAGAGAGGGTGGGGGAGGAAAGGGTGGAAGAGGGGGGGGAATGGTTAGGGTCTCCAGTAAGCTCACTCACTCGGCGAAAAGAAAGGCAAGCATTGCTTCACTGCCGGTTTTCTGTGAGGCCGTGGTATCACTCCGGTGGAGCCGGCCCATATATAGATAGTGTTAGAAATTGTCAATACTTAATGAAATCAATCACACATCTACTAGTGCCTGTTTTTATGGAAAAGGTTAAATTTAAGTATTTATTATACTTAGAATTTATAATTTACTAGCAGTCCCCGCGCGGCTTTGCTCGCGTGTACATATATAGATGGATATATATATATATATATATATATATTGCGGCAAATCCTAATTCTTTTTTCAAAATAAAAGTAGCCTAAGTTACTTCTTATAACACCAGCTATCTGGCGGTGAAAGTTCCGTGGAAATCGGTAGACCCATTCCGGAGAATAGCCGCAACACACTGACAGAAAAAAAAAATTAAAACTGATTTTTAGGCACAGGTATCGTGTTAACTATTTGAGATAACAAAAACTATTATTTTGATATTACAAACAGACAATCATCAATCATTTATTTGTATGTAATGTATGATATTTAACAAATTAACTTATATGCCCCAATTATATACATTTTGTAAGCTAAATATCTCTTATTAAACAAATTCTTGGATTTAATAAGTACTATTATTTATTATTATTATTCTCTTTATCCACTTCAATATACATATAAATTACATTTTTAAATACATTTACTATAAAAAAAACAAAATATATTTAAAAATATAAAAAATAGTGTCCCACCGGTATCGGGTACAGGGACCAAGCTACCGGTGGTTAGGGTTCCAGAGATAGAAACCTCCTCACTATGCGTGCCGTATCAAGGAGGACTGCCTTCTGCATCAGACTCTTAATCCAGCTGCCTAACGTGAGCCTCTGAAGGTGTTGGTCGAGGCTCTTAGCAATTAACCCATGAGCCGAAATGACTATCGGCACAATGATTGCTGAATCCACATCCCACATGTCGATAATCGCGTGGGCTAGGTCCAAATATTTTATTTCTTTATCTTTTTCGGCTTTTAAGAGATTGTCGTCATGGGGAATGGTGATGTCAATAATCATTGCTCGGCGCTCTAATCGGTCTATCACCACTATATCAGGCTTATTGTACAATGTTGCACGACCATTTTCGAGAACTGGGTCGGGCGCATACCTGTAGTACGGTAACTCGACAGCCACAAGATTATATTTAAGAGCAAGTTGCTGATGGACTATCCTGGCCACTTGGTTATGTCTATGCAAGTACTCGCTGTTGGCAAGACGAGAACAACCAGAAATTATATGCCTGAGGGTTTCTCCGGGACGATGACACGCCCGACAAATGTCAATTGTGCCGTCCTTCAGGATATATCTCCGATAGTTATTCGTCATAACAACTTCATCTGTAATTGCACAGACAAAGCCTTCAGTTTCTCCGAAGAGGTCACCGAACCGTAGCCAGGATACTGATGCCAATAAATCTATATCAGGCCCATTTAAGGCCCGATAAAAACGTCCATGCAACGCCTTGCTCTTCCATATCTCCTTGCGGTCTGTAATAGTAAGTACTGCTGGTTTGCGCCAGTTCTCTTTTCCTAGAGCAAGCGGAGTGAGTCCGTTATCAACTGCTACCACATCCCGATACACATCCAGGTCAACGGAGAGGAAGTAATCTCTAAGGTTGCATACCTCGCGGTTATGGAGGGTTTTGGCATTTAAAAAACCACGACCCCCACATTTCCGCGGGATGTACAACCTCATGACCGACGAACGTGGATGGTGCATTCGGTACGCGGTAAGCAGTGTACGGACTCTTCTATCCAGGGCATCTAGTTCAGTCTGAGTCCATCTAAGTATGCCAAAGGAGTAGGTTAGGACTGGTATGACCCAATCATTATAGGCCCGCACCTTATTACCACCTGACAAAAGACGTTTCAATACTTTTTTCAGGCGGCCAAAGAAACGTTCCTGTAACGATTGCTTCATAGTCAATTCATTTACACCTAACGCCTGTGTCATACCTAGATACTTGTAAGTTTCGTTGGCGGAAAGACATCTAAGGTGTGTAGAATCTGAGAGTTCCATCCCCTCAGATTCCACAATCCTGCCTCTTTTTACATGCATGACTGCACACTTATCCACACCAAATTCCATCCTGATACATTTACTAAAGGTTTCAGTTACCTCAAGTAATTTTATCAATTTGAAATTGTAGCAGGCAAAAGTTTCAAATCATCCATGAAAAGGAGATAGGATATAACCTGACCTTCTTCCTGCAAACGATAGTCTAACCCTGAACTCTCCAGTAAAGTGCTGAGAGGATTCAAAGCTAATCAAAACCACAAGGGACTCAAACTGTCACCCTGAAATATACCCCGCCTGATCTTAATATACTCGCCGTAACCCTGAGACCGCCGACATCCTGGATAGTAGAGCACCGTTCTCCATTGCCGCATACATGCCTTCAAGAAAGTGCAAAGAGTTGTATCTACCTTATACAACTCCATCACTCTCAAGAGCCACGTATGCGGTACAGAGTCATAGGCTTTTTTGTAATCTATCCAACATGTCGCCAAATCCTTTCGGTTACGACGAACTTGTTGATTAATGGTCGTGTCAATAATAAGGAGCTCTTTAGTGCCACGGGCCCCACTTTTACATCCATTCTGAGAGTAAGCCATAATAGTGTTGTTAGTTATATGAGATGCTATCTTCACTCTCAGAATAGACGTAAGTAATTTATAAAGCGTAGGTAAACATGTTATAGGTCTGTAGTTTTTGGGATCCGTGGCACTGCCAGACTTAAAGAGCAGGTGAGTTACGCCTGTGGTCATAAAAGTCGGAAGCGAACCTGATTCTAAGCATGATTGCAATTGAGATGCCAATCGTACGTGTAAGCTACGGAGCCACTTTAACCAAAAGTTATGCAGTCCGTCCGGTCCCGCTGATTTCCAGTTCGGCAGCGAACGAACTGCATAAGCTATATCAGTGTTCGATATTGTTATTGGCTCCATAGTATCAATCGACTCACACGATCGTTCGACATCTCGCATCCAATCACCCTCTGTGTGAGTGACAGGCTTCGCCCAGATGTCACGCCAAAATGTATTCGTAATTTCAGCATCTGGGAGATGTGTGTCACTCACTAAACCAGGCTGCTCCCACCTTCTATAAACCCACCTCTCATCCCTTTGGAAGGAACGATTCTGAGTATATCGGTCCACTCGTTTTTGTACCTTCGTATACGGTTTGCCCATGCATAAACTTTCTGTTTCAGAAAGTCAATGCGCTCTGTGACTCGCGCTGCATAATTACAGGAACTGATACCAGTTCCCGAAAAAGCCCGATTCACAAAACGCATTACTCTCGGACGCGTGTTACCCGATCTGAAACAGATAAGCTTGCCAATGAGTGCCCTCGCCTCAGCGATACGACGTTCAATCCTGCACTGCCACGCCGGAGCAGCAAGCTTTGACCGAGTAGCGGTATCATTTTCTGGGAATTTAACACCAGCTACTCGACATGCTGCAACAGCCGCACAGTACAGAATTGAGTGTGTATCACTGAGATCTGTACTTTCTTCTAAATAAATATCTAATATAGAATCAAGGGCACACACTAGCGCTTTATTTCGTTTATGCATTGGCAAACGCGGTAAACGAGGTCTGTTGTCATAACTCATGGTCCGATATTCTCGAATAGAACCTTACAAAATATTCCTTATTTGTTCATTGTACTGAGTACTTACAGATGAAGTACCACTGTCCTCTGCGCCCTCTGCTGGGTAAGGTCGTAGTAACCCAGAAATTGATTGTGACACTGTTTGTGAAGGAGGAGAAGTAACAATGCTATTCTGCAAGTCCAAGCGTAGCCTATCAAGCACGGAGTTATCCAAGAAATGACATCGTTGAATGGTCCGTACTTGATCCGATAGTCTTTGTGCCGTAACGTTAACAGCTGGTTCTTGGTGGATCTTATTATTATTATTATTATTATTTTTTAAATAAGAATACTAGCAACGTGGGTCACACATTACTAGTATTCTTGTTAACCCCTCCAGCTAAGCTAAATGCTTGTGTTAGGAGTGGGTTCACGTCGGTAGTGCACTGGGTGGGGTTCGAACTCGCAACCACTCGATCGCAAGTCTGACGCCTCACCCATTACGCTACCGCCGCTTTGTTTGTTATATTGATTGAAAATTATTGAAAACAATTCCCAGAATGAATCTATATGATTACAGCAATTATCATAGTTCTGCTTTCGGGTTAAGATGCTTTCAAATTTAAACGTCCTTTGAATTTCACTATTTCCCATTTGAAAACGTTTTGATACACGTATCCATTTAATTCTTACTCAATTTAAAACTTATTAATGAATTTAACAGCCGTTTAGTTGTCGGTTATTTGCTTAACTCGTAGTTAAACTAGACTCTTTATTGACATTTGTGTCTCGCCGAGGTGAGGCTGATCTTAATGTTTTCCTCTGTGTGCATTACACTATTTCAATCAATAAAAAGTTAAAGTTTTTGATATGATAAGTTGACCGGGCCTATTATCTTATCTGTGACCGGGCTAACTCGTTGTTGAATGTCTAATACTAAATTATCTGAATTTATTTATAACTTACCACAAAGTCATGGTAGCATACGGCAGCCAGCAGCAAGCAAATGCAGTAACTATAGTGACTGTCATTCTCAGAGTCCTCCGTCTTGCGCGTGCCAACGGTCTCTGGTCTGATCTCCTCAGCATCACTCGACTATGGTCGGAGTGATGATATTTTTCTAAAACAAAGATTTAGAAGCTTAAACAGTATACACGAGTTTAGTATGTATTAAATTACTATATTAAAAATTCATTATTGCGGTAGGTAATATGGAGGATTTTCAGTTAATATTTTTTTTTTGTTTTTTCAAATTCAAATTCAAAAATCTTTATTTCATAAAATTGACCATCAATTATTCGAAATCGTCGATTTAATAAATAATAATTATAATAAAAAATTATAGATCAACACACAGAGCCACCGCAACAATAGTTTGCTTCGTCAAATGTTTTCGTCAATAATTTTACATTTACTTTCATTCGTTATTATTATCTTAGGTTTATCAATTGGGCCTTTAAACCTCCAGTAGCCCCTCCATAACTACGTACGTATCCGTATAAAAGGCCTATGATTTAGATTGATAAACCGTTGTCGTTGATATATAATAAATCTGCGTTAAAACTCAAGTTCGTCATGAAGGCCAACATCCGAATCTGACTGAGTTCATAATATAAACATTGTGAAACCGAATAGTTCGAATCATCTGTCAATGAGTGCCTACTAAATTATACTAAAGGTTCGCTACGTCCCGTTCTACATAAATCGTATGAGTCTTATGAACTAGAAATCGTACATCGCGTGACCGTTCAAATAGCGTCTTCTCGACAACTTGAGAGACAAATTCAGTTTGGAGCATTTAGATCTACATAGGTTGTATAACAAAAGGTCTTTGTCAAGCCCATTTATTGGAATAATCTTACGCATTGTGCTAGAGTCAGGCGTATTATACTAAGTTCTTGAAAAACTGGTAGAATTTAGCGCAGATGTTGTTGTTCTGTTTTACACATTTGAAGGACGTTTGTTTTCATCAGCAGGCCATCGAAAATTATTTATAAATGATTAAGTTTCGATGTCTTAATATTTTATGGAATACACCGTTGTAAGAAAGCAATTCAATTAATATGTTAAATGTTTTTCTTTTTGTATACTTAAGTACACAAAAATTGCTTTTCCTCTTTGATATTAAAACTCATAAAATGGTGAAGATACATATTTATATGGACAGTTTCTCTGCGCTCCGACATAGCTAAAGATGTAACAGGCAAGTGGCAAATAGTTTATTTTATTTTATGGAGTATAAAAAGAAGTGGGTGATATAACTAGGATTCTCATCTATCTAGTTATTGGACAAACTACTTCCTTGACACTCTATTGATAGATGCAATCATGATCGGTATGTCTTGATGTAAAACATCAAGGGCATCCTTGAAAAATAATCTTACCTGAATTTTCTTTAGAATTCTTTGATATCTCGTAGAAAATGCAGAAATAACACACCGTTATAACCGTCAGTGGTAAAAAGTAAACAGCGCATAAGCAAAACACATTATACGCCAGTTCTTGATGTTGGTTAGCAAAAGCCTCGAAAGACACGCATTGCTGGAAGTCCGGAACACTTGGATGGTTCATTACTTGGAACACTAGACTCTGAAACAATAGAAAAAGTTATTTAGGATATGTGGTAGGATATTAAGTTCGCAAAAACTGTATTTCGAGCTGCAGCTTATGGGCACTTACAATATAAAAAAAAAAAAAAAAAAAAAACGGTTGCAACTCGCACTGTGAAAACCTTTTGATTTCCTTTAAAGGACCGCGTACTGTAGACTTTAGATAAATAAATTATGGATCATTTGCAAACTAACAGTATTTAAGTGTTATCAATTCCTAGACTAATAATAATTTTTTTCTTATATTACCTTATCCGTTCGAAATATAAGTTACGGAACATAAATTCTTTTCATTGAACATGTTGCCAAGAGTTACCACATAAATAATACCTAGTTTAATGCTTAAACAAACTACGTGGTTAAATAAACTATGAAGTAAAACAAAAAATCTAAATCAAAATCAAAATTATTTATTTCAATTAAACCCATCGTAAGTATTTTTGAATTGTCAGGAGGAGTCAGTCAGTATCAGTCGGTCGTGAAGCTAGTTGTAACAACAAGTAAGTTAAGTTAACAAGTAAGTTTCTTGGTTATACAAAACTAAATATCAGAACATTTAAAATATGTGCGGTTAGGTTGGATCACGGATTTTTAATTTGTTGATTTTTTTTATTTTTTGATTTTTGTTTATTTTTAATACAAAATGTTGTGATCATCCTTGCATTAGTAATTTAGTTGATTAAGAAGATTCCCCACTATTCTGGATGTAATCGTAATTTAATTACTGCTTTTATTTATTTTTAGCACAAATTTTAAAAAGCATTTACGATAAGTGAGATAAAGATTCTCCGTGCTGACACAACAAAGTTCAAGTTTTTTGGTTATACAAAACTAAATATCAGAACATTTAAAATATGTGCGGTTAGGTTGAATAACGGATTTTTCAGGGTAACGTCAACACGTTTCCCTTAAAAATTTGTGCTAAAAATAAATAAAAGCAGTAATTAAATTACGATTACATCCAGATTAGTGGGGAATCTTCTTAATCGACTAAATTACTTAATGCAAGGATGATCACAACATTTTGTAAAAAGCAAAACAGAATATCGTCCTGAAAAGAGTAACCTTTTTTGCATACTTTAGCGTGATCCTCTCTAATAATGTATCAAGATTGCTTTGCAAGATATTCAAAGAAGTATTTTTAATAAACTGAACGTTATACGAGACAATGTTTGTATGTATGTTCCATAATGAAAATATGATCATAGATTAAGGAAATTAGAACATAATTGACGTTGGGTGAACAAAAACTATAACTATTAAAAATAAACAAAAATCAATAACTCATTATAGAATAGTTGCAGTTGTATAACAAGATCGGTTTCTTTCTTTTTCTAATTTTGTTTTTCGCATAAACTTACTTAAAGTAGTTTACTTTATCATAAAATAAACATTTTTTTTAATTTTATGTTATACAACAAAGATACAAAGATTTTGGTTTTTTTACGCAAACGATGTAACTATGTTTTGTATGTATGTATTTTTTTTGTTCGTTTAAAGACTACTAGTAACGTGGGTCACACATTACTAGTATTCTTGTTAACCCCTCCAGCTAAGCTAAATGCTTTTTTTTTTTATTTTGGTTTAAGTTTATTGTCACCAATCACTACCCACCGTGTCTGTTACGCTGTTATATTCAGGATTCGATGTGAACAAAACCAGGATAGCCTATTTTGTTGGCAAAACGGACAATACTTGAGCGGCTCCAAAACGTCTGCATTCGATTCATATTTGGATCACGCAAATATGATCACGTCTCAGAGTACCGTTCTAAGCTCAAGTGGCTACCTATACGCTTTCGCCGGTATGTTCATATTCTTTCTCTCTTGTATAGTACTCTTTTCCATCCACACACGACCTCTTATCTCCAAGAACGATTTGAGTTCTTACACAACACACATTGCCGGGACCTGAGATCATCAGAGAATTTGAAGTTAGAAATGCCTAGACATACCACACAATTTACAGACAAATCCTTTTCGGTGCAAGCGGTGAGGCTATGGAATAACTTACCTGTGTCAATTCGACAACCCAAAACCTTGCAGACATTTAAAAAACTGGTCAAGGACTATTACTTGTCATTATAAGCGGTTATCTTATTTTAATCTTCTATATATAGATATATCTTATATATGTATATATTTAGGTATATATTTATATATTTATGTATGTATGTAGTATGTTTATGGTAATATAAGTATAGTATACTAAGTATATATTAAAATCTACATTAACCTATCTCAGTACACCACAAACTACCCTGAAATATATTTGTTAATATCCGTACAAAGGTTGTCTGGATGAGATCGCTGTGAGCGATAAGACCGCCAATTGATATGCCTGAATGTTTGTATTGTTTTTTTATTGTATCTTACATTAAAGGTGTACAATAAAGAGATAAATAAATAATAGTTCAATGGCATAAGTTTCGAATTGGTTATTAGATAAAGCAAATATGTCAATGTCATTGAAATATCTGTTGTAGGTACGTCTACTATATGCGGACACCAGCATTAGTCTTGCATGACGTCTGGGTGTTAAAGACTGTTTAAAGTATAGGTATAACCTATATGAATATTCACGGCTAGTTTTCAACTAGGAGGGCCCGATGCCTGTTGCGACTCTGTGTCGGACCCTGTATAGGGGCAGATTCCGGTAGGTGGCCGGTGGGCACGACCTGTGTTGGCTTATGCAACACCGGTACCCACGGTACCTGTGTTGCATAAGCCGGGAACCAACGTCTGTGCGCCACGACTGCGAGGTCTACTGCCACGAGGATACTGCACTCCTCGTGCAGAGCCTGCCGACCTCGTGACACCCATCGGGGTGAGGGTAGCCTCTCGATGGCTGCCGATGAGGTGGAGGCAAGGGAACAGAAGAGAATAGGCAAGCTAGCATAGGCAAGATTACCCGTCGCCCTGGCAGAAACAGGCCCGCGACTAGCGCGCGCTGCTCTGAATCGGAGTCGGAGGAAACCATTTTACAAGACAAACTTCTTTAGGTAATTCCTTAATTTCAGCGTAAAGCTACCATCCCACTAATATTATAAATGTGAAAGTTTGGATGGATGGATGGATGTTTGTTACTCTTTCACGCCAAAACTACTGAACCGATTGCGATTAAACTTGGTATGTAGACAGCTGGAGACCTAGATTAACATATAGATTACTTTTTATGCCGATATTCCCACGGGATTGGGACTTACGCGAGTGGAACCGCGGGGCGCTGCTAGTCATTCACAAAATTAAGGTTGCAAAAAAGATTTTTCTCGTGAAATTTCCTATGCTATTCCGAATGCGAGAATAATGTTACTAAGCATGAAATGTTTGTGTCAGCGATATTTATTACCTTCCTTTTATGACACATCCACTATAATAATAATATTAACATAATATAAACAAACAATATATAAAACAAAACAAAAAAAAAATATAAATTTTTGTGATATTTACAATTTCTTATAACGGTTATTTTATTTTGTTATGGTAAATATACTTTTAGTTTACCATATACATTTAACATAACAAGATTTAATAATTTACAAATTCTAAAAGAGGAAAAACCAAAGTTAAAACCAGGTATATTAAGTTACATTCCAGAGCCTGCTTTATTAAATTATAGCTGCATAACAGAAAACTACAGAGGTCCCCTTTACAGGTCCCACAAAAAAATGTACAAACGTAAAGATTGTTAATAAGTACATGGCTAGAACGACTGCTGAGGCTAAGGAACCGTAAAAAATTAAGATAAAGCGTCCGACCATGCATATTTCATATTCTTTTTTCTTTTCAGTAGCATTTTAGCATTCAGATATCGCTCTTCATAAATCAGACTGTTTTTGTACAAACGCCGGAGAAAGGTCACCCATAATTTTCATTTAACAAATATTCAATTTACTCTCCTTAATTTTTATTTCAGTTAGTATAAATATGATATGAATTTTCTACAAAAACCACGTCTTTCACAATAAGTGTTAATTTCATAGCAATGCTTTACCTTGATACACAATACAGTTTTATAAAGAGGGTTACGGCTTAAAACACAATTTTATTGTTATCTTTCATATTCAAAGAATATAAACATGTATATAAACGTATGTAAATAGTTCAGCCAGAACATTACATAGTACCTAGGTATGTTGGATTAGTATCTAAATAATCTGACGTCTAGTCTAGTCTAGCTTAAAATAAAAACCAGTAGGTACCTATCCATTTCTGGCTTTACCACGTAGTACCCGTCTATTTTCTTTATATTAAGGTACTTACCTTAATATAAAGAAAATAGACGGGTTACATAAAAACATAAGAAAGAAAAGCCATTTCTATTTCAATGTAAAGTCTGATAAGCGATAACAAGATGATTAAATAACTCGTAGAATCGTTCTAATCCAAAGTATTAAGTACTTTGGATTAGACTATGTAACTACATAAAAAATATATTTACTATTTTATAAATAGAGATTGCAATCCGGAAAACCGGATTAGCAAATCCAGCGGATCTGGCATCATTAGACGTCAACTGGATACGGAAAAAAAACTACTCGAACTTTTGGAAAGATTGCCGCGCATTGTTACTTGTGCAGTCACTACCGTATCTGCACGTGCCCAACCTTACTGCACATTAGATCGCAAGTCCACAATCGACAAGAATAGAACCTTGATGGGTCTTTTTAACCACTGGCTATACTTCATAACATTTGATTGTTACAAATAAAGAAAAATCATTATATATAAAAAAAGTCATTTAAGTAATGTTATCTGAAATAATTATTTAACATAGAATAACATAATAATTGTGATCTAAGGTGATCATGGTTGATTAAGTTACATTTAAGTAATATAAGTTACATTTGAATAATTTTGACTGACGTCATGCATGAACTCTAGAAAGACTTAACATAATAGAGATTAATATTACTAATACTAACACTAAGATGTAACTAATTACCTTGGATTAATTACATAGGACATAGGCCTCCCCCAATGTGCGTCAAAGGGTCGACGCTCGAAGTTGTTGAAGAATATGTCTATCGTGGACAGGTTACATTGGATACTACATTTAATTGTTGGTTACAAGAAAGAAAAAGTTGATTGTCTGTCTAAACAGTATTGTTTAAAAAAAATTCGATAACTCCATAAACCTCTCATAAACAGTTAATATTGTTATCAACTAAAAAAATATGATATTATGGCAATTTCAATCCTGTCGGATCCGGACGGATCCGGTCGTGTCAACATCACCATCTCCGTTGGGCAATAACAAGCCCAACATGGCTATAACTATTATCTTTTTAAATAAAAATCTTTTTAACAAAAATTTAACCGACGAAAAGAACTAAAAAGCAAAAAATAAATAAACTTTAAGTCTTAAGTATTGAGCTTATTTACATAAACTATATTATATGTTTATATGTTATATAAACTTATTTTGAGTTGGCGCCAAACAACAAACTGATTAATTATAATTATCAAAATTTTATATGTACCTACGTAGGCTCTACGTAGTAGTAGTCAATTTCAGACTACGTAACTACAACTGAGTATTCCTTTTGCTTTACAGGAATTGAATTTCGTCTATCTTTAAATTAATTAATATATTATACATAATGTTTTTAATTGATAACAATTATAGTTACAAATTTATTTTTTTCCCCCTTTAATCCCCTTAAAGTAACCCGTCCCGCATCACTCCCGGCGCAAAAGTGACCATGATGCTGGCAGCGTTGCTTCGCTGAATTGCAATGGACAACCTTTGCACCAGGGAAGACCCGAAACGGGAGTCACCGTTCCTATCCCTAATCCGGCCCCCAATATCCGCGATGAAGCCCTTCGCCTCAGAGCCCCAACTGCCCAAAGTCTCCACTGTAGTAGGCACAAAATAGTATCGCGCCTCCATTGCGGCGTGGACCGTTCGACCAAGGTGTGTGGCCGCGACAGTGCTGACGCATGTAGCGTCCCACACCAGGCACTTGCCGTTTTTCCACGGCACTAAAGTTAAGCCGTCCGGTCGCTTTCCGTCGGACCTGCTGAGACCTGGTGGTTCCAGTACGCAGGGCACATTGACCGATATTAGGGCCCTCCGGACTATATCATGGTGTCGCGGGCACCTACCGGCGGACCGACGACAGCTGAGTTCGTGGTGACCATCTGCCTCAACCATGGAACTGCAAGTGCACCGATGGGGTTCACACACCCTGCAGTCCAGGCGAAGAGCCACTGCCACACGCAAGGAGTCGTCATCCAGTAAGGTTCCCAGATGTGGCGAGGGAAGTGCCTGCAACCATTCCCCTGATTCTGGTTGCGACACAGCCCGGAGTCTAGCCAAATCGGCACCCCATCCATCAACAGTTTCAAGGTCCCTTTAACACCAACGTCATCCCATGACCGCTGGACATGTGGGGTCGCCGGAATCGTCATATCTGCGTTGAAAGCCGACCCTGCCGACAGTGCCTCAGCCACATAGGGTATGCTTGCCCTATCACCATTAGTAGAAAGGATGACAGCAACAAGGTTCGCAACCCCATGAGCCGATGCCAAGAAAGCCGGAAGGCCGACGTCCTGTACACGCCGCAATCCAAGCCCCCCATGTCTTATAGGCAGAGCCGCCTGCAGCCACTGCTGCTCACCAAAGGAAACGTTGAGAATTGACGCAGCTGTATCCTTTAAAGCGCCGTCAAAAGAGGAGACAGCTTCCGGGCACAGCCACGTCGGAGTAGTCCGCAACAAGTATGTTATCTTAGGAACGGCATAACACATACGCAGCAACAACATCGCAACGTGGGCTGAAAGATTTTGCAAACGTTCCCGTTCCGCAAGAAGAAGACGTTTTCGAGAAATGAGGGCCTCAGGAACCGCCTCTAGGAAAATGGGAGAACCCAACTGGTGAGACCGGGAAGAAGTGTGCTGAATTGGGCGCAGTGTGTACGAGCTTCAGCACTGCAGGGGAAAATCTCGCACTTTGTCGGGTTCACTTCCAGCCCCAGTTCCCTGAGGCGTGGGACCAAAACTGAAAGGTCTTGCGCAACCACCTCAAGTTTTCCACCAATGGTGCCGTCATCCAGGTACCATAAGTTCAGAGGTGATTCCAGCTCAGAGATTAGCTCGTGAATGGCCAGGCTAAATACGAGTGGCCCAAGCAGGTCCCCCTGTTGGGCTCCCACCTGCGAAAGTATAAGGTCATTGTTGAAGAAAAGATTTGATGGGAATAGATAGACCTGCTGAAGGAAAGGGAAAAGAAAAGGAATTTTGTCCTTGACAGCGCTCAATAGAACATCTCTTTCTAGGGTGTTAAAAGCGTTGCGAATGTCGAGCTTCAGAATGACGCCCTGCGAGTTGTCTGCATCTGTTACGAAGGCCCGTGTGGCATGGATAGCTGCATCACACCCTCGGCGTGTTCCAAACCCCAACTGGTGTGGCTGCAGATACTCAGCCATCTCCTCCCTGACCGCGCGACAGGCCAGCTTAGCAGCCAGACGCCGAAAAGTACTACCAACAGCAATCGGTCTGATTCCACCGTCCTTCTTCGTCAAGGCAAAGAGCGAGGCTCCATACATAAACGGGCACACGTCGGGATTTAAATGACCGCCAAGCAAGAAATTCGACAGCTTGGCCAAGCCGGCCACCAAGCGCTGCCCATTTTCCCCAACCGCCCCAGAAGTAAGTTCCTTTAGGTGTCCAGGACGAATACCATCTAGACCCGCCGCAGACCCAGTGTAAAATGAACTAAGCGCCAGTGTTATATCCTGTGGCGTAACGGTGACAGTGGTGCATGGTGCTACTGGCGACGAAAGTGTACCAACTGGGCGCGACGGAGCCGGGTGCTTTGTTTTCAAGGCAGCTAGGGTCTCAGGTCCGCACTGTGCAAACTCATCGCTCGACATCAAAAGTCGAACGGCTCCCCTCAAGTCTCCCTCAAAAACCTTTGACTCGATGATTTTTGGGTTGAGTGTGACCTGACACTTGCCGACGTCATGTCACTCTCGCTTGCAATCTGGTATGGATCTACATCATTAATATTCGCCTTTACCTTAAAAGTCATGTTACCTGGCAGAGATTTGGAAGGCACCCTCAAAGCGCCATACGCAAAAGAAAGTACCAATCCTCCACCCCGTTTTTGTCTACGCATTTATCTATTATAGCACATAATTTGCCTGCCGCTAAGTTACGTGCCCCCTTAGGTATATGCCTCATAACTGGTATGCTCCCCTTCAGATGTGCCAGGTTTTCCAGGGAGCACCGATGCAGTGACTCCGCCACCGACTGCTGTTGTTGACTGACAGTCTGTTGGGTATCAGATTGTCTAGTACGTGACACGTCCTTATGTATTCTAGCTATATGGATATTGAGGCCGCGCGAACTAAATGTGCGTGCAGACTCCGAGCAATAGGGACATATCACCGGAGAGATCATGTTACGCCGGTAAAAGCAATAGGAAGGAGAAAAAAAAAATTTAAAAAATCGCGTATACAATAGTGCCACTTAATTCATAAGGAAATTACAATGAAATGGTGACTATTTAAATAATATTGAAAATTCACTCAAATTGATAGGTAATAAAAATATAACACTAATTGAAATTAAAAGTTCGCAAAAAAAATAATTGTTTTTTTTTTTTTATAAATAAATAATAATAGCAATCACAATGACATAGAATATTATGAACACAATATTAATGAATTCACTGTAATGATTTTAATTTATTTTGAAAATGACTATTCAAAAAGTACATTAAAGCTTTAATTTTCATTAAACAATAATATTTAAAATTTCAAAATTACAACAATATAAAAAAAAACTGTGAATTCGTATTAATAATTAATATTGTCAAACCACCACCATAATAAATAACCACAATAGACAGTATGTAGCTATTGCACTAATTCCACAACATAAAATTTTATTAATGTAGGTACAAAAATCTGCAGAGTTCAACATAATTATACCTATTACACATTACATACAATGGAAGGCACTGTATTAATGTCATTGCTTCTCCGTACAGATGAATAATAATAATATAAATATAATATGTCAGCACAAAATAAAATTGGAAATAAATAAGCCATAAAATTCCGTAAATAAATAATAAGTTATTAATTTTAACAATTATTGTCAGTTAATAACTACATTCATGTCACTATCTGCTCGGGAGCAAACATGTATAACGCCCTCTATGGAACACCGTTGGTACCCTCTGCAAGCCGTTCGACAATTCACTGACGGGTGCCAAAATCAATCGATTTGTTATAAAACAGCTGTCAAGGATGGCGCCACCCACAAAAGCTAATCATCCGTTAAAGTCCGGCCACTTAACACAGCAACTGAACACCACTGTTGCTGTCGTTGCAGGAAGAAATGGTAACTAAATCCGCTGCACGAACGACGACGGCGACTATTGAATCGGGAGCTGGTTATTTGTAGTGATTGCAAAATAAACAAAATTCAAATGTCAAAAAGAGCTCACTTAGCCAGGCCAGAAGCGAACTTCAGTGAATGCATTTACGCTATACGGCGTTGTGACAACCAAGCTACATTGACCATATCACAATTTTTTAAATAAATGTTTTTGTCGTAAAGTATAGTCGCAAAATCACAATCGCGACTCAGTTTTATTTTTTTGATAATTGAAGGTTGGTGGATGTTATAACTATTATTTTTTTAACTGTATATCTAAAATTAAGGAATATCTATTCAAAATTGCCGCACTGTACTACACAATCTACACATAAAGTTTCTTCATTTCGAAAAGTTTATGCTTCACAGTGCAAGTCACGGTTCACTCCACGTTCCAAAAACCGTCCACGGTTAAGTTAAAACTTCAATGCACATTAAATCCTCTTTTAGCTATTGCAGCCCTTCATCAACAACTAATGTCAGTCACTACACGCCAAGCAACTAATTTATACTTTCGTCGATGAAAAATTGAACTGTTTACTTTTTTTTTGGAGCCCTAAAAAAAAGTCCGACAACCTGGTCTAACTACAGAACTTCGATATCGCCTAGTACTTGGGTTGTGGAAGTCTGATGGCAGTCGCTTTACGTAAAATATCAAAATTTGGCCGTATCGTAGTTAGATTGAAAGCCGACCCCAACTTAGTTGGGAAAAGGCGCGGAGGATGATGAACGATGATAAGGAATGTGTAAATGGACAGTTGACTTATTCTGGACCTTTTCTATACACTTCTATGCACTTCAACGATTTATATAAAACTTATAATATGAACAAAACTAGCTTAAAAACAACACTAGAAAATAATTTCAAAGATTGGCTACCATACAACAGAAAGCATTCTTAAAATTAATATTTAATTTGGGTAATACGCGTCATATAAATATTCATAAACATATATTACTCATACTTCTTACAAAACGAAACTCACTCACACACAGCTTTACATATACGCGCCTACCACACATTATACAAAAAACACCGTTTCACACCACACATCACACAATACACCTACACACTTACATACCAAACATTACACAACTCACCCTACACAATACAATCGCACACTTTTGTTATACATACTAATAATAGGTGCCTATACTGAATAAAACCCGAAAAATTGTATTTTTTATTTTAAATAAATTGTAAAATTAAGTTTTTGTTAAAAATAAAATCAAACTATAATGTAAGAAAAATATTAAGTTAGTCAGACGACAACCTCTAACTTGTACCATACGCTATTTGGTTGAATTTAAAAGACAAGTCACTTGTGAACGCTACTCGCTCTGCGCGTAGTCGCTGGCATTTAATTAATACCTGCCCTCCCAAATTTTAGAATTAAGTTTACTCATTATTTAATATTGTGAAATTATTAGATTAAGGCCACTTTATGGGATGGAGGATTGGCAACCTGAGATACAAAAACTTTCCTAGTTCAGGTGTTAACCCACCATACTCTCTCTGAACTGTAATTTATATAATTATACTATTACTGTTTTATGGTAAATAAATGAAATTTCTCAGTTCTCCCCCCCCCCCTCCCGGTTCACTGTGTGTCTATGGTTGTACACAATGGACCAATCGCCGTCTTTAAAGAAATGATTATAACTCTGATTTTAAAATAGTTAGACTTGAAATTTGTACATAAAACAAATATGTAATATTTCTCCTGAGGTCTAATCACAATAGATTTTTAGTACAGTCACGTAAGGTGGATTTTTGAAGATTCGAACTTTTTACCTGTTCATTGTTGGCCATGTCACCCTATATATATTATACTAGCACCTCACGGCTTCACCCGCGTAAGTCCCGATCCCGTGTTAATGTGGGGATAAAAAGTAGCCTATGCGTTAATCCAGGTCTCCAGCTATCTACATACCAAGTTTCATAGCAATCGGTCCAGTAATTTTTGTGTGAAAACATTACAAACATACACACAAATGTTTCCTCTTTATAATATTAGTTTAGATTATCTGCTTTGCATGTGAGTGCTAAGCCTCAAATATTGTTATTGTCAAACTATTTATCCCATTTCAGCATATTAAATAATAGTATTTGAGGAACAGAGGAAAATAAATTAAAATCATTTTGTGACAGCTTTTTAAATGAAAATCTCTTTATAAAACTAAATGAAACATTTACTTTACCACTCGCTTTAATCAAATGGTCCATTTTTGTTTCGTAAAATAAGTCTCCTGGGGTTCTAAAGAAAAATAAATCAAAAGTTTCATAAATTTAATTTAAACTTTACATAAATACAAATTACTGTTAGTAAAAAAGCGTGATTAGTGTCACGTTTTTTAACTTGAGAACTTGCTTAACATTTGTATTATTTAAAATAATAACTTGATCATCAATGTGATGTTATTCCAAATTTATAACCACTGAAATGTAAATTGAAATTAAAATCACACTTTATTACGTGTGATTTTAAATTCAATTGAATTTTTAACACTATACTTGCCTAAATGAAATCCACATTTCGGGAATTCTGCTCACAACTTCGGTTGTTCACACTAAAGACAATAGTTGAAGTTTTGTGTTCCAAGTATACATTACAATTTTTCTTCGTTTAAATAACACAAAAGCAATTACTTTAGAAATGTTATACCACTTTTCTTTTTTAGCTTAGAATTATTTTTACACTATTTTATGATACAAGAAGGATTTTATCGATCCTAGCCCTACAGTATTATATAATATGTGTACTGTAGGATAGCAAGCAATAAGAACACCTAGGTTATTTCATAGAATAGATAATAGTACCAGCTTATTCTAACAATGTAAAGAACAACTAAAAGTAAAATACCCCCGTCTCAAATATCGCATCAACAAATTGAAAGGAGCTAATGATCACCATTACTCATTAAAGCAGACGCACACACGCGTAAACACAGAAACACGCATTAAACTTATACTTATAACACACCTCCTTTTTGGATCTATAAAAGAAAACATCTTGAAACAAATTTTTTTCATCAAAAAAATGTCTACATTAATTAAATAGCGTGCCGAATATTTATTTTATACCTAATTTTCCGTAGACTGAACCGACTCTTGAAACGTAATGTCACACACTTTGTCAACGGCAGGAACGTTGCCTTGATTACAGCGTTAAAGCGTACAGGGTTAAAATAAACTTTAATTAATATTTCGAAAATTAACTTTGTTATATCGATATAAACCTAATAGTCTTCTCAATAAAATATAAACACTATCATTGTCCTCAGACATGTAAGTGCTATTATATTATATATATAGTTTTATCTTCATAATTATTTTACAAAATGGTCTTTATTATGTTTGGTATTTACTCCTATTTACTTATTTATAAATCACAGATTTATTAGGACATGTGACGTAAGGGAAATTTAAACTCACGTTTAGGATATTAGGTATGGTCTACAAAGTACTGCCGACTAGTACCTTAAATTTAAAGCAACTATGTTAATACAATAGCTAAATGAATGATGTTTTCGACCGTTGCTTGCTTTTTTAGAGCGGAAAATAAGAATTTAAGTACGAATCTTTAAGGTTAATATTATTATTCAAACATCGCCCAAAAAAAAACTCAAAACTTAACTAGGAGGTGGTGGGACACGACAAAATCGCATAACATGTTGCCTTATTTTAGCAATATTTAATATATTAAGCTATTTCCATAAGTTTTAAATAATACAGTTATTAGGATAACATCTACTTCATAAGAAAAAAAATTGTACAACTCGGGAACAAAAATAATCTCTGAATAAATAACTATGAAAGTCACATGACACGTCAAATTTACGTAGGTGGTTTTTTTGTGATAAATGCCCATTTATTGTATGTTTTTATCAAATACCAGTAAGTAGGTATTTTCGTGTAGGTGTAGACGAAGACTTAAAAACAAAATTGTTCGTGTTTTATTATTTTTAATGTTTCCATTGGCTTTTATGAAGCTAGATTTTGGCAAGTATCTTTTGGAGTTATATTGTAGGTACATCCTTATCACTACATATTATAAAATAAAGTGCCCCGCCGCGTCTGTCTGTCTGTCTGTTTGCGATAAACTGAAAAACTACTGAACGGATTTGCATGCGGTTTTCACTAATATAATATTTTTTCATCCAAAAAAATGTTGATACCTCAATTATTATTGATTGACAAAAATCCACATTAACGCTTGCGAAGCCGCCGACAAAAGCTAGTGTACCGTAGTTTTCGAATATGTTTTCTTTCACTGCCAGTTTTCAGTGAGGCCGTGGTATCACTCCGGTCGAGCCGGCCCATACGTGCCGAAGCATGGCTCTCCTACGATAAATTAAAATAATCCTACCGAGTTTAGGTTCACAAGTTAGTCCGAATGAATTTATAATATTAGTAAAATAAGATTTACTGAATTCTTACTTTCACTTCACTACTTACATAAACAAAAACTAAATTTGTTTTGGATATTTATCTGTGTAGGTATTAGTGTGTTGTATGTTCCCGAGGGATGGAGAAATTCCTTTTACGGGCAATGCGGCCGGCAAAAGCTTTTAAATTATAAAACTACCTTACAAACCACCGCTACAAACATTAAAGATTATGTTCAGGTGGCGGGCGTTAAGCGCGCGTAAGTACACGAATGTTGTTCAAGTCGTTCACATGCTAACGCGCGTTTTACGAGCGAGGCGGGTCAAATCTGTATGTTTTATTTTCAGCTCATAAACATTTTGTAACAGTCAAGTTTTTCTTTAAACTATTACGGTCTGTAGAGGGACTCGATTTCAAATTATAAATAAAGATACCTGCTACAGTAACAACCGGTAACTGTATTACAGTTAAACATCGTTAATCTACAAATACCTTTTAATTTGAAAAGAATCGGTAGTGAGCAAATATTATCCACATAATTCCCTCCCATAAACAAAAGGTAAGATTGATATAGTTATTACGACAGAACATTCAATTAATCGGTAGTAGAGTTTCACAATCTCATTCTGATTATAAATTATACAGAGGACATAAGAAATTCACTGACACCAACTGTTACACAAGACAATGCCTCTCATGCTGAAAATTGCTCCTAAATTAATTATTTACCAAGTTCAGTATCTAAATTAGTTCCAATCGCTAACTACAGTTACCTGGGGTAAGCTGCACAGGAGAGCGACAATCCACGCCATGTACAACATCATTTTGCTTCTCTTTCTCGCAATAGCCAGCCTTAACGGGTAGAGTATAGCGAAGAATCTGAAAAGATGAAATCGGCTATTAGGGAAATTTGCTAGTGCAATATCGACTTTTATTTTTATTTTTATACAAAAGATTTAAATAAGTAGATCGGGAAAAAAGTTTTTTCGTATTTTGTATGTATAAAATTGAAGAAAAATATCTTTGGTTGTATTGTTTGTATCTGGCTGGTTTTAATATCAATAAATATAGGACATTACGAAAAATAAAAAACACTTTCCAGTAATTTTTCAATTGTTTTTCTGTCACCCTAAATGAGTGAATCTAACGACGAAATTCGAAACGTTCTGAAGTTTTATTAAAAAAAGGGAAAATGCGACTCAAGCCGCGAAGAAAACTTGTGACCTTTATGGATCGAATGCAGTGTCAGTAAAAGTAGCACAAGTTGGTTCAAGCGTTTTCAGTCCGGGAATTTTGATGTCAAAGATGCCGCTAGCTCTGCATTTTTTTTTAATTGGGGCAAGGTCGGTATATTAGCAGTTAGCTCTACTGAACCTTCCAGCAACTGTCCATCCTTATCTTCAGCTAATGATATTAAATATTTAGGTGTTATCCTAGACAGGTACCTAAACTACAAACTGCATATAAATACTCTCGTAGGCAGAGTGCGTAAACTAATATACATTTTTAAAACCTTACGCCATATAGCAAATCGTATATTAATTACGCCTTATTGCTTGACTATCGTAACAAATTGTATTTCCTGCTGGGGTGGTGCAGCAAAAACGGTACTTATGGCACTAGAAGTGGCCTACAGATCCATACTGAAAGGCAATTATTTCTACTTCATACAATCCTTTTACAACACAGAAACACTCCATACACAAAACGCACGAAACGTTGTCGTAAAGACAAAATCTGTCTTATTTCTAAACCACGGACAACTTTTACTAAGCGTTTCTCTTATTACTTGGGCCCACACCTATACAATAAAATAAATTTAACATCTCCGGTATATGGTTTATCATACTATACCTGTAAGAGTATAATCCGGTCATTTTTCAAAACAAATCCTGCGATGAAACTGAAGAATTCTTGTAGTAAACTCTGTTTAATGTGTAAAATAAAAATTGTAATATATAACCTACCCACATTTATTTATTATCTTAATTTATGTCAACTTTGAGTTTCAATGATATTTATATATATATATATACACTTACATTATACACTCACACTCATAAACACCGTACTTAAACACACACATAACACAAACACAGGTAACCACACACACATATGCCCATTAGCATAATCAGTGCATGGAGTTAATTTAAAATAGGTTAAAACTTGTATTGTAGTCTAAAATTTGTATACCTACACTTTAAATGAAAACTGTTATTAACATACCAAAGGGGAAAGGACTGTTATTCCTTACTATAGGTTAATAACTATTTTATCAAGGGTAACAGAACCTCACCCACTGGATTGTATGTGAATTTAATTGTTAAAATCTACCCTGTATTATTAGCATGTCACTACAATAACTTTTTACAAATAAAAACATCATTATTGTTATTATAGTTACGACATAGCCAAGGAACTCAGGATTGACCACAAAACTGTTTTGACTCATTTGAAAAAGGTCTGGATATACAAAAAAGCTCGATATTTGGGTACCACACGAACTCACTGAAATACACCTAATGAATCGTGTAGTTATTTGCGATTCTCTATTGAAACGTAACGAAAAGACCAGCAAAATCAGGATTAACACGCAATAAGGTGACGCTGTGTGTATAGTAGGATTGGGAGGGCATCGTTCATTATGAGGTTTTACCGCCGGGCGAAACCATCGATTTGGATCTCTACTGCCAATAACTAATGAGACTTAAGCAAGAAATTATGAAAACATTGCCGGATTTGATCAACAGACAAGGAGTGATCTTTCATCATGATAACGAGAGACCACACACATCTTTGGCCACTCAGCAAAAATGAGAGAACTTGGTTGTGAAGTGTCAATGCATCCACCATATTATAATTATAGTCTTGACCTTGCACAGTCAGATTTTCACCTGTTTCTGTCTCTTCAGAATTCTTTGTGTAGTGTTAGGTTACCATCAAGAGAGGACTATCAAAACTACTTGTCACAGTTTTTTTGATGAAAGAATCCCAAGATTTCTACAGCAACGGGATTACGTCACTACCTACAAGATCGCAACAAGTTATCGAACAAAAGGCACATTTTATTATAATTTAAAATAATGAAATGTAATTAAACTTAAAAAGAATAATCTTGAATTTGCATATAAAATACGAAGAAACATTTTCTCCGACCTCCTATTCCTTATTTACAGATTTCAAGTCTTGTTTCTGACATAATTTATGAAATAGGTTCACGATATTGAATACAAAGCAATTCTTGGAAAGTCCAAATATAAATCCTTTAATGTCAGATTAGAATGCTAATTAAATATATATTATAAATCACTGTTGATTGATTGATGATTGTTGAAGATGTCTCTGCTAACCGTGCGAAGCCAAGGCGGGTTGCTTGTATAAAATAATTGAGTGCTACGACATTACCTCGGTCTGAATTCTAACATCAAGTGAGTTGTAAGCCCAAATAAAACACTGTGCTTTTATGGTATTATTGGTAATACCTATATACAAGCTTGTACAATGATCTTAGAACGTCTTTCTGAAACTCTTCTGCTATAAGTAGGTACATATGTGATCCCTTGGGGTCTTATACATACATAGGCATTACGTTGGAGATACCTTCTCACTAGCTTGACTTTTATGTATTATAGTAGCGAGTGTTTTCTAAAATACTCGTAAACAAGATTCGATAAAATCTCGTTTTCAGTTTTTGTCATAGGTATACCACTATTCTATGAAATAACAGATTACCATTTGTTGAAAATTATATTTTATTTCTAGGCAGGCAGGTTTGAGAGTAGGGTGTTCTTAAACCTGACCTAAACAGACAATTATTCTACAGTACATTAATTATTAACTGACTTAATTGCTAACTAAATAAACAAAGGTAGGATCACCGAACCCGCCTGACCTCTGAGACGTTTTTTAATTAACCTCAGGGGATCAAATATTAAAAAACACAGAACAAAACAACTACATGTGCAGCAGTAACATTTCCCAATAAGAATAGAGAAAAGATGCTAACTACCCGTTTCACGGACCAAAAGGAATGATATATGATTGTTTGACGAGAAATAAAATGTTTAAAAGGGAGCACTTTCACTTGAGTAGAATATAAAGGAGAGACACGCTTTACGATGACTCACCTTTCTCCCCAGAACTGCAAAAGCATTCATTTACGTTTTGTGACTTGTAACGTGGTTACAGCGTGTAAGATACTACTACCCTACTCTACTAGATACTATTTCTTTATGATTTAATAATAATTTGAGGACTATCTGTCAAAACCATAAAAATTGCAGTCTGAAGGTAGAAACTAATAAAAATATTGATAGCAAATAATTGTCTTTAAAAAAGTTTAACCGACTTCCGTGCGCCTAAATCATGGTAAATCTCTTAATTTTTACCCAGTTTTTAAATTCACCATTAGAAGTGGATTTTTTTAATTGCTAAATACGTGCCGCCGCGTGTGTAACCAAATTGGTTCACAATAGGGAATATGCATCTACTTTTTTTTATCTTTTATTGACTTGTTCCATCATTCTACCCTAATAAAAAATATAAATAACCTTGGCAATGTTCAAATTAATTTTTAAAACGACATTGAAAATATCGATAAAATTTGATTTGTTTGAACGCCGCCACGTCATGTTCCACGCTTAGTGTTTGTTTCATAAATTTACTTGAAGTGTTACAGTAATTTTATACCGATTTCCAGTTGTAATTACTATTTATTGTAATTAATAGACGATAGATAAAGTTTAAAAAGCATTTTATAGGTATTGCCTTGTCCCTAAGTGTAAAAACACTATAAGAAGTACACCCAATACAGTATTGTTTCCTGTACAAAATAATAATGTAAAATACGAAAACAACGGTGTACATTAATGAGAAGAGATGAAGTATCTTCAATATCGTGTTTATATTGTTGTGAAGATCACTTTAATGTAAGCATATTACAATTTAATTGCTAGTATAGTGTGAATTAGTCAGCAGTAATTTATGTTTGTTTTAAATATCAAGCAGAAGGCAACTTGCTTGTCTACTTAAACTAGGTAACAAAAGTCCAATAAAACTTCATGAATATAACTAACTATACATATCTTACCTATCCTTTAGATTATAATATAACAAGTATTATAATAATTACCTTGCGGCTTTCACTCCCTTAACCTCAGCGGACGTAAAATGTGGATTTGATGCAAAATATATAGTCATCATGAATGGCACCTATTTTCGGTAAATTGTCCGATTGTGCTTTGACAAAACTACATTCAGTCAATGTCCTAGATGACTTCTAATATCACTAGAATGCTTTAATTGCACTAGCTTTGAGCAAAAACCATAGGAACACCTATCTTTCTCCGTAACACTACGAATATAGGCGCCGATAAATGACAGAACGTGGAATGTCACGTCATGTTTCGTTTCGACCAATGGTGAAGCGTTTTGCAAAGTTGAATTGCGCGCCCTTATTTTGCATATTTTAATTTATAATTTTTTGCAAGTAAACACGAACTAAATAAGAAAATAATTGTTTAGGCATAATATCTGGACAATAAAGATTCAAGGGAAAATTAATCAAGTAAATTTAAACAACATGCATATTCCCTATTGGCAAAGATATCGAGAATCTCTTCCATTTTGGAAGCGGTTAAAAAATATGCTTTAATATCAAACCGAACTGAAACAAAAACACACTTGCTGTAAACAATTACTGGACCTTTTTATTGCTGTAGAACAAACTCTTTATACTTAAAAAACATTGCGAAGGAAGGTACACATAAACGTAGCTCTCAGCAGAGTCAAAACTTAAGAAGGAAAAGCTCTATCGAATTTTGAATTTTCTAAGATAGTATTAAATAAACCGCACGATGAATGAGCATTAGCAAAACTGCAACAATTCAGAAATCTCAGTTCTGACGGAATGTAGATAACTGTCTATATTAAAATCCCTATACTAAATTTTTATTTCATTTAAAAAAAAAACGCGCTTTTTTGTGGGCCGGTTTGTAATTTCACTAAGTACCTTTTCCCGATGCGGGGACGTTTATTGTTGAAGAATTCTCTCTCTCTCTCTCTCTCTCTCTCTATTACTTAACGACTCACATCACGATGCTTATAGTGACGAGCACAAATTGCTTAGCAACCATAAGTATAAGACACAAGCGTGTTGCTATGTTTGAACATTAGCTATGAACTTACGACATTGTTCGAAAATGATAAATTGATTTTTGCTTATACACGCAATTAATCATCAACACAAATTCAGAAAGCTATTTTCAGGAAGAACAATGGTTTTGAAACTATGTCAGATAACCGATAGGGCTCGGACACGAAGTCAGCAGGAGCGAAGCGGCGGACCTCCCCACGGCGGAGCGCTCCCCGCGCCGCTGCCTTCGAGGCCAGTTCCATATAAATGTATGCATTGAAACGCGCGGCTCCCAAGCAAAACAAGGACCAAAATGACGTATGACGTAATATGTAGTTTAAGTTTGGATTAAACTGTAAAGCTTTGCCTTTTTAATATTGAATATGTGTTACAATGATATAGTTAACTAGCTCATATAATACACATACTTATTTTAATTTTCAGACGATTTGATATTACCAAGAAGATTTGAGTTACACTCACATATTATATTTATCATAACTGCATATCGCTCCAGTGCCAATAGGTCTGATGCGACAATGTGGTGTGTGTGTTTATACGCACACGCATACATGCGCATGTATCTATACGTATAACATGTAATATAAGAAACTTGCACCTTTAAAATAATTACATAACAAAATCGCACTGATTTTATTTCTGCTGGTGCAAGCGAATCAAGAACCATTGGGCTAATTGTGTATTACTAAGCTACTGAGTAACGGTTTGAAAAAAATACCAGTAAAAAACTTCAACGAAACTTCTTCTTATTAAAGGCTTCAGGTTAGCAACCTAAAAAAGTCAAAGGAGGGATTTGCTGGTACGGTAGTTAGTTAGTCATTTAGTTTGCAGTACCCCCCCCCCCCCTCCAAAAACTACCCGAAGCAAGGGTTACCAATTACAATATTATGTGTGATCCATACATAATATTGTAATTGGGGGATGTGTATGGAAATAGAAGCTTCAAGAATTTATTAATGTTATTTCGGATAAACATCAGTTAGACTTAATAAATAGATGAGAAAATACACATTTCATTTCATCATATTCAGTAGGATGCGAGAAGATGCAGGATACCGGAAGATAAAATTTAATAAATTAATTCAAGGATGCGACTCGCAAAAGCCACTTCAGAGTTTATTGTGGTCTACATATTCATAGGCAATAAATATAGGTACACTACGCACTATGTTTAGCTTAAAATAAAATAATTCTTGTAAATAATAATTGGAAAATGATTTGTATAGGAGTCTAGTAATACACACACATATTTTTTTTTTCTTTTAAAAAGGCAACTCCCGCATTAGTGTGACTGACTCCTACTCCTGACAATTCAAAAATACCTATTATTGGTTTAATTGAAATAAATGGTTTTGATTTTGATTTGATAGTTTTAATATTAAAACTGCAATGCCTTTTTTGCCTTTTTGTATTATATTTTCCTTAAAAAAATGTGTATAGATAAACGGAAAAAAATATTTGTTCTAAAAACATAACAGAGCAAAGCATATCTTTGTAACAAAATTGCCTGTTAGTACGTTCGAAGTTTAGTTGAGGATATTCGTTTTAATATTTCCCGAAACATCGAAGGCATTCTGCGATAGCAATAAATAGATTGGTGAAATAGCAAAATTTGCTCCAATCAATTTATTCATGAAACGCAATGGTAAGAAAGGTGTAGCATTCATATAGACTGATAGAGTATTGATACCGAGCGAGAATGTTATTCTTTAAAAGAGACCGTTAGTATCAAGAGTACGTGAAAACTTGGAATAAGGGGTTTATGGCGACAATGGCATAACGATTCTATTTTTTTTTTATGGTAATGGGGGGCAAACGAGCAGACGTGTCACCTGATGGTAAATAACTAAAGCCGCCCATGGGCACCTGTAACTCAAGAGTCACAAGTGCGTTGTCGCCATTTAAGGTGGGAATAGGGGAAGAGCGGGAAGACGGGAGAGGGTGACTAGAGGGGGGAGAGGGGAAGGACGGGAATAGGGGAGAGGGAAGGGTTAGGGCCTTCGGTAACCTCACTCACGCGGCAAAAAGCAATGCAAGCATTGTTTCACTGCTGGTTTTCTGTGAGACCGTGGTAGCGAGCGGAGTCGAGCCAGCCCATACGTGCCGAAGCATGGCTCTCCCACGTTAACCAACTGCCCCACGTCTGCCCGCCAATCGGCTAATTACGGTTTGGCCGAGAGCTCATCGTTCCGGAATCCAGAGACACTGAACCTCTAAACCCTCCACAACATTTTTACCGAAAAGAAAGGAAGATTTTGGATTGCCAAGTTAAGACGTTTTCTTCGCCAAACATTTGGATAAATATTTCTAAGTTACTTTTTATTACAAAACCAATCTTATTTGAGTAGTTGGCATCCACTTGAAGTTAATCTACCTATACTGGAGTACAAACTGTCTGGATTGTACGTTGTCTCAGTTTTTTTGCAACAATTTTAGCAATTTTAACAACCAAGTAACAAAGCACAAATGTTTTTTAAAAGTCATTTTATAATGTACAATAAAAAAATAAATATGAAAATCGTATTGAAATTTGCTTTACGATCTCAAGTCTTACCGCTTAAATCTAGAATACAGGTTTCAAAAAGCGAAAACTGATACTATTTAATTTTAAAGCAGTAAAGAATTAAGGCAATTAAATTAAGAAATAAATGTCTACCAATCAAAATACAAAAGCAGCAATGAATAAATTTTGGTAGGTACAATTTGTTTATAATACACATAGGAAAATCAAGACAATTTTAATAAAAAAAACTAAAAATATCTACACACAAAATGTCAAATGTCACCGAAATAATAGGTTGCTTTGTAACAATAAATTACAAATAATACAGTCTAGCAAACAGTTACGATTTGCCAGTGTCGATCTATAACCACCCATTTCCAAATCGTTGAGGCTTGTTAGAAGAAATCGGGTTAACAAACTCATGGTAATTAAAGATTGAACTCAACTCTAAAAGATATAAATGATAATGTTATCAGATGTATTCGATAAAACAATATAGGTACGTACAATTGTTTATAACATGAAGTTTGGCTTTGAAATTTTCAACTTCAACTTTTTTTAAAGACAATTCCCTCACTAGGAATTATTCCTGTGTCGCGGCGACTTTACAAACATTGAAACAATGGATACAAAGAATACCAAAATTTTGTCCCATGTCGATAATCGAACCAGCATAAGTAAGGCGACCACTTTAAACATTGCGCCATGCGTGCAATCTAGTTATATAAGTAGCTTTATGTTGTATATTTAAAAATCATTTTAACTAGTTTAAGCGAAATAGAAAATATTTATACAGCTCGCTTGAAGCTAGACATTTATTATATTCATTATTAAACATGAATCGTAGAACCAAACAGATCTTTATTTTAATAACCACAAATTAGTATAACTAGAGAACCACTTTAGACCAAATGATTATTTTAGACATCATATTTACTTGTAATAATTAAACCCCTCTAGTAAATACCACCTGTTACTTGTCTTTAATATATTATATTACACCAAACCTACCAAAAGATTTCGGTGTGCCTATAAAATACAAATTGCAAATCCTAATTATTAAATTAACTCTTCTCGGTTGTTGGGCTTTAAGATACAAAATAATTAATTAAAACAATCGATATTATATAAACTTTCAATTGAAACTAATTATTTTCATCCATGCAATTTGGAACTAGAAGAAGACAACCACATAAGTAAATGTGCGTGGGTGAAGGTAATGGCTATTGCCAAACGTTGTAAATAAAGATCACAGTTGTAAAGGACAAAACAAGAAATAAATATTATTACCATGGTAACACTCAATAGTACAGAGTTAAGACCTCATTAATTTGGCAACAAGTATGAAAGTGCCTACGTTTTTATTAGGCGTCCCTTGAGACTAAAATATACTTGTGCGGATGGAAAAGTTTTGTGTCGGAAAATGGATAGGATAGATAACTGTGTAAAAGCATTATTTTAACTAAATGACGGAAGCTATTTACTGTTACTTTATTCTGGGAAGCTTAAAATGTTTTTCTATCAAATCTATAGTGCACTCTTTTTTTTTGTACGTGTGGAAACCCCTCGGGCCGTCACCCCACCGGGGTTTTCGGTGGGGCGGTGTGTCGAAATCGAATCGACTAAAATCACCCGGCGTGCACTACTTCGCCTAAAATAGTAGGGATCCGGGAACAACTTTCTTTAAGACGTGCAGATGGACCCAACCTATAATGCACGGAGTCGAACCGACTAAAACCACACGGTGTAAAATAGGAGCGTATAGTGCACCCTAGGCTAAGAAAATTCTTTAAAAGTTACCCTAAGCACGAGGATTCCACTTTTAGTAAATAATAAAAAAAAACTCTTCATAGGCTGTGAATTACGGTGGGACATAGACCACTGTCATTATAAGCCGTAACTTTGCCGGACAGAAACAGTGGCTCTTTGGGACTGCGAGACCGAAAATAATATCTAAACAGGAGGAAGACAAGCTTGTCGCATTCTAAGGCTGGTGTGCAACAGGTGACTATATTTTATTGCATTTCTTTAGACATTATGGCGCCCTACGGTTTCACCCGCGTAAGTCCCAAAACGCCGCCGTTTGAATATTGTGATAAAAATTAGCCAATGTGTTAATCCTAGCTATCTACATACCAGTTTCATCGCAATCAGTTAATTCGTTTTTGCGTAAAAGAGTAAGAAAAATTCATACATCCTCGCAAACTTTCACGTTTATAATATTAGCAGAAAACTCAAGCATTCCACCATAGCGGCCAGTGAAGTAACTCCGCATGATTTTAGGTGGTTTGATTCTAACATAGCCACTTCTACATCGTGTGCGTCCTGCGGTAGCAGTCACTTACCAATGTGAATACCCACTTCGAAAACACGACAGGTTTTTAATATAACGTACAAAAATTTCAATCTATGTACCTATGTAAAGGTTGTCTGGTAGAGATCGCTATTAGCGATAAGACCGGGCGGTCTATTGTACTCTATTTTTAAGCCATGATCTGTTCCAATTAATTTTATTTAATGGTGTACAATAAAGAATATTCTATCTATCTATTTAATTTAAGGACAATTTACCTGTCAAGTGATATGCAGACTAATACATTGGAAGACAAGTAGAGGCCGAAAGCCCTTAGGACTAGGAAGATTTTGCAGGCCACGTTGCCTGCTAACCACGCGTTTGTTGTTCGCCAACCAATCTGAAAAGAAAAAAAATAATTAGTAGAAATTTACACAAGTTTAATTATCTAAGAATTTTGATACTAATTTGATCCTAAAATTATTGCAGATGTTTTGAACAGTAAAGAGACAGTTAGACACTACTAAGACACGGTGCAATTTGCATATTGTATTGTGTATTTAATAATACGTTAACGTTACGTTACGTTAAAGCACGTTAATACGTGAAATGTAGAAGTATCTGCACCCGCAACAGGAACGAATTAATTTTCCTAAAAAAAAAGTTAATTTTCCTCGCTGGCAGTAGTAAACATCCTTAAAGAAACGATAAACCTGTCTAATACTGATTACAGGGATGTTGACACTAATAACAAATTACGATATTTTAAAACCTAAAAATATAATAAACTAGCAGCGCCCCGCGATTTTGCCCGCGTAAGTCCCGATCCCGTTGGAATATCGGGATAAAAATATAGCCTATATGTTAATCCAGGTCTCCAGCTGTCTACATACCCAGTTTCAATCGGTTCAGTAGTGTTGGCGTTAAAGAGTAACAAAACATCCATCCATCTATCCATCCATCTATCCATCCATCCATCTAAACTTTCACATTTATAATATAAGTGGGAATGATGAAATTGATTAGAACAGACTTAAATAGTAGGTACCTAACTATTGACTACGGCTGCAACCGCGGGTACTATAACTCAATTTGTGGTTGAATGTTTAGAAAGTATGTGCGAAGAGCCAAAGTAGGAGATGTTTCAGTAGGACGTATTTAAACAATTATTTGCCAAATATGCTACATGTTACCTATTTAACACAGGCTCTTAACCGCATTAGAAAACAAATACACTCGTGAGGAGTATTCGAATGTTGATTTCAAATGTAAAAAGAAATAAAAACAAAAAATCAGACCGGATTAACTCATGTATAATGTTTTGTACAGTAAAGTATAATCATATTTTTGTTGTTATATTAATTCATAATAATAATAATAATAAAAAAACGGAATACTATATATCCTAAGCTTACCTGTCATGCACGGCTATTCTCTTTATGACAAAATATGCTAATAATAATTGATGTAACAGATTATTATAATCCAGCTCTACAGGCTAATAGCTGTATTAAACAATCGATAGTAAACTATACTTTAGCCAATTCTATTTGTGAATAAAATCACGCCTAGATTTATCCAAGCAGGTAGGCAGAGGGGTGTAGTACATAGATAATTCGCCAACTATTTGGTCCCAAGCAAACAAGGGCGAGCTATGCCAATGATTTGCACAAAACAAGATATTGAGTTTAAGACTGAACGAGACTTCATTATGCTCTAATGCCAAAAAACGAACAGTGGGTAAATACCAATAAGCTTTTGCCATCTAATCCCTAAAAAAAACATCGGTTGTCAAGTCATCTAGTTGTGTTAAAAGTAAACTACGCTCTTTAATAAACAGATAGCCCAAAATTACTTCAATTACTTAGAAGTTACCTCTCGTAATAGCCCTCGAGGTTCACGGTTCAACCGAAATAAAAGGTAATTATGCTTTTAGAACTCATTTACTCAACTGTAATCGTGTTTGAGGCCATTGTCAACTAAAATTATATTAAACTAACACTGCCAGACTTGAGGCAATTAGGATTAGGATTAGGCATTCTGCAGCCGACTGAGAAAGTATCTACCTATCGCAGGTGGTAGTTGTTTCTTATTTTCCTTAACTCCGTTCAATGAAACATCACGTGAGTAAGGTCATTAGTGTTTTGTGGAGGGACTCCACTGGAGTCGGAAGTCGTTTAGGCAGCAATAATCGTTTACTACGGACGCGCAGCTTGCGAGCGAGCGGCGAGCGCTTGTTAATGAACTTATTTTTCTTAACCTTTTTTAATGCTGATATTGAATAACTTACATGGCCTACTTTATTGTCCACATATTAACCCTAATTAAGAAGAAT
This sequence comes from Callimorpha dominula, assembly GCA_949752705.1. Taxonomy (NCBI): domain Eukaryota; kingdom Metazoa; phylum Arthropoda; class Insecta; order Lepidoptera; family Erebidae; genus Callimorpha; species Callimorpha dominula. Next base: position 15,091,101 of record OX457005.1, read on the forward strand.
AGAGTTTAATATAAAATGACGAAGTTGTCGGTTATTAAAAAAATATACCTGACGTTTTTTTTCATGTTAATTTAAGAAAACAGTCTTAAACATATTTCATAATTTTACTGTACACGTACGTGTACTGCATTGGTATGCCATACAAGGCCAAGACAATTGTCATGTCAAGACATACCAAATCCAGGACAATTGTCCAAAAAAAAAAATCTCATAAGGTGGTCTACACTTTTTGTCAATGTGCCTCGAAGTTTAGATAAATTAGCTCTACCATTTTCACACTTATTCAATGGGAGAGAGTTTTATAACTGCATAGTTTTGCAAGGAATGATGGCGCAATGACTAAGTTGAACTAATAGGGACTGCCAAACCGCAGTCGTGATTAAAAAAAACAAATCAAAACGTATTAAAAAGACATTGCACTTTTATATCTTAAATTTTAAAGCAAAGCACACCGTAAAAGGATATACATAAAAAAAAATGTAATATTTTCCTTAAATATTGTTAAAGTAAAGCCAATCCGTTAGCCAAATACAGTACTCATATTCTTTTTAAATATTCGGTAAGAAGTAATGGAATAAAAAAACAAAAACTGTCAGTCGTGGGACTGCACGTTAGAAGTGAAAACATAACACACACACACACACACACACACACACACACACACACACACACACACACACACACACACACACACACACACATCTATATATTGTAACGTGTGGAGAACTTCTTCTAAAACAACTGCGGTGCTCTCCAACACTTTACGGCTTTACGGTAATCAGTCACGACAGGTTCTATCTAGAGGAGGAAAATTAAAAGAGCAGGCAAACGCACTATGCGATATAATCAGGATCAGATTATTCGTGTAACAATTATAACTTCAAACAAATTAATTATAAATAATACTTTTTATATTATTCCGTGCCCTTTGCACGGCAGTCGTCACGATAGTCTTCTGTCCTCTGGGCGACTGTCTTTTCTTGTATTCTTATTCTTCCAAAAATATTTCAAACATGTTCTAAATTCGAGTTTGGTGCCACCAGTCAAGACCTCTTGCGTTTCAAAGAGTTATCATTCCAATCGAAGGAGTATGCAAGCGTTGGCGAGAGGTCTCATCACCACAATATGTACCTGAGCGTGACGGTCACGCGAGTTCAGTGCTTTTTCCTCATACCAAAAGTGCCCAACGTTCCTAAAGAAGTTTTCACTTCAAAAAGTAATCACGACAAATATGGCACCTCCATTTGTTTTAATTCGTTCGGCAATTTGACAGCTTAAATTATAGATCGGTCCGTTCGGGATTCTAAATTCAATTTTGAATTATATTTTGGTAGAGGTAACCAATAAGAAGTTCGGCAATCAGTCAGACTTTTTTTGAGCAACTAAGGCCTGTTTCTTAAAAATAAAAAATAACAAACTCGGCTCCGTCGTATGAATTTTCGATGGGGACGGACATCAATGTCTGACATCAGGGTCACGCGTCCTGACGGGAGTTTAACATTTTTTACCCATCTAAAAGTGCACAACGCCGCTAAAGAAGTTTTCACTTAAAAAAAATATAAACTACATGTTTTGTTAAAGTTATTACTATATTAAGCTACCATGTATACCAACGTTGACATAATATTCGTTATCACAGCTATTGTGGCTTGACAAAAGAATATATTTGGTAACAAAAGTGTAGAGAGACTTTCAATGTAACAGTATAACAATACTACATTTCATAACAACTAGAGAGGATCAATAAACCCATGGAGTCGTTTATTTCATCATAAGTCTAGCTGAATATTACGGAGATTTATAAGTCAAACGCTTCAAGGTCAACATTTTCTTATATCTATATCTGTGTGTCAATGACAATAAAATAAACCACACGAGCCATCGCCGGTTTAAATGGCTTTTTTCACGAGCTTTATTTTTATTATCTAAATATATTTATTTTTTACGTCCAACGACATGATGACAACGGCGTGCATTGAAGGCGTACGAGACGCAACTGTCCGATCCGGTGGCCTGTTACAAGAACGGATTTGGTAGGCGGATTTGTCCGTTCGAAAAAAATCGAGTGTATAAAGCTTGTATAAGTATATTTGGATCATGAACATTTTGTTTCAGAACGTGTTATCTTTACATGCATTATACAGTTCGTTTAATAGTTTTTGTCTGACAAGCTTAATGTTTATCTGTAGATATCCAATGGCTGAGATCTGCCACATTTCACAAACATTGTTATGAAGTCTTAACTTATCTAATCAAACGTTACCAGACTCTATTTATACGTTACCCTCTTAGAAGATTATGTGGTTAGTCATATTTGTTAGTAGTAGTACAGAAGACAAAATGTTTTTCAAATGTACCTTCATTACACGAAACCCACGCACTATGTATTTTAAGAACGTTTTATATAAATTTCATTTTTTTTTTTTTTTTTTTATTTAAATACTTTATGCACAAAGTGAGATAAGAATGAGTGGTAAATAAATTAATATTTACTTAGATACATACATACAAGAATACAATACAACACACAACATTCAAAAATGGTACGCCTATCTAAATGGATTTTAATAAAACATGATTGTAGCTACAATTTAAGAAGGCTGACTTCTAAAGATGTTAGTAGAGTAGATGTGCTGCGTTAGTATTCTACGACTGTATGCCAAACCCACCAATAGGATTGCTACATTTTGATGGCTTTGCTTATCTTACATGTTTTGGAAATGGGTTCGAAAAAATTAGGTTTTAAATTCCCGAAGAGATAAGACATGTTACAAAAATGCGAGATACAGATACGTGCTAAGGATGTGAGCTACAAATTTGCGAGTGCTGTAACTGAGTAAAGTAAGAGCAGGGATATCTCAAAAGCTCTTCGTGCGCTACGTGCAATCCCCGCTGCGCTATTTGACATACTTTTGTTGGAAATCAACACAAAGCGTGATAGCTAAACTTTGACCTCGCTCACATGTTACTTACCTCGCACATCGCTGATGAAAAACGTTCCTAATTCTCCAAACCAATCATGATGTACGAGTACGTTGTTTACGTTTGAACACATTTAGCTATAAGACTTTAGAGAGGTCACGCTAAATGAATTTATGTTATACTAGCTGCGCCCCGCGGTTTCACCCACATAAGTCCCAATCCCGTGGGAATATCGGGATAAAAGTATGCCTATATGTTAATCCAGGTCTCCAGCTACATACATACCAAGTTTCATCGTAATCGGTTCAGTAGTTTTGGCGTAAAAGAGTAACAAACATCCATCCATCCATCCATCCTTTTATTCATCTAAATTTACCCACCTGAGGAAGCTCCACCCAGCAAAAGACCAAGATTAATAAGTACTACTTGCTCATTATGATAATTTTATCATGTACCACTAGGGCTTACCATTGGGGCTCGTGAAGGTACTTGTAAAAGAATAGAAAGAAGAAAATAATTTAAAAAAATATGTGTAAGCGTTTAGCGTCGAATTGGATTTGGAGAGCGAAAAACAAAATTACTTACGATAATATTAAATACAGGGCAACCAAATTCAATGCTTTTGAATTATTCCTTTGTAACTTTCTTTAACTAATTATTAAAAGGCACTTTCATGTTGGTCGTATTTTCTCTTTCCTTCTACTTTATAAAGCAAGAAAAGTAAGTTGAGACTTGAGTTCGAAAAGCGATTAAACCGTCCTGCAGACGCTTTAATATAAATAATTTGTATTCGCAATTTCAAGATGATTCCAAGATCTAACCAAGGGTCATCCAATTCATGAATGTATTTCGCTCCGTTTCACAGAATATCAAGTTGAAGAAAAGTATTATACATCTGATTTTGTTGTCATTTTTTGTTAAAGTAGTTCTTTATTCACCATTTGTTCCTATGGAACAAATTCGTAGTGTACTACACCGCGGTAATCAAAGAAAACTATCAGCATAACTTTGTTTTCTTTTTTGTTTTGGCTCGTTTTCAAAGAGCCAGTTTGAAGACTTTTGACTTGTTTGCATGTTGTACACGTAAAAGCATGTCTTATCGCTAGTTATTATGCCTTTAATGAATGTGGAGCCCGTAGAAACTCGGGAACTCATGCCTTTAGCAATATGCTTTCGATAGTCTTTTTAGAAAAAAATTGCTCTTTTTGGGACTAATGGCGCGGCGACGCGTTTCATGCCCAAAATGTCAGTCAGAATATTATGCATAATATTCTGATTCATATTTTCGGCATGAAACGCGTCCCCGCACGATTAGTCCTAAAACAGCTCAATTAAGATCGGATTTAAAAGATAGGTTCACCTCTAGAGCTAACTCCCGGCCCGTATTAATAGATTGAACTTATCTCTGAGATATATCTCAAGCGTGCACTTGAGATGCTGACTCTGATAATGATGACTCTTACAATGATTTTAAAGTAGGTACCCGGTTCTTGATTAGATTGATGTTTTCATCATTCGCAGCGGTTTGGGTTGCTTACTTGGCGGCCTGCTTTAAATCTTTATACCATTATGTTTTCGAGGTACATGAATCACCGTAAATAAAGTCTTCTGCAACACTTTCATTCAGATTAGGCGTAGAAAATTTCATTTTATACGCAAAACTCTTTGTTCCAAAAATGTTTCCATAGTAAAATCCCAGAGCACTTAAAACAATGAAATCAAAAACAGTAGCTGTAATTACACTAAGTGATAGATAGTGTTCCAAGGTCGCGCGGTAACTAAATACAGTGCTGCCAACTTCAAAGGGTATATAAACAGGATAAACACTACGCCAAGTTATAGAAAAAAAAATAGGTCGAAATGTTTGCCGCGCTTTTTACACAGAGTAGTATTATACTACTCTGTGTAACTATGAGTTAATATTATGTGTTACCAATGCGATTGTGTGTATGATGAATTAGATTGTGGTAATAAGAGAAATGCTGCTGTAATTATGACTTTTATTTAATAAATCGTGCAAAATCAAAACTTGTAAAGTTGGTTATTTCTTATTTTTAAAATTACGATGTGAATGTATTTATTTATTTATTATGTATTTTTTCTTAGGGAGACTTACACACTTCTACCAAAGTTGTATCATTAGAACTAATTAATAATATTGTTTATTACAAGTCTCTATATATGTGAATATTGATATCGTGTGTGTCGTTCATTTGCGCCGATTATTGCCTGGAAATGTTCTCGCATTGAATTAACCATGTATTTTAAGCCCTAAAACTCTCCTAGGTGGTAGGTTCTGACATGTTCGTGGCATTTAATGGCCCCATGCTCGCAAAATGAGGCCCTAGAAATTTTCAATGGAATTAATGTCAAAGCTCTTTGGTGAAAAAGGCATTTTAACAATTCGTTTCGTAATTTTACAAAACTACGCTTTGCAACAATGGTTCTGAATTAAGTTTATTGGGAAATATATCCTGCGCAGGCGGTGATAGAACATCATCATCTTATATCAATTAAATATAATTACCGGTGGGTAGGTCCGAAATATTCTTCACCGCGGCAATGATACAAATGCAAACCAAACATTCAAACTAATGTTTGTCAAGCTAATTTCTTCGATTGATATTCACCTACTTACGGGATATTGATGTTAAGAATTCTTTCGTACTCTCTCCACATTGACATGCGGTCTATCAAATTGACGAAACTCATAGTTTTCCTATTTAAATAGGTATCTCAATCTCAAGCTCATTGCGTTACTTTTTTGTCTATGGTATTCAAAATTCGTACAGGTATTTTACCTTTTTTTCGGCCTAGAGAATATACTAGCTAAAGAAATACCTTAACTAATCTCCTTAGAATATATCACACAGACATAATTAATACGTGTAAGTATATATTATATTAAATAACCTCACATCACGGTCCGATAAATAAATAACGATGTAAAGATAATGTGACACTATTCAGTGCGACTTTGAGTGAGAGTGTCAGCTTCATAGTCCATGACTCCATTGAACCGTTTTATAAAATCTTGGCCCAATATAACTATCGGCTTACATGGTAAATTCCTAAATACGTAAAACTGTCTTGTCTGTCTGTATGTCTTAAAAATATGTAGGATAAGGTGAAAAAAATAAAACCCACATACTTTAATCTACCACCTAAAATTAATAATTGTATAATAATAACATTTAGTTAGTTAAAATAATAAATATTATTATTATTTTATAATATTATTTTGGTGTCACCATCTTTTGACTCCTTGTATGAAAGCTAATTTTTATTTAGAGATCCGGTTGTAGAATTAGTGCTCATTTTGATAGGCAGCCTGGTAGATATATATTCTCCTCATCATAAATTTACGTAAAAATGCAAATACTCTATGAGCGCACTAATTCTATGGCCGGATCTTAGACCATAAATGATTTTCCGCAAGACAATTCACATGACGTTTTTGTAGATTTTTTTAATTTCGAAGATGTGAGCAATGAGGTGCAATATGTGTGAAAGAGAATGTAATGCTGATAAAGAGGCATATGTATCCATTAAGAATTATAACTGTAACTTTTCTATACTTAAATTTACCCAATAAATGGTTAATACTATCACAAACTAAGATCTGATTAGGTACGAAAAAACTCTTTTATATTTATAATATTATTTTCGTGTTCATTATTATCTATTCAAGAAGGCTTGTCATTATGTTTATTTGTTTACCACAAATAAACATAATGACAAGCCTTCTTAGTGTGTGTTGTCTCAGTGGTTTATATTTTTAGAATTATTATTTGCGTAATTGCCACGATTTCTGCGAACATACCTGGTGCCGCCGTGCCGTACCCTGAGGCAAAGTGCGATCGGGTACCGCAGTCTCCTTACCACACGCTCTTTGATGTACCTAGTTGATACTCGATTGCGTCATTCCTTTAATATTTGGAAAATAATTATTTTACGAACTTCGACCACAAAATCCATGTGATCTATTAGAATTTTTTTATTATTAATATTTGAACGCATAGGCGATTGGCGATTGTAGTGTGACATGAAGGTCTAAAACTTTTCAGCCACTCTGATGTCATACTTCAAGGATGTCAAATTACGTGCTGCGATGATAATACTATATACATTATACTGTGATAATACCTAACTTTTGGCTCCTTAAACTTTCCGAAAAATATTTTATTGCATACTTTTCATTCAGAGAGCACAGTACTTTTACACAGAGGATGTCTTAATGGTACCAAGGCGAGTGTAGTCGGTTTCAGAACGTATCATAGCGGCTGCAGCTCTGGACTGCAGAGGCAGCAGTACCTTATTTGGTTAACCGACGTTTCAATCGAATAGCGCCGATAGTGGTCACGGAAGTCCCAATTTACATATATAATATGTATGGTCGCGAAAGTTTAAAAAGAATTATTGCATAGGCAGCACCAAAGCCTGCACACCGCTTGCGATGTAAACTCTTCTCGAATAACAAACGAAATTTTGGACCTTTCGAATATAATATAAAAATAATTAAGTAAGTTTACCGCTATATTAAATATTATATTGATGAGAAAACTGTTTTGTTACATAAACACTTGTGTATTCCAGGAACGCGCTTATGTATATATTACTAGTGCGTCTTGTAACAGACAGTTCAAATGATATTATTACTACTCCATAGCAAAAATACGATGGAATATTCGCTGTTACTTGTTACCTGTTCAATATCAAATTAGGTAAATCTGAATACTCTGTCGTCTACATAATTTTGTTATTTGACATCATGTGGATTTTCACATTCCTTATGAATAGTTGTCAAAGAAAAATAGGTACCCAGTATATTTCTAGCCATTCTCTTTATAAAAACAATTGAAATTATTTTTATTTTTACAAGCTTGTATTTCACTTGCTTTGGAGGTACGTGGCTTGCAACTTTTATTTACATACCTACATCTAACCATAGTGACAAAATAAAAGTATGGTACCATGAAAGTGGTCCTACGGTTGAGCCAGTTTGTGGCAAAATAACTCCTTATATATTCAAAATAACCTTTTGATATTTGGACTTATTGTATTTACTTCACCATTTCAAAGGCTGACAACGCACTTGTGACTGTTGAGTGCAGGTGTCCATGGGCGACGGTAGTCACTTACCATCAGGTGACTCGTCTGCTAGTTTGCCGCCATATAACATAAAAAAAATGCTACGATTCTTAGAAGAAGAGCAGGCTAGTTCTGAAAATAACCCCTTGTTTTGAATCAGGTCTCATGTTACTGGTAATACAACAGAAATAACAATGTTTAATCCATTATACAACTAGATTGTTGTTACCAACTTAACGTACCACCGTGCAGTAGTAGTAGTGTAGTATGTTAACCAATTGTTTGTTTTGTTTTTGTTTGATAAGAATAAATTACCTAGACTTTAATAAGAAAAAGCGGCCAAAGACTAACAAATAATTTAACAATGGTGCCGATTCCGTTAAATCACTCTCTAAACTGTATTCTGACAAAATTTTCTTCATATAAGATGTAAACCTTGTATACTTTGAAATAAGGTCTTATTTCAAATTGAAACAAGTAGGTAACATATGTCGCTATCGAAATAAGCAATTTATTTGTCGACTATAGTCTGACACGCTAAAATAAACTTTAATACCACGTAGCGAGAGCCGCTATCCGTTGAATGCCATCTCCTAGGTGTCGATAAAAATAACGTCATTTTAGTTCGTTTTGAGCAAGTTTTTTTACAGCATTTGAATAATTGGGGACTATCGCTGCGTGGCAATTATACGGCATTTGAATAAATAGGGACTCTTGCTGCATGGAAATAAAGTTAAGTATACGTTGACAGGTTCTAGTGAAATTTAGTGGCGCTGAGAAATAGATGACAGTAACAAATAGACCTTGTTAAGGAGAAGAAAAGGTTGATTTCATATGAAGAAATTAAATCAGGTTAGTTTAGTCAGTGTGCAATAGAATCGGCACCAATGGAATAATTACCTACTACATGTTTTCTCTAACTAGCTAAAGTTTTTGCCATAAGTTTTGCTTAACTTAAAGACGGTGGTAACAGTTTTAAGCTGATTTGATAACGTTGGGTATATGTCAATATATTGAGTATTTCTAAAACACACAGCGTTCGGGTGAAGAAGCTGTGCATGGTTTTGGATTAATTTAAGAAGTACCCACCGTTTTTAATTGTTTTACCTGTTTAGTTTACGTTTTTCTCACCAGAGGCGCCACCGTCAATATATAAAAGTTTCGGTGGCGGCTGTTTTAAATCATAGCGTTTGTGGTCTTTGTTCTAAACGGATATACATTCGTTTCATTACTTAAGTTAAACAAAAAGTTTTTGTGCAAAATTACAAGAGTCGAATCCTGTTTCTCTGGATGCAGTTCGGGAGACTCGTGACTCCAATAAGATAGCAAAAAATGATTTTTCTTTATCCTGCTCGTCTTCGGAAGATGAGGAGGAATTTGCGAGTCCGCCGCCTAATAAACGTTCTAAATTTAATTTTTTTTTTTAAAAGAGTCCTAAGAACGTGGATTACACATTACTAGTATTCTTTTTAACCCCTCCAGTTAAGCTAAAACGCTTGTGTTAGGAGTGGGTTCACGCTGGTAGTGCACTGGGTTTGGTTGACGCCTGCAACTACTTGATCGCTTAGCCATTATGCTACCGTCGCTTGAAATGTAAACAAACATAATTTATGGACATGCAAGCGTAGAGGTCGGATCTGAAGATCCACCCAAAACGAATTTTTAACACAATAATACTCATGTATCTCTATGCCGTTAAAGTTTGCAACTAAATAAAAAAATATATATACATCGATTTAATATATTGGTATTATATGCCCTAAAATGTTGTTTTTACAAAATTCGATGCAATCGTGAGACGTTCTAGCTGTAATAGGAAGATCATTATGTTAACTTTTCTATACGTTTCAAATTATAAACCTTTGTCTTCAATTGAGTTGAAATTAGTCGGTACCAAAAATAGTTCGGATATTTCCGAATTACATCATCAATTTCTAGTGTAACTTCCTACTAACGCGTGTCAAAGTGAGGTAGTTCCTGTGCCGCTCGCGGGTTTTATGCGATAACATGCAAATTATTTTAGATGGAGCGATGAAGCTGAAATCCGGCGACCATCCAGTAATTTATTTTGCTTATTTATAGTTGTTTACTATCGGGTATTGAATTAAGATACTTTATCACCCATTATAAATGTAATGACTACATTACCAATACTTGTACTTTTATAGTAGTACAATAATACGTAATAGTAATATGGCAAAATATGGTGAATGATTCATTCTTCTAAGAGGAAACGAACGGTTTCGCTTGTTTTAAAAACAAGGTTATCTGTAAACAAAAGAGAAAAGTCTTTTGCTATATAGGTACGCTATTGCTAGGTGCATCTTTCGTATAAATCCTGTTAAACTTGGTTAAGTGAACTCCAGTGAAATGGTGCATAAATCAGATGAAGAAAGACTAATTTTCAACCTCAGGGATATAAACCCGTTTGGGTTCACAAGACCCTTTCCATTTGATATCTCAAAAAGATGTCGCGGCTTTTCTCCAAAACAAAGATGGGCTTACAAAAATAGGCCTGCAACAGGCTGATATTCGGTGTACATAATTTTATTTTATCGCTATAGTTTCATTTACAAAATGAATATTTATCAAATTTTCATTACTCATTTTATTCACTTGGTTAATTTTTGTTATATTTGGATGGTTTTATTAAGTCAAATGTTTATTAAGAACTACTAGGAAAGTAGGTTAGGTTAGAATTGCAACCCCATGACTGCGCGCGTGTTGCGGCAGCGGCCGGCGAAGCGCCAAACACGAACTACTTTGAGAATTAATTAATCGACAAATGTTTTTTGTCAAACGAAAATTTGCGAAAAATAGTTTGTGATGTGATTGATATTTTGTTCATACATTAGTACAACCTGATTTTCATTTGCCGATTACGGAGACACACAGAAACTCTGCAGTTAACGGCACTCCTCTTTGTCCTCTCTACGGCTCAACAGAACTTTTCAGTCCATTCATATTTGAATGCAGAAATGCTTCGGGCTCAGGTAAACTGTGGTATTCTCTCAGATTTTAGGCTGACATATTAATTAACAAGTCAGTCCTAGATCTGTAGCTTCGAATCAATAGCCCCAGTTTTAACAACAAGGACAAAAGGAAAAAGTTTTTCAAGGCCGTTAAAACCGTTTTCGACCTTCCTGAAACTTCGATGTGGATAAAACTAGAAGCTTTTTAGTGACCAATTGCACACGGCAATAGTAGTACAGGCAATAGTAGGTACAACAAACTCTGCCTAATACTGCAGTAACAATAAAATGTTGTGAGTTAACTAATTAGGTCACAATTAGATCTCACCATTTTTTTAAGTACTAAAACAAAATTGCAAGACTTGCATTTTTTTTTAATGTTATGTTTTTGATGGCATTATATTATATACAGATCAACTCTGTGATAGTCTGTAGCCACTTGATTAAAAGATCGATCAAAATGAATAATAAGGGTTGTGAGGTCGACAAATAACGGCTCATATAAAGCCAGAGACAATTCCCAAGAGGTATAACGCGATTGGAAGAACTTTTCCTAAAGGGCAGTCTTCCTTGACAAAGCTATCGTGCGGAAAAATTTCCATAAGTCTAAAGCCTTAAGGGAATATAAAGGATGAGTGAATTGTAGACTGCAAGAGTTTTAATATAAACTTTTCTTCTATACTGATTTTAACCTACAGTTGAAAGGTAGACAATAAAGTCGCATAACATTTTATAATAATGAACAATACTTATAGTGAACCCCAATCTAGTGTTCTCTTTTGGATTTAAGTAAAGCGTTTGACTTTGTAGACCATAATATACTTAGTAACAAGTTTAAAAAATATGGCGTCGTGCTAAAATGATCACAATCGTTATTAAACAGAAAACTTTTAGTCAGTAATACAATAAGTGGAAGCGCATTGAATTATAATATTTAATTTTATGGGGACCAGTGTGGTGGATTGAAAGGTGAACGATGGAAAATAATGTAAAAAAATCAAAATATAAAACTCCTTAGTTGTTTCTGGTAATCAGTATGCGTATCTTTGTTTTGTTTTTAACCGACTCCAAAAAGGAGAAGGTTCCCAATTAGACTGATTTTGTTTTTTTTTTGTTACATGGTGCAGTCGATTTAATTATTTTTTTCATTGAATTGGTTGTACCCAAGGTTGGTCCCATTTAAATTTGAAGGAAATATTTTACCATGGGTAGTCCAGGGTGGTTCTTAAAAAAAAATATTGTTTTTTTTTAATACCAATAATGGTATACCAATACCATCACACAAACTGGTGGAAAACAGGCTTAATCTATGATAACCACACCCGCGTGTTTATGATTATGTTACATAGGTAAATGAAACTTATTTCCGGGTAAGTGCCAATGCCGTGGGAATATCGGATAAAAAGTAGCATATGTGTTAATCCAGGTGTCCAGCTATCTACATACCAAGTTTCATGGCAAACGGTTACTGAACCGTTTCTGAAACGTTTACTGAACCGAAAAACTATTGAGTTTTTGGGTGAAAGAGCAACAGACGTCCATACATCCTCACAAACTTTCACCTTTATAATATTAGTAGTAGAATTATTTTTTAATCGTAACAGTAAAACACTTAAAGAGTGTTTCCATTACAAATGTTTGTTTCAAAATTTATCTTTATGATAATTTTATTAGCATTCAAGTTTTCATATTTGTATTGCTTCTATTGACATCGCTTAGACAGTATTTACTCTATAAATAATATTTTACACAGACAAAAAAAAAATTGTAACGTGCAGTTTAAAAATACTTTTACCTAGATATCTAGTCTCGTTTGATGATAACGAATGAATTTGGCTATGATCCTATCCCTTTAACAACCTTAAAACTCTACATTTCGTGTAATAATAAAAAAATATATATTACCATTATTATATTTCAGAAATCTACAGCTCTGTTTTCCAAGCGTTGTACTCCCTAAAGAGTCGTGGCGAATTTTAGATTACGTCATTTACAGCGTGAAAAGTATATTTTTTAATTCTCGATGGAACAATCTAATAAATAACTCAACCCTCAGTTACAAACATTATTTACGGTGTTCCACACTTGTATGAAATTTCCGTGTATCTACTAAGCTAAAACCACAGAATTTACAATAATATATATGTACAGTACGTAGGTATATGTTAGGTACAAAATGTTTTGTATTACGAAAGGATTAATGTATCGACATTTAGGCTAGATAGGTTTCAAACATGCATTTAAGTAAGGAAATAAATCATACTATTTAATAAATTAATACACAATAAATAATAATAACAAACATAGAATCACTTACTTTACCCGTTTACACTGAGGAACCTAAAAGTATAAAAATTCAGTCGACTCCGCAACCTTTCATAACCTAAACCCATTACGATTAACATCATCTAACAATGGCGTTATTAGCAGCTTAATTTAATCCCTGGAAGCAAACATCTTTGGTCATGGTGACGCATTAATATTAATTCGGGAACATCAACCACACGGGTTCATTGTCCGCAGACAACCACCACTGGAGTGGAAATTAAGTGATGTCCAGATTCGGGAATACTTCTGTATCGGTCAGCTTCCCTAACAAGTCTCCCCATTCGCTGGGAAAACAAGCTTGTCTTTGTTGAAAAATGTACATTGTTCAGCTATCAGTATAGCGTTGTATTTCTGCTATGGTTTACATGCAAGTTTATAGGCAACATGCAAGTTTATACTGGGACTGACTGGCCTGTTGGTCTAGTGGTTAGTGATCCTGACTGCTGAGCCAGAGGTCGTGAGTTCGATTCCCACCCAGGACAAATATTTGTGTGATGAGCACGATTTTTTGTTCTGTGTCTGGGTGTAATTTATCTATAATTTGTATGTTTATCAGCAGTCTGGTTACTATAGTACAGACTCTGCCTAGTTTGTGTCCAGTTATGATTTTTATTATTATATGAAAAACATGTATTTGTGTTTTTTTTTTTATTAAAAAAGCTACAATTAGTAACATGGGTCCCATATTAGTAGTATTCTTGTTAACCCCTCTTATTAAGTTAAATGTTTGTGTTAAGAGTGGGACTACGTAGGTAGTATACCCCACGTCCAAGGTAGTCAGCCTCCATGGAAGGAGCTTTATTGGTGGTCCCAGGAGTTGGTGCACCTTCGTATGGACTGTACTCGTGGCCGGAGGCCCTACACTCATAGCCGACGACGTTGCCGCAAAGAGAGGAGGAGGATTAGCTTCATGAGGAGTACCGAGAAGCGCGGAAAACTTTGAAGCTGGCCATGAAGATGACACTCTGGTCACAGCCCGGGGGGCGAACTTTCAAGAGGCGGCGCGCTTGGCCACTAGGGGATTCTCTCTAATGGTCAGGCGCATCGAGGCGCTGGGCTTACGGTTAGTCCTGGATAAGACAGAGGCTCTATTATTCCGTAGGCCCTGTCGTGGTCCACCCCCTGGCGCCCCCATCGAGGTCAACTCGGTCCTCGTACCTGTTCAGGCCCTCATAAAATATCTGACCCTTGACGGATATCCGCTTCGACGAGCACTTCCGACAGCTTTGCTCCCAAGACGGTTGTCCGATCAATGGCACTTTACAGTGCACCGGTGCACCGGGCGGAGGCTTCGTGGCACCGTGTCGACGGAGGCGGCGTACGCGTTGGCTCCCCCGTGGGGTTTGGAGACGGAAGTGCTGACCGAAGTATACCACTGCACCCTCTGTAATGACCAACCGCGAGAAGGTGACGTCCGCGTGTGCCTGGACATCGTCTAATAGAGAAGTCTTTACCCGAAGGTAGTGCCTGCGCTTTTGCGGGCAGGCGCTAGGAGTGGTTCGGATTTCATCATATTTTATGCGCAATATGGCACACCGTGTGGTTCTAGTTGGTTCGATTCCTACACATTGCCCTACCAGAAATTCCGCTGGAGTGACGGCCCGAGGAGTCCATACGCACAAAAAAAAAGGTAGGTAGTGTACTGTGCAGGGTTCAAACCCGCAACCATCTGAGCTACTATGCTGCTGCAACTTGGTTGTTTACAAAAGTCATTTAACGTTTTTAAGCCTTCACGACTTATCAGGCACACTAATGGGATCCAAATAGAGACTTAACGCGGTAATATTTATGAGGTATGATACCCCTTTTGTGTAAGCGAAGTTTCAATCCAATTGCGTTCACAAGTTGCTTCTTTAATCTATCTTTAATAGAGGTACATTAAGTAACAACCGCTATAGTGCATAAACACGCTTCCTTTGTTTTAAACTTGAACATAATTATGTACAATCATGTCTTCTAAACCAATCGTAATCATAGCAACATACGTTGGCGTGTGTGACACCATGGATCTTCTCAGAGTACATCAAAAACCTGTATACTTAATCAAGAAAATATTGAAGATGTTTGCAAACACCTATTTATAAAGTTACCAAATAACTTCCGAACAAACGCGGTCGAAGTGTTTCCGGCGTGAGTTCGTCAGATGTACCTACTTATCCTTTTAATAATTAAAATTTATAACGCGGGTTAAACATACCGTCTTTGATATTATCAGACAGAATTCCGCATTTGCACGGAACTTATCATCTTTAACGTTAATTTAACAAGACGTGAAGTTTTGTAAAATTATTATGTAACACCGGTCGACACTGATTTGTGTGGAAATAAAATGAACAACAACAATATGAAACTAAACCTTATTGTTCATTGATCAGCGGATGTAGTAAAACTTCTTGTCCTAAACCTTATCAATCTTCACTTTTCTTTTATTCATTTAAGCTAGAATTATATATTATACTGATACTAATTTGTTTATTATCTTAACATCCCCCAGAGTAACAAATTTCCATAATACGTAAAGGAAGATCTAATTGTGAAATGTCTACAACAAACAAATTTTTTAACACGCTTTTTTAAATTTAGTTTATATAAAGTTTACTAGTCAATGGTGCCGATTCTATTGTACACTCGACTTAACTAAATCCTGACTTAATTTCTTCATATTAAATCAACCTAGTGTTCTTCGTAATAAGGTCTATTTGTTACTAGCATCTATTTCTCAGCGCCGCTAAATTTCACTAACACTCTGTCAACGTATACTCAACTTTATTTCCACGCAGCGAGAGTCTCCATTTATTCAAACGCAAAGGATGACGTGTTTTTAATCTACACCGACGAAGACGCTTACTAAAACACAGAGCAAAAGAGATGGCATTCAACGGATAGCGGCTCTCGCTACGTGGTATTAAAGTTTATTTAAGCGTATCAGACTTTCGTCGACAAATAAATTGCTTATTTCGATAGCGACATATGTTACCTACTTGTTTCAATTTGAAATAAGACCTTGTTTTGAAGTGTACAAGGTTTACATCTTATATGAAGAAAATTTTGTGAATTTTAAATTAGCGAGGGAAGTAACAGAATTGGGACCAACATCGTGTAAAGTGATTACGTCACTTTACACGTATAAAGAAGAGATATCGAAATTCTGCAGATACACAGTTTTTTTTTTTTTTATGGTGTTTATTAAATATGTAAAAATCACTTGAAATTCCTAGCAATATATTTTTAGTTTATATTTGATGTAAACACAAAGATATCGCAAAACTCTAGAAAGCATTAGTTAGAGAGTCTAACTTTTTTTCATAGATGACATTACAAAATGTATGTAACTGACGGCCTATCTTGAAAACCTTGGGATATTTTTTGCTATTCCTGTAGCACAATGACTGTTTTATTTTTTCTTGACTGAAGATTTACGAAAAGTATGTGGTGTGGCATTTTGCCCGCTCTGCCACCCTATTGTTACGCCACTGACCCTTCCCTAGAGTATGTTAAAACGCTATTTAAAGTAACCGAACATTTTGGGGAAACAATCCTCAAACATTTTTGTCAGTTTTTTCCTAAAGACAAACTTTGCAGTTCCAAAAATACTCTCCAATTACATCGATGTACGTCACAGTCAATTTGCAATTTTTATAAGTTTATAATCGCAAACAATATTTTTACGTTATGTAATAACAAATTAACGACATTCGGATTTTTTCCTTTACTTGTGTTGTGAGATCTTGCTTACCTAATTCCTTTTAAATTCCATGATTCTGAACTTGAAATGTAATGTTTAAATTTGTTAAAATCTTTTACATCTGCAAGCAGCTGCAGGCCTAAGTATTTGATGTTAATTTCAATTTGACACCTCCACGCCTTCCCCAGAAAAAAGGGCCTTTACAAACAGACTTTCAGCTCTGTTTAAGGAGATTAAAATCAAATAGAGGTTTGGGTTTGTGATTATCGAGAATTAGGGGTAGCATAATTTTCATCTGCGGGCTTCGGGGCTTGATAAACCCACCTATTAACTATGACAGCGTGAAATTTAATTAGCCTAGTCGGCTATGTTGAACAATGATACAATATATTTTGATGGCTTCAAAGAAGCATACATTATGCTATAATGAAAGAAACAATGCGAGAGACTAAGAGCCATGCGATTCTTATCTTTCCAAAATTAATAAAGAGCTCATGTATGAGCAAAAACAGTAGTACACTAACCTTGCTAGAACACAAAAAGTGATTATAGTATGGTGCAGAAATAAAATTATTTAGGTATTTACGTTAATAGTATAGGAGTTTAGGTAGGCAAACAAGTTTATGTTTTTCATCAGCTAATTTCATACTCAGATTCAGCAATATTTTTCTTTAAATAACCTCTACGTATAAAATCTGTCGCAAGTATTCTAAACATACTACATTCTGACGGGCGGTTTGGTCAAGCCGTTATTGATCCTGACTGCTGAGCCAGAAGTCGTGGGTTCGATTCTACCCAAGACAAATCATTGTAATGAGCACGGTCATTTGATGTGTCTGGGTGTAATTATTATTATAATCTATATAGTTTGTATAATATAAAGTATGTTTATCAGCAGTCTGGTTATCGGACGGTCGTGTGTGAGGTGTCTCAAGTTATTATTCAAGACAACAATACGTCATATTCCATGGTATAGATAAAGGTCCACTATGCAATGTACTCCGTGTGTGTTACTCCGTATGCACGATTGAAACAATGTTCGCAATATATTGTATCAATCAAGAATGCATTGCTTTATAGACGTTTGCACATTCAAATCACTATTGTTTCTCTTGCATGAGAAGACGTATCAATCTGTATTAGGTATAATATCGTATTACAAGTTATCAAATTACATTATATCATCACAACATATATTATGGTGACATACGACCACGGCTATCCTCTATCACACATCACTAAGTATTAAATGAAAAAGTATATTGTAGTGTATCACTATAGCACACACATGAACCCTTCACTAGCTCGGTATCTCACACATATACATAGCTAGTGAAAGCTATCACGCCCGGCTCACGAAGTACTGACCGATGACGACGTGCCCCCTTTACAGTGAGCACGGGGCAATGCATATAATACATACTTCGTGAATAGTGTGAGGTTCAACTACAGATTTTAGAATAAGTTTATTTACTAAAATTATTTTAAGTTTATCTTTACAGTATGGACATTACATTACATTATAATTATGTATTTACACGGGAATTAACTCGATCACAAAATAGGTATTAAGTACATCTATCTCTGTGGTCTGAAATAAAGAAGATATTATTATTATTTTATAACTAAACTATATACTTACTACTATACTATATATAAATGACTAAGATTTAGTTCTAGCTTACATAAGTGTATGTAACACGTCTGTCTCGCCCGTGGTTTACACAGTACTGACTGACGTGCATATAACAAAAATTTAGTTCTGCACATAATGAAGATTTGGTTCTACATACAGAATCCAATATTAATACCGTACAACATCTGATTGAATCTGACAAAAAAATTAGCCAAATGCAAAACATTTTGCCTTTATGTATTAGAGGTGCCCAAACACTAACAACTTTCAACACATGGTCAAAAATCACTACTTGGATTTTTAATTACATTCCTTGCCTTAGTTTATAATCTGTATATTTTCGTATGTATGTATGATTGTGTATGTACTTACTATAATATGTACTTATATGTTTATTTTTAACACTATTACAATATTTACTACAGTATGATACCTAATAAAAAAAAATCCTGCAACTCTCTCACACCAAAAACCATCCGTTATTTATAAGTAATTTCTTACAGGCAACGTATAAAATAAACAGTTATTTTAGTAAAAGATAAGAAATTACTTTTAACGATAAGGCCGCCCATTGTACATATTGTTTCTGCGATTCCCTTTTAATTTAATTGTAATTGGTGTACAATAAAGTTTATTTCTATTCTATTATTGTACAATGCAATAATCGACACGAGGCTCGTACAGTCATGTAGCGCGCTCTCAGCAGTTTACGCCGTTCTACGCTATTTCATCATTAATATAAATTAGTACATTTTCGGTCACCATTCGGTTCGGGTGTGCTCATAACCATTTTCTTTATTTCATTTTTTAATTCAATAAATATTCTTCTTATTTATTCGAATTGAGTAAAAACAATTATGAATTATATAATCAAATCGTATTTTCTTTTAAGGATATTAATACAAACATTTTCAAATAACTTTATTAATGCTTTTATTAAGATTATGAACTCTAGTTCTGTAAAAGTCAGTCATCTCATTATAATCGATGTAGGTCGAGGTCGGGGTAACGAAGTATGTTCGGTGTATATTTCATGATTTAATACATTTTACTCGTGAGTGAAGTGCATTATGTCGTAAACGTTATCAAGGAAATTGCTGGTTAAACTAGGTCGTTATAAGAATCCCGGAGGTGGTGCCCGCGCTTATGCGGGCAGGCGCTGCCTCCCCCCAGCGCCTATTTAATAGATGACCCGGTGAACTTCGTTTCATCTACAACTACACATCTACTTATTTGAGGATTTTAGGGTCATGTCTCAAAATCCGTTATAAGCTTATGTGTCTTACCCATAAACTACCTGCCTGCCAAATTTTAGGTCTCTATTAGAAAAAAATAAGGACTTTCGAGCGAGAGAGCGAGGGCGAGAGCCCTTGGACCATCCTAATCCAGCCCTATCGTAAATGGTTTTCTCCTCCACCCGTTATAGTGGACCCCGCGAGGAGGCGGCATGCGGGTGTGCCTGGACGTCGCCTAATTAAGAGGTTTTTACCCGAAGGTGGTGCCCGCGCTTTTCCGGGCAAGGGCCGCATGTCTTAATAAAATGTGTCCCCGGACCCTTCTATTTAAGGCGCAGTACGGCACACCGTGTGGTTTTAGTCGGTTCGATTCCGACACACCGCCCTACCGAAAACCCCGGTGGGGTGACGGCCCGAGGGGGTTTCCACACGCACAAAATAAAAGGTCGCTATAAGAAGAAGATAACATCAGTTTTTCAACTGATATATGCCTTTCCACCGGCTGTCTGAGTACGCAAACTTAAAGAATGTTCAATTTTTATATTCATTATCAATTTTTTTAACAATATAGAAATGATATTGTCACATAAACTACATATCAGTAATTTTTTTATAACATTTGCAAAGGTTTGTGACATCTATCAATTTGCAATAGACCGACGTGGTTGTACTACACCCTAAGCTCGATCTTCATGAGCCATAAATTCTGCAGCATTTTTTCACAACAATAACACAACACAAACAACACTCCACACAGGCTGGTAACCTGAACATACCCGTGTAAGCTCCAAAAATTCGAGAGGGACGGTCGCAGGCACATTATTTGTGCAACAATGTTTACAAGCGTCCCGGAAGTTTGGTGTTTACAGGGCATGCATCATTTGACGGATGACGAGCACCAGTGTTGCCAGGCACAAATACATGATCCAGTTTATCTTTACATAAGTAGATCATATATATACATACATATAAAATATATATATTTATATACTCTCTTCTTCTCATATATACTCCACGGTCACCGCTGAAAATCAGCGCTGTTTGGCGCGGCGCCATCAGCATCAATGCTGAGTGGTGACCAATTTCAGTAAGTAACGTGCAAGTGCGTGCAAGGCAATTGTCGCCCTGTTTTGTTTATTTTTTCATTCGTATTTCTATTTATTATATGTGTATTACATCAATTTCTTATTTCTTGTTTGATGGATAAGCACTTTTTTTTAACGTCACTTAAGAAATAAATACTTTTCTTTCTTTCTTCTTCTTCTAAGCCTTCTCAATAGGAGGTCCATGCCCTAAACCTTACTGCAGCAAAATCTATAAATAGGACTATTGTTCTAATATCGAATAGTACACTGAAGTTGAAGCCGTTGTCTTGCCTGTCGGCCATCGCGTCGCCAATTTCCGCCCTTCACTGGGCTGAGAATCGTAATAACCCATTTTTGTATTCTTGCATTCAGTAGGGTAACAAACAAAGAAGCACTGCATAGAGGGAGAATGTCCTATTAGGATTATGTGGCAACCCTAAAAATGCTATATTGTTGCATAAAAGGTATATTGTACCTGGTGGACGCAGTTTTAGGGTTTTGTATTTAATCATTTGTCTCTATTCAATCATTTGTTTACGTTTAAAAAACACTGCGCTATTGTAGTCAATTCTATAAGTAATAACAATAAATTAATATGAGAACAGATGTTTCTAAAATATTTTGAATAAATTGTTAAACGCAAATAAGACGACATAATTAAGCAAAGCTCACCGTCTTGAATTTTAAAGGTGGGTAATATCATTTAGACTTAGTTCTAAAACATCAATAATTAATTTAACTGTCTCATAAAGTGATAAGAAGCGTAAACAAGGATCTTAGGAGCGAAGAAAAGGTCTGGGCTGACCGAGAGCTGCCTAGCGCTGCTCTGGAGCGGAATGGCACGATGAACATGAACACTTATAGCAAACCGAACTAGAAAGTAAAATATAATTCTTGATTGTGAAAAAGCATAGCGTGAATTTTCAAGCTAATCGGACGTCTTAAAGTTGGTGCTAAATACGTTGTAAGATTCCGTAACATAGATAGATAGATATAGGTCCAACTAACATAAAACGTGCAAAAAGGCGTAATAGCTATCCTAATTATTGAATCTATTATTTAAAAAAAGTGTGTGTGTGCAAATCACACATGGCGGAAGTGAAACTTCTAAATTAATTAACCAACGAATTTTAATACGCAAATGCACATGAATGATACAGCACGTTGAGTATAACGCATTTTCTGAAGGCTTCATAGTACTCAGGCGCAAAGACACGTGCTAGCATACGAAGATTATAGGAAACACTGTATATTTTTATTCTAACTCATTCTCTCGCAGACTAAATCCTATTAATAAGTATTTTTGTCTCTTTTTAGTTCTGTATGCTTGTATTCTATCTCATTCTCTCGCAGGCTAAATCTTATTGTATTGTCTCTTTTTAATGTGACTTTTTCGTTTCAAAGAATTTTTAAATCACAACGATTCTAAAGAAGTTTCACTACAAAAATCTAATAATAATTAAGTTCTCAATTAAGTTAGTAAAATGTTAGAAATCAGAATGAAATTTACATATGTGCGTATCCTAGCTCGAGATTCATTGGTGCGCTATGTAGCCAGTTCATATTACGCAATGCAAAAATATTTATAACATAAAATCCTCTGAAACGTAAAGATCAATATACAAACAGGCAAAACAATAATGTCTGTTTGTCATATTTATGTAGTACATTTCTGTGTATATAGTATGTATGTTCCGAATACTCGGATAAATTTGGACGCTTGATTTGATGCACTGTATTATGTGTTCTTTGGCTATTACGTAGCTAATTACCAAGTATGTGTTACATAACGGGTAGTGTAAAGTAACTTTAAAAAAAAAAAATTAAAACTTCATTTTGAATAAATAAATATGACGGCGCACCGATTACTTCAGTTGGCAACATTATTAATAAAGTGTCAGAAGTTAAGACACTGACGCAACACCGAGCGCTGGCGCGCGACGCATGACAGTTACGGTTCGGATAGGCCGCTGAAAAGGCAGAATCGATTTGCATTTCGTAGGCGCACCACGTGTTCTGTGGAGTGTCGTGATTTAAACCTTGATTGCAGATGTCTAATAATTATTCAGAGTATATTTTTGTGTTTTAATAAGTGTAGTAAAATTACTGCGTGATAATCACGTTTTTATTCTCCTCGCCCGCCAACTCACGTCTACCCGCAACATTAAACATGAACACCACGTTTCCAATAGACGAGGTGGAATTTCTACAAATACTTTAAAATGTACCGATAAAGCTTAAACTTGCCAACACTGGCATGACTGGTTGGAGTGTCATAGTCGGATAGGAGTGCCATACATCTCTGTGAGCCGGTGTGTATTTCTAACTGAGTTCTGCTAGGGCTTAGACGGTGACAGTCACCTCAATATACATATAGGTATACCGGCAGATGGGCTTCGTAGTAGATTACCTTGAGCGTTAAAACTCAAGATAGTAAGCCCAGAGGGATCCTACTAACACCTTTTTAATTTAATATGTAGCATTGTAACACCGAAAGCAGAAATGTGTCTAACACTGTATGATAGGTGTATGTATCTATACAATATACTGTTCAACCCTTCGCTACCTTCCTATCTCAAGGAACGATTCGAATTCCTACATTGTACACATCCGCGAACTCTAAGGTCATCAGAAAATTTGCAACTTAAAATGCCTGCACACTCCACGGCATTTAATGATAAATCCTTTACAGTTATGGAACGCATTACCTGTAAAAATTAGACAAGCTCAAACCTTAACCTCTTTTAAAGCTCTTGTAAAAGAACACTATCTAACACTATAAGTGGTGTACAACTCTCTTACGTTGCTTGTGCAATTGACTCCATAATAAGCGACTCCATTAAAATGTCAAATTATTATAGTTATTTCGCTATATATAGCGATATATGTGTATGTGTGTCAATATTAAACTAAAGACGATCAGACCGCCTCTTCGTATGTTTGTACCTTTGCATGTTTTGGTTACAGCGACTAGATTCAGAACCTCTTCTGAATCTAGTCGCTAGGTTCAATTATTCATACTTTATGGTATCCTACTAATATTATAAACGTGAAACTTTGTGAGTATGGATGTATGGATGTTTGTTCCTCTAAATGCCAAAACAACTAAACTGATTGCTATGAAACTTGGTATGTAGATAGCTGGAGACCTGGATTAACATATAGGCTACTTTTTATCCCGATATTCCCACGGGATCGGGACTTACGTGGGTGAAACCGCGGGGCGCTGCTAGTTCTAAATACTGTACCTCAACTAGTTAATACCCAGGCTATACCTAGCTGTAGGTAGCTGTACCTTGTCGAGTATAGACTATCTAAACAAACAAAAAATAAAACTATTAACACCAGACGCAAGCGTCATGAAATCCCTATTAACATTCTATTGCATGGAAAGTAAAACAATGGGCAAAATCAAAAAAATCTAAATCATTTACTTCAACTAAACCATTATGGGTATTTTTGAATTATCAGGAGTAGTAGTCAGTCAGACTAAGTCAGTCGTGCAGCTTGTTGCCTGTTCCAATTCGTAGATCCAGTATAGAAGAACAGGCAAGAAACTCCAAGGACATTCTTTTTCAACATGTTTTTTACATACCATTGGTTACATTGCTTATATACGCAAGTTAAATGTGAGGACAATGTAACGTATTGTTCTAAACTATAAACAGTCGCGCAAACTACTACTATATGTAAGTAATAGCAGTTCAGAAATGACCAGTCCCAACCAACGGCTTTTTAACCGCTTAACAAACGTCACTAGTACATTCCTGAACAGTTTGTTGAACTAGAAATCTAAAACAGCATCAACTTTGACGACCGTTAAGAAAATAAACCGACAATTTTAATTAAACTTAGGTTGAAAAACATATTTTATTTGCAGACGTTTTTAATTTTAAAACTTTCGTAATTCATCAAAGAAAATACGTGTTTGCATATCTCTTTCACAACTCATACAACAAGAAAAAGTACATAAAATAAATTAGGTATATTTATTGGGCTTAAAAATCAACAAATTATTAGATAATTTGGGTAAGAATATGTATTATGTTTGATAAATTTGTTTGAGTATTTGAATTTAATGAATAAGTTTAAATATGTAACAAGCATAAAACTCAAATATTAGCACTTGATTGTTCCACATACTTTACGAGCATGCATTTAATATGATATTGTAATATTAATCCAGACCATATAATATATGTTCATGTGAATATATGTTGTATCCTTCAGTATGACATTTCATGCCTTCTTTCCATTTTTGAAGCATAGTCTTAGCATATTTCAGCTACATCTAAAACGTCAGGCGCGGGCGCAAAGCATCTGACAGCTACAGAGTTTTCAGTGCCCTTCGGGAACGCAGACCCACTTCACGTAAATGATTTCGGATGGTTTGTCACTTATCAGCAAGCCTGAAGAGCTGTGAAGCCTCGTAAGCAACATCATGGCGGTCATGGTACAATTCCGTCGAGCAGTGTTATGGATGTACCGATCTTGCGAGTGGTGATGCGAGATCGTCCTCCTTGTCGCTCGGCAATGCTGCCCGTGATACGATAACAAAGGCAGCTTATGACGCTCGGTGTAGTGTCAATAGTGTAGTGTTGTCACAATACTTTGCCTGGAACCAACTTGCAACATTCCGACGGCTCTCATCATCTCTTCTCATGTCAAATGATGTCATCGCTTCAGTTTTGATGCAAAAATTGTAATGGTTTTGTAGAAACGCTAATACAC